>CM028136.1:897197500-897797500 GCA_016271365.2 Neoceratodus forsteri
GACTTGCACGGAGCACATCCCTGCACTAGGCATATAATGACCTCACAAAACAAGGAAGTGCGGGTATGGTGTCGGCGATGAGGAAGTGGAAGGGATTGAGCAGATAACCCCCCTCTGGGCAAATACGATCCTTTCCCTTCCTTAGGGGGCTAAAGAGAACATTTTTAAACTACTACAGAGAAACTCCCTGTCAGGTGAGGGAGTCTCCTGATGATTTTTGCAGGCAAGGAGAAAAATCCAGGAAAGGTGCTCTTTAAACAAGCAAGTAAAAATGTTTGCTCATTCACATTTTAAAATGTGTTGTAGAGATTTTAATGTGAAAAAATAAAATATTTATTTTAAAAATATTTTACTCTGCATTATTTTACAAAGACTTCAAACTAATGTGCATAAATGCATAACATTACTTGAAAATGAGTCAAATATGTAAAAAATTTGAATTTAAATACTTTTTCTAACATTGTTGCACAAGTGGCAGAATTATCACGATAGCAAGGTTATCGCTATAATTTCATCACGGTTATCGTATCGTCAAACTTTTATTACCGTGACACCCCTGTGCACCAAGTCTAATCATGCCAGTGGGGCTGGGGAAAGATCACAGTAGGAGTGCATGCTATCAGTCACTCGCCTGACACTGACAGAGTTAACGACTCAGGGTCATCACTGTGGCTGGACCTGCTGGGCAATGTGTGAGGAGAGGGAGGCTGTCTAGTACCCATTTATAAGAGTACTGTCAGTGCCGCTGAATATAAGTAAACTCACGTGACTTGCAGTGGGAGATCATGTGATTTTGTGAGAAGGCAGTCTTCAGTGGTTAATTGGGAGAGTAGATTTTTTTTTTTTTTTTTTTTTGCTTTGAAAAAGCATCTTTCGATTGGGTGACACTGTGTGATGGATGCTGTTCAACAGTAGGAGTCCAGAATTGAGGATGGGGCAGAGTCCTGATAAGAGTCGCGTGGGAAAGCACAGATCACTGGTTCAGTTTGTATATAGCCTGTGTTGAGAAGAAAACTGTGAAGGCAGACAGGTAATCTGTGTGGTGTGGATGTCGTTAATCAGTGTTCTTAGTGTTTACTCAGGGAAAATCTAGTTTGTGAAGCAGAGTGCTAAGAATCTTTAGTATTTTTCCATCTCCTTAGTTTAATGTCAGTTTTATTTTATTTATTTATTTATTTTTTTTACCAGTGCCAGTAACCTATTTCTGGTGCATGTGACTTTTTGGCTCTATGCACTGCAGTGCAGGTACTAAAAAAAGTTAATTTCTATCCCTGGATTGGCCGATGCATAACCTCCTGCATTGAACTGTGCTGTAGATTGACATGTAGGGAGCTGCCCAAGGAGTTGAAAGCTCATTCTACTAGACATGCTGTTGCCTCGGTTGCTTCTGCCAGCTACATCCTGTTCGTACAGATCTGCAGGGATGCTTCTTCGGCTAGTGCACATGCATGTATTTTCCACTACATCATCAACATGATCAGTTGGTGAGATGTAGCATTTGGGGTCTCAGTTCTCCAGTCTATGTTTGCCAGATAGATGGGGGTGTCTGCCTTGCCCTCTCCTCCCTGAGGACTGCTAGGAGTCTGCCCAAGTGTGGATTGTGAACTTAATCTAGGTACTGAGAAATAGAGGTTACTTAACTGTAACCATAATTCTGCTGCTAGTGTTCAGTTCATAGCCACGCGACCCACCCGGCCTTTTCTGGCAAGGTGTGCTCAGATTTCTGCTTCAGCTTGCAAGATCTGAGGTCATGCAGGGCAGAGCCGCAGGACAACACAATGAGTGGTGGGAGGAGCCAAGCTTGAATATGTGCAGTGGCTAAGCGTAACCCAGTGGAATTGCCCAAGTGTGGATGTGAACTGAATACTAGTAGCAGAAATATAGTTACAGGTAAGTAACCTCTGTTTTATCACACTCTGGCTCAGAACGTAGTGTACTTTGTGACAGAACTAGATTCATTACAGGCCAAGGCTCTTCTTCCCCAAGATCATATCTAACAGGTAATATCCTTTGCAGGGTCCTTTCAAGTGGGGCAGATGTGCATGGCAAAGGAGTTTTCCTGACTTCTGGGTCTGAAGGCTTCAACCATTTTGTAGTTCCTTGCACATGACATGTAATCTTTTCAGTGGTACCTCAAGGAACAGGGGTCTCAGAGAAGTGATTCTTACAGAACATAGGATGCCAGCGACATCGCAGCTAGTGGACCCATTACCTGGGTGGCACATGGAACAAGTCCTCAGAGCAGGGGTTGTCCTTTAGCTTCCTTTTTCTAAATGTAACCTGAACAGGCAAAGTGCCCTTGCAGTCCTCCAGAGTTTGTCAGAAAGTATTGAAACAGCGGAAAATAGACATTATTCACTTGCACCCAGCTCCTAGCAGTTTATTTAGCAGGCAAGTTGAATTGTCTGGCATTGTCTCACTAAGAGACCACCATGCAGGGGTATGTCTGAACCTGGGGGTTGTAGACAGCATCTTTGAGTGTGGAACTTTATAGAGAAATCTGTTCACCTCCTGAGAAAAGGGCAAGGAAGGCTGCCAGAAAGAGGATCTATTCAGGTGGAAGCCTTCACCGTCAGCTGGAAAGGAGGTTCCTGTACACCTTCCCTTCCAATCCACTTGTGTTGTTGATCCTTAAGGTATTTCGTAAGAATGCCTGGAGGATACTCAAGAGGACTCTTCCTCCCTGGTGTCCAGTGGCACCCCCTCCCCATCCCCAAACATTCTCCCTGGTCTCCAGTGGCACCCCGACCCTACTCCCCGATGACTACTGGTGCAAACCCTCCACTCACTTTCTCAGCTAGCTACCTAGCCCCAGGACGCATCTGGAAACCAGCTGCTATCAGCTCAATATGTCTTTCCTGGTAAAACCTTTGAAAACTAAACAAATTAATTAATTAATTTATTTATTTAATTTTGTTGACCCGGTAAGCCCACTGGGCCTAGAAGTCCCTTTTTGAGGGGCGACCGGGGGGAGAGGGGATACAGGTGGTAAGCAACTGAAATTGAACCAGATTAAGCTGTTGGTGGTATTTTTAGTGAATGGGAGAAATTTGGCCAGGACTCTGGAGAAATTCCCCTACTCTTTTTTTTTTTCGATAAGTGCTATGGGATCTTTAGCATCCACCTGAACTATCACCAATCCAGGCAGATGGGACCTCAGTTTAATGTCTCATCAAGAGTATGGTAATAACTGGGTTAGGCAGTCTATGGTCTTCATTATGGTCTCATGGCTCACGACTTGAAACATTTCTATGAAATAAGTAACTCACACAACTGCAATACTGCTTAAAAAAATATAGTAATTACTACCCTCTCTTCACCCATGTCATGATGATCCCACTCATCCCCACCCACGTCCTCTTAGTCAAAAACTTACCCTCAAGGTGATGGATATTAGTAAAAAAGAAGTCCTGAAGCAGTTCACCACCGATCCTGTCTTAACTGTCTCACTGCTATGCCTTAACACTGGCAATAGATATTTATTTTATTTATTTATTTAGCTTTTGTTGACCGGGTAAGTGCACTAGACAAATCCTGCCTATTTTCAGGCACGACCCGTGGGAGGGGGATACAGATGAATGCCAACTGACCTTGAACCAGATTAAGCTGTTGGTGGTATTTTTAGTGAATGAGGGAAATTTGGCCAGGACACCGGGTAAGTTCCCCTACTCTTTTCAATAAGTGCCACGGGATCTTTAACATCCACCTGAACTACCACCAATCCAGGCAGATGGGACCTCGGTTTAACGTCTCATCCGAAAGACGGCACCTCAGAAGTGCAGCACCTCTCTCATGCTGCACTACAGTGTCAGTACTGGGATATTAACCCAAGTGCCAGATGTGGGAACTGAACCCACAGCCTTCTGATCTCCCGGCCTCAGAGGCGAGTGTGCTACCTACTGAGCCACTGACACTCACACGTGGGGATTTGTCAGTAATTGGGCCAAATGGTGAGACTGTTAAGAAGAGATCGGCAGCGTGCTGGTTTGGGACTTTTTTCCTATTTTTTTTTTTTCTTTCTTTCAGTAGCCCAAATGGGAAAGTCGTGGGGTGGGGGGGGGAGTCACACTGGTCTCAGGCAGTTTGCACTGTGCCCTAGGCCAGTAAATTAATGTTAAAACCAACCCCTGCCATAGTCTGGTGGTTCCTAAATGACTGGGTTCACTGTTTGAGCCTTTCCCACTTCTGTGACTTGACATTCCTGAAGATGGTCTGTTCAGTAGACATGACCTCAGCCAGAACAGCAAGTGAGCTTCAGGCTGTCTGTATGGACCCCGACTGCTATTCCTTGACGACAAAGTAGTACTTAGGATGCATCCAAGATTCTAGCCTAAAACTGTCACACTAATCTATTTTGTTGGCAGTTTTTTTTTCCTTAGGCTTCATGCCAACAGAGATGAAGTGACCCATCACCACCTGGATGTGAAGGCTGAGTTTTTATTTGAGTTTGACTTAGACCTTTGGGTTTAGTCAAGCAACTGTTATATTTGGAAGATTGTTTCCTTTTTCTCTCATTGCTGTGCCCTTGCTACTCACCCTGTCCCTGTGTCTAATAAAAGAAGATTTGCCCTCTTTGTAGCATCCTCCAGGTCCATCCCTTTGCAGGAATCTGCATGGGAGCAACCTGGGCATCCGTCCACACTTTGACCTCTTACTGTAGTGCAGCCCTATAGTCTAGTAGGGATACAGTCAGTGCTCCAGATAATGTTGGCAGGTTGGAGTAATTTACTAACCAGTTTAAAATACAGTGAGTAAAACAAAATTGGGATGTGTATGAGTGTTGTAAATATGGAAAAAATGCTCCTTTTGAATCACCAGTTATGTTAAGAAGCACTCTTCTAGAGAGTGTGCCACATTTACAGATGCTGGGCGAGTATCGGTACTCAGTAAAAATAATTTCTGAAGAGTATTTCCTAAAATGAGGTGAGTAAAATAGGTTGGTACTCTCCTTGTCTGGAGCCCTGGATACAGTTAAAGAGCACTTTCCTTCTTTGCCAGATAGCCCTTATTCTGCCCCCCCCACCCCCGTCGACCTGCTCATAGTCTTTGCAAATGTGTATCTATGTGTAACTCTTTCTTCCAGTGGTATTCACCATAGCCATCTACGATCCACCCGTCCTTCCCTGAGTGTGCTGTGTTTGAGAGAGGAGGTCTTACTGCCTGTGTGGTGTTCCCTTCTGCAGGTAAAAATGTTAAGGTTGGAGGGAGCTGGACTCGAAGCCTAGGAGTGGTGTACACAATGCAGTTCAAATCCTATAAAATTGTCCCAAGTGCTGGCTCTTAGAGACTGGTTCTAAGGAAAGGGTTTTGTCTTTTGTGAAAAAGGAACCCAAACTCTGAATAATGGATAGGAAAGGGTTGGGCTGGCCACTACAGCCGAGGACAGGGATCTGGCAGGGGGTTATTATCTGTGACTCAAACCAGCTAATGTAATAACCTCCAGTAAGGCTTTGTTAATGTGTGACTATTTTGACAATACTGTACTTAAAGATGATAGAAACAGTTTTTACACCTCTACATGACCTCTATTTGTCCGTTTAGTGTCTAACCAATATTCTGATATGTTTTTGACCTTTTTTATTAAATTAATAATCTACTTTTCTAGGGACATGGATATGTTGTTCATCCACACTGACTGGCAGGTTCCTTGCCGCTTTAAATCTTGCCGGAAGGTCTTCAAGCTGGCTCCTCCCACCCATTCGGGTGGTAAAACTCTCGGCTCCGTCCCATGACACCAGATCTTCCTTACTGCTTGGAAGCTCCAGGTTCCTCCTTAGCAGCTCTGCGTGTAGACTGGATCCTAATTCTTGGTTCGCTGAAACTTATTTTAAAATTTTCAAGACTTCAGTCAAGTTTCTCCCTCGCGGCTGCGATGGACAAATCGACTCCCGGATTTTGGCGGTGCCCTTGTGGGCAGAAAATGTCCAGGACGGACCCGCACTCCACGTGCGTCTACTGCCTCGGCCTAGAACATGACCTGCAGGCCTGCGAGTTATGCCGCTCGTTTTCGGCTAACGTCCTGGAAGATCGTGCTGCCCGGTTACAGCTTGGGCGCCCCGAGAAGCGCTACCCGCCAGTGAAGTCGAAGGAAGCCCATTGGGCAGTTACTGCGGCGGCTGGCTGAGCTGAGCAACTCGAGCAGATGATCGCCCTCGAGGAGGAGGAGGCACAGGCCGCATCATCCTCTTCCTCGGTCGCGGCATTTATCCCGCTCTCTCTTTCTGGGTACCTCGTATTCAGCTTCTTTCAAGGAGCTTTGCCAGTCCCTTTCCACGAAGGGAGAGGGGCCATCGGGACATTCCTCTCTGTCCAGAAAGAAGGACTCAAAAGGTAAGTCCCATCGTCGGCGTTCATGGGAGCGGGAGAGGTCCCCTTCCCCCGGACATTCAACACTCGACTTCGGTCGAGGTTGCGGCTAAGGCCGCTGGCTTCACGGCGTCCCCGTCAGGTCAGCCGGCCAAGACACCCGTCGATGCGGTCAAGATTTTTCTCGACCCTTCGGACGGGCTGTCGACTGGTGAAGCCAACAACCCTTCTTCACCGGTTCCCCCGGTGGAGACAGAGGACCTGCCTGCGTCTCCGGTGCCGCAGTTCCAGGTTAAGGCCTCCGAGCCGAGGGAAGAGCCCCTTCCCAGACCCGTCCTCGGAAACACCGAAGATCTCGGTCTTGGACATCGTTTCGGTCCAACTGATCCCGCCGACATCAGTGGTCTCGGTCTCAGCACCGAAGTAAGCGGTGCCGCCGCTTGTCCTCGTCTTCCTTCTCTGAAGAGGAGAGGCTTCAGTGCAAATTGCATCGACGCTACGAGGACCTGATGTGGCAGCAGTTACTTCTGTCCAGGAACAAGCCGCCGTTGCCTTCCCCGGCCATCAAGTGGCTGTCACCCGAGTGGCCGAAACAACCCCTCGCTGTAGCCGAGGTGCCCAAGCCTGGGCCAGTTGTTCGGCCGAAACCAGCTGCCCCACTGATTGTGGTGGAACCTCCGCCTCCACAACCAAAATCGGGGGCGCCGACCAAAGACTGTCGGTCGAGTCAGGGCCTGCCCCATAGGTTTCTCGGTCACCCTCACTCCCGACCGTCCTCGGCAGGTGGAGGGTGGCTCAGGCCCCAGGCAGCTCTTCGCGGTCTGACGACGGCTCCTCCCTGTTCTCCAGGCCCATTGACCTGGAGTCCTCCGGGGGCCAGTCGATGGACAAAAGCCCATCGTCCTTCATGGGTCTGCTTCAGCTCATCTCAGAGTCCAACGGGATGCAGCTCGAGGCCATATCCAAGCGGGCCAAGTATCCCCTCACAGAGATACTGGACAGAGGGGATTCACCCACGAAGGCCTTTCCGGTGGCTGAAGCCATTGTTGGCCCAGCCTTGGAGCTTTGGCAGCAGCCTGCTTCCTGTCCTGCGCCATCGGCCAGGATGGCCAGGAAGTATGCGGTTCCTACCAGCTCTTTGTCCTGTTTTTCGGAACACCCCTCCGCCGAGGGGTTGGTCACTGATGGCGTTTTCCGCCGTTCGGGGAATGCTAGGGATGTGGACAAGCCCCCCGACAAGGAGTCCAAAAAGCTGGACTATGCCGGGCGCAAGGTGTACGCTGCGTCCTCCCTTGGTCTCCGCCAGGCCAGCTCGGTCATGCTGATGGCACACTTCTCCCACGCCCTCATGGGCTCCCTGGGTGAGGTGATCCCTCATCTCCTGGCCGACCTGCAGACCACGATCCAGCAGGTACGGGACCAGGGTAGGGCGGTGGCTAAACAGCAGCTCAAATGACTCTGGACATTGGAGACTCCTGTGCCAGATCGGTTGTGTCATCATGGCCATGCACCAAGGAAACGCCTGAGGATATCACCTTCACTGGACCGGATGCAGAGCAGAGCAGGCGGATGTCCCTTCCTGGGGACTGAACTCTTCTGCCCTGGGTGGAAGGTCACCTCCAGCAGATTGAAAAGTCCAGTGCCACTCTGGACTCTGTCACCTCCGCCCAGAGGAAAAGGCCGCCGACAGCAGCAGCACAAGTCCTTTCGTCCTTCTGCGCCTGCGGCACGTCCGGCCCAACAGCACCAGGGCCAGCAGGCTCGCGTTTGGCATCCCAAACCCAAGCCCGTGGCTTCCTCCAATAGGAAGCAGGGAGGTAAAGGCCCAGGAGGTCCC
Organism: Neoceratodus forsteri; assembly: GCA_016271365.2. Classification (NCBI taxonomy): domain Eukaryota; kingdom Metazoa; phylum Chordata; order Ceratodontiformes; family Ceratodontidae; genus Neoceratodus; species Neoceratodus forsteri. The sequence continues at coordinate 897,205,644 of CM028136.1, forward strand.
TCGGCCGATCCCTCCTCTAAGCCTGCCCACTGACTTGTTGAGGGGTGTCGCCCCAGCCTCGTCACTCCCCCCCACCCGGTTTCTCCCATGGGGGGACGGCTCCGCCACTGCTTTCCGCTTGGTCGTTATCACCACGGACCGTTGGGTGTTGGAGGTGGTAGGAAAGGGCCTGCCCCTGGAGTTCGAGCAGGCCCCGCCCTTCTGAGCCATCGCCCCTTGGGGGGCTACGGGGTCCGCAGCCTCTTTGTCAGCTCGCCGAGCCGATATTGCCCTGCTCCTCGAAAAAGAGATGATCAGGAAGGTGGCGGATCCTCCTCCAGACCCTGGGTTTGTGTCCAGGTACTTCCTGGTCCCAAAATGGACGGGGGGAGGGCTGGTGCCCATTCTCGACCTGCACGACCTGAACAGGTTCCTAAGGTCTCGGACCTTCAAGATGGTCACTCTGGCACAGATAATCCCATCCTTGGAACGGGGTGTGTGGTTCTGTTCTCTGGATCTTCAAGACGTGTTCGTTCACGTCCCAATCCGTCCGTCCCACCAGAGCTTCCTCCGCTTCAGGGTGGAGGGATCCCTCTACGAGTTCTGGGCCATGCTCTTCGGCCTTTCCCTAGCTCCCAGGGTCTTCACCAAATGCATGGCAGTGGTGACAGCATTCCTGCGGCGTCGAAGGGTCGGGTGTACCCTACCTGGATGACTGGCTGATTGCAGCCCCTCCAGAAGCGGAGGTGGAGCGGTCAGAGATCTGGCCCTCAGGTTGCTCTCAGGTTGGCCTCCTCATCCAGCGAGGCCAAGTGGAACTCATGCCAAAGCAGGTGATCCAATTCATCGAGGGCAGAGCTCGACTCTCTCAGCCAGAGCACGGCTCCCGTGGACAGGGCAAAGTTCTTTCCTCCTTTGCCCAGTCATTTCAGGTTAGGCAATTCGCCCCTGCCCGGGACTTCCTGGGCCTCATGGCAGCCTGCACCAGCATGGTCCGTTGGGCCCGCTGGTACATGCGTCTCCTTCAATGGGGATTGCCCAGCCAATGGTCACAGCACTTCGATCCTCTGGATCAGCTAGTGACAGTGACCCAGGGGATGTGGAACGCTCTCCAGTGGTGGACTGTTCTAGCACATCTGCAGGAGGGCATCCCGTTTGTCCGCCCCGAGCCGACGGTCTCTCTATAGACCAATGCCTCTCTGATGGGTTGGGGTGCCCATCTGGGGGAGCACAGAGCACACGGTCTCTGGTCCCCTCGGGAGTCCCGATGCCGCATCAACCTGCTGGAGCTTCGAGCGGTTCGTCTAGCCCTCACCGCCTTCGCTCTGTTTCTACGGGGTCAAGTGGTTCAGGTCCAGACGGACAATACCACGACCATGTACTACCTAAACTGCCAGGGCGGGATGCGCTCCATGCCTCTGTGCAGGGAAGCTCTCCGCATTTGGTCACTCGTGCACAGCCTGGAGGCGGATCTCCTCGCCATTCATGTGGCAGGAGCCTCCAACACCCTGGCCGATGCCCTAAGTTGGATATGGGCTGCGTCCCACAAGTGGTCTGTCCTGCCGGAGGTAGTACAAGATCTGTTCTCCCACTGGGGCATGCCTCAGGCGAACCTGTTTGCCTCCAGGGAGAATGCGAAGCTGAGACTGTTTCATGCCGGCCCCCTCAGCAGGGCTCGCTGTAGGGGATGCCCTCTCGAAGCCGTGGACCCTGGGCCTCTTCTACGCCTTTCCCCCATTTCCCTTGATCCACAAGGTGCTTCTCAAGGCGAGGAGGGACAAGGCGCAGGTGATTCTGGTAGCCCCAGACTGGCCCCGCCAGTTCTGGTATCCAGATCTCCTCAGTCTCAGCTCCAGGCTCCCAAGGCGGCTTCCAGCCAACCCGGACCTGATCTCAGTCAATTAGGATAAGGTATTCCATCCGGACCCTCAATCCCTGCACCTGACGGCCTGGTTCCTGAGCGGCTAGAGTTCCAGGCCTTGGGTCTTTCCGACGAGGTCCTCAGTGTCGTTGAGGTGTCCCGTAAGGAGTCGACCAGAAAATGCTATGCCTTCAAATGGAAGAGATTCTCCATTTGGTGTCAGGGCAAGGGCCTGGACCCTTCCTCCTGTTCCTTGGCAAGCATTCTGAACTACCTGTGGTCCCTTTCTCAGCAAGGGCTTCGGTCGACGACCGTTAAGGTGCACCTGGCAGCCATCTCTGCTTACCAGGCACGGGCCGGGAAGCAGTCGGTGGCGGAGGAGAAGGTGGTCGGCGCTTTTTCAAAGGCCTTGATCACATATCCCCTCCGGTACGAGAACCTCCACCTCCGTGGGATCTACTGCTGATATTGGCTAAGCTCATGGGCAAGCCATTCGAACCAGTGCACAGGTGTGACATCTCTCACCTGTCGTGGAAGACCGCCTTCTTGGTGGCTATCACATCAGCCAGAAGGATGGGAGAGCTCCAGGCGCTTTCCATAGAGTTTCCTTATCTGGTCTTCCACTGGGACAAGGTTGTGCTGCGCCCCCACCCGAAATTCCTTCCGAAGGTGGTGTCGGAGTTTCACCTTAACCAGGTGTTGACTCTGCCGGTGTTCTACCCCAGTCACACCTCGGAGGCCGAATATAGGCTCCATACTTTGGACCCTAGAAGAGCGCTCGCTTATTACAAGGAGCGGACAGCTGAAGTTCGGGGAGAGGTTCGCCAGCTGTTTGTCACCTACGCTGAAGCCGCACCTGGCAGACCTGCAGAAAGCGGACGATAGGCAGGTGGGTCACCTCCTGCATAGATCTCTGCAATAGGTTGGCGGGCATGGAGCCTCCCAGAGGGATAAGAGCTCATTCTGCCTGCCATACCGCTGCATCGGTGGCTGCTTCCAGGGACATCTGTATCCAGGAAATCTGCAGTGCTGCTACCTGGAAGTCAGCACACACCTTCATCACCCACTACCACATCGACCTTGAGTCACGCCGGGATGCTGGTTTTGGGGCCTCGGTTCTCCAGTCTTTATTTCCCAAGTAGGGGGTGTGCGCCTTGCCCCCTCCTCCCGGAGAACTGCTAGGAGTCTGCCAGACAGTGTGAATGAACATATCCATGTCCCTAGAAATACAGGTTACTCACCTGTAACAGGAGTTCTAAGAATGGTATATGTTGTTCATCCACACGACCTCCCTGGCTTCGATGCACAACCTGGCTTCCAGCGGGCTAGATCTGGCGTTATGGGGTGGGAGCCGAGAGTTTTACCACCCGGGTGGGTGGGAGGAGCCAGCTTGAAGACCTTCCAGCAAGATTTAAAGCGGCAAGGTACCTGCCAGACAGTGTGGATGAACAACATATGCCATTCCTAGAACTCCTGTTACAGGTGAGTAACCTGTATTTGTTGCCTTAGTTTGTAAGTACCCTGAATCCCTCTGTCTTCAGCAGTTGTTGCTCTCTCTTTTTATGCAGCCTGAGCTTTCTATGAGATTAGTAACACCATTCCTGGCCATTCAGATGAATTGCACGGAATGGTGTTATTGATGTCATACAGTGTCTTAGAAATATGAAGAGAAAGAGAAGTAGCTGGTGAGGAGTGGACAGTGGACCTCTATGTAGATCTGAGGGCATTCTAAAGCTAGAATATTTACTGATCACAAAGTGACCAACGCATAGGGCATGGAAAGGAAGATGGAATGGTAGTTAACTATGTAAAAATCATTTTCTATCTCCTTTAAGTCCAAATCAGAAGTATCCCACCATCTCCCTACTTCTTTACATATGTATATACTATGTACAGTTTTTTATTGCAGGATTTTACTTATATGTGATGTAAGTTGTAAATTAGTATTGTTATTTCTGTTGTAGCCCCAGTCTTCCCAGGCATGGCTGAAAGTGGGTAATTGATCCAGACCACTTTCCTGGTAGAATGAAATAAAAAACAAAACAAAACACGAGGATACTGTGGTGTACTTGTAGGGGTTTCGGTAACAGAAAAATGGAAGTAATTCTGCCCATATAGAGGACGCTAGTGAGGCTTCACTTGGTATACTGGCCCCATTTTGGAGCCCTCACCTGAGAAAAGACATAGGCTAGAATGAGTACAGAGAAGGGTCACAAACATGATACAGGACCAGCAGTGGAGATCATAAAGAAACGTCAGGGGTCCCTGGCTATGTATTTCCTTAAGGCCAGATGAAAGAGAGGGGACATAATATTTATTTTATTTAGTTTTTATTGACCGGGTAGGTGCGCTAGCCATAGAAATTACTGTTTTCAGGCATGACCCGGGAGGTTACAGAGTAGCATTACAGAGATACAAAACAAGGTTTTTACAGCAAAATACAAAACAAGGTATTGACAGCATAGTACAAAACCGTACGTTTCAGTAACTATGAGATAAAAACATTAAACAGGTGGTATAGGGTAGCTATAATCAAGTGCAAATACAATAAATCATATGGCAGGGATAACCAAAATGGAAAAAGAGTAATATAGTGGGCTAGGAATAGCATATGGCAGGGGAATAGACCTGCAAGGAATCAACAAATACATAGAGAAAAATAAAATAAAACATATGGCAGGTATAACCCAGGAGGAGAACATACCATACAGTCAGGAGATAGAACACAACATCATTACAATAAGAGCATTTGGGAGTATAATTACAGGGATCAGAGAGTTTGATTAGTTGTGACAGGGCAAGGCTCAAAGATAAGCAGAGTTGGGGTAGATCAAAAGACAGGTAGGATCAGGGAAAAGCCGGCAGGAGGTAGCAGCTAGGCTAGAGGGGTTAGCGCAGGCAGATGAAGAAAAGCACATTAATTAAAGGAGGAGAAGCGGGGAGACAGGTAGAAAGAGGATAATAACGCAGGGGTATTTGGCAGAGAAACGGGTCAAGTGCACCAGGGAGAAATGAGACGCGGGACTGGGGGGGTTTAAAGCTAGAGCATTGATTGAAAGAGATAAGGTAGTTGTAGGACTCAGAGGGTGGTGTCTGGAATTTTTTCCTCGGCATCATTCCCCCTATCCTGTGGTATGCCGCAGGGCTCCATTTTGGCGCCCATGTTGTTTGCAGTGTACATGCTGCCGTTAGAGAGCGACTATTAGCGGCATAGTCTGAGTTTTCACTGCTATGCAGATGATACTCAGCTGTACATGTCCTTTGTGCCCGCCAAGATGCTGCCTTTTCTGTCTTTAACAACTGTCTTGCGAAATCCAGGACTGGATGATATGAGTTAGCTGCGGTTGAACCAGAAAAACTGAGGTGTTGAGTTGTGGACCAGGGTCCGGGAGGTGGGTTTGTTGGTCGGATCACCCTCGGGTTTATGGCTTGGGGGTGTTCAGCTAACTACCTCAGACCGGGTGCGGAACCTGGACGTTGTGTTTGATGACTGTTTGACATTTAAATTTCAAGTGTCGGCAGTTGTCAAAACCTCTCTTTACCATCTGAGGAACATCGCTCGGGTGAAGCACCTGGTTCCTCCAGACACTCTTTCTACTTTGGTCCACGCTTTCGTTACCTCCCGCCTTGACTACTGCAGTGCCCTTTATCTTGGGCTATCGGGGGTTGAGATTCGCCGCTTGCAGCTAGTGCAGAATGCGACAGCCAGGCTATTGACTGGTTCTTCTAGGTCCAGTCATATAACGCCTGTGCTCTGCGGACTGCACTGGCTGCCAATTTGCTGGTGAATCACCTTCAGGGTCGGTTAGCTGACCTGTAAGGCGCTACACGATCAGGGATCTGCTTGCCTGAAAGATCTCCTTTGTCCCTACTGTCCCTCCCGCTCTCTCCGATCCACTGATGAGGGATTGCTAGAGATTCCCAGGGTTCGTTTAAAAACTTCAGGGACCAGATCTTTTAGTTTTATGGCCCCAACCCTGTGGAATTATCTGCCTCGTCAGGTGCGAGATTGCCAGACTGTCCAAATCTTTAAGAAGGCTTTAAAAACATATCTTTTTAGCCAAGCATGCAGTGCGTTTTGAATGCTGCTGTCAAGTTTTAATTTTAATATTGTTTTAATTATTTATTGTTTTATCATGTATTGAACAGGCGCCTTGGTTTCAGAAAGGTGCCTTATATAAATAAAGATTGATTTGATTTGATTGTGGAGCTCTTTTTTAAAGGCGTTATGAGAAGGTGCTTGGTGGACAGCTAAAGGGAGCAAGTTCAAATGCTGAGAAGCATGGTGGACAAAATCACTGGCACCTCGAAGTTTTACTTTTTGGGACACACACAAGGGATTTTTCAGCCGAGCGTAGGCTGTAACTGGATGTCCGAGGAATAAGCAGATCAGCTAAGGTTTTGGGAGTTTGAGACCTCATAATACTGTCAACAAGAGAGTAAAGTCTGGCAGCATTAGGAGATGGCCAGTTTAGATCCAAGTAGAGGAGACAGTGGTGTTTCAGCCAGTGGGAGAAACTGGCATAGCGACAGATATTGTTATGGGTGGCGTCCCACCTGTAGAGATTAGATTTAGGTACGGCAGCATATGTCGCGACTCCATAGGTAATGGTAGGTTGAAGTATATCACTAGCAATGGCCAGTCTCGCAGTGGGGGTAGTACACAGCTAGTCCTGTATGCTTTGCCTAGTTTAGAGTTAACAGATTTGCATTTATTCTGTATGTGAAGATCATAGTTTTAGTCCAACATTACTCCAAGGTACTTAAACAAGGCCACCACACCATTAGGTGAGCCATCTGAGCAAGAGACCCTAAAATAGTTTTGGCAGGATTTAAGTTTTGAATTTGTCCCAAATAGCATGTACTGTGTTTTGGCCTCATTAAGGACAAGTTTGTGATTTAAGAGTCAGGATTGGGTGCACTGAAAGTCAGAGGAGAACCGCAAATTGATATCAGATACATTTTTCAAGCTAGTATATATGACTATATCGTCAGCCTAGAGGAGAGAGAAGGTGACGGTGAGATTAGAGATGATATTATTAATAAATAATGAAAATAGAAGCGGTCCCAGGATGGAGCCTTGGGGTACTCCAATATTCACTGTTGCCTGGTCTGAATAGGTTGAATTGTACTTCACGACTTGGACCCTATTCGACAGGTAACTACTGAACCAGTTTACTATATTAGGCGTGCAACAACTTGATTGTAGGGTGGCAAGGAGAATGGAGTGGTTCATCAGATCAAAGGCTTTTGTCATATCTTTGAAAACTGCCCCAGTAAGAAGGCCAGAGTCCAGAGCTGAGAAGGGTGTCAGTTGTAAATTTAAGCATGGCTTTGGAGGTGCTGTGGCCCTTACGGAAACCATGCTGGGCAGTTGTAAGAAGGTCATTGTTGAGAAGGAATTGATGGTTTGTGTAGCGACTAATTTCTCTTAAGGTTTTGCTTAGAACTGACACGATAGCTATGGGTCTGTAGTTTGAGGGGGCATTTGGAGTCACCTTTTTTAAAGACCGGAGTTACTCTAGCTATCTTCTATGTGTCTGGAACACAGATTTGACACAGAGTGTGAAAATTTTGGCTAGTGGAGTGGCAATGAGCGGGGCAGCTATTTTTAGGAGCCTGGGCTCAATACTGTCAGAGCCTGTGCTGTCTGAGATTGAGCTAAGTAGTTTTATAACCTCCTGTCGTGTAATGGCCTAAAAATGAAAGGAGGGGACCATAACTTTTGGGCTAGAGGATGCAGGAGGACCTAAATGTTGTGAGGCAGGGAAGAAGGAGGTGTATTTGGATAAATCTGAGAATTGGTTGTTAAAGTTTGCTGTGGTTTGTGGATTGTTGCAGTGAGTACCATTAAGGATCATGTCATTAGGGGTGGAGGAGTGGGTAGATCCCAGGAAGGTTGTAATGTGAGACCAGAACATTTTAGGGTCTCCCGAGGCATTAGCCAGCAAGTTTTTACAGTATGAGCTTTTAGCCGTTCTTGTTTTGTTTTTTTTTTGTTTGTTTTTTTGGAGGGCTGTGACCGCTCCCAGATGCAAAATGAGGAGGTCAATAATAGCATCTGCTAGTGTACCAGCAGCAGACATGTGTTCTGTGCGGTTTGCTAGTACCCAGTCGATAAGGGGGCTAGAATTCGAGTGAGAAGCAACCCTAGTGGGTTCAGAGACCAGCTGATGTAGGTTATGACTCTGAATCTTGGAGAGGGATGTGACTTGGCATTTTCCCAGCCAGTTAAGATTAATATCACCTAGAATAAGTACTTCATTTTTACCAGTGAGTTGGGATGTCTGGTTTAGTAGCTTGTCCAGGCCGGTTTGGCCACTGTTTGGGGGGTTGTAAGCACATACGATATGTAACCTTTTTGGCCCCAAGGGTTAGGAGTGCATGTAGTGATTCACAGTGGGTCAGGGGATCAGTGTTTATGGCAGTGAGGTGTAAGTGTTCTTTGACATAGATGGCTACCCGGCCCCCTCTTTAGGGGGCAGTCTTACCAGGGAACATAATGAGTTGGAAATAGAAGATATAGGCCATGTTTCTGATACAGAGTATGTCAGGTTGGTAGAGGGTAATCCAAGCCTCAAGTTCAGCAAAGTTGTGCCCAAGGCTTCTGATGTTGTGATGAACAATAAGGAGACCTTTTGTGTTGCTTAGCAATGTGTCAGTCTGAGAGATGATTTAGGGCTCGGATTTGTCTCCATATCACCAGAGAGGACTGCCAAAAGCAAAATATACCAGAGTTTCTGGTGAACAAGCGGGGAGAGGGTTAAGTGACAGAGGAAGCATTTTTAGGATAATTTAAAGCTTGATAGCTAAAACTCCTGTTGATTAGAAGTGGGGTGGAGTCATACCGGGTAGTGGAGAGGAGGAGGTGGTTTGAGAAATGGAAGTCATCCAGAGACGGCAGGGTGGAAGAGTAGACCGTTTGGCTATTGGAGATTGTAATTGCAGATAAATAAAGCAGCAGTAGGATCTCAGCTTGGACGAACAGAAGCTTTAGGTGACTCATGATACAAGGTATCCACTTGGCCTGGCAGTAAGTCTACTTGTGTATAAGATGAGGATTTTCCAGATAGGTACTTTGTGTAAGCATTACCTAACGGCTGTTCCTGGTGTATAACCTTTAGGAGGCAGAGTCAGGATCTTCTTATATAGAAGTGACTCTAACGTTAGGAACCCCTAGCTGTTGAACACTATGAAGGACCAGTGGAAAAGTAGACAGTCATCTGACCACACTGTGTCTATATAATGCAATGTCGACCCAATTGGGTGAGGTGAAGGTGGGGGTGGGATCAACTGTCTTTCAGCCGAGCCAGCGGTGTGGCTCAAGGCTGCTATCCGGCCTGGAAGGCTTGTTCTGCGTCTCTGACCCTGATCCACCGGCATGGCTCAGAGATAATGTGAGGAAGTATTTTTTCATGGAGAGGGTTGTGGATGCATGGAACAGCCTTCCTGAGGAGGTCGTGGAGTCAAAAACAGTGGAGGAATTCCAAGCATGCATGGGACAGACATAGTGCAATTCTAGTGTGGGGTAGAAGGAAGTAGGCTGTTGGTTAACTAGGATCTGCAGCTTATCCATTAGGTAGGGAAACAGACAGACAAGGTGGGCCAAGCGGTCCTTATCTGCCATCAAATTCTGTGTTTCTGTGGTGGCTGTTATATTCCTGTTGGAATTTATACATATCATTTTCCATTCATTATCTTGGAAGCAATGTCCTAATTCCTTTTCCCACGATTTATATTGTTAAAGTTTTTGTATTTTTTGAGATTTGGTAATCCGATTATAAAATATGAATAGTCTTTTTAGTGTGTGTGTTGATTAGGATTTTTTCCTCTCTTTACAAAATTTTGGATAAGTTGTTTTTGTCTATTTTTTTGGTTCAGAATGATTTAAATTCATTGATTAACATAGAGTATGTGATATAATATTTAATAATATTTTTATTAATTTTTCACCTTTCAAGTATCAAGGTGCATTCCAGTAAGATAAATAAGATAAAAATACAGAAATACAAAAATACAGAAATACAGAAATCAATATTATAAAAACAGACAAAAACAAATCAATGAACAGTAAAACCATAAGCCTTTTCCCATAGGAAGGATTTCAAAGCCTGTTTAAAACTCCCCCAATCGTGCACTCCCTGGTCCGACAGGGTAGAGAATTCCAAAGGGAAGGGGCCACAAACATAAAAGCACGGGCCCCAGCAGATTTTATCACCCATGGAATCTCTAGCAACCCCTCGTCAGCTGAGCGGAGCGATCTCACAGGTCGATAAGGAATCAGGAGTTCTTTTTTATTTTAAAATTTGTTCCAATATCTTTATACTCTAAATATGAAATACATTTGTTGTTCTTCATTAAATGCTTTCTGAAGAATATTCCTTCTTTTTGAGGTAATTTGTACCTTTATTTAAAGGAGAGTTATTTTGGCCTTGGCTGATGTTACATGGAGTATGTAGCCAGGTTATAACGTCAGTGGCATGTTCATATACATGATGATGTAATCCTTGCTCTTTCAAGCTTTTATAATTGGGCATAAACAATACATTTTTCAATGGGATTTGACAAGGTGGACAACTCTTTTGTATATTTTCTTGTAATATTGTCGAATCGTTCTGACGATAAAAGGTTCATTCCCACATAATTCCCATTGTTTGTGCGAGTAGGTAAAAGTATGGGTCTGGACGTCCAAACCCTCCCTCTTTAACCGGCAAAGTCATTATATGCCATGCAGTTTGCGGTTTTCCGCCTCTTCAAAGGAACTTCGAGAAAATTCTTTTGAAATCTGAAAACCATTTTTGATTTGGGGAACCAACTATTAATTGCTGAACAAATATTAAGTATGGTAAAACCATCACCTTTATGGTTTGTACTCTCCCCCACAGAGCTATTGATAAGTTGTTCCATATATCTGTTTTGCTCACAGTCTTTTTCCCTAGCTGTCTTATAATTAATTTATTTGTGTGCCCTCCCTGCACCCTGGCCAGCCACTCCTTTGGACTGCCTGGGGTCTCTGTACCACCCACCACCCTCACCGTCAACTGCCGCCCCATATATCTGCAGCCCTCTGGGTAACCTGACGTATCCCATCGTCTGATGGATTTTCCCCTTCTGAGGAGAAGGTGCCGGTAGGCGTAATCAGTTGGCCGGAGGCTGCTGGGGTCGGTCTGGTTGTCTGGGGCTCCGTGGCGGCTAGGGTCCGTCAGCCATCATCCTGTTGGCCGGGTTGCCATTATCTTCCTTAGGAGCATGTCATGCCACTGATGTCCATGTGCATGCTGACGTCCGTCATGCTCCCATTCCGTGGGGCCCAACACAGTGCTGTTCCCTCGGCCTTCACCAGGAGCCAGTAAGCGCCAGGCTGCAGACCCCCTCCGCCCAAGAGAAGGCGAGCAGTCAACGGACACTCAAGCCTTCTCCTCCCTGGCCGGCCCTCTGGCGCCAGAGTCCATTCTCGAACCTGGGTCACCGGTGTTGCAAGCAGAAATCTAACCGCTGCACCGATGGGCCGGCTTTTATAATTTATTTTGATAGGTATTTGATTTGTTAAAATAATTTCCAAGTATTTGATTTGATCAATTTGTTAAATTTCTGCAATTGTGCAAAAGCTGTGTCTGTTCTGTTTTTGGACAATTGCATTCTCATTGATGTTTGCTCATTGAGCCGATCACCAGAGAAGGTAGAGAATAGCTTGATGATTCTCAACAATTCATTTATTGAATTGTTGAGGTCCAAAAATACCACTAATGTGTCGTCTGCAAAGACACTAAGTTTGATTTCTGTATTTTGGGAGTTGAATTCCTTTAATTAATGGGCAGTTTCTTATTGTGTTAAGTAGAGATTCCAAACATAAAATAAAAATATGGGGAGACGAGGGGCAGCCCTGTCTTACCCCTGCCTCCATGGAAAGTTCAGGTGCTGGGTTGCCAGTAATCAGTATGCTTGCAGTAGGATTGCTATATAAGGATTGTATCATTTTCAACAGGTTGTTAGGCACATTCCATTTTTTAGTACAAAGAACATATATGTTCTGTTTATTAAATCGAATGCTTTACTGGTATCCAGTGCCAGGGCATAATACATTTCCTGCAGTTGCTGCACATATTTTATTGCCATTTGAATTTTTTTTATTGCAGAAGCTGCAGTTCTGTTTGGAACGGACCCATGTTGGTCTGGGTGGATGTGGAGGGGGATCATTGGTAATAAACAATTGGCTATAGTTTTAGCTATGATTTTGTAGTCAGTATAGTAAAACCAAGTGATCTGTAGCTGCTTGGTTGGTCTTTAAATTTAGCTTCTTTGTAGATCAGTACTGTATTATTTGAGCTTGTAAAAGTGATGGAGGTATCTCCCCCTCCACCCATTCCTGCGCCATGCGTCGTAGCCATGGTGTCAGTGTATCCTGACATTTTTTATAAAATTAATTTGTTAAACCATCCGGTCCCGGGCTTTTGTTGTTGGGTAAATCATTAATAGCTTGTTTGATTTCTTTCAGTCTTATTGGTTTGTTTTGTATTTTAAAAGGTTGAATTCCACTGTCTGTTATGAATTGCTCCATCAGTTGGGGGTTCCTGATTAGAATATCTTCATATATACTGATGACGTGGACTGACATTATTGATGTTGGGTCCAGCCATTCTGTTTTAACTTGATTTTGGGTATTTTTTAAGTTAGTTACGTTACTTTCTTTTCTTTTTTTTCTTTTTAAGAGGTGTGCTAATATTTTACCAGATTTATCACCCTGTAAATATTTGGCTTGTTTTAACTTCCTTACATTCTGTTCTGTTTCCTTGTAATTTGTTGCAATTCTAATCTACATTCATTCCATTCTGAAATATATTTATTGCAATTTTGTAATAATAATCTCTCTAGTTCCTTTAATCTAATTTGTAATTTCTCTTCTTCCTTTTTTAGTTGCATAGATCCAAGCTCGCTGGGACATGCATATTCCTCTAATCATGGCTTTTAGAGCACCCCATAAAGATTAAATGGATTTCTGACCTGCATAAGTACAGTACCAGTATTCTGGTGTAGCATTTTGTATTTTCTCTATGAAGTCCTGATTAGTTAGTAAATCACTATTAAAGGGGTATATTCTGATTGGGCCTTTAGATTGTGAAGCAAGGCCAATTTGCATTTCTACCAGGGCGTGATCTGACAGAATTGAATGAATTTTGGTATTTTCAATTTTTGCCATTACATTTTTTTGAAATGAAGATATAGTCCAATCTTGTAAACAGTGATCCAAATAATTTTTAGGACTCAGAAGTATTTACTACTACCTTCTTACACCTGGTAGTATTTTCATCCAGATAGTAGTACTGTCATACACTGACCCAATCTTGTACCTACCACATCTAAACCAAGTCTCAATCCCACTGGATGCCTGCAGTCACTGACTAATACTGCTGTACAGTTATACTGTTATTTTTAACATTGTCATGTTGCAACAGTCCTCCTGACCAGCCAGTGAGCAACTCCTGTCCCCACCACCACAGGTTCCTGTGTAGTGCAATGGCTGCTAGCATCTCATGGTACTGCCAATTTTGTACATGTGTACCACATATTGTAAATTTGCAGGGTGGGGAAAAAACTTCCTAAAATCAGAAAGTGGGAGTATTTCAGACCAAAATGGTAGTAAAATACTCATTTACTCCCCTTATCTGTCTCCCTGCTTGTAAAGTTTTTTAATTTTCTTGTTGTGATATGTAAATTGTTTAGCTGTGCGGTTCTGGATCCTCCAGGGATCTATTAAATTATTTTCTTCCCTAAAAATTTTTAACTTATTTGAAATATTTTTGTCAGTTATATTTTTATCCTTATCCATATGAGGATTATGTAACGCGCTAAAGTCCCCCATTAAAATTACATTACTTGGTTGAAGTTGGACTAGGGCTTGGGTTATTGTTGCAGTGAAATTAGTATAATTTTTTAAAGGGACCATAAACTGATCCTATAGTTAAATTAGTGTTTTGAAATATTCCTTTAATTAAAGATAGTCTCCCTTCTTGATCCTTCCATTTATTCTGTAACTGAAAATTTAACTGATTTCGTATCAAAATTGTGGCTTCCTCCGATTTGTTTGTTCCTGTTGAGAAAAAGCTGTGAGCAGTTCAGTTTCTTTTCAATTTTTTATCTCTAAATCATTCAGATGCGTTTCTTGCAATACAATATCTAATTTTAATTTATGTATGACAAGATGATGGCGAGAGATCGGAGAACCAATTCCATCTTGGTTCTCCTTGATCTCTCAGCAGCATTTGACACCGTGGATCATAGAGTGATGCTCGAGCGCCTGTGGTTCTTCTGTGGACTGAAGGGGGCAGTTCTTAGTTGCTTTCGATCTTTCCTTAAGGGCAGATCTCAGAGAGTGGTGTCGGAGATTCATTCCTTGGGCCCCTCACTGGCTGCCCTGCAGGGTTCGGTGTTGTCCCCCATGTTATTCGCAGTATATATGCTCCCATTAGGAGACATTGTAAGACGGTATGGGCTGAGTTTTCATTGCTGTGCTAATGACTGTCGGCTCTACATGTCTTTTGTGCCTGAACAGGAGTCTGATTCAATCACGGTGTTTAATAACTGCCTGCTGGAGATACAGAACTGGATGAGTACTAGTTGGCTTCAGTTGAATTCGAGTAAAACAGAGGTATTGGTGGTGGATTCTGGTTTTAGGACGACAGGGGCATGGGCGGGGAAGCCCTCGGGTTTATACCTTGGTGGGACCCCACTTAAGGCCTCTGGCCAGGTACGTAACCTGGGCGTGGTATCTGATGAGGGCCTGACCCTGAGGGCGCAGGTTTCGGCTGTAGTCAGATCTTCCTTTTTCCATCTAAGGAATATAGCCCGGGTGAAGCACCTGGTCCTACCCGAAAACCTTCCTACCTCTGTCCACACATTTGTCACCAGTCGTTTTGATTACTGCAGTGCCCTCTGTCTAGTGCAGAACGTGACAGCCAGGTTGTTGACTAGAACTCCTAGATCCAGTCATGTAACACCTGTGCTGCATGAACTGCACTGGCTGCCCATACAGTGCCAGATCACCTTCAAGGTCGCATTGGTGACCTATAAGGCCCTTCACGAGTTGGGACCTCGCTACCTGAAAGAGTTAGTGTTTTCTTACTGCCCCTCCTGCTTACTCCAATCCTCTGGCGAGGGATTGCTAGAGATTCCCAGGGTATCCCTGAAAACATCTGGAGGAAGATCTTTTGCCTTTATGGCACCTACCCTGTGGAATTCTCTAGCTTGCTGGATACGAGATAGCCTGACCGTGGAAGGATTTAAACAAATCCTTAAAAACTTATTTGTTTAACCAGGCATTTTCAGGGACTTGTTGACTGATTCTTATTGTTTTATTGATTTTAAATAAAATATTGTCACTATATGGTATATTGTAAAGGTGCCCTGAGCTCAGGAAGGGCGTCTCGTATAAATAAAATTTTGCTTACTTACAAAATTCATGTTCTTTTGATAGGAGTGTTTTATCTCATTTACATTGTAGGTGGCACATCTGATTGTTCTAGGATTGGACATAATTAAAATAAATAATGCTGGAAATATAGAAAACCCACAATATAGAAAAATTGACAGTAATATGTTTTTTTCCAAATAAGCATAATTTCTCCTTGACTACCATCTCCACTTTCCATTTTCCCCTTTCATTCTTACTACTCTGGAGTTAGTATTGATATCCAGAGCACAAAAAGGCATGTTCCCCCGACTGTGTTTATCTCTAATAAATCCTCGATCTGTTGTGTAGCCTAAAACAAAAAAAAAAAGACTACTTCTTGACCCCATTAGTAACCATACATCCCCCCCCCCCCAGTAGCTTCTGAAAAAAATTATTCTTTTGTTATGTCTTACCATGTAAATTCTTACAGATTCTAGTTTTCCTCCCACTCCTCTAAACATTCTAATTATCAACTGGACTAACATGAGTTCTTGCAAGATCTATTTTCTTCCCCCACACCACTAAACATTATGTTTTCTAGACTGCTAGCTCCTCCCTTCTGTTTTCATCTTTTACTCTATCATACAAGGTAGGGATTTTAACCCGCAGTTCCTTTTCTGCTTCATCAGCATTATTGTAAGTGTGCCCAACATCATGTATAAACACTTTTAATTTGGCGGGATAGAGGAAATTCGTCCTGTAATTTTTTCCCCTCAGTTTCTTCCTTAGAAAGGCATTCTTCCTTCGCTCCTGGACCACGTCAGTGGGGAAATCATTGTAGATTGAGATAGCTGCCCCCATCAAATTGATACGCTTTGTTTTATAAACTGCTTGCATAAGTAAGTCTCTCTCTTCAGAGCGAAAACATTTTGCCATGATCTGGCGTGGAGGGCCCTGGCCTTGAGCTCTACGGCTTGAAATGTGCAACGAATTCTATCTATATCAAGCTCAGTTTCTGTAGGGTCGATGTATGCCACTGATATGCTTGAACGATTCTTTTATGCCTTTCTGTGCATCCCAAGCTTCAGGAACACCTGAATTTCGGATATTTTTCCTCCTGGATCTTGCCTCGAAGTCTGCAATTTTCCCTTTTTAGGTCTTTTTTGTTCTTGCTCCAAATAGTTTAATTGTCTCTCACAAGGTGTCAGTTTTTCCTCAAGATCTGAAATTCGCTGTTAGGCTGATTTGAGCTCAGATCTTATTTATGAATTTTCCTTAACTAACTGCTGAATTGTTTTTTGAAAATGATCTTTTTTCATTCCAGTGGCTCAAGCCTTTGTAGGTTAAAAGTCCCATTTCTCTAACTTCTCCATTATTGTTGTGACCCATTTTTTTTTGGGGGGGGGACTACACTCTGGTGTAGACGCTTTTTCATAAGCTTTTGTAGAAAAGATAGATGATATTTTCCTGAACATTACACTTTGTTGTGTTGCAGTTTGATTCTCTAGCCAGGATGCCGGTGCAGAGGTTAGATTTCTGCTTGTGACCCGGGTTCAGGAGCAGACCCAGGTGCCAGAGGGCTGACCGGGGGGAGGTAGTCTGAATGTCCGCTGGACTGCTCGGCTCCTCCGAGGGAGGGGGTTCCTTGGCTCGGGGTGGCTTGACCTCTGGCGATGGCCAAGAGGTATCACCGCCCCACCAGTGGAGGAGCGCGATGGATGCCGGCACAAGCCGTGGCGTCGTGTGGCACATAGTGCTCAGGCCTGATAGTGGATTCTCCCCCAGCCAGCCAAGCCACTGCACAAGTCCCCCCTGAAGACTTGATTCCTTGGGGGGGGGGGGTATGGGTGCCCGCCCTTGCCTGGGAGATAAGCCAGAGCTCTATGGGAGGGAGACCTTGGGCGGGCAGGGGAGCCAGGTACAGCTCCGGTGGTAGGGGGAAAATAGAAAATAAAAAAAATAAATAAAAAAAAAGTTTGATACCCTAGATTTGGGACTTTTAACCCCAGATCTTACTTCGAGAGGGCTCTTGCAGTAGGTATTCCCATATAAGGCTAAGCCACCAGGCGTCAGGACCCCACGGAAAAATTTCTAGCTAGCTGTCTCTGGCGGGGGACTACCCCCACGTCAGGTGACTGGCATCATGCGACGGTATAAAGGGGCGGTCCCCCACGCCCACCTTCCAGTTCTTTCCCACGGTCGGCTTGTGAAAGTTCCTCACGGTAGCCTTCATCCTCCCCAGTCATCTTGCGTGGCTCCTGCAGACGAAGCTAAAGCCCTCTTTGGAGTGTCTCCTCTACTAGCAGACATTTTGGTGGAGGCTAGGAAGCCTTCCACCTGCTCCATGAAGTGAAAACGTTTTTTTATTTGGGCAAATTCGAAAGACTTCTAGCATTACTCGTGCCCAGTTAATAAAATTCTGGACTACATGCGTCACCTTTTCAATCTGGGTCTCAGCCATTCCTCGTTGAAAGTCCACATGGCAGCTATCTCAGCCTACCATATTCCCTTTGGAGACAGGACTTTTGCTCAGTTGGAAGTCTCTTAAGACTTTCCTCAGAGGGGTTCTCCATTTGAGATCCCCCATCTACATTTCTGCCCCTCCTT
Source organism: Neoceratodus forsteri (assembly GCA_016271365.2). Taxonomy (NCBI): domain Eukaryota; kingdom Metazoa; phylum Chordata; order Ceratodontiformes; family Ceratodontidae; genus Neoceratodus; species Neoceratodus forsteri. The sequence goes on from CM028136.1 coordinate 897,223,478, forward strand.
GGGACTTGAATTTCATCCTGGAGAAGCTTACTCTGCCTCCCTTTGAGCCAGCAACAACAGCTGATTTGAAATTCCTTTCTTGGAAGACACTTTTCTTAGTGGCCATTACTTCTGCTCGGTGAATTTCCGAGCTTCAGGCCTTAATGTGTAAAATCCCTTATATGATTTTTCACAAGGAACTTGTGGCTCTACGCACCAACCCTAGGTTTCTCCCTAAGGTGGCGGCTAAATCTACGCTGAATCAATCTATTGAGCTTCCTGCTTTCTTTATGCAACACTCCAATCAAGGGGAGTACCTCTTGCATACCTTGGATGTTCACAGAATCCTGAGATACTACACCAATTGAACTAAGGATCTCAGGAAGACTGATCAGCTTTTTGTCTCTTTTGCTGACAAAAGAGAAGGCAATGCCTATCAAAATGGTTGGTGAATTGTATCACTTTCTGATATGACAAGTACAAGACCCTTCCGGGTCAAGTCAGAGGTCACTCCATCAGAGGAGTTGCTGCCTCTGCGGCTTGTTTCAAAAACATGTCGGCGGCAGACATCTGTGCAGCTGCAACTTGGACTTCTGTCCATACCTTCACGAAACACTACAGTTTGGACATCACCTCTTGCCATGGAGCAGGCTTCGGGTTGGCTGTCCTACAAGGTCTCCTTTCATGAGACCCGTTCAGCCCTGAGGTTCAATGCTATGGATAACATTCCTCCTCCCAAGTACTTTTCCTTGTTCCAGACTGCTTGGGACTCGGTCCTATATGTGAATACCTACTGCATGAGCCCTCTCGAAGTAAGATAGTACAGTTACGTAAGAACTTACTGTAACAGTAGATCTTCGAGAGAGGCTTTTGCAGTAGCTATTGCCTTCCTGCCCTCCATCCCCCTAAGTTTTCTTTGCTTTATTTCCATGGGGGGGTATCCTCTTCTCTCTCATCTTGCCTCTTTTGGCCTTTGGCAGGAAAGAACTGGAAGGTTGGCGTGGGGGACCACCCCTTTATACCGACATCGCATGACGCTGGTCTTCTGACGTGGGGGTGGCTCCCGGCCAGAGACTGCTAGCAAGAAATTTTTATGTGGGGTCCTGACTCCTGGCGGCTTAGTCCTAAATGTGAATACCTACTGCAAGAGCCTCTCTCGTAGACCTACTGTTACAGTAAGTTCTTACGTAACTGTACTTTCTTTTTGATGAGTATTGTTTTTATCCGGTCTGGCCATGGAGGTTTTAGTAACAGAACTATCAGGGTCATTCCCGCGAGCAGGGTCTTCAAAAAGATCACTGTTTGAAAGGGCTGAAGACAGGTCATTAGAAAGTAAAATAGCTGTACCTGAGGGTATTGTCAAGGAATGAACATTTCCTCCTTGGGGAACCATCTCTGTGTGCTCCGTAATAACTGTAGTCACCATATTGATAATACCTTTGTGGTACTGGCGCTCGGGCTGTTAATTGCCGTCTCCTAGCTCATCTGCCATTCGCTGCTGCAACTCACCACATTAAGACTGGAGGCAGATGCTGTTAAAGGAGAGCTTGAGAGATTATTGGTTAAGACTGAGGCCATGCTAGTATTCCCTATCGGAAGAGTTGTTTCTTCCACCAAGGACTCCACAATTTTCTGACTCCCATCACCGTTCTGCTCCATATTTCGTCCTGAATAGTTAGGTTGAGCCATATTCGCTTCTTCAAATACACTTTCAAGATCTTCCTCTTCTTGTGAGTTAAGTTTGTTTTTTTCTAATTCTTTTTGTTTTACCGTGTGTTTACTGCTCGATGTTTGAGCATTTAAAAAGAAAATTGGTGCAGTATTTTTGTATTGAGACTTATCGGCTGATTTAGTTGGGCCTTTTTCATTTAATTCAGGGGATGACCACATTGTAGCATTTGAAGCATCTTTTTTTATTTTTATTTCTTGACTCTTTCAGCCATGTTTGCATCTGTCTGTTTAATGGATTTGCTGATATTTTTAACAGAACTCAGCTGGCTGGATCCGTTTTGGGTTTTTTCGAGGCGTCCTGTTAAATCCCAAACTGTGGATCGCATTCACTGTTCTTTTTGCAAGATTTTCATTTTCTTCTTGCAGGTAGGACAACTCATTTGAGTTGTTCATTCAGCTTAGTAAATTTCTGTGAGAGTCCTTTGCCAAAGCAACTGGTGCGTGTACACCACGCCGAGAGAGAGTGTGCGTGGCAGTGTGCTCAGCAAGTCGCCACGATTGGCTAAGGGCTCATTTACCTGTTTTTCAACAATTTTAGATGAAACACAATTACAAGTAAGTACCCTTTGCTTCATGGACCCTCTACTTACCTGATTAAGTGTCTCCAGCAAAAGTCAGGGATCCAGGGACCCTTTCTATATGGGGCAAGCAGGAAATCCAGAATATTAAATACTGCAAAGTGTTGTATTTTTGATGAAAAATACCATCAGTTGTGATAGGTATGTTGCTAAATCTTTTTGTCACTGAAGCTCTCCCCACTCTCTAATCACATAGTGCAACAAAACTACAGCCCACATGCTTAAAAACTGTAAATATGCAATTAAATTGGCTTTATATAGTAACATGCATAGAGACTGGGGCCCGAAGGAACTCTAGGTCCTTCCTATCCACCTCTCCCCACCCCACTTCAGAAGTAGTAATAAAAAATGTGCTGTCATTTAGCCCACTCTTGTTTGTTTATTCTTTAGTAGTGCCCCTGTTGCTTTCCCTTCACCTTGTTCCTCTCCTTGTGCATCCCTGCTCTTGCTCCAGCAGTCGTTTACTAATTAGGAGCACTCGTATTGCACAAATACTCCTGCGATTTAGGGTTGTTCAGGGGGATATCAAGGGCACTGAAGAGGCTGCCTCTCTTTGGACCATGATCATGATCCTTGGACAAAGATTGGTGCGGAGGTGGATAGTGTGGAAGAGGGCAGGTACTCCATGAGAATTTGGCAAGACTTGAGTGCTGGTCAGACACATGGCAGCTGGGGTTCAATGCTGAGAAGTGCAAAGTCATGCACTTGGGAGCCAGGAACCCTTGGAATTGCAACTGGCTAGGGATAGTGCAGTTATCCACTTTAGTGGAGGAGAAGGATCTGGGGGTACTAGTCACAGAGGACATGAATCACTCAGCGCAGTGTAGGAAGGCAGCAGCCAAGGATAATAAGGTGCTGGAGTGCATTGCCAGAGGAATCACCTCTAGGAGAGAGGAAATCATTCTGCTGCTGTACAGGTTGTCGGTGAGACCTCACTTGGAGTACTGTGTGCAGTTCTGGTGCCCCTATTTAAAGGAGATGTCAAACTACTGGATGATGTCCAGTGCAGAGTGACGAAGATGATCCTTGGGCTGGGGAACAGACCACATGAAGAAAGACTGGTGGAGCTCTGCATGTATTCCCTGGAGAATAGAAGGGAGAGAGAGGGGCTATGATTGAGACCTTCAGATACTTAGAGGTCATGAATAAGGTTAGTACTGAGGGCACGTTTAGATTAAAGGGGGAGAGGGGGACACAGTGGGACATGGTCTGAAACTGAAGGGTGGAAGATTCAGGAGGGAAATGAGGAGGCACTTCTTCACAGAAAAGGTGGTAGCGAGGTGGAATGTACTGCCAGAGGAGGTAATGATATTGAAATCTTTGGGCAGTTTTAAGAGGGGGGGTGGGACAGTGTCAAAGGTAAGGTCAAAACTGGGGAAGCTGGGGATGGGGGAGTCAGCAGAAGGGGGATAAATCAGATGGATGGGCAAGGGGTGAGGAGGCAGCTGCAGTAGATTAGACTGAGAGCTGCGCACTTGAACAGACTCAATAGACCGTATGGCCTGTATCTGCTGGTATTTTTGCATGATTGACGCCCATCTTGGGGCAGGACACACACACACAAATGCATCCCCCCCCCCGTGCATCGGGAGGAGCTGTATACATGCCACCCTGATTCTTGGGTTGCTATGGGGCAGTCAACGCAACATACCGACAGAGTCCTCAAACCCTGCCAGTAAACGTGTGTGCTATGGAACCCTCTCAACTTGGTATTGTAACATCATATACTGGAACAAAATAAAACTCTAACCTCAATGCTGTGCCTTTGTTTTTTCCATGCAGAGAGGTGCAGAAGGCAGTAAACACTGCCCAGGGACTGTTCCAGAGATGGACAGAGCTGCTGCAAGATCCCACCAGTACCACCAAAGAGGAAATCGACTGGACCACCAACGAGCTACGCAACAGCCTGCGGAGCATCGAGTGGGATCTCGAGGATTTGGATGAAACGATTAATATCCTTACTTATTGGACACTTGATCATAGTCTTGGCTCACATATTTCACATTTTCTGCAAATAAAATTAAAGAGCAACTCTGCACTACAGCATGAACTTTCATAAATATGTTTCAGCTGTTGCAGTTTACTAGAGAATATTTGTTTTAATTGTAAATATTATTTTTGAAGGTTTACAGCACAACTTTGTCCAGAAAATCTGTATGAAAAGCATTTGCTTTTCCCAGTTAACCTCACAGTGCTTTTGTTTATGACATTATAGTGCTCACTATGACTGTCACAAACAGCAATTGTGAGGTCAGCAGGGGAGAGTCAGATACATTTTTAAAGACTCTGTGAACTAAGTACTGCATTCTGTGTTATTTAGTAGACTAGCAACAGAGAAAAAGAACAAAAAACTAGAAAACAAAGTTAAAACAAAATTTATATTGATCTGGTGATTGCAAGCTTTTTATTAGAGTTGCTCTTTAAGTTTAATTGCTAATTTGTGCAGAAATCCTAATAAACTGGTTGTTCGTCCAGTATGTTTTAGCTCCATTGAGAAGCACTTTTTAAAGCAGCGTTGGTAGCATCCAGTAGCAGTATCATTTGAGCCCTGAAGCTTCTGTGCTGAATTCTAAGAGAGCCTCTTACGCCATTAGAAGAACTTTGAAAAACATAATATTTTGACACAAAGCAGCTTAATTTCTCGTTAGCTCTGTATTTATTACCGAGATCACACACATGAGAACAGGATATTTGTTTCCTAAGGGTTCATCAGCTTCTATTGCCGTCTCCCAAGCTAATACTATACTCCGCTTGTGACATCACAGTTATTCTCATAGCAGCAGACTGTGATGTCACAACAGAGCATTATAATTTCAAGTAGGGAATAAGCTATATAGGAAGATGAACTCTGAGGGATAAAGATCTTTTTTGGGGGATTTCTTCAGTAATAAATAATGGAGATGATGCAACTGTGTCTAAATAGTATGTTTTCCAAAGTTTTGCTAAAGACGTCAGCCGCCCTTTAAAGTGGAAGGAAACCTTAACCTAGCCCATAATAGAGGCATGGGGACAAAGGTGCAGATTATCAATTGCCTGCCTGTTCAAATATATTTTTAGCTACTTAATATTTTGTCTTGTAATCAGGCTGCTCTTTTGTCCTGTGCCCACTATCATGAGAAAGGGCCTACATTCCAGACGCCCATGCGATTGACTTGGTGGTGGTAGTGGTGATGCAGGAGGAGCTGTAGGGGCATTAGTTGCCAGCATACTGATGCCTGATTGGGAAAGGGGAGTGCTGAGTGCTGCTTGCAGTGCTGGTACCGCTCTCCCCTATGGGGAGATGAGCAGAACGTCTCATCACCACACTATCAAGCCAACAATGTCATTTTTATCATTGAGAAGAATGTTTTATATTTTCTGACATAGCTGAGGTCAGAAACCTAAACCACTGGCTTTAGAATAAAGCATAGACCCTTGCCCTAACAGCACTGTTTTCTAGGCTAGGAATTTAGCCAGTTGGACTATCAATTTAGCACCTCTAACAAAGAGTCCCTGGATTAGAATTCCCTGGCAGTTCTAGTGAATTGAAACAGTCTGAAATGTCAAACACTAGTTTAGTATTGTGGCAGTCCAGTGAAATACAAGATACAGAAACTCAACTGGCAGTTTGATGGGTGACTGGTTGCTTAAACGTCTGAGTTTGAACTTGAATGGAAGACCATTGGGCCCCCTTCTCTATAGTGGCTCATATATGTGGGGTTGCAGTAGCCTAGGCAGATATTTTGGAAATGTGTGTGAATATTTTCTATTTATGTTCATTTTCTTCTTTGTACCCCCATGTTTTACTCTGTGGGCCCCTTCCTACCTTTCCTAATTTCCTCTGTCCCCCTGGAGCCCTGTGGTTTGCCACTCTTGACTGCTGCATGCTCACTAACAGGCGTGTGTTTTTGATGTCATACAGCATCTCCGCCCTGAGGTGTTGTCCCAGAGATAGAACCTTAGATTGTTAAAACTCAACTCTGCAGTGTGGTCACACTCCCCAATGACATTACAACGGCATATTAATGTAGCCTCTGAAGAGATCAAGTTTATTCAGTGCTCTATGTTAGTTTAACTTAGTTTCATATAGTTTTGCCCCCCTTTTTTTTACTGGTTTTGTTGAACCAGGAGAATAGTGTATGTATAAAAATACGGTGTGAAGCACCACTGAAGATAGAAAGTCTGCTTCTGATGACACTTTTTTTTTCTGCAGCAATCTCTGTCACCCAAGGAGACTTAAAGCTGCAGAGTATTCCTCTGTAGAAGAGCAACTGCCTCTGGCATCCAAGAAGACAGAAAAAATTGCTAAGCCATCTTGCATTAAAGAACACAAGGCACCCAGCCAGGAACTCTGATGCCTTTGAGGGCAACCACATTAGATAAGCTTTCTGAACACCAGCCAAGTACTTAAGCTTGCAAAAGGAAAACTTCCTTGAGGTTCCACTGCCTTAAAGCTGAATAATAGAACTGAAGTCAAAAGAAAGCATGCCCTCCTTGGAGGACATTAAACAAATGTGCCAATTTTTCAAATTTTCTTTTTGAAAAACCTGCCTCCATTGAGCCTCCATGTCTCACACAGAGGACGTATTTGAGGAGGAAGAGGAGGATGAACTGATTTCTCCAGAGGATACTGCTGAGGACGACTTTGGTTCTCCACCCAGGGTAGATGAGGACTGTTCATTGTATGCTACATTTTTTTATACAGGTGGATGACACGCAGACTCTACTTGCCACTGTGTCAAAAGTGGTCATAGAGGAGGCAGAATTCATGAGTACTCTGGGTCTGACCTAGATGAGAGTGCCCATACCCATCCATAAGGCTTTTAAAAATGGCACTACAAATTCTTTATATGTCTTCATCTTTTGTGGCTATAGAAAAGAAAATTGCGAAAAGGTATGTGATACCCAGGGAAGGCATTGTATTTGTTTATGCTCACCTTTCTCAGCAGCACCTCCTGATGAAGCCTAATGGCTAAAAACATGTACACTACCTCTACTCTGTTGCTGAGGCAGGCAGCCTACTGGAGTTCTTCTACACATTAGCAGCAGTTTGTGTAGAATACAGTCCTGGTGCTGTGTGAGAGCTTACCTTCCTAAGAGAAGCGTCATCTAGCACATACACTGAAGGCTCTGGAAGCTGCTAAATATCAGTTTCAAATGGCTGTTGGTGTGAATGACACTGCCGTTAGGGCACTAGTTAGTCTGCCAGGAGATTTGAATGGCTTAGAACAACTGGTTTATCACAGGATGTGCAAATAAAGCAGCTGATTTTCCTTTTCAGTGTTCCTCTCTATTTGGGTTAGAGGGGAAGGGTGCAGAGATAAAGGAGGTTATTACTAAGGACACCTACTACTGCGTTAGGACTGTTTAAAATAAATAAATAAATAAAAAAAATAAAGAAAAAGCAGTAGGGTAAGATGGGCAGATAAATCAGGACAATCAGGGACAAAAAGACTTTTGGGGCTAACAAGAAGGAACAGAATAAGGCAAACAGAAGTATAAGGAGAAACTAGGTACAAGCAAAAAGCAGAGCAGGGAGACAGAGGCAGAATTCAAGACAGCGAAATAGGTTGAGAACAACAAATCCTCCTTTAGACATATTAGTAAAAGGAAAAAGCAAAGGATGACATAGAAGGGAAAAGCCAATGATGGGGTGAGTACAGGGGATGATTTGGAGAAGGCGGGTATACTGAATGAATAGTTTGGTTTAGTGTCCATAATCGAGGAGGCTGGCTCAACTCCTAACAGCAGGAGAAAATTCAGTGGGTATAAAGGCGATAGGTTTGAGATGGGGAGGATAACAAGGGACCGGGTACTCGAGGGATTCAAAAATCTAAAAGTTAATGAGCAGGGCCAAGCAGAATTCTCTGTAAGGTGCTGAAAGAAACTAGGCAAATGCTAGCAGAGCCACTGGTAGTCCTCTTTGGAGAATCAAGGGACCCACACTCGAGTATGGAGCTGGTCCAGGGATTAACTCTATTTATGGAGTATTTGACTTCCAAAAAAAAGGGGGAAACTTCCAAAATAAAGGGGGAGGAAGACCATTATGTCTGTCAGGAATGTCCTGTTTAATTCAGAAATTTGAGCTGAGCAAATCATTTTGATCCTCCAAAAAAGGTACAGTGCATTTCTGGATTCCTTGTTTCACATGGGATATTTGGGTTAATGTAGTAATTATAACCCCAGGAATCCCTCACTGTTTACACTTTAGCAGTCATCTCGACTGTGAGTGACGCCCTGGAGATGGAACGTATGACGATTTTTAGAATTTGGAATTTAGGTTCAAACTCTGCATCCGCGCTTCACTCTGGCTGTTGCTAAGATCTCTTTCTCTGCCTGAAGAGAGCAGTCACCCAGTAGTGAACTCTGGTAACGACTGGCTTTCCAGTCAGATTCTTTATTTAGTACTTTGTTTAAAAAGTGTAACCATAGTTTCTAGGGACGTGGATATGTTGTTCAATCCACACTTGTTGGCAGGTTCCTTGCCACTTTAAATCTTGCCGGAAGGTCTTCAAGCTGGCTCCGCCCCATGACACCAGATCTTCCTTACCGCTTGGAAACTCAGGTTCCCTCCTTTGCGCTCTGCGTTTTAAGCCTGGATCTAAACTCTTCGGTTAATCCGAAACTTATTTTAAGATTTACAAGACTTCGGTCTGTATGTTCCCTCGTGGCTGCGATGGACAAATAGACTCCCGGATTTCGTCGGTCCCTGTGTGGGCAGAAGGTGTCCTGAACCGATCCGCATGCCACGTGCATTTATTGCCTTGGACTCGGCCATGACTCACAGGCTTGTGAGTTGTGCAAATCCTTTTCGGCTTCGGTCTTGGAGGACTGCGCTGCCCGGTTACTGTTGGGGCAACCCCAAAAACGTTATCCTTCGGTTAAGTCTAAGGAGGCCCATTGAGCGGTGTCTGCGGCTGTGGGCTCGTTGGAACAGCTGGAGCAGATGATCGCCCTCGAGGAGGAGGCGGCCCAGGCCGCATCATCATCGTCCTTGGTTGCGGCATTTATCCCGCTCTCATTGGAATCCTTGTACACAGCTTCTTTCAAGGAGCTTTGCCAGTCCCTCTCCACCAAGGGAGAAGGCCCTTCGGGACATTCCTCTCGGTCCAAAAAGAAGGACCCCAGAGGTAAGTCCCATCGTTGACGTTCGTGGGAGCGGGAGAGATCCCCTTCTCCGGATAGTCTGCACTCAACTTCGGTCGAGGTTGCGGCTAAAGCCGCTGGCTTCACGGTGTACCCGTCAGGTCAGCCGGCTGAGGCACCCGTTGACGTAGTCGAGATTTTTCTCAACCTGTCGGACGGGCTGTGGACCAGAGAAGCCAACAACCCTTCTTCACCGGTTCCCCCGGTGGAAACCGAGGACTTGCCTGTGCCTCTTGTGCCGGAGTCCCCGGTTAAGGTCCCTGAACCGAGGGAGGAGCAGGTTTCCCCCGCCCCCTCTCAGATCCACCCTCTGAAACACCGAAGGTCTCGGACCTCTTCCCGGTCCAGCCGATCCCGCCATCGGCGGTCTCGGTCTCTGCACCATGGAAAGCAGCGGCGCCGCTCATCCTCGTCTTTGTCCTCTCCAGAGGATAGGCACCAGCGCAAATTGCGTTGGCGCTATGAGGAGCTAATGTGGCAGCAGCTCCTTTTGACCGGGAATAGGTCGACTTTGTCGCCTTCCCCGGCCATTAAGTGGCTATCACCGGAGTGGCTGAAACAACCACTGGTAGTGGTCGAGGAGCCGAAGCCGGCACCTGTTCGGCTGAAACTGGCTGCGCCACCCATTGTGGTGGAACCCCCGCCTCCAGAACCTAAATTTGGGGCCCCGACCAAGGATTCTCGGTCGGGTCAGGGCTTGCTCCATCGTTTGTCGGTCACCCTCACTCCCGATCGACCTCTGCAGGTGGAGGGTGGCTCAGGCACTCGGCAGCTGTTCGCAGACTCCTCGGAGTCTGATGATGATGACTCCTTGTTCTCCAGGCCACTTGACTTGGAGTCCACTGGGGGTCAGTCTGTGGATGAGAGCCCATCCTTGTTTCTGGGAATGCTTCGGCTCATCTCCGAGTCCACTGGGATGAAGCTCGAACCCGTTTCAAAATGGGCCAAGTATCCCCTCACGGAGATATTAGACCGAGGGGATTCCCCCACGGAGGCCTTCCCGGTGGCCGAAGTGGCCTGGCCCTGGAGCTAGGGCAGCGGCCAACTTCTTTTCCAGCACCTTCGGCCAGGATGGCTCGGAAGTATGCTGTTCCCACAGGTTCACTCTCCGGTTTCTCGGAGCACCCCTCTGCAGAGGGGCTCATGACCGATAGCGTTTCCCGGCGTTCTGGGAATGCTCGGGATGTGGACAAGCCTCCCGACAAGGAGTCCAAGAAGTTGGACTACTCCGGGTGGAAAGTTTACGCTGCTTCCTCCCTAGGCCTTCGTCAGGCCAACTCGGCCATCCTGATGGCACACTTTTCACACGTCCCTTTTGGGCTCCCTGGATGAGGTGATTCCTCATCTCCCGGCTGAGCTTCAAACTACGGTCAAGCAGGTGTGGGATCAGGGAAGGGTGGTGGCCAAACAGCAGCTCCAGACTTCCCTGTACATCACTGATTCATGTGCCTGGTCAGTAGCGGCTGCAGTGGCCATGCGCTGCAGAGCTTGGCTGTGGATCTCCACTTTCATGGCAGATACCCAGCACAAGCTGGCAGACATTCCCTTCCTGGGTACCGACTTGTTCGGTCCCGGGGTTGAGGGGCATCTTCAGCGGATTGAGAAGTCCACTGCCACCTTGGACTCGGTCACATCTGCCCAGAAGGACAAAGGCCGCCAGCAGCAGCGTAAGCCCTTTCGTCCTTCAGCCCCTGCGACATGTCCGGCCCAGCAACACCAGCATCAGGGCCAGCAGGCTCGCACTTGGCACCCCAAAGCCAAGCCTGCTGCTTCCTCCAACAGAAAGCCAGGAGGGAAAGGTCCAGGAGGCTCTTCGGCCGGTCCTTCCTCCAGTCTGCCCAGTGATGGGTTGAGGGGTGTCGACTCCTCCCCGGGTTCCCCCGGGGGCGGCTCCGTCACTTCATTTCTGCCTGGTCCGATATCACCACGGACCGCTGGGTGTTGGAAGTGGTTGGAAAGGATCTGCCGCTGGAATTCAAGCAGTCCCCACCCTATCGAGCCATCACCCCACAGGAGGGCGACGGGGTCCGCTGCCTCTCTGTTGGCCTGTTGAGCCGACATTGCCCTGCTCCTCCAGAAGTAGGTGATCAGGGAGGTGGCGGATCCCCCATGAGACCCAGGGTTTGTGTCCAGGTACTTCCTGGTCCCAGAACGGACGGGGGACTGGTGCCCCATTCTAGGCCTACACGACCTGAACAAATTCCTAAGGTCTCGAACCTTCAGGATGGTCACTCTGGTTCAGATCATCCCATCCTTGGAACGAGGTGTGTGGTTCTGTTCTCTGGACCTTCAGGACACGTTCTTTCAGGTCCCAATCCGTCCGTCCGTCCCACCAGCGATTCCTCTGCTTCAGAGCAGAGGGATCCCTTTACGAGTTCTGGGCCATGCCCTTCGGCCTCTCTCCAGCTCCCAGGGTCTTCACCAAATGCATGGCAGTGGCGACAGCATTCCTGCAGCGCCGAAGGGTCCGGGTGTACGACTGGCTGATTGCAGCCTCCTCCAAGTTGGAGGTGGAGCGGTCCAGAGATCTGGCCCTCCAGGTCTGCTCTCGGATTGGCCTCCTCATCAAAGAGGCCAAATCGGAACTCGTGCCAATGCAGGTGATTCAGTTCATCGGGGCAGAGCTGGACTCTGTTCGAGCCAGAGCACGGCTCCTGGCGGACAGGGCCGAGGTTCTTTCCTCCTTTGCCCAGTCATTTCTGGTTGGGCAGTTGTGCCCTGCCTGGGACTTCCTGGGCCTCATGGTGGCCTGCACCAGCGTGGTCCATTGGGCCCGCTGGCAAATGCATCCCCTGCAATGGGGACTGGCCCGACAATGGTCACAGTGATCCAGTCCTCTGGACCAGCCAGTGATGGTGACCCAGGAGATGGGGAACGCTCTCCAGTGGTGGATCGTTCCGGCTCATCCGCCCAGAGCCGACGGTCACTCTAACGACCGACACATCTCTGATGGGTTGGGGTGCCCATCTGGGGAAGCTCAGAGCGCACGGCGTCTGGTCCCCTCAGGAGTCTTAATGCCACATCAACCTGCTGGAGCTTCGAGCGGTCCGACTAGCCCTCACTGCCTTCGCTCTGTTTCTACGGGGTCAAGTGGTTCAGGTCCAGACGGACACCACTACTTGCATCATACTACCTAAACCGCCAGGGCGGATGTGCTCCTTGCCTCTGTGCAGGGAAGCTCTCCGCACTTGGTCTCTCGTGGGCAGACTGGAGGCGGATCTCCTAGCCATTCATGTGGTGGGAGCCTCCAACACTCTGGCCGATGCCCTAAGCCGGATAGGTGCTGCATCTCACGAGTGGTCTCTCCTGCCGGAGGTAGTACACGATCTGTTCTCCCACTGGGGCACACCTCAGGTGGACCTGTTTGCCCAGGGAGAATGCGGCTGAGGCTGTTTCATGCTCGCCCCAGCAGGGCTCTCTGCAGAGGGATGCCTTCTCGAGGCCGTGGACCCCGGGCCTCTTCTGCACCTTTCCCCCATTTCCCTTGATCCACAAGGTGCTTCTCAAGGTGAGGAGGGACAAGGCGCAGGTGATTCTGGTAGCCCCAGACTGGCCCTGTCAGTTCTGGTATCCAGATCTCCTCAGCCTCAGCTCCAGGCTCCCGAGACTGCTTCCAGCCCGCCCGGATCTGATCTCAGTCAGCCTGGGGAATTTATTCCACCTGGATCTTCAATCCCTGCACCTGACGGCCTGGTTCCTGAGTGGCTAGAGTTCCAGGCCTTGGGTCTTTCCGACGAGGTCCTCAATGTGGTTGAGGCATCCCATAAGGAGTCGACCAGAAAATGCTATGCCTTCAAATGGAAAAGATTCTCCATTTGGTGTCAGGATAAGGGATTGTCCCTTCCTCCTGTTCCTTTGCCAGCATTCTCGACTGCCTATGGTCCCTTTCTCAGCTAGGGCTTCGGTCGACAACCCTTAAGGTGCACCTGGCAGCCATCTCTGCTTACGGGAGCCCAGAAAGCAGAGTGTGCAGTGCAGGAGAAGTTGGTTGGCGGCTCAAAGGCCTTGATCACATATCCCTCGGTGTGAGAACCTCCACCTCCGTGGGATCTACTGCTGGTATTGGCTGGGCTCATGGTCAAGCCATTCGAACCGATGCACAGGTGTGACATCTCTCAGCTGTTATGGAAGACTGCCTTCTTGAGGGCTATCACGTCAGCCAGAAGGATGGGAGCGCTCCAGGCACTTTCCATCAAGTCTCCTTATCTGCTCTTCCACAGGAACAAGGTTGTCCTGTGCCCCCATCCGAAATTCTTTCCGAAGGTGGTGTCGGAGTGTCACCTTAACCAGGTGTTGACTCTGCCGGTGTTCTACCCCAGTCACACATCGGAGGCTGAATATAAGCTCCATACTTTGGACCCTAGAAGAACGCTTTTATAAGGAGCGGACGGCTGAAGTTCGGGGAGAGGTTCGCCAGCTGTTTACCTGTGCTGAAGCCACACCTGGCAGACCTGCAGCCAAGTGGACGATAGGCAGGTGGGTCACCTCCTGCATAGATCTCTGCTATAGGTTGGCGGGCATAGAGCCTCCCAGAGGGATAGGAGCTCATTCTACCTGCCATACTGCTGCTTTGGTGGCTGCTTCCAGGTACGTCCCTATCCAGGAAATCTGCAGGGCTGCTACCTGGAAGTCAGCACACACCTATATTACCCGCTACCACATCGAACTTGAGTCACGCCGGGATGCTGGTTTTGGGACCTCGGTTCTCCAGTCCTTATCCCTAAGTAGAGGGTGCGTGCCTTGCCTCCCTCCTCCCGGAGAACTGCTAGGAGTCTGCCAATAAGTGTGGATTGAGCAACATATCCACGTCCCTAGAAATACAGGTTACTCACCTGTAACAGGAGTTCTAGGAGTGGTATATGTTGTTAATCCACACAACCCACCTGACCTCCCCAGCTTCGCGCAACCTGGCTTCCAGCGGGCTAGATCTGGCGTCATGGGGCGGAGCCAAGAGTTTTACCACTCGGGTGGGTGGGAGGAGCCAGCTTGAAGACCTTCCAGCAAGATTTAAAGCGGCAAGGAACCTGCCAATAAGTGTGGATGAACAACATATATCACTCCTAGAACTCCTGTTACAGGTGAGTAACCTGTATTTTTCGATTACTCTACATCAGTCAGGGTTTTTTTTTTCAGTAATTTATGGTTTCTCCGGTTCCTGATTGCCAGGAACCAGAGAATATCCTAGCTGGCTACCGTTATTCTTTTTACCTTATTTTGGCTACTAAGCCACTTTTATTGAAATTAGCAGTGGTTTAGTATTTTTCAACAATACAGAGAATAGAGCTCTTTCACGTTCCATTCTGTCTGTGCCCTCTGACCCTAATTAATCGGTTCCTGTTTCAGCAAGATTTCGAACCTCCTGCAAGGCTTAATGAGGACTGCTCATCCTTTTTCTCATTTGTCGGACAAGTGGTCGATACCCTCAACCCCCCTCCCTCCCAAACTAGAGACAGTGGAGGATGAAGGGAATGCTGATTTTTATGAGCACGTTGGGAGTAGCTTCACCAAGAACAGTGCTACTTACTAAACATAAATCACCTAAGGCCATAACAAAAAACATTTCAAACAACATGAAGTCTTGCTATATTATAGACATTAGCAGTTTGTTCCAGCTGTAGAACTGCCCCGGAGTGAAGTGGTTAAAACCATTCCAAAATAGAATTTTGGCACGAGAGCAGCTCTATCTGTGTCATTTCAAACTTGAACTGTCAGATTCTTTACTCCGCCTCAGTGAACAGTCGCTCCGGAGATTTCTCCTTCTGCTCGGTTCATTTCTCGGTTTAAAAGTGTTTTCTCGGTTGGATTTAACCGAGAATAGTTTATATTTAACGCAAAACCGCTCAGTTCAAGCTCTATCTGTGGTAACCGTAGTAAATGAAGGTTTTGTCTGTGTGGAACTTGTGAGTTATCGGTTCGGTTTTGAACCAATCAGTGGGTTTAAAACTCATTTAAAACTAAAAGTTACTATTTTAGAAGTCGCGGTTCCGGTTCTTATCGGTTCTAAAAAACGGATTTGTCACGTTTTTCCAATACCGATGATACGGTTAGGAACCGATAAAGGGTGTCTTCCTGGCACTGCCGTTAAAAGAGAGTTTTGGTTAGGCTGGCATTATGTCTGAGAAACCCAAAAGAAAACCGGGCCCTGGGTTTCAACACTGTGATGTTTGTGGGGAAGTCTTTGCCAAGGCTGACCACACACACCACATGTTTATTGTCTGGGTTTGACCACCTCCAGTCAGACTGCCAGGTATGTAAGAATTTCCTGCAGCCACCCTGGAAAAGATTGGGCAGGCTCAGGGGCAGAGAGAGCCAAAAGTCCGCTGACCGGATGGCCAGCCCAGTTCGGTGCCAGCAGAACCAGAGGGAGTGCCTCTGACCAGGGGCTAGACTTCCTGGGCAAAGAAAAGCTGGTTCTGAGGAACCATCTCAATAAAGAAAACAAGAAAATCAGCAGGTCTGGAGTCCAAAATTCCTTCTCCAACTGCTGCAGAGATAGCAAAAGCCATACAGATTGTCCAGTCACTGTCTCAGGGTCCGTCCAACCACCACTATCTGGTAAAAGGTCGGTTCGTCCGGTCCCAGTGGTTCAGGATTATGATATTGAGGAATTTTATGAACCAGAGGAGGGGGAGGAGGATTATGAACAGTATGAATGTGGCTGGGAAGGTCTGGGTGTGCCCATTGAACCGGACATCTCCCCAGACAGACCTTTAGAATCTCCCCCTATGCTGTCTGAGTCCCTGTCTCATTTTATGTTTTATAAAAAAGTTGCTGAAACCCTCCAGCTTCCTTTAGAAGAGGCTGTGGATGAGCAAGAGGAGCCTGATTTTGTAGAAGTGATGGATATTCCAGAGTCTAGGAGATTGTCTATTCCTTTGCATAAGTCTTTTAGGAAACAAACAATTAAAATTTTAAAAGCTCCTAATTCTGTGCCTCCTGTAGATAAAAAGATGGACAGAAGGTATACGTTGTCAGGCCCTGATACAGAATTCCTTTCTCAGCAATGCAGTCATGTTGGGGTAGTTCAGGCTGCTGCCTGTGATAAAGCTAATATTCCTTGGCTTCACATCCTCCTGACAAGGATTCCAGGAAGATTGATGCCATGGCAAAAAAAAAACAGTATATGGCAGCCTCTCTGGGACTCAGGCAAGCAAATTATATGGCTATGTAGCTAGGTATCAGAAATCTAGATGGGATACTGTTATGCAAGTGGCCAAGCAGGCCCATGGCCAGCTGGCTAGTGAACTAGAACAGGTGGCTGCTGATGGCATTGAAGCCTCTAAGGTTCAGTTTCATGCTGCTGTGGATGTTAATGATGTTTAGTCTAGGGTCCATGGCCACATCTGTAGCTTTTTAGTAGGTTGGCCTGGCTCAGGTGTACTAGTTTGTCACAGGATACCCAGACTAAGGTTATGGATTTTCCTGTGGTGGGAAATTCTCTGTTTGAGAGCAGACAGAGAATTATATGAAAAGATGGATGAATATAGGACTACTTACAAGAGTGCCCAGGCTAAGGAGCGGCAAGCCACCCTCAAAGGCATGCCCCCAGGGGTAGGGGTAGGCCTTCACAGGCCTTTCTACCAGACTCAGGCCGCCTCTGCCTATGCTCAGAGGGGCTTCTTCAGAGGCAGGGCAGGCGAGGGGTGGGCAGACCTGCTCCCACCCCCAGCTTAAAGCTCCTGAAACAGGCACCCTGATGGGGTGCCCAGGGCGATTCTCCTGTACCAGTGGGGGCAGGCTGGCTTACTTCAGTCAGACTGGGCTTCATAACCTCAGACAAGTGGGTTCTGGAAGTAGTAGCCAGGGTCTGGTTCTCAGCTTCAAAAGTTTCCCAAGTTGAGAAGCAGACTTTTTCTACCTGCAAATGCTTCAGAGACCCTCGCTCTGGAAACAGAGAGTCTCATCCTGTTAGCTCTCAGAGCAGTAGAAAGGGTTCCTCCCTGCATCAAGGCAGGGTCTGTATTCCAGATACTTCCTTACCCCAAAAGACAGGAGAATGGCGCCCATTTTAGATCTCAGATATCTGAACAAGCATCTTTTGAAACCAAAGTTCAAAATGGTAACTCTGGCAATGATTTTACCTTCCTAAGGCCAGGGGACTGGCTAGCCTCCCTGGACCTCAAGGTTGCCCTATTTCCATGTCCTAATCAGAAGATCCCATAAGTACTCAGATCTGAACTGCCCTCAGGTCATTACCAGTTCAGAGCAATGCCCTTGCCCTTACCTCTGCTCCAAGGTATTCACAAAGTGTCTAGCAGTGGCCCACTTAAGAAGGCAGAGGATTGCTGTTTTCCTATCTAGACGACTGGCTCATTGTAGGCCAGTCCCCAGAACAGGTAAAATCTCACCTGCAGGTCACCCAGCAGCTTCTCACCTCCTGGGTTTTCTGCTAAACCTACCAAAGTCGGTTCTGGAACCAGTCCAGGTACTCACCTTTATAGGGGCAGAATTGACACAAAGCTAGCCAGAGCCTTTCTTCCCCAGAAAGGGTAAGGAATTTAGTGGCTCTGGCCTCTTCCTTCACTCTGCAGGTCTCTCGACCAGCAAGACACTTTCTGCAGCTCCTGGGGCACATGGCTGCATCCACAGCTGTTGTGCAGGGAGCCAGATTTCAGATGAGACATTCAGTTTCACTTGAGAACCTTTTGGTCTCGAGAAGAGACCCCTTTCCAAGTTGGTCCCAGTGACTCGAACCTTGATCCTAGCTCTCCAGTGGTGGCAGGATCAGAGCAATTTAGAGCGGGGTCCCCTTCATTTCCCTTCTCACGACTTGACTCTCACTACAGATGCTTCCTTCTGGGTTGGGGAGCCCACATGGGCGACCTTTCCCTCCAGGGAGTTTGGTCCCCCAGGAATCTCTGCTCCACATCAATTTGCTGGAACTCAGAGCTGTCTTTTTAGCTCTTCAAGCTTTTTCTGCATCTGTCCACGACAAGGTGATACAAGTCAGAACAGACAACACCACAGCAATGTGGTACATCAACAAACAGGGGGCACTTGGTCTTGACCTTGTGCACGAGGCAATAAGTTGTGGTCTCTGGCCTATTCCCTGAACACTTCCCTCATAGCAGTTCATCTTCCAGGGAAGGACAATGTCCTAATGCCCCTCAGCAGGATTTCCCAGGGCCATCACGAATGGTCCCTGGATCCTCAAGTGCTGGGGATAGTTTTGCCAGGTGGGGCATCCCTCAGATAGATCTTTTTGCAGCCCCAGACAATCACAAACTTCCTCTGTTCTGTTGCAGGCCTCCAGTGCTGGGCTCAGTTCCCCTGGAGGCCCTTCTTCTGGATTGGGATGGGAAGTTCCTCTATGCTTCCCCCCCCCTTTCCTCTCCTATTCAAAGTACTAGTCAAAATCAGAGCTCAGCCTTGCAGGGTGATTCTGATTGCCCCGGATTGGGCCAGGCAGCCCTGGTACCCACTCCTTCTGTCTCTGACAGTCCATCTTCCCCTGTGCCTCCCCAGGAATCGCAATCTGTTGACTTGTGCCCAGGGAAGGGTTTGGTATCCGGACCTCAAATCCCTCAACCTCAAGGCCTGGCTCTTGAGGAGTTAGAGTTTGCTGATTTACACCTCTCTCAGGGTGTTCTTGAGATCCTATAAGGCTTCCAGAAAGCCTTCCACTAGGGCTACTTATAGTTCTAAATGGAAAAGGTTTTCCATTTGGTGTGCTGGGAAAAATATTTCCCCAGAATCTGCTGAATTGCCCATTTTGTTAGATTACATGGTACATCTTAATTCCTTGGGTCTCAGACCAGCTACCCTGAGAGTTCATTTGGCAGCTGTGTCTGCTTTTGTGTCAGCAGGAAAGTCATCTCCTCTTTCCTCTCATCCTGTGTTTTCCAAGTTTTTTAAGGGATTACTCCATACTAATCCTCCTTTTCGGGAACCGGCCCCTGCTTGGGACCTTAATGTTTGCATTGCCCAGTTAATGCAACCCCCTTTTGAACCTCTGTCTTCTGCAGAGCTTAAGTACCTAACTTGGAAAACTGTTTTTCTAGTGGCTCACTTCTGCCAGATGCATAAGTGAATTGCAAGCCTTGCCGGTGGAGACTGACTTTATTTCTTTCCACAGGGATAAGGTAGTCCTTAGGACTAATAGGAAGTTTTTGCCTAAGGTGGTTTCAGATTTCCATCTTAATCAATCTATCTCCTTCCAGTATTTTCACTGATCACTCCTCTTCGGTGAGAGAAGGTTGCACAGCCTGGATGTTAAGAGAGCTCTTAGTTATTATATAGAAGTACCAAAGGTCACAGGTTGAATCCTCCAACTTTTCCTTACCTATGGTGAAGTTGGGAAAGGCAAACCTGCCACTAAGAGATCAATAGCCAGGTGGATTGTCTCTTGTATCCAATTTTGTTATCAGAAAGTGGGCAGAGCCCCCGGTTTGAGTGGCTCATTCTACCAGGGTATAGCTCATCTCTAGCTGCTGCCAGAGATATCCCTTTATTAGAGATTTGCCAGGCTGCTACTTGGAAAACGGTACACACTTTTACCAAGCATTACTCCCTGGATGTCCAGGCCAGGAGAGATGCTCGCTTTGGCACAGCTGTTCTTCAGAGCCTATTCCTAAGTAGGTTCTGCCCTCCTCCATGGAGGTACTGCTGTGTATTCTGCTAATGTCTATAATATAGCAAGACTTCATGTTGTTTGAAGAAAAAATTACTCACCTTAGTAATGTTGTTTCTTCTAATCGAGTCTTGCTATATTATAGACCTCCCCCCCCCAAACTGCCCCTCTCAGAACCTCTACTTGGTGGGGTGCGGGCAACTTAGTGTGGGCACTACTTATGTCCTGTTAGCATTTTATCCCCTTTGGGACTTTGGGGGTGTGTATGTGTACACGTGTGTGTGTGTTTTATTATACTTATGTTCCATTTTCATATTATTAGAATGGTGTTAGTATTTCTGGTCCCCTGACTTGAGTCTTGGGTGTTGGGACCACCAATGGTTGTTATTATTTAGGTAGCCATTTGGCTAGTGTAGGTTACAGCTTCCACACAGACCTTAGTGAGTTTGGCTCGAAAGATCTGACAGTTCAAGTTTGAAATGACACAGATAGAGCTGCTCTCGTGCCAAAATTCTATTTTGGAATGGTTTTAACCATTTCACTCCGGGGCAGTTCTAGAGCTGGAACAAACTGCTAATGTCTATAATATAGCAAGACTCCATTAGAAGAAACAACATTACTAAGGTGAGTAATTTTTTCTTCTGCACCCACCTCAGCTGTAGCCATAGATAAGAAATATGAAAGAAAATATAAGGTGGACAAGCAGTGAGAGGAGTACCTGAATGCCCATCTTGATCATCATGGAGTAGTCCAGACTGCCGCCTGCGAGAGAGCAAAAATCACTCTGCGCAGTCCCTTAAAAAGGATGCTAAAAAGCTGGATACTATGGCCAAAAAGGTTTATGCTACAGCTTCCCTGCTTATCAGGCAGGCAGCTTACTCAGCACATATAGCACAGTGCCAGAAAGCACTTTGGTGCACAGTTGTGGCACTGGCGGAAAGAGCGAATGGTGAATTAGCACAGGATCTGATTGCCACAGCAAGATCAACACTGGGATGCCACAAAATAATTCCACACGGTGGTGGACACTAATGCCACTGCTGCTAGAGTTTTGGCTCATGTCGTTCCTTAAGAAGGTTTTAGTGGCTGAGGACTACCATCCTTTGTCAGGATACTCAAAACAAGGCCATGGATTTCTTCTTTGAGGGAAATTCATTATTTGCTGACAAAACGGAGGCCTGCATGAAAAAAAGTGGATGACTACAAAACCACTTTCAAAAGTAACAATGAAAAGAAAAGCCTCTACCTCCTACAGGTGCTGCGGAAGGCGAGGCGGGGGTATTTCCCAAAAGTCTGTCTCTTATCCCCCCTGTTAGTGCCAGTCACAAAGAGGTTACTGTAGGGGAAGTGAAAGAAAGGCTTCCAGGCGTAATGCTGCAGCACCTAAGCCCCAGGTGAAATAGAACCCCTGACAGTTTTGCCCAGGTCGCCCAACAATTGCCAGTGGGAGGAAGACTGGCACACTACTTCCAGGAATGGG
The DNA here is from genome assembly GCA_016271365.2 of Neoceratodus forsteri. Taxonomy (NCBI): domain Eukaryota; kingdom Metazoa; phylum Chordata; order Ceratodontiformes; family Ceratodontidae; genus Neoceratodus; species Neoceratodus forsteri. Next base: position 897,244,941 of record CM028136.1, read on the forward strand.
TAAACATTAACCACAGACAAGTGGGTACTGAAAGGAATGGGCAGGGGGTTGTCTGTAGTTCAGACACTTTTCCAAACCTGCAGAAACCAGTTTTCCATCTCACCCGCCCAGAGAAAAAAAGTCTACTGGAAATAAAAATTAAAAAAAAAACTTAATATCAGAAAGCATAGGAAAAGTCCCTGTCTCCCACTGGGGCATGGATCTGTTCTCAAGATACTTCTGACCCACAAGAAATGTGGGGAATGGCGACCTATTTTAAATCTCTGGTTTCTGAACAGTTATTTTAAAAAAGAGAAATTCAAGATGGTCACATTAAGGACAATGATACCATCTTTGCAGGAAGGTCCTTGGCTGGGATCCCCAGATCTGAAAGATGCCTATTTCTGTATCTTGGACCATCCCACAGAAAATATCCTTGACTCAACCTGAGGAACTGCCAGTACCAGTTCTTCAGGCTCACTTCAGTGCCAAAGGTTTTCACAAAGTACTTGGCTGTGGTGAAGCACATCTGAGAAGACAAAGCGTGGTGGTTTTCCACTACCTGGACAACTGGCTAGTCTTCAGGAAAACTGAACAGGAGGGGCTATGCGCTCATTTCAGTTTGTAAAAAGCACCTTAGAGAACCTGGGATTCTTGATTAACCTTCAGACGTCCCAGCTAGAGCCTGTTCAAGTACTGAACTTCATAAAAGCAGAGCTAAATACTCTCCAGAGAAAAGTTTTTCTCCCCAGGCCTGGGTTATAGCTTTGATAGCAACAACAGAATCTTTCACAGCAGGTCAACCTAGACCTGCAAGAGACTTCCTGCAGCTACTAGGACACATGGCCACATCCACAGCTGTGGTCCCATGGGCCAGGTTCCAAATGAGAGATATCAAGTACCCACTTGAGAGACAACTGGTCTCCAAGATGGCACCTGCTTTCAAGGCTAGTGCCAGTGACAAAAGCACTAGTGCAGTCATTAGAGTGGCGGAGGGAAGAAAGCGGCCTCAGATTGGGCATCCCCTTTCTTCAGCAATCGGCAGCAAGTATCCTTACTACAGATGCTACACTCCAGGGATGGAGTGCCTACCTGCAGGACCTCACAGTGAGTGGCACATGGATCCCACAGGAGTCCCTAGAACATATTAACCTGCTGGTGCTCAGAGCAGTACTGCTAGCAGTACAGTCTTTCTCCTCCCAGCTACTGGGTCAGTCTCTCCAAATCAGGACAGACACCACCACGACAGTGAACAAGCAGGGAAGAACAAGACCCTTAAAACTGTTTACAGAGGCAGTGAGGATCTGGGACCTGGCATATTCCTCATAAGCAAACATATTTGCAGTGCATCTTCCAGGCAAAGACAATATGCTGGCAGATTCCCTAAGCAGAATCAGCCAGGGAAATCACAAATGGGCCTTAAACCAGCAGGTTCTAACCATAGTGTTCAGAAGGTGGAGTGCTCCCAATATAGACCTTTTCGCCTCTTAGGAGAACTGTCATCTACTACAGTTTTGTTGCAGACCACCAGTCAGAGGGACAGTCCCAGGGGATGCCCTGGTACTAGACTGGATAGGGAAGTTTCTGTATGCCTTCCCACCATTCCCAGTCATTCAGAAAGTGCACCTGAAATTCAGGTGGGAACCTGCAACAGTGATCCTGATAACTCTAGACTGGGCCAGGCAGGCCCAGTACTCAGTGCTCCTAAGCCTGTCCAGCAAGAATCCAATCAGCCTGCCAGTCAGTCGCAATCTGTTGACTTTGTCCCAGGGTAAAATAACATTTCTATACCCGAGGACCCTATGCCTGAGGGCATGTTTCTTGAGGAGTTAGAATTTTCTGGTCTGGATCTCTCTCAGAAAGTCCTGAAGGTGCTTGTGGTTTCAAGAAACCTGCTACCAGGAAAGCATATTCCTCTAAGTGGAAAAGGCTTTCTTACTGGTGTACCCCCAGAAAAAATGATCCCAAGAGAGGCATGGTTGCCTGTAAATCTGGAATATCTAGTACATCTACAGTTGTTAGACCGATGGCCTTCAACTTTAAAGGTGCACTTAAGCCGCAGTGTCAGCATACATATCAGATGGCAAGGGAACGTCTTTGGCCTCACTGTCCATTTTCAAAAGGTTTTCTAAAGGCCATTTGTACCCACCAGTGAGGGACCCTGCTCCCTCTCCACAGGACCTCAACATATGTCTTGTCCAGCTTATGGAGGCTCCCTTGGAGCCTGTGGAGACAGCTGACCTGAAATATGTCACATGAAAAACTATTCCTGGTTGCAGTGACTTTTGCTAGGAGGGTAAGTGAAGGGCAAGCTCTCTACACAGAGCCAAATTATATAATCCCCATAAGGATAAAGTAGTTCTCAGAACCAGTAGAAAATTCCTGCCAAAGGTGGTATCTGAGGTTCACCTGAATCAGTCAGTGACCCTCCCTCCAGAGCACTTCAGTCCAGGAGAGGAAAAGTTGCATAGTCTGGACCTAAAGCGAATCCCAACTGTCTATATGGACCGGACATATGATAGGTCCTAGAGCAGCCAGCTTTTTGTTAGCTATGGTGAGGTTGGTGAAGGCAAGCCAGCTACAAAGAGATCCATGTCACTGGATAGTCTCTTGCATTCATTTCTGCTATGAAAAAGCCAGAAAATAAAAATGCCACAAGAGGCTTGATGGCTCATTTCACAAGGGGTACCTCTGCCTCTGTGGCTTCTTTAAGTGGCATCCCATTATTAGACATTTGTAAAGCAGCTACCTGGAAAATATTACACACGTTCACAGAGCACTTCTGTTTGGACATACAGACCAGGGATGCCACATTTGGAACTGCTGTCTTGTAGAACCTTTTTCCTAACTAGGTTCTGTACCCAGCCTCCCAAGGTACTGCTGTGAAGTCTGCTAAAGTGTAAACACTAAGTGAGGGATTCCTTGGGTTGGAAGAAAAAAATTACTGTAGTAATGTTGTTTTTTCTTAAATGATCCCTCACTATGTTTACATTCCCTAGCCCTGCAACCCGTTCCAGAACCTGAAATAGGTTCACAAGAATCTGTCCTTTTTTATTCAGTTTGCTTGAGCATTACTATTGCAGGTCCTTCAGTTTTTAAGTTTATTGTTTTATGACAGAATTTTCACAAGTCTGCTTTAAATTTGGTGTTTTGAAAAATTTAATGAAAAAAAGTTTTATAAAAACCTTTTGGTAGTCTCTCTTGGTAGCCTTTTTAGGTAGTTTTACTAGCCACTACTCCACTCTGGCTTGGAAACAGATCTGAGCTATGGCCAGAGTGGAGCACAAATGCAGAGTTTGAATCTACATTCCAGATTCTAAAAAATTTGTGTAGGTTCTATCGCCATGGTGTCGCTGTCAGTCGACAGGACTGCGTAAGTGTAAACATAGTCAGGGATCTCTTAAGAAGAAACATTACTATAGTGAGTAATTTTTTTCTTCTGGCATTACTGGGGTTATAATTATGATTGCTGTTTTTGCAGTGTGGCAGGAAGTGAGGACTGATCATTTAGAGGCTGTGGAATTCTCTTGTCACCAACACACTGTGCTGATGTCACAGTTTCAAGCTGTGCCAGTGTCTCTAGCAGGGATGCATTTTACCTATAAAGTATGTTAAAACTTCACAGTGAGAAAATTGAAGCTAGCAGAAAAAGAAATTACAGTAAGTGATAGAATTTCTCCTTTGATGCACACTTCTCCGTATACGGGAAGTGGATTGTTTGGTTTAAACAGTACATACTTGATGACTTTATTTTGAAAAATTAAAAATAGTTATTATCTTAACTCTTAATCACGTATTGTAGAAGCAAATCCTCGCAAATTTAACCTGGATCCTGCAGAACTGAGTAAAAGAAAAGCTTTCATTACCAGCACAAGGCAAACTGTCAAGGTAAGGGAAGGTTCATAATCTTCATCTTGCACAAACACACAGGGCTGATCTTTCAAAAATCTATCTTTCCATAGAGCCCCACTTTCTCACCCCAGGAGTCCTTTAGCATCAGTAACAACAGCAGTAAGCTGACCAGATTAAGCTGCCTCGGAGGTGGAGCCATGAATAATGAATATAATGAATTGGCAAATTAGAATAGAGCAGGAGGGTGTGCTGAGTGGAGCTTGCCCAGAGGGCACCAGAATTTTTTCTCCAACTGACTGAGAAACACTGCTTCTGAGGTGCTCTTTCTGCTTGCGAAAACAGCTTTTTTCTTAAAAACTTTGACTTTTGTGCAGAGTTTTTGAGTATTTTACTGGGTTTTTTTTTTCACTGCTTTTAGGGGTTTTTAGCATTTCCCCGCGGTTCCTCTTTTCTCTTTTTCTTCGGTAAAATGTTACCGTGTTTGGTGTTTTTGACGGTTTTTCTTAATATTTTACTAGCGGTTCCCTTATTTTAGTGGAAACTGCTGTATTCTTCACTTTCCAACTGTTTTTTTTTTTTCATTTAAACGCAGATCTTCCCTGTGTCGATCTTCACAATTCATCACTGGTGGGTGATGGGCTGGAGATGAGCTCCCCGCGGGAGCTTTTTTGGTTTGGTGGGGGGAGCCACCCACGAGGCCGACACACTACATGATGCTCAGAAACTGCCATTGGCTCCTTCTCCACCTCAGTTCTGCTTCTCCTGCCATCGAGACAGCACCTCGCCTGCAGCTGAAGAATTCGTAGTACGCCATTGCAGCCTAGTCAGTCCCAGGGCCATTTTTGATGCCTCTGATTCGGTCCTCGGAGCCGCTGTCGATGCTGCCTTAAGTAATCCGCATCGGTTCTGCTGTTCAGCACTTGGTGCCATTACTGAAGACCTGGTAAGACCTTTCCTTTTCTTTCTTTAACGGCATTTAGTCTTTTCTGTTTAGGCTTTTGAGTTACTGTTGCATCATACCAGGTTCGGGGGACAAGATGTGTTTGTCAAAAGTGGGCCGGCCTCCTGTGCGTCGGTATCCCTGCGGCCGGCAAATTTCCGTGTTGGATCGACATGATGTCTGCCTTTACTTCCATAGATCCCAGCATGTCATGGATCATTGCGAAGCCTGCTTCACGGTGGATCACCGCATTATCAAGCACCGTGCGTTGAAAGTCGGCAGGGCTCTGCCGACTTACGGGGGGCGTCATTGCTCTTGTTGGTCCAAGTATAGGACTCTTCGCCCTTCATCTGGGTCTCGCCTCCAGGCCTACACAGTCCACTGAGGAAGGGGCTTCCTCTTCATCCAGACTTGCCATGGAGGAGGTCTCTACCGTGGTGCCAGAGGACCGGTCTGGCTCCACTAGGGCCAGGAGCACCGTTCTGGCAGTCACCTCTTCGAAAGTGAAGGCTCCCCTGTTGTTGGGGCCCACGTTTTGCTGGGTCCAGCGTGGGGCATTTCTCGGCGCCACCCGCTGGCACTGCCTGGATCCCGGAGCTGTTTGCGGCTCCGGTGATTAGGGCGGTGCCGCAAGGTGTGCTGGATCTACCTGCGGCGCCGCGCTCAGGGCACTGTAGGCGGGAAAGCCCCAGGGGTCTGGAGCTCTGGATCTCTTCTGTGGAGCCGGATGATCGGGAGGCTGACGTGGACTGGCAACCTGACTTCCCTTGAGTCGGTGGGTTCTCCAGGGCCCAGGACGGCTGCACCTCCCCAGGTGCCCCCAACCCCCTGTGGCTCTGATGACTATGACCGGCACCCACCCCAGGCTGATGGCGGCTCGGGGAGAGGGAGGGTCAGCGGCCCTGCTACACGGCTGTGGGGTCTGGGCTTTGGGGGAGGGGTCAGCTGCCACCCCCGGTGCCGCTTCCTCCCTCTTAAGGCTAGGACTGGATCCCCCTACACTGTGGCTGTCCTTGGAGTTTGGGGGGGTTCTGTGGGACAGGATCCGAGGAAGAGGTCTTCCTTGGAATCTGTGGGGTTGATGGGACGGGACAAGGGGCTACGGCACTCCTCTGTAGTCCTTCGCTGCTTGGGGAGGAGCCGCAGTGCTGAACCCAAGTTCTCTCCCTTGTCTCTTTCAAGGGAATCCTCCTTGGGTGGGGCTGGGGGTAGCCCTTCTGGATCCATGCGGCCCCGGTCCCCTCATAGGGAAGCTTCCTCTACAGGGCTCAGTCCTGACCGTTTTTCTTTGCTCCACAGGCCAGCGACAGAGCAGACCTGTGGATTCCCTGTTCTTCCAGGATCGCCTGATAGGTCTTTTAGCCCTGGAAGAGGTGTGCCACGTACGGTGGCCAGTTCTTCCCCCTTGCCTCTGTGTCCAGCCCCCCTTCTCCCAGGCCATGTTGATCTTTGGGATCTTTGAGTTGGGAACAGTTCAGATCCCAGGCTGTGGACTTCCCCCAGTATGTTAGGGCCATGGACGACCAGGTCTTGCGACCAGTTTCCCCTCCGCAGCCGGAGTCTTGACTCTTCGGTTCCTTGGCCTCCCCATCTTCCTCCCTTGAGGAAGAGGAGCCCTCTGTCCACCTGTCATCTGACGCTGATCAAGCCTAATATCAGCGCTTCCTGGCGAGGCTGGTGTGGGCCCTGCATATTTCTTTTATAGCCCATCACAGTACCGAGCTTACAACACAAGCCTTTTTAGGCGAGTACGGTGCATACCACTTGGTGGTCCCCTCCTGGCCTATCCCTTTCCAAGAAGCATTGTACAGTGCCTGGCATCTTCCATCTGTCACAGCTCCAGCCCCTGTGGACTGCCAGCATCGGTACTGCGCACCACAGAGGTCTCCAGGTACTCTGCTGCATCCCACTACGGGGTTGTCGTGACTGGACACCCCTACCAGACATAGATGTCCAGTCTGCGACCGGCCCCTGGATCTTGACTTTGTGGAGTTGGATCGCCTGGGGTGGAGAGTTTTCTCCTCTGTGCGGATCATGTTGTGTATTGCTTCACATCAGGTGCACCACGCTGTCTATAATAGGCATCTATGGGCGATGCTGGGCCAGGCACTGGCATTGCTGTCTGATTCAGAGGTTAACCGGCAGGCTATAGCCCTTTCTGCGATAGGTCTGGAGCTTGCAAGGCACCAGTCAAGGGCATCTTATGATGCCAGTGAGGTTGCTTTACGGCTTGCAGGGACAGCGATCTGCATTCGGCAGACAACCATGATAGGCGAAGCCACGCTATCACCCTTGGCCTGGCATAGGGTCATGGCCTCATCGTTCTGAGGGATCCACCTTTTCTCCTGCAGGGCGAGATGGGAACTGCAGGAGCGCCTTCCTGCCCCCAGGGAACAGGGGACCCCACATCACCCTGACCAGTCCCAGGCCTAACCGGCTGTTAGAGGGTCTCTTCCCCCTGTATTTTCCCCCATGGAGAGCTGAGGGATGCTAATCTCTCAGGGAAATGCTGGACCCCCTTCAGAGGGCTTGGTACTCATCCACCAATGATGAATGGTGAAGATTGACACAGGAAAGATATGAAAATTACGTACCTACCATAATTCTTGATCTTCCTGTGCATCTTCACCATTGAATCCCACCCACCTTCCCCTCAGAAGGCCTCAGTCCGTGGGCGTTGCCTCCTTCCTGTTCAACCTCCTCCTCGGGGATCCAGTTGGGTCCCTCTATTCCTTGGCATCCTTCCTTGTCCTAGGAGGCTGCAAGAGGGACTTTTGGGAGGAGGGCGAGTAGGGCTTTCTAGACAATATCTAGGTGGAGGACTTCTGGTGGGCCCCTCTCTCTTGTCCTGGGTACGATCTCTGGGGTCGGTCCACCCGTCAAGGGAATACTGACTCTTTAAGTCCCTGGATTGGGATGCTGGGGCTAGCAGAGATCTCCACTCTTCTTTATATTGTTTCTGCTCCACTTCCCTGTCTCCTTTCCCTTCCTGGGAGGAGATATTTATAGGTGGATCTCACTCCTCTCTCCCCGAAGGTTCTTCCTTGGAAATCGATAATCACGGAGAGGAGGCTTGGGAATCCTCTCCAAGGTGGCCTCCACCCTCAATGGATTGGGGGCGGCCTTCTCTAAGCGTCTTCTCCCTGAAGGGGAGATTAATAAACCGAGATTCAGCCTCGGTAACTGCTGCCTGTGGTTTGGCTGCATGCCTTCCGTGGAGGCACTTCCTGGTCTCTTAACATCTGCGTGACCTGACATATAGATGTTGCCCCCCCCCCCCACCTGTCCTCTTCCCTCTCCCTTTTCTGTCCATATATGGCCATCCTGGGACTAGGGGCCTTTCGGCCCAGATCCTCCTCTGGTCGGCCTACACCTTTTTCAGTTTTTATCCTTTTTCTTATGCTGTCTCTTGGGCTCCCTTGCCCCACCCTCATTTTCTTGTCTGTCCCTCTTTTTCTCCTGTTTCTCCAGTGAGCAGAACTGAGGTGGAGGAGGAGCCAACGGCTGTTTCTGTCCAACCCACGAGCACCACGCAGAGCGTCAGCCTCGTAGGCGGTGCTGGCCCCCCCCCCCAAAAAAGCTCCCACTGGGAACTCGTCTCCAGCCAATCGCCCATCAGTGATGAATAGTGAAGAAACACAGGAAGATCAAGAATTACAGTAGGTACCTAATTTTCATTTCTTTACCGCAAGGAAACTGACTGCATTTTCTTTAATTCCCTTTTGGGAACCACATTTAAAAGGCTTTCTCTGACAAATTGGCATGTCAGAAAAGCCAAAGAAAAGGACTGGACCTACAGGTTTTAAAAATTGGATCAAGTGTGGTAAAATCATAGCTAAAGCAGACAACCACGACTTGTGTTTTATAGTGCTAGGGTCCAGAACATTATTGTGCAATTTGCTCTAAATTCTGTTCAAAAACAGTTAAGAAGAGGGCCAAGAGTGGTAGAGGTGGCCTCACAGTCTGCTTCTCCTGTTAAAGAGGGGTACCCTACCCTAGCTAAACCTAAAGACAAGGACCTCTCAGAGAATAAGTCAGATAAACAAAACAGCAATAATTCTTATGGTGACCTAACTAAAAAGAGACATGGAGGGCAGGTTGCAGATTCTGTGCCTGCTAAAAAAATCTTTATAAAGAAAAACAAACCACTGCCCCTCCCACGTCATGGCAAGGGGAGACGCCAGTGACAGAAAAGCCTAAAGATAAAGAAAAGAATAGAGAGTCACTTAACGATAAAGAAAAGGTCTCTGACTCTGACAGACATTTACCCCCTGTAGAAGAGATGGCCAAGGCATGGCACCTGTATAGAACATTACAGAGTATAGGTGTCTTTTTCTCCACCCCATCACTCCTGTTAATCAAAGCAGCTCTGTCCCAACCTTTGGGCCACCCTGCTGTTATGTTCAAGGTGATGATGAAGGTGATGATGAGTCAGAGGGCCAGCCCTTGGAGTCAGATATTTCAACTGACCTGGGCTTTGGCACCTCTCCAGATGGACAGGAGGATCTTTCTTCCCTCCTTACCTTCTTGCAACATATGGTGGACACCCTGGACCTGCCCACCCAGGAGTCCACAGAGGATGAGAACTATAAAAATATGATGGATCTTCCTCCTCCCAAAAAGATTGTGTTCCATATCTATAAATCCTTTAAAAATATCACTATGAAGCTCCTACAGGCCCCTACTTCCCTGTCTGGAGAGGATAAAAAAGTGGATAGAAAGTATCAGCTGGCCAGAAATGATGCTGACCTTTCTTTATATTCATCCTGATAATGAAGGGGTAGTTCAGGCCACAGTGTGCATCAAGGGTAAGGTCCCTCTCACCTCTCAACCTTCAGAGAAGGAGTCAAGAAAATTGGACACAATGGCTAAAAAATCATATACCACACCCTCTCTTTTATTGCATCTGTCCTCATGCTTGGCATACTCTGCCAAGTACCAGGAGGCACTGTGGAGTTCAATCCAGACCATCCTTGTCCAGAAAACACATAAGATGGCCCGGGAAATAGCTAAGACAGTGAAGACTGGATTGGAAGCAATCAAATACCAGTTTCACATGGCTACAGACACTGACGACACAGCCACCAGAGCCATGTGTGAGGCTATCTCTCTTACACGATTTGCATGGTTACGAACTACAAACTTATCACAGGTCACCCAGTCCAAAGCTGTGGACTTCCCCTGTGAAAATAATTCCCTCTTTGGGGACAAAACTGAGGCGTACATGAAAAAGGTGGAGGAATTAAAGTCCACCTATGAAAGTAGTGCAGCAAAGCAGAAAGCCTGTACCTCCCAGAAGTCACAGCCTTGGGGAAATAGAGGCAGAGGCTACTTTCCCAGGGTATGCTATCCTATGCCCATGCCCATCTCTCAAATGAGAGGCTGTTTCAGGGCAAGAGGCAGGGGAGGTCAGAGGAGAGCTGCTACCACTCCTACCCCTGCCACACAGTCTTGAGCCCTGACTTCAGCAAATGGGTCACCTCCCCTCTCCCAGTAGGGGACAGGTTCTCCCACTACCTCCAAGCTGGGACCCACGTCACCACAGACAAGTGGGTCTTGGAGATAGTGGAAGAATGTCTGCCCCTACAGTTCAGAAAATTTCCTCCCCTTCGTGGGCCATCAGTGTCAAACCCCCTACCCCAACAGAGGGAGATCTGTTGGAGCTGGAGGTAAAAACTTTGCTGTCAGCCAAAGTGGTGGAGAGAGTTCCCCTTTCACAGTACGGAAAAGGTCTGTATGCCAGATACTTCCTGACATTAAAGAAAAATGGGCAGTGGCGACCTATTTTAGACCTCAGGTACTTAAAAGGGCACTTACTGAAGCCAAAATTCAAGATGGTAACCCTCCAAATGGTGATACACTCTCTGCAGTAGGGAGACTGGCTAGATTCTCTGGATCTCAGGGATGCCTATTTTCATATTCCAATAAGTCAGTCCCACAGAGGTTTCTGAGGTTCAGACTGCATTCAGGTCACTGCCAGTTTAAACCATGTGTTTTTGGCCTAACTTCGGCTCCCAGAGTGTTTACCAAGTGCCTGTCTGTAGTGGCAGCCCACTTAAGAAAACAAGGCAGTTCAGTCTGTCCATATCTGGACAACTGGCTCATAGTGAGCAAAACCCCTCAACAGGCCAGAGAGGCTTTAAACTACTGTACACAAAACAGACTCTGTTCTCCCTGGAGTTTCTAATCAATGAAAAGAAATCCCATCTGGAATCCTCTCAGCTCCTCAACTTTATAGGAACAGATTTAGAGACCCAGCAGGCAAAAGCTTTCTTCCTCAGGACAGGATTCAGAATTTTCTCTGTAGCAAATTCCTTACAACTTGGCCAGCCAAGGCCTGCCAGACGTTTTCTAAAGCTCTTGGGCCACATGGCCTTCATGACTGCTGTGGTTCCAGGAGTAAGAGTTTAGATGAGGGATATTCAGTACCACCTGCGAGCACATTGGTCACAAAAGAAAAAACTCGCTGTCCAAGCTTGTCCCAGTGACAAAATCACTGCTCCAAGTGCTAGACTGGTGGAAGGAAAAAGAAAACTTCTCAGTGGGTATTCCCTTCCAGTTGTCCTGTCCCTCAAAGATCATTACCACAGACGAATCTCTCCTGGGGTGGGGTGCTCATCTGGACAACTCCTCAATAAGTGGCACTTGGAATCCAAAGGAATCTGCAAGCCACATACATCTTTTGGAACTCAGAGCTGTGTACCTGGCACTGAAAGCTTTCGCCCCTCAGCTCAAGGGACACACTGTTCAGATCAGAACAGACACCACTGCTATGTTCTATATAAACAAGCATGGTGGCACAGAAGCCATGAGAATCTGGTTCCTGGCCTATTCCCTGGATGTGAACCTCTCTGCCATACACCTTCTGGGCAAGGACAAAACCCTGGCAGTTGATTTGAGCCTCATCAGCCAAGGCCACAATGAATGGACTTTGAACAGACAAGTCCTTGCCACAGTTTTCAGGAGGTGGGACACACCAGAAGTGGATATATTTGCATCCCACCTCAACTATCTGCTTCCTTTGTACTGCTGCAGGCCCCCCAGCAGTGGGCACTCTCCCAGCAGATGTCATAACTCTGAACTGGACATGGAAGTTTCTTTATGCCTTCCCTCCTTTTCCCCTGCTGCAAAGAGTTCTGCTGAAGCTCTGGAATCATCCAGAAGCTATGATCCTCATAGCACCGGACTGGCCAAGGCAGCCCTGGTACCCTCGCCTGATGGCCATGTCTTGCAAAAAAACAGTTCAGCTTCCTCTAAGTCACTATCTCCTCACCCTACCTCAAGTAAGAGTGACCTATCCAGACCTGGAATCTCTTCACCTCAAAGCCTGCTTCTTGAGGAGTTAGAATTCTCAGATTCCCAGCACTCAGAACAAGTTCTGAACATACTTCGCATGGCTAAAAAGCGAAGCACAAAGGAAACCTATGCAGCCAAGTGGAAAAGTTTCAATTTGGTGCAAGGGGAAAAAAATAGTCCCTATGAAGGCCTCTGTCCCCTCCCTTTTGGATTACCTAGTTGATTTACAATCATCAGGCCTGAAAGCCTCATCCCTGAAGCTCCACTTAGCTGCAATCTCAGCTTACCTCTCCACTGGGAAACAGAGAAACGTAGACATTGACGGCAGATAAGGACCGCAAGGCTCATCCTGTCTGCCCATTTTTTCTACTTTATGAATGTGCCATAGGCCTGTACTCTGTCAGTGGCATATCTATTCATACTCGTCTTTATTGCTCCCTTATGCCTGTCCCATGCCTGTTTGAAGCCCTGCACTGTATTAGCTGCCATGTCCTGTATGTTCTCCACTAGTTCCCTGTCTGCTTCCTCCCTCTGTGCTGGAGGTCTGTAGATCACATCTGTGCATATTGCTGTTCCATTCCCTGGCTCCAGGGTGACCCACATTACCTCGGCCTCCCCCTGTCTTTCCTGAACTTCTGTAGCCTTTATACCATCTCTGATGGACAGGGCTACTCCCCCCCACCCTTTTATCCTTCCTGTCCCTCCTGAACAGTGTATAGCCTGGTACATTGACTTCCCAGTCATGATTAGCAGAGTACCACATCTCTGTTATTGCTGCTGTGTCAAGGTCTGCATCTGCCAACAAGGCCTCCAGGTCTGGAACCTTATTTCCTAGGCTACGGGCATTCTTTAGCATGACCTTCCATGTTTTACAGTCTGCCCTCTCTCTGCTCCAGCATCTCCCCCCCCCCACCCCGGTTTCCTTTCCTATGTGCTCTTGCCTGCCCCCGTATCACTCGTTATATATTCTTCCCCTGCCTGCTTTAGCTGTTCCTGTAGTCAACTTATTTTCCTGCATGTTCCCCTTAGGGGTGTTCCTAAGCCTCCTGACCCTTCTGGCTCCCCCCCGGCCAGTTTAAATGCTCACAGCTGAAGCATTTCAATTTCTCACAAAAGACCAAGGTCCCCTTCTCGGACAGATGCATGCCGTCCTCCTTATGTAAGCTCGCATCTGCCCAGGTCAGGCCCTAGTCCCCTATGAAGCCAAAACCTTCCCTTCCACACCAATCCTTCAACCAGGAGTTGAAAGTACGGATGTGGAGTGCCTTAGCTTCCCCGGTGCCCTGGATAGGTAGCACCTCCGAGAATCAGACTGAGCATGCTATCTGTTTCAGGTTTCCCCTCAGCTTCCTGAAATCCTCCTGGACTCTGGCTAACACCACCCTTCTCCTGGCCAGGTCATTGGTCCCCAGGTGGACAATGACATCCAGCTGCTCTCTCCTAGTTATTGCCATAGCGATCCTTTAGATCTGCTTTCCATCCCTCCACGTAGCGCTTCCTTGGAGGCACCTGCCCTCCCTCTCTCCCCTGCTAGGTGTCCCTAACTCCACTCCCTGGACAATAGAGTCCCCTGCTAGGAGAAGCTTCCCCCTCCTCCAGGGTACCCACCTCCCTTTGTGTGGAGGGAAGCTCTTCCCTTCCCTGCTGTTTGGTTACAAATCATTTTTATTCAGTTTCCTTCTTTTCTCACCCCAGGCGTCATTTAGTATCAGTAACTATTGCAGTGAGCTGACTAGATAGTACTGCCCCGGAGGTGGAGATTATGGTAATGAGTTTATGAATTATCCAGTCAGATTGAAGCTTGAGGGTGTGCTGCGAAGGGAGAGTGAGGAAGGCTCCAGAAGTTTTTCTCTGCTTGACTGAGCAACACTACCTCTTAAGGTGCTCTCTCTTGGCCAAGAAAGTAATTTTTCTTGCACTTGGTAGCTATAAGCTTCATTTCTTTACATTTTTATAGTGTGCGGAGTAGTTTCTTATAGTTTTTAGCGAGTCCCCTCGGTTTCCGGGAACCGCATTTTTCTCTCAGTTCAGTGGTTCCTTTTTTCTTTACTTTCTATAAGTTTGTTACCGCGTCTAGTGTTTCCATGGTTCCTTTTACTATACTTGTATCGCGGTTCCCTATTTTAAGTGGGAATCAATGATTTTCTTTATTTTTTACTTCAGAAAAGTCGCGGTTCCTTATTGCGAGGGAACCGACCACTAACTTTTATATTTTACTTATTGAACCTTCTAAGTATAGGGTTTTCTGCAAATTGGCATGTCAGAAATACCTAAGAAAAGGACTGGACCCAGAGGTTTTAAAAATTGCTTAAATTGTCAAAGAATACTAGCTAAAGCTGATACACTCTTTGTTTAAAGTGTTTAGGTCCAGACCATTACGGTGTTCTTTGTTCTGAGTTTTGTCCTCAAACTTTAAGAAACAGAGCTAAAAGGCTTAGAGGAATGGCAGAAGAACAGTCTTCATCTGGTCCCAAACACAGACCCAAAGCTACCAATGAGGAGCCTTCAGAGAATAAAAATAATCAAGGTGCTGATGAGGCATCTTTAAAATATAAGCCTGTTACAGGTCCAGATGAAGTGCCTTGAAATTAAAGAACACAAAATCAGGTGCTGAAGTGTCTGCTAAAATAAGGATTCAAAAGGGGCTGATGAAGTTCCTAAATCAGAAAATTCAAAAGGTGCTGATGAAGTGCCTAGTTCAAAGAGGAAGCCTGAACAAGCCACTGATGAGGTGGCTGCTAAAAAGCTATGTAATGAGATGAATACCACTGCACCTCCGAGCGGTGCTAAGGGTGAGGCTGCAGTTGGTAAAAAAAAAAAAAAAACATAAAGACAAACCCAAAAACATTGAACCACAGGAGGGTATTCCCCAAGATATACAGGGGGATTTACCTTCTGTGGAGGATATGGCAAAAGCCTGGCATCTTTACCAAACTACAGAGGTCATGAGGTCCTTTTTTGGTGCCTCTGCCTTCTCCAAACAGGTCCTCTCTGCAGCTCTCTCGGATACAGGAGCTGATGAAGGGACGATAATGATTGTTATGATGCCCCAGATGACATTTCAGAGAGTAAGGCCCCAGAACCTGACATGTCACCTGACCCTGATTTTGGAGCACCTCCTACAGACCAGGAGGATACCTCCTCCATGTTTACTTTCTTACAGCACATGGTGGACAGTCTTGACCTTCCTTCTCAAGGGTCCAACCAGGAAGAGGAGGAAGACCAGGACTACAGAGAAATTAAAGGTGCCCCCCCCCCCCAAGAAGTTAGTTCTTCCTGTCGATAAACCTTTCAGAAAGAACACTAAGAAGCTTCTCCAGACTCCCACATCAGTGTCAGGGGTCAAGAAGAGATTAGCTAAGAAATATCAGTCGCCTAAAACAGACACAGAGTTTCTGTTTGTGCACCCCAGTCATGAGGGAGTGGTACAACAGACAGCATGTGACAAAGCAGGAGTTCCTCTTTCTTCCCAGCCTCCTGAAAAGGATTCTAAAAGGCTGGACTTTATGGCCAGAAAGACATATGCCTCAGCCTCCCTTCTCCTCCACCTGGCTTCATACATGGCTTACGCAGCCAAGTATCAAAAGGCACTTTGGAATTCAGTCCTAGCCATAGTTAAATAGGGCTCTAACTCTATGGCAAAAGATTTGGTGAAGATGGCTAAAACTGCATTGGAAGCAACAAAGTACCATTTCCACATGGCAGATGACATTAATGATGCAGCCTCCAGGGTTATGGCCCAGGCTGTCTCCCTGAGGCGTTTTGCTTGACTAAAAACAAACCTGATGCAGGACACTCAGTCCAAAGCCATGGACTTTGCCTGCGACAGGAATGTGCTATTTGATTCCAGAACTGAGGAATACATGAAAAAGGTTGATGAATATAAAACAACCTATCAGAGCAACATTTCAAAAGTGAAATCTTCTGTTCCTCAAAAGACTCAACAGAGGGGTAATAGAAGCAGGGGATATTTCCCTAGGTCCTATTATTCCCTTTCTCGTCAATTTGACCTTTCTCAGTTGAGAGGTTATTTCAGAGGAAGAGGCAGGCAAGATCAGAGAAGAGCTACTTCTGCCGCTGCTGCTGCTACCCAGCAAAAGCCCTGACTCCTCAGTTCAGGTCGCCTCCCCTCTGCCTGTAGGGGGCAGGCTGTCCCACTGCTTCCAGTCCTGGACCCTTATCACAAACGACATGTGGGTCCTGGAGGTAGTGGAAGAGGGCCAGTCCCTTCAGTTCAAAAAGATGCCAGCCCCCAAGGGCACCCAGCTTCCCAAATCTCTAACTCCAACAGAAGGGATCCCGTTGGAGTTGGAGGTAAAGCACCTTTTGGAAGCAAGGTGATAGAGTACCTGACCATCAAAGGGGCAAAGGTCTCTACTCCAGATACTTCCTGACACAAAAGAAAAACAGGGAGTGGCAACCTATTTTAGACCTCAGATACTTGAACAAGCATCTTCTGAAACCCAAATTTAAAATGGTCACCCTAAAAATAGTGATTCAGTTTCTGCAGCAGGGAGATTGGCTAGCCTCCCTAGACCTCAAAGGCGCCTACTTTCACATCGCACTAAGGCAGTCTCACAGAAAGTTTCTGAGGTTCAAACTTCCTTCGGAACACTACCAGTTTGCAGCCATTCCCTTGGGCCTGACATCTGGACCAAGAGTGTTCATAAAATGCCTGGCTGTGGTAGCAGTGCATTTAAGAAAAAAGGGGATTCTAGGGACATGGATATGTTGTTCATCCACACTGTCTGGCAGGTTCCTTGCCGCTTTAAATCTTGCCGGAAGGTCTTCAAGCTGGCTCCTCCCACCCACCCGGGTGGTAAAACTCTCGGCTCCGCCCCATGACGCCAGATCTTCCTTACCGGCTAAGCTCAGGTTCCTCCTTAACGCTCTGCGTGACAGACTGGATCCTAATTCTTCGGTTCGCCTAAACTCATTTTTAAAATTTTCAAGACTTCGTCATCTTCTCCTCGCCGCCGCGACGGACAAATCGACTTGATTCAGCGGTGCCTTGTGGGCAGAAGATGTCCAGGATGGACCTGCACCACGCATGCCTACTGCCTCGGCCTAGAACATCACCCGCAGGCTCATGCGAGTCTTGCCGCTCTTTTCTCGGCCAACGCCCTGGAGGACTGCCCTGCCCGTTACAGCTTGGGCACCGCGAGAAGCGCTACCCGCCGGTTAAGTCTAAGGAGGCCTGTTGGTCGGTTACTGCGGCGGCTGGCTCGGCTGAGCAACTCGAGCAGATGATCGCCCTCGAGGAGGAGGTGGCGCAGGCCACATCATCCTCTTCCTCGATCGCGGCATTTGTCCCGCTCTCTCTGGGTACCTCGTATTCAGTTCAAGGAGCTTTGCCAATCCCTTTCCTTGAAGGGAGAGGGGCCATCTGGACATTCCTCTCGGTCCAAAAAGAAGGACTCTAAGGGTAAGTCCCATCGTCTGCGTTCGTGGGAGCGGGAGAGGTCTTCTTCCCCGGACAGCCGACCATCGACTTCGGTCGAGGTTGCGGCTAAGGCCGCTGGCTTTATGGCGTCCCCGTCAGGCCAGCCGGCCGAGACTCCCGTCGAGGCGGTTGAGATTTTTCTCGACCCATCGGACGGGCTGTCGCCTGGTGAGGCTGACAACCCTTCTTCACTGGTTCCCCCAGTGGAGACCGAGGATCTGCCTGCGCCCCCAGTGCAGCAGTCCCCAATTAAGGCTTCCGAGCTGAGGGAAGAGCAGGTGTCCCCCGCTCCTTCCCAGACCCGTCCTCGGAAACACCGAGGATCTTGGTCTTGGACTTCTTCTCGGTCCCGCCGATCCCGCCGACATCGGCGGTCTCGGTCTTGGCACCGAGGTAAGCGGCACCGTCGCTTGTCCTCGTCTTCCTCCTCGGAAGAGGAGAGGCTTCGGCGCAAATTGCGTCGACGCTACGAGGACCTGATGTGGCAGCAGTTACTTCTGTCCAGGAACAAGTCGACGCCATCGCCTTCCCTGGCCATCAAGTGGCTGTCACCCGAGCGGCCGAAACAACCCCTCACCGTAGTCGAGATGCCCAAGTCTGGGCCGGTTGTTCGGCCGAAACCTGCTGCCCCACCGATTGTGGTGGAACCTCCACCTCCACAACCGAAATCGGGGGCACCGACCAAGGACTCTCGGTCAGGTCAAGGCCTGCCCCACAGGTTGTCGGTCACCCTCACTATCGACCGTCCTCGGCAGGTGGAGGGTGGTTCAGGCCGCAGGCAGCTCTTCGTAGACTCCTCAGAGTCTGACGACGACTCTTCCCTGTTCTCCAGGCTGGTTGACCTGGAGTCCTCTGGGGGCCAGTCGTTGGACGAAAGCCCATCGTCCTTCATGGGTTTGCTTCGGCTCATCTTGGAGTCCACCGGGATGCAGCTTGAGTCCGTATCCAAACGGGCCAAGTATCCCCTCACGGAGATACTGGACCAAGGGGATTCCCCCACGGAGGCCTTTCCGGTGGCTGAGGCCATTGTGGGCCCAGCCTTGGAGCTTTGGCATCGGCCTGCTTCCTGCCCTGCGCCTTTGGCCAGGATGGCCAGGAAGTTTGCGGTCCCTACTGGCTTTTTGCCTGGGTTTTTGGAACACCCCTCTGCCGAGGGGTTGGTCACCGACAGCGTTTTCTGCCGTTCTGGGAGCGCTTAGGGACGTACACAGCTCCCGACAAGGAGTCCAAAGCTGGACTACCGGACGCAAGGTGTACCAAGTGCCTCCATTGGCCTCCGCCAGGCCAGCTCGGCTGTGCTAATGGCACACTTCTCCCACGCCTTCATGGGCTCCCTGGATGAGGTGATCCCTCATCTCCTGGCCGACCTGCAGACCACGGTCTGGCAGGTGCGGGACCAGGGTAGGGCAGTGGCTAAGCAGCAGCTCCAAACGGCTCTGGACATAGGAGACTCCTGTGCCAGATCGGTTACGGCCACGGTGGCCATGCGCCGTAGAGCATGGCTGAGGATATCCACCTTCACGGCAGATACCCAGCACAAATTGGCTGATGCCCCCTTCCTGGGGACTGACTTCTTCGGCCCTGGAGTAGAAGGTCACCTCCAGCGGATCGAGAAGTCCAGTGCCACTCTGGACTCAGTCACCTCTGCCCTGAAGGAAAAAGGCCACCGACAGCAGCAGCACAAGTCCTTTCGCCCTTCTGCGCCTGCAGCACGTCCGGCCCAACAGCACCAGGGCCAGCAGGCTCGCGCTTGACATCCCAAACCCAAGCCCGCGGCTTCCTCCAATTGGAAACAGGGAGGTAAAGGCCCAGGAGGTCCCTCTGCTGGTTCCTCCTCCAAGCCTGCCCAGTGACGGGTTGAGGGGTGTCACCCCCAGCCTCATCACTACCCCATGGGTTCCCCCCTCTTGGGGGACGGCTCCGCCACTTCCTTTCCACCTGGTCCGTTATCACCACGGACCGCTGGGTGTTGGAGGTGGTAGGAAAGGGCCTGCCTCTGGAGTTCCGAGAGCCCCACCTTCTGAGCCTGGCCACCCTCTAGGCCACGGGTCCGCAGCCTTGCTGTCGGCCCGCCGAGCTGATATTGCCCTGCTCCTCGAAAAAGAGGTGATCAGGAAGGTGGTGGATCCTCCTCCAGACCTGGGGTTTGTGTCCAGGTATTTCCTGGTCCCAAAACGGACGGGGGGGCTGGTGCCCCATTCTTGACCTGCATGACCTGAACAGGTTCCTAAGGTCTCGGACCTTCAGGATGGTCACTCTGGCTCAGATAATCCCATCCTTGGTACGAGGCGTGTGGTTCTGTTCCCTGGACCTTCAGGACGCGTTCTTTCATGTCCCAATCCGTCCATCCCATCAGAGATTCCTCCACTTCAGAACGGAGGGATCCCTTTTATGAGTTCCGGGCCATGTTCTTCGGCCTTTCCCTAGCTCCCAGGGTCTTCACCAAATGCATGGCAGTGGTGACAGCATTCCTGCGGCGCCGAAGGGTCTGGGTGTACCCCTACCTGGACGACTGGCTCATTGCAGCCCCTTCCAGAGCGGAGGTGGAGTGGTCCAGAGATCTGGCCCTCCAGGTTTGCTCTCAGATTGGCCTCCTTGTCAATGAGGCCAAGTCGGAACTCGTGCCAAAGCAGGTGATACATTTCATCGGGGCAGAGCGCGACTGTCTTCGAGCCAGAGCACGGCTCCCAGCGGACAGGGCCGAGGTTCTTTCCTCCTTTGCCCAATCATTTCAGGTTGGGCAGTCGTGCCCTGCCTGGGACGTCCTGCGCCTCTTGGGCCTCATGGCGGCCTGCACCAGCATGGTCCATTGGGCCCGCTGGTACATGTATCCCCTTCAATGGGGACTGGCCAGCCAATGGTCACAGCACTTCGATCCACTGGATCAGCTGGTGACAGTGACCCAGGGGATGTGGAACGCTCTCCAGTGGTGGACCGTTCCAGCATATCTGCAGGAGGGCATCCCATTTGTCTGCCCCGAGCTGACGGTCTCTCTATCGACCGATGCCTCTCTGATGGGTTGGGGTGCTCATCTGGGGGAGCACAGAGTGCACGGCCTCTGGTCCCCTCGGGAGTCCCGATGCCATATCAACCTGCTGGAGCTTCGAGCGGTTCATCTAGCCCTCACCGCCTTCGCTCCGTTTCTACGGGGTCAAGTGGTTCAGGTCCAGACGGACAATACCATGACCATGTACTACCTAAACCGCCAGGGCGGGGCGCGCTCCATGCCTCTGTGCAGGGAAGCTCTCCGCATTTGGTCACTCGTACGCAGCCTGGAGGCGGATCTCCTCGCCATTCACATGGCAGGAGCCTCCAACACCCTGGCCGATGCCCTAAGCTGGATAGGGGCTGCATCTCACGAGTGGTCTCTCCTGCCGGAGGTAGTACAAGATCTCTTCTCCCACTGGGGTATGCCTCAGGCAGACCTGTTTGCCTCCAGGGAGAATGCGAAGCTGAGACTGTTTCATGCCCGCCCCCCTCAGCAGGGCTCGCTGCAGGGGGATGCCTTCTCGAGGTCGTGGACCCCGGGCCTCTTCTGCACCTTTCCCCCATTTCCCTTGATCCACAAGGTGCTTCTCAAGGCGAGGAGGGACAAGGCGCGGGTGATTCTGGTAGCCCCAGACTGGCCCCGCCAGTTCTGGTATCCAGATCTCCTCAGTCTTGGCTCCAGGCTCCCGAGGCGTCTTCCAGCCTGCCCGGACCTGATCTCAGTCAATCAGGGGAAGGTATTCAATCCGGACCTTCAGTCCCTGCACCTGATGACCTGGTTCCTGAGCAGCTAGAGTTCCAGGCCTTGGGTCTTTCCGACGAGGTCCTCAACGTCGTTGAGGCGTCCCATAAGGAGTCGACCAGAAAATGCTATGCCTTCAAATGGAAGAGATTTTCCATTTGGTGTCAGGCAAGGACTTGGACCTTCCTCCTGTTCCTTGGCAAGCATTCTGGACTACCTGTGGTCCCTTTCTCAGCTAGGGCTTCGGTCGACGACCCTTAAGGTGCACCTGGCAGCCATCTCTGCTTACCAGGCGTGGGCCGGGAAGCAGTTGGTGGCACAGGAGAAAGTGGTCGGGTGCTTTTTCAAAGGCCTTGATCACATATCCCCTCCAGTGCAAGAACCTCCACCTCCGTGGGATCTACTGCTGGTATTGGCTAAGCTCATGGGCAAGCCATTCAAACCAATGCACAGGTGTGACATCTCTCACCTGTCGTGGAAGACCGCCTTCTTGGTGGCTGTCACGTCATCCAGAAGGATGGGAGTGCTCCAGGGGCTTTCCATAGAGTCTCCTTATCTGGTCTTCCACAGGGACAAGGTTGTCCTGTGCCCCCACCCGAAATTCTTTCCGAAGGTGGTGTTGGAGTTTCACCTTAACCAGGTGTTGACTCTGCTGGTGTTCTACCCAGTCACACCTCTGAGGCCGAATATAGGCTCCATACTTTGGACCCTAGAAGAGCGCTCGCTTATTACAAGGAGCGGATGGCTGAAGTTCGGGGAGAGGTTCGCCTGCTGTTTGTCACCTACGCTGAAGCCGCACCTGGCAGACCTGCCGCCAAGCGGACGATAGGCAGGTGGGTCACCTCCTGCATAGATCTCAGCTAGAGGTTGGCGGGCATGGAGCCTCCCAGAGGGATAAGAGCTCATTCTACCCGCCATACCGCTGCATCGGTGGCTGCTTCCAGGGACGTCCCTATCCAGGAAATCTGCAGGGCTGCTACCTGGAAGTCAGCACACATCTTCATCACCCACTACCACATCGACCTTGAGTCACGCCGGGATGCTGGTTATGGGGCTTCGGTTCTCCAGTCTTTATTTCCCAAGTAGGAGGTGTGCGCCTTGCCTCCCTCCTCCCGGAGAACTGCTAGGAGTCTGCCAGACAGTGTGGATGAACAACTTATCCATGTCCCTAGAAATACAGGTTACTCACCTGTAACAGGAGTTCTAGGAATGGTATATGTTGTTCATCCACACGACCCACCCGACCTCCCTGGCCTCGATGCACAACCTGGCTTGCAGCGGGCTAGATCTGGCGTCATGGGGCGGAGCCGAGAGTTTTACCACCCGGGTGGTTGGGAGGAGCCAGCTTGAAGACCTTCCAGCAAGATTTAAAGCGGCAAGGAACCTGCCAGACAGTGTGGATGAACAACATATACCATTCCTAGAACTCCTGTTACAGGTGAGTAACCTGTATTTTCAGTCTGTCCATATCTGGACAACTGGCTCATAGTGGGGATAAAAACCTCCACAAGTGGAGGAGGTCCTCTCCCTCACAAGGGACACACTGCACTCCTTGGGGTTTCTTATAAACCAAAAGAAATCTCATCTGGAGTCAACACAGCTCCTTACGTTAATAGGAGCACAGTTGGACACCCTACAGAGCAGCACATTCCTTCCTTTGGAAAGAATTCGGAACTTTTTGTCAGTGGCAAATTCTTTCGTACTGGGCCAGCCCAGGCCAGCCAGACACCTTTCTAAGGCTCCTGGAATATATGGCATCTGTGACAGCTGTGGTTCCAGGGGTCAGATTCAGAATGAGGGACATACAACAGCACCTAAGGTCTCACTTGTCCCAAAGCAAATATTCACTGTCCAAGCTGGTCCCAGTCACAAAGAAGCTCCTTCAGTCTCTGGACTGGTGTAAGGAAGTTACCAACTTCTCAGTAGAATTTTCCTTCCAAGCACCTTCCCCTTCAAGAATCATTACTACAGATGCTTCTCTGCTTGGATGGGGAGCCCACATGGACAGTACTTCCATAAGTGGCTCCTGGACTCCACAGGAGTCACAGGCTCCCATCAGTTTGCTGGAACTCAGGGCCATTTATCTGGCACTCCAGGCATTTGCCTCACAGATAAAGGGTCACACAGTACAGATCAGGACAGACGACACCACTGCAATGTTCTGCATAAACAAGCAGGGTGGCACAAGGTCCAGCATTCTTTGCCTGGAAGCCATGAGAATTTTGGGCCTGGCCTGTTCCCTGGGAGTCAGCCTATCAGCCATACATCTTCCAGGTAAGGACAACATCCTGACAGACACTCATGGTCGCATCAACCAGGGACACAGTGAATGGTGTCTGAACAAACCGATGTTGGCCACAGTGTTCAGAAGGTGGGGCACACCAGTTGTAGATCTTTTTGCCTCTCACCTAAATCGTCAACTTCCACTCTGTTGCTGCAGGCCTTCAGTCCTGGGAACTCTCCCAACAGATGCCGTAGTTCTGGATTGGACAGGAAAGTTTCTTTATGCCTTTCCTCACTTTTCTCTGATTTTTAGAGTTTTGTTAAAGCTCGAAATTCAGACTGCAGCAATGATTTTGGTGGCACCGGACTGGTCAAGGCAAGCCTGGCAATCCTCTATTGATAACCCTGTCTTGCAGCAAACCCATTCGTCTCCCTCTCTGCCACTCCCTCCTGACTCTCCCTCAGACAGGAGTGACCTATCCAAACCTGAAATCTCTTCACCTCAAGGCTTGACTCTTGAGGAGTTAGTTTTCTGGCACTCAGTACTCTGAACAAGTTCTAAAGATCCTGAGGATGGCCAAAAAGCCTAGTACAAAAAAGACCTGTGCAGCCAGATGGAAGAGATTTTCCCTCTGGTGCAAGAAAAAGCACATCAGTTCTCTTAATGCCTCGATTCCTGACCTTTTGGATTACTTAGCGCACTTGCAGGATTCAGGTTTGAGGCCTTCTTCTCTGAAGCTTCACCTGGCTGCTGTTTCGGCTTATCTTTCTGTTGGGAAGACTAGATCTTTTTTTTCACAGCCAGTCTTTAAACAGTTTTTCAGAGGTCTCCTCCATATCCAGCCTCCAATCAGGGAACCTGTCCCTCCTTGGAGCTTGAATCTCTGTATTGCCAAGCTCATGGAGTCACCCTTTGAACCCATGGCTTTGGCTCACCACAAGTGCGTAACTTGGAAAACTGTATTTCTAGTAGCCATTACCTCTGCAAGAAGGATTTCAGAGTTACAGGCTGTCTGCACTGAGCCCAACCACGTTATCCCTCATAGGGATAAGACTGAGCTCAGGATGAAAAGAAAATACCTGCCTAAGGTGGTCTCAGAGTTTCACCTTAACCAATCCATCACCTTACCTGTGTTCTTTACTGACAAATCCACTCCTGGGGAGCAAAACTCCACAGTCTGGATGTCAAAAGGGCCCTACTTTACCATTTGTATCACACCAAGCAGTTCAGAGACCCATCCACACAGTTATTCCTCACTTATAGGGAGGTAGGTAGAGTAAAACCAGCCACTAAGAGAACTAGCTCTCGCTGGATAGTCTCATGTGTTCGATTCTACTGTGACAAGGCTGGTACACAGCCCCCTGAGGACCTCTGTGGCAGCTGCTAGGGGCATACATAGAAACATAGAAGTTTACGGCAGATAAGGACCGCAAGGCCCATCCAGTCTGCCCATTTCTTTTTCTACCTTATGAATGTGCCATTGGCCTTTGCTCTGTCAATGGCCTATCTATTCATACTCATCTGTATTGCTCCCTTATACCTATCCCATGCCTGTTTGAAGCCCTGTACTGTATTCATATCCATCACTTCCTGAGGTAGGCCGTTCCATGCATCCACCACCCTTTCAGTGAAAAAGAACTTCCTCACATTACCCCTTAATCAGCCTCCCTCTAATCTCATGCTGTGTCCTCTTGTCCTGAAATTTTTCTTATATTGAAATGTTACTCTTTCACCTTGTTAATGCCCTTAAGGTGTTTGAATGTTTCGATCATATCACCCCTCTCTGTCTCTCTCTCTCTCTCTCCCTCTCCCCCCTTTGCTCTAGGGTATACATATTGAGCTCCATTAATCTGTCCTCATATGTGTTCTGATGTAGTCCCTGTGCCATTTTGGTTGCCCTTTTCTGGACTGCCTCAATTTGGTTAATCTCCTTGTGAAGGTGTGGCCTCCAGTACTGCACACAGTACTCCAGATGGGGCCTAACCAGTGTCTTGTAAAGAGGGATTATTACCTCCCTCTTCCGACTTGTGATACCCCTACTAATAAACCCCAACATCCCCCTAGCCTTACCTACTGCTTTAGTGGTCTGCCTGGTTAATTTCAGGTCATCTGTGATGATGATGCCAAGTCTCTTTCTTCCCTTGTAAGGCCATGGATTTTCCTGTAGTGGGTAATTCTCTGTTTGGGGAGCAGACAGAGAATTACATGAAGAAAATGGATGAGTACAGGACCACTTACAGGGGTGCTCAGGCCAAGGAAAGGCAGGCAACTCCTCAAAGGCAGCAGTCTAGGGGCAGGCCTTTTCAAATGCCTTTTTACCAAGCACAGGTCTCTTCTTCCTTTTCTCAGAGGGGGTTCTTCAGAGGGAGAGGCAGAAGGGGGATGAGCAGGGCTGCATCTACTCCTCAGCCTAAAGCCCCTGCCAAGCAGACACCTGATGGGCCTGCCCAGGTCGACTCTCCTATTCCAGTTGGGGGCAGGCTGACTTACTTTGTCCAGGACTGGATGTCTATTACCTCAGACAAGTGGGTCCTGGAAGTAGTAAGCCAGGGACTGGTTCTCGGCTTCAAAAGATTTCCAAAGATGAGAGCCAGATCTTTTCCACCTGCAAATCTCTCAGGAACCCTTGCCCTAGAGGCAGAGGTTTCTTCTCTTCTAACTTTAAAAGCTATAGAGAGAGTACCTACCCTACACTGGGGCAAAGGACTGTACTCCAGGTACTTCCTGACCCCCAAATAGACAGGGGAGTGGCGACCCATCCTAGACCTAAGATATCTAAACAAACATCTTTTAAAACCAAAGTTCAAAATGATAACTGTGGGAATAATCCTTCCCTCTCTAAGGCCAGTGGACTGGCTAGCCTCCCTGGACCTCAAAGATGCCTACTTTCACAATCCCATCAGGTGCTCCCACGGAAAGGACCTCAGGTTCGAGTTGCCCTCAGGCCACTATCAATTCAGAGCAATGTCCTTTGGCCTAACCTCAGCCCCAAGGGTTTTCACAAAGTGCCTGGCAGTAGTAGTTGCCTTTCTAAGAAGCCAAAAGATTTCCATTTTTCCTTGTCTGGATGATTGGCTAATAGTGGGTCAGTCTCCAGACCAAGTCAAGTCTCACCTACAAGTGACCCAGCAAGTGCTCACTTCTCTAGGATTTCTTCTCAACCTTCCCAAGTCAGTTCTCGAACCAGTCCAGCTTCACCTTTATAGGGCAGAACTGGACACACTCAGAGCAAGAGCCTTTCTTCTCTAGAAAGGGCAAGGGTTCTATGGAACTAGCTTCTTCCTTCAGCCTTCAGGTATCTTGACCAGCAAGGCATTTCCTCCTGCCGTGGGCCACATGGCAGCTTCAACAGCAGTGGTCCAAGGCAAGATTCCAGATGAGGGATATTCAGTTCCACCTGAGAGCTTTTTGGTCTCAGAAGAAGGATTCCCTTACCAAACTGATCCCAGTGACTCTGACCTTGATCCAAGCCCTCCAGTGGTGGCAGGATCAGGACAATTTAAGACAAGGTGTTCCTTTTGTTACTCAGCCTTGTTCAGTGGTCCTTACCACGGATGCTTCTCTCCTGGGCTTGGGTGCCCACCTGGGGTCCCTTACTGCCCAGGGACTGTGGTCCCCCCAAGAATCCCTTCTCCACATCAATCTTCTAGAGCTCAGGGCAGTTTTTCTGGCTCTAAAAAGCGTTCTCACAGTCAGTACAGAACAACGTGGTTCAAGTCAGAACAGACACCACCACCACCATGTGGTACATCAACAAGCAGGGAGGCACTCTGTCCACGGCCTTGTGCACGGAAGCCATGAAGTTGTGGTCCTTGGCTTATTCCCTGCAAACCTCTCTTGTAGCAGTTCACCTTCCAGGCAAATACAATGTGCTAGCAGATGCACTGAGCAGGATTTCTCAGGGCCATCACGAATGGTCCCTGGACCCTCAGGTGTTGAAAGTGATTTTTTCAAGGTGGGGCACTCCAGAGATAGATCTCTTTGCAGCCCCAGACAATCACCAACTTCCTGTCTTTTGTTGCAGGCCTCCAGTCCTGGTCTCAGTCCCTCTGGATGCCCTGATCCTGAATTGGGAGGGGAAGTTTCTGTATGCCTTTCCCCCTTCCCACTTCTGTTCAAAGTTTTGGTAAAAATAAGGTCTCAACCATGCAAGGTGATTCTGATTGCTCCAGATTGGGCCAGACAGCCCTGGTACCCCCTGTTGCTGTCCCTAGCAGACCATCTTCCCCGTCTCTTTGGATTTCCCGGACCCGGAGTCCCCCTACTCAGAAATCTCTTCCTGGATGAGGACTTGCCTATACCAGTTGCTACCTCTCTGCCCGATGACCCCTCTTTTAGTGAGATGATGGTTCAAATACATAAGGTCATGGGATTCTCTACCACAGAATGTGACCAAACAACATAAAGATATGGCAGAATATCTTGAATTGCCAGAGGAGCCGGCCATAGTGGTGCCCCCACTGATTCCAACCTACCAGAATGCCGTGCTGGCTGCCTGGCATCAGCTGTCAACTATTACAGCTGTTCCCAGAAAAGCAGATTGCTTATATCAGGCTCCTCTGGATCATCCCTTTCTGTCCATCATCCCAGAAGCAGATTCAGTGGTCATTACTGCCGCTTATGATCGTACTAAAAAACCCAAACACATGAGTTCCTTAGCACCCGATAAAGATTCCTGAAGAATTGACTACCTGGGGAAAAATGTTTTTGCCTCAGACACCATGAATATTCTAATTCTGAATTATATGGGACATATGGTTAAATAACCAACGTACCCTTGGCGCTCCGGCCATAGACATCATCAATAAACTTCCTCCTTCCCAGGAAAAGGATAGGTTCTAGGGACATGGATATGTTGTTCATCCACACTGTCTGGCAGGTATGCTTGCCACTTTAAATCTTGCCGGAAGGTCTTCAAGCTGGCTCCTCCCACCCACCCGGGTGGTAAAACTCTCGGCTCGGCCCCATGACACCAGATCTTCCTTACCGCTTGGAAGCTCAGGTTCCCTCCTTAACGCTCTGCGTATAAGATTGGTTCCTAATTCTTCAGTTTTCCGAATTTAAAAGTTTTTTGCTTAAAAGACTTCGGTCTTCTATCCCTCGCAGCTGCGATGGACAAATCGACTCCCGGTTTTCGGCGGTGCCCTTGTGGGCAGAAGATGTCTCGGACGGATCCGCACTCCACGTGTGTGTACTGTTTAGGCCTCGAGCACGACCCGCAGGCTTGCGACCTGTGCTCTTCCTTCTCAGCCTACGTCCTCGAAGACCGTGCCGCCAGTTTACAACTGGGGCGCCCCGAGAAACGTTTTCCACGGTTAAGTCAAAAGAGGCCCGGTCGGCGGTTTCCGCGGCGGCGGGCTCGGCGGATCAGCTAGAGCAGATGATCGCCCTCGAAGAGGAGGCGGCGCGGGCCGCATCTTCCTCGACCGCGGCTTTTATTCCCCTTTCCTTGGGTTCCTCTTAACAGCTTCTTTTAGGAGCTTTGTCTGTCCCTCTCCACTAGGGAGAGGGATCCAGCGTGCTGGACCTTCTTTTCTCGGTCCAAGAAGAAAGACAAGGGTAAGTCTCTTCGTCGACGCTCTTGGGAGCGGGAAAGGTCCCTCTCCCCGAGTTGTCGGCCATCGACTTCGGCCGATCGTTCGCCTTCGCCACTGGTCTCACGGTGTCCCCGTCAGGTCAGTTGACCGAGACTCCCATCGACGCAGTCGAGATCTTTCTCGACCCGTTGGACGGGTTGTCGACTGGCGAAGCCGAAAATCCCCTCTTCCGGTTCCCCCGGTGGGAGTTGAGGATCCCGTGGCTGCAGTGCCTCGGTTCCGGAGCCCTTGGTGTTCCCTCCGAGCCAAGGGAGGAGCCAGTTCCACCTGTCCCCTCCGCACTGCCCTCGGAAAAGCCGAGGTTCTCGGTCTCGACTTCTTCATGTCCAGCGATCCGCCATCACAGGCGGTCTTGGTCTCGGCTGCCGCGATGGCGTACCGCCATCATCCTCTTCCTCTTCCTCCTCGGATGAGGGAAGCCCCGGCGCAAGTTGCGTCGACGATCGAGACCTCATTTGGCAACAGCTCCTTTTGACGGAATAAGCCGACGCCGCCGCCTTCCTCGGCCATTAAGGTGGCTGTCACTGGAGCGACCAAACAACCCCGCTTTACCCGAGGAGCCTGTTGTCAGGCCGGTTGTTCGCCGAAACCAGCTGCTCCACCGATTCCGGTGGAACCTCCGCCTCCACAGCCGCGGTGTGGGGCTCCGACCAAGAATTCTCGGTCGGCTCAGGATCTGCCCCATAGGCTGTCGGTCACCCTCACTCCCAATCGCCCTCAGCAGGTGGAGGGAGGCTCAGGCCCGAGGCAGCTCTTTGCGGACTCTTCCGAGTCCGATGACGATTCCTCCTTCTTCTCTAAGCGAGTGGACTTGGAGTCCTCTGGAGGTCAGTTGCTGGACGACAGCCCTTCGTCCTTCCTGGGGTTGCTCAGACTCATCTCGGAATCCACCGGGATGCAGCTCGAGCCCGTATCCAAGCGGGCCAAGTATCCTCTCACGGAGATATTGGACCGAGGGGATTCCCCTACGGAGGCCTTCCCTGTGGCTGAGGCCATTGTGGGCCTGGCCTTGGAGCTCTGGCAGCGTCCTGCTTCCTGTCCTGCGCCTTCGGCCAGGATGGCCAGGAAGTATGCGGTCCCTACCAGTTCCCTGTCCGGTTTCTCGGAACATCCCCGCCGAGGGTTGTTATCGACAGCGTTCTCCGGCGTGCGGAAACGCTAGGATATGGACAAACCTCCCGACAAGGAGTCCAAGAAATTGGACTATGCCGGGCTAAAAGTCACGCTACGTCCTCCCTTGGCCTTCGTCAAGCCAGCTCGGCCGTACTGATGGCACATTTTTCTCACGCCCTGTTGGGCTCCTTGGACGAGGTGGTCCCTCATCTCCCGGCTGACCTGCAGACCATGGTCAAGCAGGTGCAGGACCAGGGCAGTGGCCAAGCAGCAACTTCAGACTGCTTTGGACATCGGTGATTCATGCGCCAGGTCAGTAGCTGCTGCAGTGGCTATGTGCTGTCGGGCATGGCTGAGGATATCCACCTTCACAGTGGATACCCAGCACAAATTGGCGGATGTCCCCTTCTTGGGGACCGACCTCTTCGGCCCTGGAGTGGAAGGCCACCTCCAGAGGATCGAAAAGTCCAATGCCACCTTGGACTCGGTATCATCCGCTCAGAGGGACAAGGGCCGCAGACCTCAACCCAAGCCCTTTCGTCCGTCTGCTCCCACGGCACGCCCGGCCCAGCAACACCAGGGCCAGCAGGCTCGTGCTTGGCGTCCCAAACCCAAGCCTGCGGCTTTCTCCTCCAGGAAGCAGGGAGGTAAAGGCCCAGGCGGTCCCTCGGCCGGTCCCTCCTCCAAGCCTGCACAGTGACGGGTTGAGCGGTGTCGCCCCCGACCTCGTCACCTCACCCCAGGTTCCCCTGTGGGGGGATGGCTCCGGTACTTCCTTTCCGCCTGGTCTACTGTTACCACAGACAGATGGGTGTTGGAGGTGGTAGGAAAGGGCCTGCCTCTGGAGTTCGAGCAGGCCCCACCCTTCAGAGCCGTCGCACCTCGGGGGCCTGGGTCCGAAGCCTCGCTGTCAGCTCGCCGAGCCGACATCGCTCTCCTCCTCGAGAAGGAGGTGATAAGAGAGGTGGCGGACCCTCCCTCAAACCCGGGTTCGTGTCCAGGTACTTCCTGGTTCCGAAACGGACGGGGGGCTGGCGCCCCTGCCCGACTCCACACGACTGAACAAGTTCCTAAGGTCTTCGAACCTTCAGGATGGTCACTCTGGCTCAGATAATACCATCCTTGGAACACGGCATGTGGTTCTGCTCTCTGGACCTACAGGAGCTTCTTTTCACGTCCTATCCGTCCGTCCCATCAAAGGTTCCTTCGCTCGAGCAGAAGGTTCTTTGAGTTCCAAGCCATGCCCTTCGTCTTATCTCCAGCTCCCAGGGTCTTCACCAAATGCATGGCAGTGGTGACAGAATTCCTGCAGCGCCGAGGGGTCTGGGTTTACCCTTACCTGGACGATTGGCTGATAGCAGCCCCCTCCAGACAGGAGGTGGAGCGGTCCAGAGACCTGGCCCTCCGGGTCTGCTCTCAGGTCGGCCTCCTCATCAACGAGGCCAAGTCGGAACTCGAGCCGAAGCAGGTGATTCTTTTCATCGGGGCAGAGCTCGACTCTCTTCGAGCCAGAGTACGGCTCACGGCGGACAGGGCCGAGGTTCTTTCCTCCTTTGCCCAATCATTTCTGGTTGGGCAATTGCGCCCTGCCTGGGACTTCCTGCGCCTCCTGGGTCTCATGGCGCCTGTACCAGCGTGGTCCGTTGGGGCCTGGAACATGCGCCTCCCTTCAGTGGGGCTGGCAGCCAGTGGTCACAATGCTGCGATCCATTGGACCAGCTAGTGACGGTGACCCAGGGGATGTGGAACGCTCTCCAGTGGTGGACCGTTCCAGTTCATCTGCAGGAGGGCATCCCGTTCGTCCGCCCCGAGCCGACGGTCTCTCTATCGACCGATGCCTCTCTGATGGGTTGGGGTGCCCATCTGGGGGAACACCGAGCGCACGGCCTCTGGTCCCCGCGGAGTCCCGATGCCACATCAACCTGCTGGAGCTCCAAGCGGTCCGCCTAGCTCTCACCGCCTTTGCTCCGTTTCTTTGGGGTCAAGTGGTCCGGGTCCAGACGGACAATACCACGACCATGTACTATCTAAACCGCCAGGGCAGGACGCCCCATGCTCCTATGCAAGGAAGCTCTCGCATCTGGTCACTCGTGAGGCAGCCTGGAGGCGGATCTCTAGCCATTCATGTGGCAGAGCTCCAACACCCTGGCCGATGCCCTGCCGGATAGGGCTGCCTCCCACGAGTGGTCTCTCCTGCCGGAGGTAGTACGAGATCTATTCTCCCATTGGGGCACACCTCAGGTGGACCTGTTTGCCTCCAGGGAGAATGCGAAGTTGAGGCTGTTCCATGCCCGCCCCCCTCAGCAGGGCTCTCTGCAGGGGGATGCCTTCTCAAGGCCGTGGACCCCGGGCCTCTTCTACGCCTTTCCCCCGCTCCCCTTGATACACAAGGTGCTGCTCAAAGCAAGGAGGGACAAGGCGCAGGTGATTCTGATAGCCCCAGACTGGCCCCGCCAGTTCTGGTACCCAGATCTCCTCAGCCTCAGCTCCAGGCTTCCGAGGCAGCTTCCAGCTCACCCGGACCTGCTCTCAGTCAATCAGGGGAAGGTATTCAATCCGGACCTTCAATCCCTGCACCTGACGGCCTGGTTCCTGAGCGGCTAGAGTTCCAGGCCTTGGGTCTTTCCGACGAGGTCCTCAACGTAGTTGAGGCGTCCTGTAAGGAGTCGACCAGAAAATGCTACGCCTTCAAATGGAAAAGGTTTTCCATTTGGTGTCAGAGCAAGGGCCTGGACCCTTCCTCCTGTTCCATGGCGAGCATATTGGACTACCTGTGGTCCCTTTCTCAGCAAGGGCTTAGGTCGACGACCCTTAACATGCACTTGGCAGCCATCTCTGCTTACCAGGCGCGGGCCGGGAAGCAGTCTGTGGCGCAGGAGAAGGTGGTCTGGCGCTTTTTCAAAGGCCTTGATCACATTTCCCCTCCAGTGCGAGAACCTCCACCTCCGTGGGATCTACTGCTGGTACTGGCAAAGCTCATGGGCAAGCCATTCGAACCAATGCACAGGTGTGAACTCTCTCACCTGTCGTGGAAGACCGCCTTCTTGGTGGCTATCCGTCAGCCAGAAGGATGGGAGAGCTCAGGCGCTTTCCATAGAGTCTCCTTACCTGGTCTTCCACAGGGACAAGGTTGTCCTCGCCCCACCTGAAATTCCTTCTGAAGGTGGTGTCGGAGTTTCACCTTAACCAGGTGCTGACTCTGCGGTGTTCTACCCCAGTCACACCTCGGAGGCCAAATATAGGCTCCATACTTTGGACCCTAGAAGGGCGCTCACTTATCATAAGGAGCGCACGGCTGAAATTCGGGGAGAGGTTCGCCAGCTGTTTGCCACCTACGCTGAAGCCGCATCTGGCAGACCTGCAGCCAAGCGGACGATAGGCAGGTGGGTCACCTCCTGCATAGATCTCTGCTATAAGTTGGCGGGCATGGAGCCTCCCAGAGGGATAAGAGCTCATTCTACCCGCCATACTGCTGCATCGGTGGCTGCTTCCAGGGACATCCCTATCCAGGAAATCTGCAGGGCTGCTACCTGGAAGTCAGCACACACCTTCATCACCCATTACCACATCGACCTTGAGTCACGCCGGGATGCTGGTTTTGGGGCCTCGGTTCTCCAGTCTCTCTTTCCCAAGTAAGTATCGGGGTGTGCG
The DNA here is from genome assembly GCA_016271365.2 of Neoceratodus forsteri. Lineage (NCBI taxonomy): Eukaryota > Metazoa > Chordata > Ceratodontiformes > Ceratodontidae > Neoceratodus > Neoceratodus forsteri. Next base: position 897,278,766 of record CM028136.1, read on the forward strand.
TCTTGCCTCCCTTCTCCTGGAGAACTGCTAGGAGTCTGCCAGACAGTGTGGATGAACAACATATCCATGTCTAGAAATACAGGTTACTCACCTGTAACAGGAGTTCTAGGAATGGTATATGTTGTTCATCCATGACCTACGACCTCCCGGTTTGACGCACAGCCTGAGCTTCCAGCGGCCAGATCTACGTCATGGGGCGGAGCCGAGAGTTTTACCACCCGGGTGGGTGGGAGGAGCCAGCTTGAAGACCTTTCGGCAAGATTTAAAGCGGCAAGGATACCTGCCAGACAGTGTGGATGAACAACATATACCATTCCTAGAACTCCTGTTACAGGTGAGTAACCTGTATTTATTGGCAACAGTGTCCACTAGCAATTCTATCTCCTGTCACCTGCTCGGGTCGGGATATGATGTCGTAGATACCTCAGCCCGACTCTCAGCTAGTGGAGTCTCTCTGCGTTGCCATGCTTGGCTTCGCGTTTCAGATTTTGCTCCTGTTGTGCAACATAAAGTAGCTAATGTACCCTTTAATGGGTCCAGACTGTTCGGGCCAGGTACTCGAACGTTGTTAGGCGACCTGCAGGCATCGGGCAGAACCCCTCGTATGGTGCATGACATGTACCATACTCCACAGCCCACCTATTGTATGTAGTATTCCTCTTATTCCGAAAGAGGCAGAAAATATAAATCCTCTAACGGAGGTGGCTTTCGAGGTCGTGCCCAAGCATCAAGAGGCAATGCCTCTGCCACCGGTGGCTCCTGTGCCCGTCCCTCGGGAGGGGCCGGGCAACTCAGTACCCAGTGACCTATCGGGGCTTTCCCCTCGCTTCCTCGACCAGGCCTCTGAGGCTGTAGGGGGTAGTTTTTCCCTCCATCTGGAGTCCTGGAAACCGATCACTTCAGACAAATGGGTACTTCAGATTGTCCAAAGGGGACACATGCTGGAATTTCTCTTCTCTCCACCCCACCCCCCTTGGGTAGTCCATTATCCTCCGGATCATGTCCTTATCCTTCAAGAAGAATTGAAGGCACTTCTAGCCAAACAGCTGGTCTTACCAGTGCCCCTTCCAGAACATCAAACAGGATTTTACTCCCACTTTTTTCTGTACCCAAGCGAACCGGAGAGCTCAGACTTGTATTAGACCTGAGACACCTGATTCGATACATTCAGTTCAAACATTTTCGCATGACATGCCCTGGATATGAAGGATGCCTACCTGCATATCCCTGTCCATCCTGCCCATCACATATTTCTGTGTTTCCACTTTCTAGGTCAAAACTACCAGTTTTGAGCACTCCCTTTTGACATCTCATTGACCCCAAGAGTGTTCACCAAATGTCTAGCGGTGGTGGCTGCAGCCTAACGGGGAAAAAAGGGTACTTGGTCTTTCCATATCTAGACGATTGGTTAATCAAAGCAGACTTCAGAGAAACTCTGTTTGCTTCCCTAGCCGTTACTCTGAGCATGTTCCACGATCTCAAGATAAGTCAGCTGGCCGAAGTCCAGTCCAAACCCGACACAGTCTCTCCCAATACATCGGAGCTCTTCTAGATACAGTCACAGCCAGGGCTTACCTTCTGCCTGCTCGTCAGGGTGCCCTTATATCTCTGACTTCGTGAATACAGACAAATAGTCATGGCCAGACCAATTCTGGGTCACATGTCCGCTGCCATTTTGACGGTGGCATTTGCCCATTTTCACATGAGACCTGTCCAGTGGACCCTTCAGAATTAGTGGTCTCAACGTACTGGACAGTTCGACGACAAAATCAGGGTCACTCCTTCCCTGAAGTCATCCCTGATGTGGTGGACAACCAAAACCAATTTGTGTCAAGGAATGCCTTTCTGCTCCCTCCCTCCCTCGCAGACGTTAACCACAGATGCTTCCCTGGACGGATGGGGCGCACACTTAGGTCCTTACCAGACCCAAGGCTGGTGGACCACCTCTTCCCATCACTCTCATATCAAGCTCCTTGAGATGAAGGCGTTCCATCTAGCCTTTCAGGCATTCCAGCCATACCTCAAGCCAGGACTGTTGCTGATTCAATCAGACAGCACTACAGTGGTGTTTTACCTCAACAAGCAAGGGGCATGAAGTCACGCTCCCTCTGCATGGAGACCTTTGCAGTCTGGCAGGAAGCCATCAGACAGCAACTAATGCCAGCGGCCGTCCACCCACCGGGACGGTGCAATCAGTTAGCAGACCGGCCAAGTCGCCAATCATCCGCTCATGAATGGACTCTTTACAAAGAAGTACTCCAAGAAATCTTCGACCTATGGGGAACTCCACAACTGGATCTGTTTGCTTCCCCAGTCAGTCACCGGCTCCCCAGTTACTTTTCCATTATCCTGAGCAACAAGGGACGCTCTATCTATGCCCTGTCCCGACCTTGGGAAGGGCTGTACTTGTATGCCTTCCCCCGTCTCTCTCTTGCAAAGGACTCTACTGAAACTTCAACTAGAGCTGGCCTCCATGATTCTCATAGCACCAATGTGGCCTCATCAACTGTGGTACCCTCTACTCCAACAACTGTCAGTAAGGGAACCCATTCAGTTGCCAGTCAGACTGGACCGCCTGACTCAGTGTCATGGATCCCTCCTGCACCCCACCCTGAAGACCCTACATCTTCACGCTTGGCTCCTGAGGACACATTCATAAATAGACTTCAAGTGTCCTCTCCTGTTGCCAACATTCCCCTGGCTTCTCGCAAACCAGCAACCAGAGAAACATAGAATTCCAAATGGAAACGCTTTTTCATATGGTCTGCTTCTCGCTCACTGGACCCTTACTTTTGCCCACTGACAAAGGTTTTAGACTACCTAGCCTCTTTATCAGAGTCTGGCTTAAGTTACTTCTCCATCAAAGTCCACCTGACTGCCATCTCGGCATTTCATGAACCTTTAGATGGCAAACCTCTGTACCAACATCATTTAGCCAAGATGTTTTTGAGTGGAATGATGCATATTAAGCCTCCTATTAGATGACCCACTCCTCCATGGGATCTCAATCTTCATTATAAAAAAACTTACCCTCGAACCTTTCGAGCCAGCGGTCACCTGTGATGTCTGTTTACTTTCATGAAAAACGTTATTTCTAGTGGCTATTACTTCAGCTCGCCGTATGTCCGAACTTCATACCCTCATGTGTAGGGAACCTTACTTGATTTTTCACAAGGACAGAGTGGTCCTTCGTACCAACCCATCCTTCCTTCCCATAGTAGTCTCCAAACATACTATAAATCAGTCCTTGTTGGAGCTTCCGGTTTACTACCCTGTCCACTCCAATCGCGGTGAACATCTATTACATACCTTGGATGTCCATCGCATACTACGCTATTACACTAATCGTACCCAGTCGATTAGAAAAATGTCTCAATTGTTCATCACCTTTGCCTCTGGCAGAGAAGGGCTTCCCATTGCGAAACAAACTCTGTCTTCATGGTTGTCGAATTGTATTACCTTTTGTTACAAAAAGTGCAACAAGATAAGGGAGGGGCTGACCAGAAGCCCTCTCCTCCAGATGAGGGGAGTAGCCTTCACGCCCAAGGGGGGGAGGGGGGAAACAGATTGGGGATGGAGGTTTCAGGAGGAGCAGAGGGAGGATGGAAGTATAAGGAATCTGGGTGGGGTTCGACAAAGAGGATCAGGGATAAGGGGTGGGGGTTGGTGTTAGTAAATGCCAGGAGCATGGGAAACAAGTTGCCAGAGTTCCAGGCCATGCTGTTCGGAATGGATGTGGCGCGTCACGAAACGTGGCCAACAAAACCATGACTGGGACCTAAACGCACGGGGTACACTATGCTCAGGAAGGATAGAAAGGAGGGCAGAGGGGTGGAGTGGCTATGTTCATTAGAGATGACATAGAAATTGCTAGGGTAGAAGAGGCAGAGGGAAACGTGGAGGCCTTATGGGTCACCTCACGATCCTGCGCAGGAGATAAGGTCAAGCTGGGTGTAGCATAGCCCCCCCTGGGATGAGTGATGTTCTAGAGGATGGTCTGCTGGACAACATCATTGCCCAGTGTGGACCAAAAGGAGAAGGAGTGGTGTTGATGGGGGACCTTAATATGCCAGGTACAAACTGGGGAACCATGACCTCTAAGGTGGCCAAGGAGCAGAGGCTGTTGGATGGCTTCCAGGATGTGTTCTTAACACAGCATGTGATGGAGCCCACAAGGGAGGGGCATGTCCTGGATGTGGTTCTGGCAGATGGGGATCTGATAAGGGACATAGTTGTACAAGACCCCCTGACTGGGAGCGACCACAATACTGTCTGGTTTCAAATAAGCATGGGGGGGGGGAGATCTAGGACACTAGCAGTGGACTTCAGGGGGGCAGACTTTATGGGCATGGGAAATATTCTCAAGGATTACTTGATGGGGATTACCTCAATGACAAGAGTGGAAAGGAGATGGGAGGTCATAAACCGGGGACTTCATGAGGCAGTCAGGATCTGCGCTTAGTTGAAACGTAAGGGAGCAAGGTCACATAAACCATGCTGGTGGTCCAGTGAGGTACAGGTAGCAGTCAGAGAAAAGAAGGCGGCCTACAAAAAATATAAAACAACAAGAGGGGATAGGAATAAGGAAATGTACCAGCTTGCATCTAGAAAAGTCACCCGTATGGTGAGGGGAGCAAAGTCCAGTAAAGAGCAGCGGCTGGCACAGGGGATACATGGAGGGGAAAAGGGGTTCTTCTGGTACATTGGGGAGCGGAGAAAAACTAAGGGCCATCTCAACAGATTGAGATCAGAAGGAGGGAGGATGGGTGAAGAGGCGAGGGACCAGGCAGAGGTATTTAACGAGTACTTTGCCTCTGTGTTCACTAGGAAGGGGGATGGGATATCTACAAAGCAAGGCACGAAGGGGATAGAAACGTCAGTAAGTGGGATCAGGGGAGCAACAGAAATGGAGCAAGAGGGAGAGAGAGGTACCCCAGGGGTGTCACATCTGGGTAAGGATAAAAAGGCCAGTAAGGTGGAGGGGATGGATGTTGCTATCTCCGCCAAAAGGGTGTGGTTAGCCCTCAAGGCCCTAAAGAAAGACAAATCTCCTGGGCCGGATGGCATTCATCCGAGAGTACTATGGGAATTGGCGGACATACTGGCTGCACCCCTGGCGGAGCTTTTCAGCAGGTCACTTGAGACAGGGAGGTAAAATCTTAACATACTAACATACTATTTGCCCGCAGATTAGGCCTTACGGTCTATCGAGTCTGCTCAAACTTTAGATCCTTAGTTGGGTGCCGAGACCCTCCCATCCCTTGTGCTCCAGAAACCCGTATCATCCATCCCCACCCCCCTGGGACAGGCCATCATCTGATACATCCACTTTCTGTGTCTGTCCCATCCTCTCTTGAAGCCCTCCACTGTGGATCTCTGAACTAGCTCACCAGGCAGTGCATTCCAAGGGTCCACCACCCTCTCAGTGAAAAACCTCCTCCTCTTTCCCCCCTCACCCTTCCACCTTCAAACCATGCTCCTGTGGGTGACAGATACCCTCAAAGGACGGACATTCTGTGTGCCTCTTCTGTCTCTGGGCCGACCACAACACCGATACTGTCCCTCATTGTCAGGCCTTCAACTCACGAACGCATATCAGGCGTCAGAAGTCTCTCTCCACCTTTTTAGCGGAGTCCAAATTGGCTGCTATGGAACAGGCTTCATCCTCGGGAGATTCCGATCACACTCCCACCCGCAAGCACCGGGAACATCATGAAAAAGAGAGGTCCCACTCTAGGCCCAGGTCCTCGGGCTTGAAGTCCGAGTCATTGGGGCATGAGTCCCGCCTCACTACCCTTAAGCCGTCCGGGGCTTCCTCTGTGGCCAAGTCTTCAGGGACCACCCTCCAACCTCTGAAGGTGCATCCGCCCGCCGAGAACGCTTTCTTGGCGGGCGCAGATAAACACTCCTCCTGCTTGGCCACCTCTTCCAAGGTCAACTCCCGGGAGTCGAGTAAGGCCTCCAGGTCTTATGGCGGCAGGGCCTCATCCTTGCCGCCGAAATCTAAGGACCCCGACTGGCACCCCCCTTCAGTGGCTGACCGACACTCTTTCGAGAGAGCCCTGAAACACAAGTCAGACTGTCCCAAGGCTCATCTGGCTCCAAGGATAAGCAGACGCTGGAACGTCGTTCTCCTGCGGCGCCTCTGGCGAAAGCTATCCCACCACCGGTCAAAGTCCTCCTGACGCCGGCCACCCTGGCGCCTCCCGACGTCTGCTCTGGGACTCCATTGCCACGGTCACCGGTCCAACTGACGGAGCCTGATGACAGAGGGAGCAGACACCCCTCCGATGCCACCCATCAGGCTTACGCTGGTGCCTATTGACACCGGTGACAAGGGCTCTGATCCGACACCGCTACCCCCCAATGATTTCACGGGCTCTGGTGCTCCTCCACCTCTGGCACCAGGTTCTCCAAAATTGAACCTTTTGCAGGTGAAGGACCTCTTCTTCCACTGGTGGGACATGGTAAAGTGTGATCTCCCAGCGGGGCACCCCTCCCACGCCCACTCCGGTGCATGTGCCGGACACCTCGGAGCCTTCTGGCATAGAGGCAGAGAAGGAGCCAGCACCTGAGAAACAAGGACAAGAGACCAGCAGTTCCTCCCACACTCCACCTCTGGATACGAGGCATAAGAGGAGACGGCATAGGTCCCCATCCTCTTTGGCCTCAGATTCGTATGTGGACTCCGACGCCTCCCGTACAGACTCCAACATTGATCCGGATTTAGGGGGCACGGAGGAACACCCAAATCTCCTGCGGACGACCCTAGCTTCGTGGAGGTGATGAGGCATATGCAGGCCAACATGGGCTGGGACACTGAGGCTCTGGATCCCGAGCGACTGCAGTTAGCTAAATGCCTCCGCCAAAAAGACACTAAGCCGGTGGTCATCCCTCCCATGGTTGACACCTTTGAGGATGTCACGTTCGCGACCCGGAAGCATCCTCACTCCTCCTCTGCTGTGCCTAAGATGGCTCATCAGCTCTACCAGGCCCCTACGGACCACCCCTTCTTGGCCGAACCACCCGCAGAGGACTCAGTGGTGATTTCAGCAGCTCACAATTGTTAGCAGAGGCCCAAACATCTGAGCACCCAGCCGCCTGACATGGAGTCTAAGCAGCTGGATTCCATTTATTTATGTATTTATTTATTTATTTTAAACATCAGTTTAACAACCTTTCAGCCAGAGGCTCATTTACAAAGGTACCTTGTCACAAGGAGAACAAAGACATACGTACAAGAGACAATTATCAAAACAGTTCAACAATAAGGCACAGTCAAGTTTCAAGTAAAGCGGGACATAACACTGCTACCCGCAATTTTAGGATCAGTGATCAGGAGGTGGGGTAGCAGAGTTGAAAAGAGCCTGGGGGTGCAGCTCAGGGAGCTTTGTCACTGGGGAGGAGGTGGGGAGGTCGGGGCAGTGGCAGGTGTGAGTTGAGCAAGTGAGTTTTCAGACTGTATTTGAAGCAGGCAATTGAGGGAGCATCAGCAATGCCAGCGGAGAGTTGTACCAGGGAGGGGCTCTATAAGGAATGCCTCAGACCCTGGGTGGTCAAGCCCTTGGAACGACCAGAGCAGCTTTGCAGGAGGAGCGAGTGCACACCGTGGAGTTAGTTCGGTGAATAGAGTTAGCAAGGCCAGGGGGGGATAGACCATGGAGAGCTTTATAGATAACTTTGCAGGTTAGAAACATGAGGCGCTCATCAAGGTTGAGTAGGGAGGACATGGGTGCAAGGTGTACTCTGCTGCCACCTGCAATATCAGGAGTCTCAGCTTCCTGAAACACATGGTCCAATTTCAAAACGCCCTTTGGAAACAAGGATTGGACATTTTGCAAAGCATGCCCGATTGCCATCAACGGGCAGAGCTTGCTAAATTGCTTCAGACCGGCTCAGATGTGGGTACCCACATTCTGCGATTGGCCTACGACTCTGCAGACACCTCCTCCAGGGCGGCCGCCACTGGTATTTGCCTCCATCGCTATGCTTGGCTTCGGGTCTCTGGGTTCGATCCAGATGTTCAGATGAACATTCTCGATGCTACCTTGAAGGGCTCCATGCTCTTTCGCCAGGACACTGAGAAGATGATCACCAGGCTGCAGGACTCCGGCAAGACCATCCGAACTGTGCAGTCCATGTACCGCCCAACACAGGGGTGTTCTCGTGAGCCTCGTTTTCATGGCTTTGGGGGACATCGGCCTCAGCAGCCTCGCTTCCAGCCGCTCTCGCCACGAGGCGGCTTCAGTTGAAGGGGCGGAAAGAGAGGATCCTCTGCCTCCTCCTCTAGACAGGCCAAGGCAGCCACTGCCACCCTCTCTCCCCCCCTCCCACCACCTGACTATCCAGGCCACCCTCCTCCCCTAGACGCCCCGTCGGGGGAGCCGGTCGGAGGCCGCTTTTCCCTCTACACAGATGCGTGGAGTCAAGTGACCTCCGACCAGTGGGTCCTTCAGCTCGTTGAGTTCGGGCACTCCATCGACTTCGACTCTCTCCTGCCGGAAAGACCACCACCCCCATCCCGTTATCCAAGGGAACACAGAGTGCTGGTCAGAAAGGAGATATTCCTTTTGGACAAAAGTGCCATCGAGACGGTACCTCCGGCCGAGCGAGAGAGAGAGAGGGTTCTTCTCCCACTTTTTCCTAGTTCCAAAGAAGTCGGGAGACCTCAGGCCCATTCTGGACCTCAGCGATCTGAACCAATGGGTCTCCTATCAGAGATTCAGGATGGTCGGCCTTCCCACTCTCCTGCCCCTCATCTCGGCGGGAGACTGGCTGGTGTCCCTGGACATGCAGGACGCCTACTTGCATATCCCTATCTTCATGAGTCATCGCAAATTTCTGAGGTTCAGGTTCGAAGACGAGGACCATCAGTTTAGAGTCCTTCCTTTCGGTCTCTCTCTTCAGCCCCCAGAATCTTCACCAAGTGCCTGGCAGTGGTTGCCGCGGCACTGCGGAGACTGGGCCACCTCGTGTTCCCTTGTGTGGACGACTGGCTCCTCCTGGCTACCCCCCGGTCCCATCTGTCGGAAACCATCCGGGACTCCATTTCTCTGTTTCAGCGCTTGGGAATCACTGTCAACAGGGACAAATCTCATCTTCTTCCATCCCAGAGCCTCCAGTTCATTGGAGCTCTTCTGCATACCACTCTCGGGAAGGTGTTTCTTCCCTCCGACAGAGCAGGCCAGATTCAGTTCCTGGCATACCAGATCTCTTCAGCCTCAAGAGTCCCTGCGAGACTTCTCCTCAGGCTGTTAGGGCATATGGCAGCCGCCATAATTTCGGTCCCTGTGGCGCAACTATGCATGCGAACCATCCAGTGGTCATTCACAGTTCAGTGGGATCAAACGCTAGACAGCTTGGATGCCTCGATCCGGATCTCGGAACCAATCTGCCATGAATTACGCTGGTGGATGTCATCACAAAATTTGCTGGTGGGTATCACCTTCCACACTGGGACACCGTCCCAGATTCTGACCATGGACGCATCGTCGTCAGGATAGGGCGCCCACTTGGGGACACATCGCACTCAGGGCTCCTGGTCCCCAGTAGAGGAAAATCTGCATACCAATGTTCTGGAGCCGAGAGCAGTTCTTTAAGCCCTGGTCTTGGTCCTAGTGCCGGGCCACCTGTTGGTCCAGACGGACAACACTTTGGTGATGTTCTACATCAACAAAGAGGGTGACACTCTCTCGTATCCCCTCTGCCGGGAAGTCATGCAGGTGTGGGATTAGGCTTTGGAGCACCAGCTCACGTTAACAGCAGTACACGTTCCAGGAGAAGAAAACTTGTTAGCCAATGCACTTAGCAGGACAAAGTCACAGGCTCACGAATGGGAGCTGCTTCAAGAAGTCTCAGATCACATCTTCTGCCAGTGGGGGACGTCAGAGCTGGATCTCTTTGCATCACAATTCAACGCAAAATTGCCCAGTTTCTGCTTGCTAGGTCCAGAACCTGGAGCTTTTTGGCATGACACCTTGTTCCTCTCCTGGAAAGGGAGGTTTCTTTATGCTTTCCCTTCCTTCTTGCTCCTTCAGAATGTTCTCCTCAAGGCGCAGTCAGAACTTTCCACCCTCATTCTGATTGCACCGCTATGGCCGCGACAGATTTGGTTCCCTTTGCTTCAGCGTTTAGCGGCAGAGCCTCCACTTCCTCTTCCACACTCCTCTCCTCTCATCTTCTGTCCCAGGACAGGGGGTTCCTGATCCATCCGAATCTGCGCTTGCTTCACCTGCATGCCTGGATCCTCAGGACCTAGCTAAAGCCAGATTTGGTGCGTCTGATCAGATAGCGCAAGGTTTGGTTGAGGCGCGTAAGCCTGCCACCAGGGCCACTTGCTCCATGAAGTGGAAACGTTTCTGTTTCTGGGCCACAGCTAAGAGGGTGGACCCATTGGTCTGTCTGGTTAACTACGTTTTATAATACCTGCTCTCACTTTCGGAGTCGGGTCTCAGTTATTCCTCCATAAGGGTACACCTGGCCGCCATCTCCGCTTATCACTTACCAGTGCTGGATAAGACGGTGACTCAGATGGAGGTCTCTAAAGCCTTCCTATGAGGTATTCTGCATATTAGACCTCCCATCCGGGATCCTGTGCCCCCTTGGGATCTCCTTTTCATACTGGGGAAGCTTACGTTCCCCCTCTTCGAACCAGCTATGGAGGCCAAGCTTTGTTTCCTATCTTGGAAAACTCTGCTTTTGGTAGCCATTACTTTGGCCAGGCGCATTTCAGAACTACAAGCCCTCATGTGTAACATAGAAACATAGAATTTGATGGCAGATAAGGACCGCTTGGCCCACCCAGTCTGCCCATTTCCCTACCTACTGGATAAGCTGCAGATCCTAGTTAACCAGCAGCCTACTTCTTCCTACCCCAACCCCCTAGAACTGCCTTATGACTATCCCATGCATGCTTGAATTCCACCACTGATTTTGACTCCACAACCTCCTCCGGAAGCGTTCCATGCATCCACAACCCTCTCTGTGAAAAAATACTTCCTTAAATTACCTCTGAGCCGCCCCCTCTATCTTCAAATTGTGCCCTCTTGTTCTTGCACCTCTTTTTGAAAGATGCTACCCTCTTGGACTTTGTTGATTCCTTGAGGGTACTTGAGCGTTTCTCATATGTCCCCTCTCCCTCCTTTCCTAGAGGCTATACATATTAAGCTCCTTTCGTCTCTCTTCATTTGTCTTCTGGTGCAGACCCTGCACCATTTTAGTGCCCTCCTCTGGACAGCTTCCATCCTGTCTGTCTTTGGAGATTGGGTCTCCAGAACTGCACAGATGCTCAGATGGGGTCTCACCAGCTGTCTGTACAGAGGATAATAACTTCCTGTTTTCTACTGGTGATGCCTCTCCTGTGCATCCCAGTATCCCCCAGCCCTACTTGCTGCCCTCTCACATTGCTTGCCCACCTTTAGGTCATTTGATATGACTACCCCAGGTCCTTTCCATTTTTGTTGTTGTTAGTATCTCACCACCCATTGTGTACTCTTCCCCTAGGTTTTGTTTCCCAGGTGCATTACCTTGCACTTCTTATCAAAACGAGCCGTACCTAATTTTTCATAGGGATATGGTTGACCTTCGCACTAACCCAAAGTTTCTACCGAAGGTGGTGTCAGAGCTCACCCTCAACCAATCTGTACAGCTTCTGGTGTACTACCCGGAGCATTCTAATGGGGGTAAGCCCTGCTTCACTCCTTGGACGTCCACAGGGCTCTTGGATTTTATTTGGCCAGGACCAAACAGGACAGGAAATCTGATCAACTCTTTGTATCCTTTGCTCAAAGGTCCTTAGGTCGCCCGGTCACCAAACAGACGCTGTCATGCTGGTTGGTCCATTGCATTACTTTTTGTTACCAGAAGCATAACAGGTCCACCCCAGGACCAGTTAAAGCTCACTCTACCAGGGCTGTTGCTACTTCTTTTGCGGCGATGAAGCGGATCCCTGCAGCGGACATTTGTGCTGCTGCTACCTGGAGTTCTGTTCGTACCTTTGTCAGGCATTACTGCCTCGACATTTCCAGATGCAGAGCAGGTTTTGGCCTTGCGGTTTTGCCGGGCCTGGTTTTCTGAGGCACCCTCTCTGTTCCTGCTGTTCCTTTACGTTTCCTTCCCCCTCCCAGGGGTTGTTTTAAATTTATACTGCTTGGGAATAGGTCCTAATTGTGTTACGTGCTGCAAGGCTTCCTCTCTGGTAAGATAATTACAATTCGTACAGAACTTACCGTAACAGTGAGATCTTGAGAGGAGATCTTGCAGCAGGTGCATTTCCGCCTTCCTTCTCCCAGGGATCAGGCCTTTTCCAGGCTGGTCTTTCCTCCTTGGTGAGGAAAAATCTTTGAATTGTCCTTCTGACTATTGCCTGTTACCATCTCTCTGCCTGATTTTGGGGGGGGGGGCATACAAGAACTGGATCACGTGGGGAACTCCTCCCTTATATAGGGTGACGGCAGGGAGCATTCCCACGTCGGTAGTGCTGGAGAAAAGAATTGCCAGAAGCTGCCGCCAGGTGGTGTCAGTCCTAATTGTGTTACCTGCTGCAAGAGCTTCTCGAAGATCTACTGTTGCGGTAAGTTCTTGCGTAACTGTACTTTACAGGTGAGTAACATTTTTTATTAACCTACTGTTAATAAGTTTACACCCGTGCAAAATGACTGCCAGAGTTAAAGCACCCCCTGAGTATCGCTGAGCAGCCTCATCGGGGTGGGGTGGGAGTGGTAACAGTGGTTAATAAAAACTCATCTTTGAGGATATCTCTTGCATCATGCCACTCTTATGGAGCATAAGCCATCAGGCTGTAGAACCACACAAAACCTTTTTCAAAGCAGTACCACTAGGGGGCCACAGACGATGATGTCTGAAGTCGACATTCCTTCAAAAGCGTGGGTGGCCCGAACCCTCCTCAGTACTTTTCCCTCCGTCTACCAGTGCTCGTCAGATCAGAGCAGAAGCTTTCTATGTAGCCTTTTGTTTTCTACTAACACTTTTTTTTTCAGTAATACTTAGTGTTTTAAAATCTTAACCCCTTTAGCTTGTTGTCTGCTGCTGTCTTCGCCATTTTATTTGTGCTTTCTTAGGTGGGGCTCCTATGGCCTGCTCTTCCATGCTGGGATCAGAGGTGGCGGCCCAGCGGACGGTGTTGGCGGGCTTCTCCCTGTGCAGGGCGACCTTGCATCTGTAGCACCAAATCTCTTCTCCTCGCTGGATCTGTGGTGCTTTGGGAGATTTCACTGGCTGGAGAACGCATTCTGCTGCGACGCGGGCCCCCCAAGCATTCCCTTTTGCCCACCGATCTTGCATCAAGACCTCTGGAGCAGACCTTCCTGCCGATGGTGGTCGGGTTCCTCCGGAATGGCTACGGGCTGTCCTCAAGTACATACCTCCTCAAGCAGCCCTTTGGTTCCAGTGGGGCCGCCTTCTTCTGGATTTTGTGCTGAGAGGATGCAGACCCCCCACCACCACCGCATTTCCCAGACAGGGGGACTGGGTCTGGTCTTTTTAGCTGTGCTACACCAGCACTCTTCAGACGATGACGCCTGTACCTCTCTGTCTCCCCCTCCTGTTGTCCTCACAGGTGGGCTATTGCCTGCGGTGCGCTCTCCTAATGTCTCAGCCCCAGACCTGTCGGCAGTGGCCCCTTTGCCTTCCCTGCTGACGTCTTCCCCATCGCTCGGCGATGGCTGGAATAGTTGCCCAGATGGTGGCACCCACGGCCTCCCATCAGTCACTCCTTAGTGACCATTGTCTGCACTCCTGTTGCTGCCTAGCAGCAACCCTCTTACCCTGGTTGGGAAAGGCCCTGCTTTGGCTGGGCCTCGTCGATGCTGCCTCAGGCACCCCTTCCATTGATGTAGTGCTTTTAACCAGGGCTGGCGCCCTGGCTTACCCCTTCCCTTTCACATTGTTGGGGTAGCCGATAATGTTCGGAGGTTTCTTTGCCTGTTCAGCCAAGGCCCCCCCCTCCCACCTTTAATCTGTCGACTGCATCATGGATCATCCTCCCCAATGACAGTCCGTCCAACAGTACCATGTTATGACACCCTGATGCCCCAGGCAGCAGGCATCCCTGGCCATTTGTCTTCAGATCTTGGACATCAGTGTTCACGGTGCTTGCACGGATGGTGGCACCTGTTGTGTCCCCTGTCCATCAGTCTTAAGTGGCCATCATCTACACTGACGTCACTGCCCAGTGATGCCCCTCTTGCTTTGGTCAGCGGTGGCACCCTGGTCCGCCATTTTTTTTTTCTTTCCCTTTTCACGCCGTCAGAAGGTAGCCGCTCAGTGCTCCGGGGCGGGGGTGATCCTTGTCTGCTCTGATTAGGCTCCTTCCAACCCATCGTCTGCATCAGGGATCATCCTCCCTGTTGACGGTCTGCCCTCCAGCACCTTGTTTCGACACCTTGATGCCACAGGGTGGTGGGCATCCCCAGCCATTCCTCTTCAGATCATGAATGCTGATGTCGATCCCTGAGTCTTTTCCACTCAGCTTCACATGGGTTAGGGGGTTTCCCGGACTACAGCAGAGATCGTCCCCAACCCCTCCCCCCAAACTGCCTTGGCAATGGTGGGTACAACCCTTTTGGGGGCTACTTACGCTGAGCACCTGCAGCTGCCAGTGGCCTAGGGAGGACCCCTGCCCTAGGGTGCAAGTTTTACGACTGATGCTCAGCAGCCTACCCTACCTTCCCATAACCACCCAAGTTGAATACCCGACAGCCAGGCAAGCGCCATGCAGGAACAGCCCTGCCTGTCTTTACCTCCACTACCGGGAAGGCCTCTAGAAATGGAGGTGTGGCCCTAGTCGCTGATGCTACCTCAGCAGGACTCTTTACTTGACCCCCACCTTCCAGTACTACAGGAGGCAGTGGTAGGGGGTTGCTTCCCCCTCCACCTGGATGGGTGGAGGAACATCATTATGGATGCTTGGGTCCTGCTGCTCATGGAACACAGCCACCCACTGGAATTTCTGGAATTGCCTCCAGATCTGCCACCAGTTCCCTCATCTTACACTTCAGACCTCATACCAGTGCTGCTGGAAGAAGTCCGCACCTTGCTGCGCAAAAGGCCATCAAACGAGTTCCCTAGGAGCAAAGGAACAGGGGATTCTACTCTCATTTCTTCCTAGTCCCCAGATCAACAGGGGACTTTCGGCTTATTTTGGATCAGTGGAACCTGAACTTCCATATTCAGTGCAAGAAGTTCCGGATGGTCACCCTGCCAAGGTCTGCTGCCCCTCCTGCAACAAGGGGACTGGGTACACTCCCTGGACATGCAGAATACTTTACTGTGTATCAAGGTGCGTCAGCCCCACAGGAAGTATCTCAGGTTCCTGTTCCAGGGGGAACACTACCAACTCAGGGTATTGTTCTTTGGTTTGTCATCTGCTCCACGAGTTTTACCAGATGCAGAGTGGTAGTGGCAGCAGCCCTCAGGAGGGAGGGCCTGTACATCTTCCTTAATCTAAATGGCTGGTTGCTCAAAGCTCAATCCAAGGAGCACCTGTCTTGCACCATAGTGCATGCCAGGCAGCTGTTTCATGCCCTAGGGATTATGGTCAACCTTCCCACGTCAATCTTGACCCCTTTTCAGCATCTCCAGTACATAGGATTGATACTGGACACCGCTCAGGGATCAGCCTTCCTGCCTTGGATAGGGCAGAGCTCCTGATAACTCATGCCCAGGTTCTTTACAGCAGCAGATATGTCACAGCCAGGACAGTCCTCAGACTACTGGGCCTGATGGCACTAGCCATTGTCACAATTCCCTGGGCGAGGCTGCACATGCGGATCCCCCAATGGACATTGCTGGTCCAGTGGGATCATCACTCCCGTGATCTAGAACAATTGGTTCTGGTCATGTCGCCAGTAAAGAAGGCGGTTCAGTGGTGGATGAACCTCAGCAATTTGCTCAAAGGGGTTCCCTTCCTAATTTCTTCTCATCAGATCCTCACCACGGACGATTTGGGGACAGGCTGGGGGCACACCTGGGCCCTCCTCAGACCCAGAGTTCTTGTACTGTGGTAGAGAGTTCCATCCACATAAATGTCCTAGAGATGAGAGCCGTTCTGTGTGCTCTTCCAGAACCACCTGTCTCTGGGACCCCTGCTGGTGCAGACAGACGACATCAGGGTGGTACACTACATAAACAAGCAAGGGGGGACTCATTGATATCCCCCGTGCAGAGAATCGATGAGGGTTTGGTACTAGGCTTTAGAATATGGTTTAGAACTATTGGATGTCCATGTTCCAGGCGTTCAGCACATCCTGGCAGACAGGTTAAGCTGGTCAGTGTCCAGGATGCACGAGTGGGAGCTGCTGCCCTCAATTGTGGAAGACCTGTTCGACATGTGAGGTCGCCCAGAGTTGGATCTTTTTGCATCCCCACTCAACGCAAAACTGCTGCTTTTCTGCTCGCGTGCTCTAGGGCCTGGAGTTTTCTAGGGAGACATGTTGTCCCTCTCTTGGAAAGGGAGGTTCCTCTTTGCCTTTCCTCCCTTCCCTCTAATTCAGAGGGTGCTGATCAGGCTCCAGATGGAAGGGGCCACTTTGATTCTTGTTACTCACTTCCAGCCACATTAGATCTGGTTCTCCTTACTGTAGCAGTTGGTGGTAGAACCTCCAGTACCCTACTCCTGTGCGGAGGCTTGCTGTTACAGGAGTAGGGCATCCTGGACTATCCAGACCTCAGGTCATGTCATCTCCTTGCCTGGCTCCTGAGAACATAACCATGGCTTGATTTGGAGTATCTCAAAAGGTGGCTGACATCATGGTAGCCACGAAAAACCCTCCACCAAGGCAATTTATTCCCTGAAGTGGAAGTGCTTTGCTCTATGGGCTGCTTCCCATCACTTGGATCCCTTCACTTGTCCAGTGACTCAGATTCTGGAGTTCTTGCTGCCTTTTCAAATGCTGGATTGCAGTACACGTCTATTGAGGTTTGTCTGGCTGCCATTTCAGCCTTCCATGTGCCTGTAGATGGCCGTACGATGGCACAACTCAAAGTGTCCCATACGTTTTTGAGAAGCATTCTTCATTTGAAGCCTCTCATTTGCAATCTGGTCCCCGCTTGGGACCTGAATTTTGTTTTAGAGAAACTTACTTTGGCTCTGTTTGAGCCAGCCACGACTTGCAAACTATGCTTTTTGTTGTGGAAAGCATTCTTTTTAGTTGCTGTTACTTCTGCTTGAAGGATTTCTGAGCTTCAGGCTCTTATGTATGAGCCTTCTTGTTTGATTTTCCAGAAAGACAGGCTGTCGTTGCATACAAACCCTATGTTTTTACCAAAGGTGGTGGCTGAGTTTACCCTGAACCAAACCATCCACCTGTCTATTTTCCGGAGCATGTCCTTCCGGGGGACACATTGTTCCATACATTGGGTGTACATAGAATACTCTGATCTTATGTTCATCATGCGAAGGACTGCAGAAAGTCCTTGCAGCTGTTTGTTTCCTTTGCCCCGGGAAAGAGGGCGTACCAGTTTCTAAACAGTACCTGTCCAAATGGTAGCCCAACTGTATTACTTTTTGTTGCAGGAAGTATGGTTAGGAACTTCCTGGAGCTGTGTGTGGCCATTCCAGCTGAAGCATGACCCCTCCTGTTGCAGGAATGTGTCTGCTGCAGAAATCTGTGCTGCCTCCTGGAGTACTGTCCACACTTTCATGAAACAGTACAGTCTGGACATTGCCTCTGGACGAAGGGCAGACTTTGGTCTGTCTGTGCTTCAGGGCCTCCTTTTCCTAGGCCTATAGCCTCCAGTCACCCAGACTGTCTCTTTGTCATAACTGCTTGGGACTTGTTCAATAGGTGTGGCCTGATGCAAGAGATATTCTCGAAGAAGATGGTACAGTTATGTAAGAACTTACCGTAACAGTAGATCTTCAAGAGAATCTCTTGCATCAGGCCATGCCATCCCACACTCTATCCCACTTGCCCTGTGGGCTTGTCCATTCTTTTCTTTCCAGGACGGTTTGCTTTCTGTTTCACTTTGCACTTACAGACCCTTCTTTTGGGAAGGCCTGCAGGGTGTTTCCCTGTGTGCCTGCTAGCTGGCACCTTGTGTATTCTCCTGGTTTTCTGGAGTGAGGCCCTCTGAGCATGTTCCTCTCTGGGCATCAGAGGCATTCCAGTACTACCCTTTTCCTTTTCAGGGCTTTGCTCCTGTTCTCTGCCTCGGCTGTTAGGAAGAGCTATTGTCTCTCCTGCTTCCTAGAGGGAAGCCCTCTGCCCATGAACCCTCTCTGGACATTGGAGTTATTTCAGTCTTGCCCTTTTTTCATCTTAAGGTTTTCTCTGCAGCTTTCTGCCTCTTCCAGTGGGCAGATACATGGTCCCTCTCTTTGTTCCCTATAGGCAGGTTCTCTGAACACAATCTCTGGCAGGGAACTGAGGAGGTTTGGGGTCACCCATGCTTATGAAGGTATGTTGACGTCGTCATGGGCGGCCCTTACTGGTACTGCTTTGAAAAGGTTTCCATGTGTTCGTAGAGCCTAACAGCATATGTTCCATAGGTGTGGCCTGATGCAAGAGATTCTCTTGAAGATCTACTGTTACGGTAAGTTCTTACAAGCTGTACTTTTCATCTCTGTCTTGGATTGTGCACAGTTTTTTTCATGCCGTGTTTATCTGTATAGGTGGTCTGTCCATGTTTCGTGTGCACAGCTTTTTCTTTCTAGTATAGTTGCCCCTGAGTTTAACCCCCAAAACCTGATTCCTACTGCAACCAGCACCAGGTTGCTCCTTTACCCACTGGTGTGTGCGTGCGCAAGGGTGTAGGCAGGCATACTCACTGTACACATTTGTTGAGTGCCTGTCACAAACCATATGCCTTTCTGTTAACATTTTCATTCTAATCTGTAGTATTTGGGTTAGTGTAGGCCACTGAGGAGTGTTTCTGTTTAAACCTCTGTTGTTTAGAAGACAGATACATGAATAACCTCTCTAGAGATTAGAGGAATCATCTGACAACAATCTGACTTGTTTGGAAGGGGGTGCCATTTGGAGAGGATGTGTACATTTATTAATGGGGGTGTAACTGTTGGAGACGTGTGTGTACAAAATGGAAATTTCTAGCTACACCACTGTGCATGCGCATGTATTTATGGGTGGGTGGGTGGGGTGTGGGGTGTGTGTGTGTGTTTGGTGGTCACCCTGTGATTGATAGGGAAGCCGGGTGGGGGGTGGGCTCTTTTAATCTAGTGCAAGGCATTGCTGTTGCACTAATCCGGCAATGCCACTCCATGCAGAGTCACTGAGGCTGTTGCTTTGTACAGCTTGAAATGTTATCCTTCCCAACACCCATCTGATGCTTAGCAAATGAAGCTTCCCTTTCACTTCTGGGAGTGCTGTTTACATTTTGGATTTTGGGAGTCAGAGAGCAGGGTTCCACGATCTGTCAGCACATGATGGCAGCAGCAGCCTATGGTAGTTCAGCTGGGGGACTCGTTGATATGTGGATTGACTCAGCCCGCCTGAGTTGCTTGAGAACCTCTGATTTTTTTTCTTCTATTTTTTTTTTTTTTTTTTTTTTAATACCATGAAAGTAAAAGCTATAAGGACTGTTATTTTTTCACTGTAGATAATGGCTTACAAAATGTGACCTTGTTCCAGTGTGCTCTGTGAACATGCAGTCTGGTTGTGAGACACTGTCGAATATTTCAGAGCAGGTTCGCCTAGTGTTGTGACCTGCCATCATTGACAGATCAGTGCTATGTTAATCTAACAATTTAAAACAAAAACATAACCTGCCAAGGATAGGAGGCAGGCTGTTTCTCATCCTAGTTTACTGAAGAACAGTCCATCATCACCCATTTTGTATGATTGTCCCCATCCCAAAAATAAATTATTTTGTTTCACAGGAAATGAAGGATCAGATGTCAAGTCCATCAGTGCAGGCGCTATCTGAACAGAAAACTAGAAAGGTGAGACACCTCTTACAGAGGCAGGTTTTAGTTTCATGACTGCCATATCATATTTTTTGTGTGAGAAGCTGATGCAAACTAGAGGGAGTCGTATGACTTGGTGGTTTTAGTACGGCAGCACAGTGGTGCCTGCAGAAGTTACTTATTGCAGAGACATCTTTCTAAGAAAGAGAGATTTTTATTTGTTTGGCGTCCAATCCTATAAATCCACTATGAGCGCTGTACAATATCATAGTTTACACAGTAACACTATATGCAGATATCTAAACAGACAATACAATAATGTAGAACGGTTAAAAATTCAGTATAGATTTAAAATTCAGTATTGAGATACAGACACGTGCCATTCATTGCACAAATCATTTATGGTGTGGGACCAACACAAAACTTAAAAATTATGTCATCATCAATTTTTTGTTTTTATTCTTTGGTAACAAGTAAGACCCACTAGGCACAAGGTCTGTTAATTGGGTGACCAGGTAGTCCTTGTAGGTTAAGTGACTTGCTCAGGGTCACACAGTATGCAAGTGGAGGCTGTCAGAATCAAACCCATGTCTGCTGGATGTACCAAGCTAATTCACACCTCACTGCTGTAACCTTTAGGCTATACCACCAGACCAGTAGGCACATTAGGGCCTTTGATCAATCAAATGCAGATCTGAACAACCACTCGACATAAAAGGGTTCTAATGTTGTGGCATGATAAAAAAAAAAAAAAAAAAATCTAATTGATATTTGACTTTTTATGCTGTGCCTTCTTGTATTCTGATAAATGGGGGATACACAGTGGCCTGACTCAAAATGTGCAGTTGATCTCCAGATGTGAGGGGGAAGGACTGTAAATCACAAATGTTGAAGCCACAAGTGAGTTACCCCCCCCCAAAAAAAAAAGTGGAGAAAAATTATGTATTTTGAGTCAAGCCATTGTGTGTTTGAGTTATATGACACCAGTTTAAAAAGTATAACTTTTAAAACTGCTGTTTGTTCTAAGATGTTAACTGTTCTCATTCATTTCAGCTGCGTCTTTAGTGCTGCCTAGGACTACTGGATTGTCATCAGCATTGTGAAAGCTGCTCCAGTTCATTATTAGGTTGATAATGAAGGAATAATGCCTGACGGGGTGGGAGTTATGCTGAGATAACATCCCACCTCGGCTGGTTTTGGCCTGAGGCCACCGGCCGAGGGTGTCCAACACCCAAGAAAGGATGTTATCCCAGCATAACCCCCACCCTGGAGAGCATTATTTCTATTATACAATGGCTTGTTTTATAATAAAAAATAATTTTAAAGAATGTTTTTGTTAGTGTGTAAACATATTTTTGTTTAAGAGAAAGAGGAGATCATCATGCTGGTGGTCCATATCATCCAAACAATCAGCAGGGAGGTTATGCCAGTATAACATCCCTGCTGTGAAAGCCAACTGACCAATCAGAAGCCAGGATTCTTTCCTGCCATTGTATAATCAAGATTATGAACCGGCGATCATAAATGGAGGAAGCTGATTGGCCGAGAGGTCTTTGAAGCCGTGATGATATCGGGCTACATCATCATGGCTTCAGAAAACCTCCGGTCACCAGCCTTCTCACCGGCAGAAAAAAGATCATTCCGATGACAACTGGCAGCCACGCTGAACTTACAACGCAAGCTGCTGCCAGAAACAATGATCCAGTGCGTCTTAAAAAAATAATAAAAAAAAAACACTTGCCATCTCATTTCCCTGCCAACATCCCTGTAATCCTGCTGCCGAAATTTAGTGCCACAACTTAACCCGCGCTTCTTTTCAACACAGCGCTACTGTGAGAGTTTTCTCTCTCGCTCCTTTCAGAGGCGCACGCACGGCCGCCCGTTTAACCAACGCAGTAGGGTTTAAAAAATTACGCTTCCTAATCCACTGATATTGGTCATTGGCTTCATTTTCTCTTTAAAATCTCGTTACCGCGATCATCTACTGTGGGGGGGGGGCAGACAAAGATACTGTTGTAGAGTTCACAGGTCATACCATCACAATACTATTAGCTTTTCTGTCAGCTCCAACTACAACAGCGCCACCTGCTGTCTTCTAGAACTATCTTTTTTTAAATGTATTCCTACACTACCAAAAAAGCTTTTTTTAACAGGTTTAAAGGGTGTTTTTTTGTTTTTTTTTATCTTTTATTTATAAAACCATTACTCCTGTTCATAATAGCAATAATGCACTCCAGGGTGTGGTATATCGTGGGATATCGTCACTTTTCGGGTTGTTGGACACACTCGGCCTGCGGCCTCGTGCCCAACCACCTGAGGCGTGACGATATCCCACGATATACCACACCCTGTCGTGCATTATTGCTTAATTGTGACATATCTAACCTCAGGAGAAACTTTTATCTGAAGTTTAGATTATGTGATAAATTTATCTAGGCAGATTTATCACCAATGGTATTGTATAAATCAAGGTTAATTTTGCTCATTGGGTACCTACAATGACAAAAGGTGGCTGGCAAAGCAGATATAATGTATGGTTGAACGCTGTTAACCTTAGGAAATCATCATTTCCTAAGGTTGTTAACTCATCGTCCATCCATTCCAATGTTGTTAACCTATCGATGCTACGTCACATCGTTGGGTTAACAGTTGGGAACGGTCTGCGCATGTCTGTACCTTTTACTCTGGAACCGACAGATGCATGCAGCGGTGAGGGAATGACTGAACAGCCGCGGCGGTGACTATATTTTGAAAAGTAAAGAGCTGTTTTCATTTTTTCTTGGGACCATACACTATAAAAAATAATGTATGGTCCTTCTGTTGGCAACCGGTTACTGTTAACCGTCTCAAGGTTGCCATGGTGATGTAAACCTCTCGAGCTTCACTTTCAAGGTTTGTACGGTCGCCCTGGCAACCTTTTGATGGTTAACAGACCGGTTACCGATAGAGGACCATACGTTATTTTCTATATTTCAACATTAGATACTTCAGAATAGAAGTTTGACATTGTTTCATTCTAGAACTTAATTATACTTGGAAGGTTCTGTTTATAACATGTTGACAGTAACTTCCTTAAAACAGCAGCATAACAACCATTTTACCACATAGACACATGCCATTCATTGCATAAGTTATTTATGGTATGGGCCAACACAGATTGGCATTATATTTTACCTGTGATCCCTTGTGGGGTCAGCTTTTGTGATACGTGGTCACATACCACTCATAAAATATTGGGCATATTTTTATTCGTCCATCAAAGCACTAAAGGGGACTTGCCAACAGTACCACTGCATACAGCAAAACCTCACAAAAGTGACACAATCTCGGAAATGCAAAAATTAAAAAAGTCCATTTATTTTCCAGGCCAGGACCACATACAAAGGTTGGAGCAGCTGTGGCAAAACACCCTGTTTCATAGCGCTTCAGCTGCTCTGTCTAAGGGCCCGTAGACAGACCAGGCTGACACTAGTTGACCATGAGATTCAGAGAAGGTGACAGGGGCTCCGTAGGGAGGATAAAACTCCCTGGCAGCCAAGCTTCAATCAGTCAAATCTTTATTTATCCAGGCAAACACCATTGAGCATAGCTCATTTACAAGATGGACCTGGTTAGCACAGGAACACAGGATATACAATATATGAACAGTCACAACATAACACCTCAGTAATATTATACAATATAGAGATGCAGTAGTTAAACGTAGTCATAAGTGGAGAACAGTTTGGAAACAGTGGTTCAGTTCCTTCGTGGTGTATAATGAGTCTAGTAACAGTATCTGGAAGTACTAACGAGGACAATTGTTAGGTAATGGTATATTACATACAATGCCATAAGAAACAAGACAGACAGTGAGTTAAAAAAAGAAAAAAAAAAAACAAAACAGTGTAACAGGGTAGAAGGGGGTGTGCAGTATGCGAGGTGAAATAGGGTACAGGCAGGGTGGTAGGGGATAGACGAGGGACAGATGAAGACTTGGAGAGGACACAGGACAGGAGGGTGGGGAGGACAATTAGGTATTAGAGAAATGTGAAAGAGAGGCCACAAGGTCAGGCGTAGTGGAGAGGACAACGCCATCATGGTACGCTTTAAGTGCAGGGAAGTTTAGGATCGGGGGAGACAGTTGCAAATTTCCTTGACCGAATGGTCATATAGTGTCTTAAAGCTTGTAGACCAGCCCCAGCATTCACATAGCCCTCAGTCAAGTTAACATGTGTCTCTTCCTGGACAGGTGAGGGTGGGGTGTTTGGGTGTGTGTGTGGGGGGTGACTCCCACATGATGCTCAGCAAGCGACATTGGACTGGATGAAGCTTGGTGGGCTGTGTGCTAGTGTACACCCAAGAGCGTGTGAGAAAACACTCCGAGGTAAGAGGAGTTGCAGTGCAGACACACAACAGGCTTTGCTCAGAGCCAGAACGGATGCCTATCACCTGTTCAGCTCATGTTGGATACTTCGAGAGGATTATTAAATAGAACTGCTATGTTTTACAAGGAGACCACACTCTTGGAGAGATTGCACATGTACCCCCCCACCCCCAGATGTCTTATTGCCAGTCAGTCACCCTTAAGGATACATTGGTTCATAGCCAGCAGAGAAGACCACAGAAAGGATGTTTTACCTGTAAAAAATGTGTTTTAAAGTGGTTTCTTTAGGTAATAGTTTTATGAATGCCCATACAGGTAAATATTTTGATATTAGGGAATACATCACACATGAAAGTATGGAGGTAATATATGTGGCTACGTGCTCATGTGGAGCATATTATGTTGGTAAGACCAAAAGGCAGTTTAAAGTACAAATCGGCAAACATTATAGGGCTATTTTGAATAAGGATGATGAATATGCAACAGTGAGGCACATTATGCAGAATGCGTGCTATTCACAAAGGGGTGGGAACTACACCCACAGGTGCATATCCCACTCGCATAGCTCCTCATCTGCGGGAGATCCATGCGGGGGGCCGCATTCACCAACACCGGCCTCCACGCGATCCGCCCCCCCCCTCCCCGGCATGCAGGATTCCTGGGGGTGGTCAGGTGTGAAGCGGAGGACCCAGGCAGGCAGCCAGTCAGCTGCCTGACCCAGGTCCCAACAGTGTATCACTTGCGCCCGCAGTGTGCCGACTGCACCAGGGGGAATGTACCCGGTTTGCTGGCCCCAGCCCACCAAGGAGTGCCCCGACGGCAGGGCGTCCGTTTCAGGGGTTCATGGATCTCACGCCATCACCGCTCCCCATCGGGGGATGCTCCAGGTTTATGGCTACCCTGAAATGGCGAGCCATCCGGCCCGTGCACAGCACTCCGCGCAGCAGGAATGCCGTGGAGTACTGACATGTCCCCTGCACACGCCACCGGCCTGCCCCAGTCACGGAGTACCCGTGGAGGAGATCAGGTGCGTGAGGGAGGGTGTAAGTGGTAGATGAATCCCACGTAGAGGGCGTGGGCAGGTGCAGGGTGGCTACACGCCACATTTACGTAGCGCATAGCCACTCCGCACCTTCGTGAATAGGGCTCAGTGAGAATAGTGATGGGCATAACTTTACATTTAGAGCTGTTGACAAGGTTTCTAGGAACCCAAGGGGGGTGATTTTGAAAGTCTGCTGCTTAAATGAGAATGTTTTTGGATTTTTAGATTAGGAGCTTGTAAATTCCCCGGTTTAAATGACATATTTGTACTAGCGCCTTGTATTAAATAGTTTTGTTTACTGCTTTTTAGTGAACCTGTTTTTTAACTTGAGTCTTGTCCTTGATATTTGGTGATATTGGGAACCAAACCTGGCTCCAGCAAGTGGCTGTTGGACTATTGGAACTTTGATATTTTATTATTTTATTGCAGTACAATTAAAGTAGCTGGATATTGTAAATACACTGACAGAGAAACAGGATATTGCTGCTTTTTCTTGCATGTCATTTTTTTTCCCCTTTATTTATCTCCCCCTGCGCACTTCGGAGTCCCCTCACTCTCTTGGGCGCCATGGTTCAGTTACCTCTCTCCTCCTCAGACTCGCCGTCCTCCACATCTGCAGCTGACCCCAGCGTAACACTACGCCAGGTGGGTCCCTCTCCGACGAGGGGGAAGGCACCGGTGGAAGGTGCCGGCGCACTCACTATTTGGCCCCCGGGGTGCTGTTGAGGTGGACTTGGCTCCCTGGAGGGCTTTGGTGGCGTTGGAGAGTGGCAGCTGTCATCAGGTGGATCCCTGGAGCTTTTTCCGGTTTTCTATGGTTCCCCCACTGTGTTGATCCTGTAGTACCTCCAGTCTCCACCGGGGGGCCACTGCTGAATGATGCTACCCCGCAACCCACCCCAGGAGAGGAGAGCAGTCCTTCGGACCCTCAATCCTGCCCTTCAGCCTCTGACCCATGGCGCCCGAGCCCGTTTCCGAACCCGGGTTGCCAGTGCAGCACGAGGTCAGGCGTCCAGCGCCTCAACCCTCCGTACCACTGGGCTAGCCGCATGTAATTTTTAATATTTAGTAATTGTACATATGTCTATTTTTTAATCACATTTTTTCACTTCACTAAAAATTACTTATGGCGTTATGTTGGCGGGATGGCTGGCTTATATTTATGATGTCATTATGATGTATGAAAGGCATGCTTGTGATTACAATTATATGCCTTTTGGAAAAGGACAGAAGTCTGAAATGTGTCAAGGCACTTTTACGTGGTACTGATTAATAAAAACTGCACTTTCTTCCATGTTATATAGGAGCGACATCTTCTTTTTAGGGCTGCAGTAGGCGTAACCCTGCAGACCTCTTGCTATGTGAAAAGGACTTCCGCATTCCTTGCGACCGAACAGCATGATGTGGTGTCAACACAGTTTCCTCCACATCTGTGAAGCACTCCGCACTGCACTATTTTACTCTCTGCAGTAATTTTTTAATTTTTTTTTTGTTGTTATACATATCCCCCCACCCAACCCTACCTCTCAGCACCCACCACCCCACACTGCCTCCACCCCAGAAACATAATAGTGACACTAGGGGTGCCCGGTCCCTAGTGTCCCGATCACAGAATCCTGTTACTGACCCTCCCCAATCCACTACTGTGCATGTGCGGTTATTTGTGTTTCTTTTTATTTATTTATTGTTTCTTCCACCCACCATACCCTCCTGTCAGCACCCACCACACCTCACCAGAAGCGTGAGTGGCACTGGGGGTGCCAGATCCTCAGTGCAGGAATCCTTGTTTCTGGCACTGGGGCTGCCCAGTGCGGAATCTCGTGTGTTTGATTTTGGAGTTTTACCCGCTTAAAAAATAAATAAAAATAAATCCATTGATGTCTTTGTGGCCATTGCACTCCCCACCTGGCCCTCCCACTCCAGCACCCACCCTCCCCACACCCCAAGCCTTTACTTACCCATCGGAGGTCCAATGTTATAATTCTCTCTGGACCGTAGACCATTTTCACTCTTAAAGCCGGACCGCGAACTGAAGGAATAGGTAATATGGTTCAATGTAATACAATAGGGATTTGAACTTAGTGGCATAGCTTGGCAATTTTTTGGTTTTTTTTGCTGTCTATTTTTTCCTCCTTGAGCCACCAGTCTGCCTACCTTACCGCTTCTGGCATCCCCTTCAGGTCTCCGGCCACCATCTCCGGGAATCCGGCTCTCCTTGTGGGTCCCACAGCTACCCCCGCGGTTTGCCACCACCCCCCCCCCCGCAGTGGGGTGGAGGAGAGCTTCTTCCCCTGAGCTCAACCCCCCCTGAAAAAGGATCCAGTGCTGTGTATCCACTGAGCTGACTGGTCTTCCTCGCAAGGGACGGCCATCAAGCCGCGCATCTGGTGCCCATATTTCCTTTGTTCTCCCTTCCCGTCTGTGGCATGCAATGACACCCAAGGACACAAGCGCGTGTGCGTACGCCCCCTGATCCTGGCATCCTGCCACAGTACGAGCCCTATACATTCTACCCGTGTTCAGTGATCCCCAGCTGTTGCCAGGGGCCGCCCAAGCACCAGCAGCAATCCACTCCCCGAGAAGGAGAGCAGCCCTGTGGACGCTCGATCCTTCTCCTCCTCCCCTGCTGACCCTGGCTCATTCCCGAAACCAGGTCGCCAGCGTGGAGCGAGGTGTGGCGTCTAGCGCCTCAACCCTCAGCGCCACTAGGCCAGCTAACTTGGCCATTTTTTTTTAATACTTTCGGGCCAGATTTTCAATATGCCTCTTTTCGAACCCCGCCTCATGAACAACTGCACTGTCACTAGGCAAATCTGTCCCAAAAGGTGATTTTGTGGTTCATGCGTGAAAGCACATTTCGGGCAGAAGTTGAACATTTTCATTGCCCTTGTTCATGAGGTGGTATCATAAGAAGGCTATGTTGAAAATTTGGTGTAAAAATATTTAAAAAACAAAGTTATGAGCCTATGTTACAACATAGCCATATCTTTACAGAACCTCATGAATGTAACCGCTGTCATTTTTCAGATCCTGGCCAAAATGTTTTTTTCACATCCTGAAAGGTGATACCTGTCTTCGAGTGTGGAGCTCTTGCAGCAGGTAATACCATTAGGACTGAAGCCGGCAGGCGTCAGGACCCCACGGAAAACTTGTAACTAGCAGTCTGTGGCGCCACCCCAGTTCTTTTCCCGCCGTCGACCTGAGTAGTTCGGCTCCACGGACGCATCTCTGCAGTAGACGGCTCGAATGTCAGATAAGTCATTTTTTCTTTATTCTAAAGTAGTAATCTATCTTTTCACTTTGTTTATGTCGTCACCTTCTCCACCGCAGCAAAAATCTAAGTGTGCCTGCGGGAAGCAGGTCCCGGCGAAAGACGGTCACGCGGCCTGCCTCATCTGCCTAGACCCAAAACACCAGCCTGATTCCTGTCAGAAATTTAACCAGAGGATGCACGCCAGAAGAGCCCATGCCTTGAAGACCTTCCTCCTGGAGAAGAAGCTTGCAGCCATGCAGCGAGGTTCTGGGGCCAGCTCATCCTCTCCCGCTAGAGAATCCCCTCCCAAGGATAAGGCCTCAGGGGGGAAGCATCATAAGGAGAAAAATCAGGCCAGGTCTGAATCCCGCCATCCGCTGCCAGCCAAACAGGCGTCGTCTTCCTCATCCAAAAGATCGGGCTCAGTCCCAGCAGTGGAATCTTCCTGCTCTAAGTCCACTCCTCCCCTCTTCAGGGTCGCCACCGGGAGTCTGCATCTACGGGACATCACTCTTCTTCCCTGGCCCACCATCCTCATAAACCAACAGGGTCGACCCAGGAAGGCATGCCCAGGGCTCTGGACAGGCCCAGCTCCTCGGAGAAGAGGAAATGTTCCGAAGAACATTTTTGGTAGGCAGGGGAATGCCCCCCCTGGCTAAGGTGAGCCCTCTGCCAGACGTCCACCCACCTAGCTGCTCGCCTACCCCGACGACCCGCTCCCCGACGCCGGACACAGGGTGGTCGCTGGACGAGGCTCAGCCGTCTGCTCCTACGCCCACAGACCAGACACCAGCTGACACTCCTTGGGACACCAGCCGTTGGCTTTCGGATGCCGGCCTACCGGACCAGACGCCTGCCAGTCGTCCTACAGACTCCTGATCCTCAGGTGCCTGCTCCCAAGGATCCGACGCCCGGTCCCTCTGACCTGACACCGGCTCCAGCGTTCATCCCAGTGGCGGATATAGTCAACTTATTCACCACCTGGTGGAGCACTGTCAAAGGGGACCTTCTTTACAGACCCCCCAGACAAGGTCTCGACTCCACCACCTATGGGTCCTTCTCCTACCCCAGACAAGGGCCAACCAGATGAGCACCCAGCTTCACGTCCAAAGGGGAAACGAAAGGCGCAGTCTCCCTCTCCATCTCCTTCGTTACCCACACATACATCCTCCTTGGATGAGGCAGGCGATGACTCGGACTCCTCAGAGGACAGGTTCTTACCTCCCTCTCTGGACCTAGGGACTCTACACGGTTCCCCCCGGACGATCCTTCGTTCCTCGACATAGTGAGGCACATTCAGACTATCTACGAATGGGATACCGAGGCGCTAGACCTGGAACGGAAACATCTGGCTAAGTTCCTAGGAGAAAAGGAACTGAAACCCTTAGTCATCCCTCCATTTGTAGAACCTTTCCAGGACGTCACTCGCCTTACTTGGTGGACACCATCATCTATACCAGCAGTTCCGAGGAAGGCAGACAGACTCTACAAGCCTCCCAAATCGGAACCATTCCTGGCAGAACAACCTAAGGCTAATTCCTTAGTCCTTCTGGCTGCCCATGGAAGGGGGGTCCAGCCTAAGCACTTAAGCTCATGGCCCCCAGACCCCATCTAAAGAAACTGGGCAGCTGGGGATGAAAGTTTTTTTCCTCAGCTACCGGGTCCATCAGGTCTCTGAATTTCATGGCCCATATGATCTCCTACCAACAGTCCCTGTGGAGAAAAACCATGGATCTAGTAGAGACTTTCTCTGACTCTGACTCCAAACTGAGATTTTGGCCTGCGCTCAGTCAGGCCTGGATGTGGACAAGCATGCCCTCAGGTGTTCATATGACGCCGTGGATATGGCCTCCAGGGCCACGGCATCAGGCATTTGCATGAGATGACAGTCCTGGCTTAGACTTACTGGTTTCCAGCAAGATCTTCAGGACTCTATGCTGGATTCTCCTTTTCAGACCTGGTGCTCTTCGGCCCTGAGGTGGAGCAGATGGTGAAGCAACTGCAGGAATCTGGGAGAGCGGTGGCGGACGTACATCGGATGTACAAGTCCCAACCTCAAGCATCTTGCCGACGTCATTTTCATCAGCGACAGAATCAAGGATAGACCAGCAAACAATCCCAGGGAAAGGGATTTAAGAGGCGGGAAAACCTGCCCCTCAAGGTTCCCAGAGCCCCAGCCCCTCCAACCCCCTCTACCCGACTCCCATTGCTGCCCTCCTCCTCTCAGGGACAGGCAGAATGAGCAAGTAGGAGGGTGGTTTGCGCTTTACCCACTCAAATGGTCCAGTATCACTACCAACCAATGGGTGCTGGCCACCATTCAGACAGGGTATTCGATAGAATTCATCTATCCCACGGACAACCCTCCCCCCTTGTCCCGTTGTCCACCGCGAACACAATCTTCTCCTAGAAGGAGAGGTCCAACAGCTCCTAGACGAGAGCTATTCAAAGGGTCCTAGTGGCCCAGAGAGGGAAAGGTTTCTGCTCGCTCTTCTTCCTTGTTCCAAAGAAGACAGGAGACCTTCACCCCATTTTGGACCTCAGCCAGCTAAACCTGTCCGTGAAATACCAGAGGTTCTGCATGGTCACTCTGGGATCCCTTTTCCCCCTACTCCAGCAAGGAGACTGGATCTGCTCTCTAGATTTGCAGGATGCCTACCTGCACATCAAGGTCCTGAAGACCCATAGACGCTTTCTTCGGTTCTGGTTCAGAGAACAGCATTACCAATTCATGGTTCTGCCCTTTGGCCTCTTGTCAGCACCCAGGGTATTCACTAAGTGCCTAGCGGTGGTAACAGCAGCCCTCCACAGGAGAGGTCTCTGTCTACCCCTACCTGGACGATTGGCTCCTCGCCGCTCGCTCAGAGGAGGAGCTTCTAATGGCTCTCTCAGAAACGCGGGCTCTGTTTTCATCCCTGGGCATCACAGTCAACTGGCTGAAGTCGCACCCCTGGCCAACACAGCAGCTGCAGTTTATCGGAGCCATCCAGGACACTGTACAGGGGAGGGCCTTTCTGCCCCCGGACAGGGCAGAACACCTTCAGGCACTAGCCAGAAGCCTCCAAAGTCACCCATCCGCCCCGGCACGGGTGGTCCTGCAGCTGCTGGGTCACATGGCGGCAGCCATCGCCACAGTTCCCTTAGCCAGGCTCCATATGAGGGCTCTTCAGTGGCACCTCAGGGTACAGTGGGACCAGTCGGTGGATGATCTGGATCTCCAAATCCTGATCTCTCAAGCAATTAATCGTCCTCTGGAATGGTGGCTCTGCATGGACAATCTGAGTGGCGGAGTTCCTTTCCTCAGACCCCCACCACTTCAAACCCTGACCACAGACACCTCTCTGTCAGGCTGGGGGGCACATCTTGGGGACCACAGGACCCGGGGGTCCTGGTCTATCACCAGACGCTCCCTTCATATCAATGTTCTGGAAATGAGAGCGGTACTGAATGCATTCTTGGCATTCAGAGACCAGTCTCAGTCGGGTCCTCTCCTGGTATAGACAGACAACACACCAGTAGTCTTCTACATCAACAAGGGGGAACTCACTCATACCCCCCTTTGCAGAGAGGCCATGAGAGTTTGGGACTGGGCAGTAGAACACTGTCTAGACCTCACTGCAGTTCATCTGCCAGGGGCCCAGAACGTTCTCGCCGACAGTCTCAGTCGCTTCTCCTGTCAGAATCACGAGTAGGAATTGCTCCAAGATGTTGCAGATGACCTCTTCGACAGGTGGGGCCAGCCAGAGTTGGACCTCTTTGCGTCCCCGTACAGCACCAAACTGCACAATGTCTGCTCGCTTGCTCCAGGGCCTAGTGTTTTCTGGCGAGACTCATTGTCCCTCTCCTGGACAAGGAAGTTCCTTTATGCCTTCCCTCCCTTTCCCCTCATTCAGAGAGTTCTACTCAAATTGCAGTCAGAGGCAGCCAGAATGATTCTGGTGGCTCCTCTATGGCCTCGTCAAATTTGGTATCCGCTGCTCCAGCAACTGTCTCTGGAACCCCCAGTTCAGTTGCCACTCTCCATCCTCTTGCTCTCTCAGGAACAGGGGACCCTTGTCCATCCTGCTGTTCACTCTCTTCACTTGCATGCTTGACTCCTGCAGTCTTAGCAGAAGAGAGATTAGGAGTGTCAAGCAGAGTGGCTGAGATTCTGGTAGCAGCCAGGAAGCCTTCTACCAGAGCCACGAACGCTCTGAAATGGAAACGCTTCTGCTTATGGGCTACTGCCCATTCCCTAGACCCCTTGAGTTGCCAGGTCAGGCACGTGTTAGAGTACTTCTGACACCTCTTGGATTTGGGATTGAGTTATTCCTCAGTCAAAGCGCATATGTGTGCGGTCTCTGCATATCATAGTCCTATCGGAGACAAAGCTCTAGCGCAATTGAATGCCTGCAAGACCTTCCTGCGAGGGGTATTACATGTCAGACCTCCTAAAAGGGACATCGTTCCTCCTTGGGACCTCCTCTTTATTCTGGAGAAACTCACTCTCCCCCCTTCAACCGCAGCCTCTGTGAGCTGAGCTCTCTGGAAGACTCCTCTGGTGGCCATCACTTTCGTCAAGGCTCTTCAGAATCCAGGCCTGATGTGTAATGATCTCTACATAGTCTTTCATTAGGGGACAGGGCACTTACACAAACCCCAATTCATGTCAAGGTGGTATTCATCCTGACTCTGAACCAGGATATCAACCTTCCGGTATACTATCCGAATTCTTCCAACCAGGATGAAGCACTGTTGCACACCCTGGATGTTCATAGCATTTTGCGATGCTATCTTCACAGGACTCGCTTCTCTAGGAAATTGGACCAGTTGTTCGTCTCCTTCATGAAGCGAATGTTAGGAGCTCCTGTCTCAAACAGACACTATCCCGTTGGTTAGTGCACTGCATTACTTTCTGTTATCAGCACCATGACAGACCTCTCCCGGGTGCTGTTAAGGGTCATTCCACCAAAGCGGTGGCATCTTCATTCACGGCCCTGAAGAACGTATCTTCAGCCAATATTTGTGCGGCTGCCATGTGGTCCTCCATCCACACCTTCAGCAGGCATTATAGCCTGGACATCACCTCCAGAAGGAGAGCAGGTTTTGGACTAGCAGTTCTGCAAGGCCTTCTCTCATAGATGTCCGCTCCTTTTTCTATATACATCCCCTTCCACCCTATCAGACTGGGCCTATCTTTGGGTACTGCTTGGGACTCAGTCCTAATGGTATTACCTGCTGCAAGAGCTCCACCCTGGAAGACAGATAGTACAGTTATGTAAGAACTTACCATAACAGTAGATCTTCGAGAGGAGCTCTTGCAGCAGGTGGCTTTCCCACCCTCCTCTTCTCAGGATAGCTTGGGGGACTATAATCATTATTTTTGGTTTCCATCCAACCAGGATGCGGAAATTTCGTTACCTGCTTCTCCAAATTCTATCTAGCTGGGTCTCCGGCGGGAGAACTGGGGTAGCGCCGGGGACCGCCCCCTTTTTACCACACAGGACATCAGGCGGAGCTGACGGGGGAGGGCGGTCCCCTGCCTCAGACTGCTAGCTGCAAGTTTTCCTTGGGTTTCTGACGCCTGCCGGCTTCAGTCCTAATGGTATTACCTGCTGCAAAAGCTCCTCTCGAAGATCTACTGTTACAGTAAGTTCTTACGTAACTGTACTTTTGTGGTCCTTGCACGAAATTACCTTTTGTGCAGGAGTTGAAAATTTTCTCTACCCTTATTCATGAGGTGGTGTCATAAGAATGCTAAGCTGAGAATTTGGTGTAAAAATATAAAAAAAAAAAATAAAAAAAAAAAAGTTGGCCGGCCTGGTGGCTGTGAGGTGCTGGTCACCTTACCTCATGCCACGCCAGCGACCCGTGTTCAAGAATGAGAACGGGACGCCGGAGATTGGCATGGCAGGAGAAGGATCACACGTCCATCTGACTGCTCTCCTTCTCTGGGAGGTGGGTCCACAGCAGTCGGCACCTGGCTGCCCCGAGGAGGCTGGGGAAACGGTGTGTCTCTATAATGGGGTGGAGTCTGGGCAGACGCCTGAAGGAGCACGCGCAGACGCGTGTGCGCTGCCTTCTCTGGTGTCCTTGCACTCCCTCAGCTCCAGGGAGGCAACCGCAAAAATGGAGGAGGAAGTGTGTGTCTCAGGCGGTGCAGCTTGATGGCCGTCCACGGGTGCTGGCTCCAGAGGGCTCCTGTCTGGATCCGTGACAGGCGGGTGAGTAACGGGGGGGCTCCCCGGCAGCTGGATCCCAAGGTGGCTGCCAGAACACGGGGTAGCAGCCCGGTACACACACATGGCAAAAAAGTCTACAAAAAAAAAAAATTATGAGCCACGTTGAATTTAAGTGAATGCAGGCTCGTATTCTTGGTAATTTTCAATATTTTCACCCCAACTTTACAACATAGCCATATCTTTATAGCACCTCATGAATGTGACTGCTGTAATTTTTCAAATCCTGGCCAAAATGATTTTCACATCCCAAAAAGTGATTTTTGTGGTCTCTGCGCAAAATCAGCTTTCAGACAGGAGTTGACAATTTTCTCTGCCCTTTTTCATGAAGTGGATCATAAGAAGGCTATGCTGAAAATTTGGTGTAAAAATATTCAAAAACAGCAAAGTTATGAGCCTACATTGAATTTTGCAAATCCAGGCTCATAATATTGGTAATTTTCAATATTTGACCCCTTATTTACAACAGTAGGTATTTCTTTGCAGCACCTCATGAATGTGACCACTGTCGTTTTTCAGCTCCGGTCCAAAATGTGTTTTTGCATCCTGAAAGTTGATTTCGCAGTTCCTACACAAAATCATCTTTTGGGCAGGAGTTGAACATTTGCTCTGCCCTTCTTCATGAGGCAGGGTCATAGCAAGGTGTTTTGAAATTTGGTACAAATATTACAAAATTATTATTTATGTTTCCACGCTATCTTTCCCAACGTAGGCTCATAACTTTGTACTTTTCAATATTTTTACCCCAGATTCCTTTCATGCAGCCCTGTCTGCTCTAGCCAGAGTTTGTTGTTCTTTTGTAACTGTTCTTTCTTCTTGTTCTGGCTCTCTTTGCCCAGTGCCAGACTTAATCTAAGGCTTTTTGACTGTACTGTGTAGCATCTCTCAGGATAAGACTCATCTCATTTAAGATGGTCTGCAGTGGAGTCTGTTCCAGTAGTTGTGCTTCAGGATCTCTAGTAGGCCCTGATCACACAGCTGCTACTTTGAGCTGGTGTTAGTTGCAGTCTTTGGTTTTAACTATGGGCATTTGAGGGTGTGCAGGGGAACTGTCTACAGCAGGACGGCTTTCTGCTGCAAACATAATATAGTGTTTGGGAGAGTGTTGTTATGTATAGAAATCGATGACTGGTGACGTCAAACTCCTGTTGCGCTTCACTGAAGACGTCACTACTAACGCACAACAACATCGAATCAGTGCTCGCGCTGAAATCTCCTCAGTCATGCCGACCATTGCCAGAGCTGTCGCCTAGTAAGCAGACCTTCGAGTGGATGCCCTGAAAACATTTTACGTGTCTCTCTCTCTCTCCCTAGGCTACTTGTGTATTTGAAGGGAAAAAAAAAAGCATTCTTGCTAATCGCGATGCCGCTGTATGTGAATGCCTTCTCATACACTATAAAAGATTGTGTATGAGCAGGCATGCACAGACAAGGGTATGCTTGACTTCGAGGTTTCCTTGATGATAGGAGACCTTCGAGCCGCGCCTCGGAGGTCTACTGTCGCCAAGGAAACCTCTTGATGCAAGCATACCCTTGTGTATGCCTGCTCATACACAATCCTCTATATATAATATAGCTGCAATATAAGGGTGCTAGCTGCTCATTTGAGCAAACTAACTTGATAGATTATAAGACCTGTTTCTGCTGGCAGATTTGTATGTTCATATAATTTATCTCTGCGTATCGGACATAAACACACAGACACAAGTCGGGTATACTTTTTTATTCACTTCACCTTTAAAGCAGAAGTGCAATGAAAAATGTGTTTTCAAAACCGCTAGATCTTACTTCGAGAGGTCTCTTGTAGTAGGTATTCACCAGTAGGACTAAGCCGTCAGACGTCAGGACCCCACGGAAAAATCTTCTAGCTAGCAGTCTTTGGTGGGGACCACCCCCGACGTCATCTGACCGACATCAGCGTGTGTCAGTATAAAGGGGGCGGTCCCCATGCTTGCCTTCCAGTTCTTTCCCGTCGCCGCTTATGACAGTCAGTCCTTGCGGAAGAACAGCGCTGCTAGCATCACCATTTTGGATGAATATTTGCTCCTTTCTGATTTTCAGTCCTTTTTCTCATTAAAATATTTTTTTCTTCGGCTGTGCATGTCATCCCCGTTGCCCTCCGAATCGCATAGAAATAAGTGCGATTAGTGTGGAACCCAGCTTCCCCATAAGGACAGCCATTCTCTTTGCTCTTCTGTCTGGGCCCTGAGCACTGCGTGGAGGAGTGCGAACGCTGCCAGAAGTTCAGTTCGGCTACCCGTAAACAGAGGCAGCAGTCCCTGGAAGCCCACATTTTGAAGAAAAAGATGGCCTCCATGGAAAAAGAATTGAAGAAACTCCGGCAGACGTCGTCTTCTTCCGAGGACCACCATAAAAAGAAACGGGACAAGGAGAAGCATAGGGACCGGGACTCATCATCCAGAGCCCCGCCAACTCCGTCTGGAGTCGACGCCTTACAGGTATCCTCTCCTTCGGGGACCATTCCGATGGCCGCTTGGTGGTGTCCAGGCATGTGTCGGGCCTGAGCTCGGTCCGACGGGGAGCCTCCAGGGCAAGGGAGGCCTCCACTCCCATTACGTGCCGCCTCCCTCTAGGCGCCCAGCAGTGGGTCTGGTATGTCGGCACTGGCGCCAAGCAGTTCCCGCATGGACAAGGCTGCTAAGTCGCCTGTTGGCCCTTCCAACGGTCGCCCCGCCCACAGCCTCCCATCAGGTCCTGGTGATGCACCTGATTTTGGGGAGTCGCAGCTGACTACAGATCTGTTGCCAACGGAGGCTCTTCCGTCCTCCCTTCCCCCTCCGTTGGAGTCAGTCCTTCCCTCACCCACGGGGGCTGAGGACCGGGAGACGCTTCTGCCATCTGGGTGCCCCCCATCCGATGCCAGACCTCACACCGTCTCCTTCTGGCGTGCCTGTGCCCGACGGCAGTCCATCAGCTCCACTGTCAGGGCCTTCGGGGCCTTTTTTTCTGGAACCTCCCATGGGGCCTTCGCTGCCCTTCTCCCCACCAACAGCGAGCCGACACGCCTGTGGCCCCCAACTGGGCCCCCAATATGACCATCTGCCCCTTCGGGCCATCCGACGTCGGGCTACCTGATGTCAGGATTTCCTGGCCCAGGCTACCTGCCGTCGGGCTTCGGTTACCAATATTATGGGTTTCTGAACTACCCTTTCCCGAGTTGTCGTCCTCCACAACTGCAGGTGGACTTGAAAACGATCCTGTCCTCATGGTGGGCTGAGGCCAAATCCCAGCTCGCGTTGCAGCTGGATAAGCGTCAGCCGACGCCGGGCCCTGGACGTTTGCCGGCGGAGACCCCTCCGCCCTTACTGGACACCGTACCAGAACCATCTGCTGGCTCTTGCCCCAGGGAGTTTTCCTGTCCTCTGGATGTTTCCAGACCGGTCGAACTCCCGCTTCCTCCGGTAATCTCTTTGAGTTCTCGGGAGTCCTCTGAGTCTGACAGTTACTTCGAGCCCTCTGACCCAGGAGACGAGCCTCATGCTCCAGAGACCCCCAAACCAAAGGACTCTCCTAAATTTCCTCCAGAAGATCCTTCTTTTCTGGAGTTGTTGAAGATCCAGGCAGCCTATGACTGGAAGACGGTGGGGCAGGATCCTCAACGGCAGAGGTTAGCCAAACACTTAGATTTGACTGAAACCCTCCCCACCCTGATTCCACCTTGGATTGAACCTCACAAAGATCTGGTCATGACTATATGGAAACAGCCTTCCACCTTAGCTCCACTCACTCGCAAGGTGGACAGGCTCATCAGTCTCCTGAAGGCAAGGATTTTCTTAGCCTTCACCCCAAGGCAGATTCTGTTGTCATCAGTGCTGCCTATGACAGAACCGCTAATCCAAAGCACCTGAGCTGTTCTCCTCCTGACAGGGAATGCTTCTGGACCAGTTCGGGAAGAAGGTCTTTGCCTCCTCTACCCTGGGCATTAGGGTCCTCAATTACGTTGCCCACATGGGAGATTACCAGAAGCCCATTCTCAGCTGGGTGGAGTCAAAATTGGACTCTCTTCCAGACTCTTCGACCAAGCAAGAGCTGGGGGATCTTGTTCACTTGGCTAGATTTGCCTGCAGACACATGCTCTGGGCCACCTATAATGCGTTGGGCATGGCTGGCAGGAGTTTGGCATTCGCTGTTGGATTATGCTGCCATGCCTGGCTACGTATTTCCGGCCTGGCACCCGAGGTGCAAACAGCCATTCAGGACGCCCCCTTTCGGGGGTCGGTCCTTTTCGGTGGTGATCTCAAAGACATTATCACTGGCCTTCAAGATAAAGATAAAGCCTTGAGGTCGGTGCAGTTCATGTTCAAACCTCCCCAAGGACAGAAGCGTTCCTTTTGACATCAAAATCGTCGACAGCAGAAGCAGATGCAGTCACGACACCCAAATAAATGTAGAGCTGCGTCAGCGGCCAAAGCCCCTCCGACCAAGTCCCATAAGGCTTCCAGAGCTGTAGCCGCCAGTCTGCCTTCAGCCTCCTGACTCATTACCACTCCCTCTTCCTCTGGCCCCCAATCCAGATGAGCCGGTGAGGGGCAAGTTCTCCTTCCACATGCCGGAATGGGAGAAGATAGCGACTGACTCTTGGGTGCTCCAGCTTGTCAGAGGGACACTCAATAGAGTTTACTCAAACCCCGCCCCAGAGACCTCCACCTCTGTCTTCTTCTTCTCCACTGCACATTCCTCTGGTGTGGGAGGAAATACGCTCCCTTCTGCTGAAGGTGGCGATGGAACCCGTCCCTCCGCTATACCGGGGGATGGGTTACAATTCCCTTTTCTTCCTAGTGCCTAAGAAGACTGGTGATCTGAGGCCCATTCTGGATTTCAGCTCCCTCAATTTGTATGTTGAATATAAGAGGTTCAGAATGCTCTCTCTGCAGAGCCTCCTCCCCCTGCATAGGTCGGGACAATGTCTATGCGCTCTGGACATGCAGGATGCTTACCTGCATATCCCTATACGTTCCTCCATTTTTCTTTTCAGGGGAACACTACCAGTTCAAGGCCCTTCCCTTTGGCCTGTCCTCAGATCCCCGAGTGTTTACCAAATGTTTGGCGGTGGTGGGAGCCTTCCTGTGCACCAAGGGGGTCCAGGTTTTTCCCTACCTGGACAATTGGCTGATAGCAGCCCCTTCCAGGGAGGATCTTCAGCTTTCCCTCTCCCTCATTTTGGAGATATTTTCCAATCTTGGCATCACTATCAGTCATGCCAAGTCTCATTTGGTCCCTTGCCAACGGCTGCAGTTCATTGAGACAGTGCTGGACACCACCTTGGGCAGGGCTTTCCTCCCTCCAGACATGATCCAGACTCTGCAACTTCAGGCTTGTTTTCTGACCTCTCAAAAACTGACCTTGGCTCGGAAAGTCCTTTGTTTTCTAGGCCTTATGGCAGCCGCCATTCCTACTTTCCCTCTGATGTGGCTCCATATGCGGGTCTCACAGTGAACCTCAGAGCTCAGTGGGAGCAAACCCTGGATGATCTGGATCACGAGGTCCTCATCTCGGACCAGATGATCAGGGATCTTCAGTGGTGGTTGATTCAGGAGAACCTCAACCAGGTTGCCTTCTGCTCCACCCATCTCTCCCAGACCTTGACTACAGACACCTCCAGGGACAGCAGGGGAGCCCACCTCGGGTCACGCAAGACCCAGGGGAGCTTGTCCCACATTGAGAATCTGTTGCACATCAACGTACTCTGAACTGAGGGCGGTCCTGTATGCTCCTCAGGCCCTTCATCCCTCCCGGTCACCTTCTGGTACAGTCAGACAATATGTGTATAGTCTGGTACCTCAACAAACAGGGGGGAACTCGTTCCTACCCCCTGTGCTGGGAGGCGATGAGGATGTGGTATTGGGCATCACAGCATGACCT
This sequence comes from Neoceratodus forsteri, assembly GCA_016271365.2. Taxonomy (NCBI): domain Eukaryota; kingdom Metazoa; phylum Chordata; order Ceratodontiformes; family Ceratodontidae; genus Neoceratodus; species Neoceratodus forsteri. The sequence continues at coordinate 897,319,410 of CM028136.1, forward strand.
ACATCTGACAGCGGTCCACGTGCCGGGCATACAGAACACTCTGGCAGATGCTCTGTCATTCTTCGGCTAGAGCTGACGAGTGGCAAATCAAGCAGGAGGTGGTAGACAGCATCTTCGCTCAGTGGGGTACGCCACAGATGGACCGGTTTGCCTCTCCCTGCAACACCAAGCTTCCCACCTTTTGCTCGCTTGCTCCAGGGCACAGCGTTTTCTGGCAGGACGCACTCTCTGTTGGGTGGTAGATACGTGTACGCCTTCCCTCCAGTACCTGTACTTGTGAGGGTTCTGAACAAACTCTGGTCTGAAGGGGCGCACATGATTCTCATTGCTCCCTTCTGGCAGAGGCAAATTTAGTTCTCTCTACTGCAACAGTTCTCGGAAGAGCCCCCTGTCCCTCTTCCGATGTTCCAGGACCTGCTGACTCAGGATCAGGGGACTCTAGTCCATCCAGGTCTCAGATCTCTCCATCCACACGTCTGGCTCCTATAGACGTAGCCGCTCTCTTTGGCATTTCCTCTCAGGTTGCTGATATTCTGGTGGAGGCCAGAAAGCCTTCCACCAGATCTACTTACTCCATGAAGTGGAATCGGTTTTCCATTTGGACAGGTTCCAAGGATTTGGAACCCTTTTCCTGTCTGGTGGCCAGGATCCTGGATTACCTAAAGTACCTCTACGACTTGTGTCTCTGCTACTCCTCGCCGAAAGTGCATTTGGCAGCCATTTCAGCCTACCATCTTCTGGTGGGGGACAAGTCAGTTGCTCAACTGGAGATCTCCAAGACATTCCTTAGAGAGTTTCTTCATTTGAAACCCCCTATCCGTAACCCTGCTCCCCCCGGGACCTCAGTTTTATCTTGAAGAAGCTCACGCTGATTTGCGCTTCCTCTCTTGGAAGATGCTTTTTCTGATGGCCATTACTTCAGCTAGTAGAATCTCCAAACTTCAGGCCCTTATGTGTAAAATCCCATATTTGATTTTTCACAGAGACAGTGTGGCCATGCGTACCAACCACACATTTTTGCCTAAGGTGGTGGCTGAGTCCACCTTGAACAGTCCATCGAGCTCCTGGTCTTTTTCCTGGAGCAGTCCAACCAGAGAGAGCATCTTTTACATACTCTCGATGTTCATAGGATCCTGAGATACTGTACTCACAGAACCAAGGATCTTAGGAAAACGGACCAACTTTTTATTTCCTTTGCACCCAAGAAGGAAGGCACTGCTTTTTCCAAGCAGTGCCTCTCTAAGTGGTTGGCTGATTGCATTACTTTCTGTTATGAAAAGTACAACAAAACGCTTTCGGGTCAAGTGAAAGGGCATTCCACCAGAGGTGTGGCTACCTCTGCTGCTTGTTTCAGGAATGTATCAGCTGCAGAAATTTGTGCAGCCTCTACTTGGACATCTGTACCTACTTTTACAAAGCATTACAGCTTGGACATTGCCTCTCGCCGCAGGGCGGGATTTGGTTTGGCGGTCTTACAGGGGACTTTTCTTGAGCTCCCTTATCCGCCAGTCCTTTCTGTAGGTGGATGTTTTTTCTCCCCCTCCCTAGATTAAGACTTGTTCCGTACTGCTTGGGACTCAGTCCTACTGGTGAATACCTACTGCAAGAGCCCTTTCGAAGTAAGATAGTACAGTGACGTAAGAACTTAGTGTAACAGTAGATCTTCGAGAGAGGCTCTTGCAGTCGGATGCTTTCCTCCTCCGTCCCCCCTGAGTTTCTTCCTTATTGTGGTCTGTCAGTGCCCCCACAGCCTCTGTGGAGAATTGGAAGGCGGGCGTGGGGACCGCCCCCTTTATGCTGATGCATGCTGCCATTGGTCAGATGAAGTCCGAGGTGGTCCCGGCCAGAGACAGCTAGCTAGAAGATTTTTCTGTGGGGGTCCTGACGCCTGACCGCTTAGTCCTACTGGTGAATACCTACTGCAAGAGCCCCTCTCGAAGATCTACTGTTACTGTAAGTTCTTGCGTAACTGTACTTTTCATCTACAGTTAAAATTATTAGCACTCGAGTCAAATCTACTTTTCTAGGTACCTTCTGTGCTGCACACCATGGAATTTTTTTTTTGTCTCTGGCTTAACCCTTGCTAGGTCTGCAGTGCTATTTCTAAGCCATCTTTTTTTTTTTGAGAGGAAAAAATACTAAAACATGCATAAAATACTACATTTCGGTGGAGCTAGAAAAGTTTACCACCGAACAAAACTAAAAGATGCCTTGAATCTTTGATAGTGGAAAAAAAAAGGTAGGGTCATATATTTTTTGCTTAGTTTCATTGCACCACTGCTTTAAATTGGAATTCTGATGAGCTCATTGGCCTCACAAAATTGTGCTGGTTGCCTCAGTTGTGAAACACTGCACCATATGACCCAAAACGACATAGCAGCTGGTTAGTGCCAGGTTGGAGTGGCAGGGTGGTCAAGGGAACTTAATAGACTTATTGCATTGTAATTGGGGGAAGGCTGATCTTGACTGTTCTAACAGAGTTTGTTCTTTCAATATGTAGGCCTTGCTGGGGGTCAGTGGAAGTCAGGGCTGGAACTCCAGCACAGATAAATATGGCAGGCTGGACCGGGAACTGCACCAAGCCAATTCACATTTCATCGAGGACCAAAATGGCCAGCAGCAGGTACGACCATTAAGAATGGAGTTTTATTAGATTGCCAAGGGATAAAATGTTGCTGTATGCCTAAGTCCATGTTGCCTCCTTTTGCATTATAATGTTTCATCTAGAACCTCCATAAAAAGAGATGCTGCTTCTCATGGTGGTGTCCCAGTTGGAGCAAATTTTAAAAGGAACATAGTTTGTGTCCCCCACCCCAATTTGTTATATAATATGGAAATCTGGGTACATGTGAAGTCTGTTTAATAACCCAGTGTGCTGTGGTTGGGGTGTGTGTGTGTGTGTGTTTCTTTTGAAACAATTCTTTCTAGGAGCATGAATATCCACACACTGGCAGTTCCACTGAAAATGCTCATTTATCAGAGAGTCTTTGAGCTAAGCTCCTCCCAACATTCGTGCAGTATGTCCCTGGCTCTTCCCTGTGACATCAGATCTTCCATTCCACTGGAAGATTTTGTCTCCTCCTTTGCAGCTCTGTGTATTGTAGGCTACCAAGTGTGCCACTGGCGATTTCCAGCTTTTCTAAGCCTTGAGTCTTCAATATTTTGTATTCCTCAGTTCGGCTCCAGCCTTCTTGACAGAAGATGAAACATGAGGTAATGGAGCCTGCTCATGGCTTTAAATTGTGTTGTGTGCCGCTAGAAAATGTCACACACGGACCTACACGTGTCTTGCCTCTACCCAGTCTGACGACTCTCGAGTGGTCCACAGTAGCAGACGGTCCAGGGTCATTTGAGGAGTTCTCAGACGAGACTGATGGTTCAAGCACTCGTCAAGGATGCATACCTTGAATAGCGTGTCATTCAGAGTTCTACTCTGACTTATTTTGGAGTCTGTGTCTGCCATTTTGGAACCTCTTCAGAAAAGGGCCAAGTACCCTTTCATAAACATCCTCGATAAGGATGAATCCATGGGGTTGCCTTTCCCATGACTGAGGTCATATTGGGAGCGGCCCTGGAGCATTGGCAGTATCCTGCCCGGCACCCTCCGCCCATATGGTCTGCAAATATGTGCTCCTTACTGGGTCCCATTCACATCCCAGGAATCCCTCACTGTGCTTAACTAGTATATTCAGCCTGCAGGTCTGAGCTGCCCTGGAGCTTAGAATTTTATGCTAACTAGAGAATCTCGATATGAAATTCAGACTGTTCTATGGGTTCATGCTCACCCTAACATTCTAATGGCAGATTTATTTCTGCATTTAAAGGAAGGCAGTTGCTCTGGAGTCTTCTCCAACTTCAGACTGTTTTTTTTTTTTTTAATGGTATGTTTTTTAGTTGTTATTTATTGTATTGATAACTCTGCATAGTTGGGTTGTTTTTGTATATTTTTTTAACTTTTCTCCCGTTCACCATTGATTCCCAGGAACTGGAGTAGACTGTTTTCCGCGCGGTTCCCACTTTAAGGACCCATTTTAAAACTACTTTATTTTCCTTAATTTACTAAGAAAATTTAACCTCTCTGTGGTTTCTACTGTTTATTATTCTTGGTTCTCCTTTATTTGGGACCCGAGACAATATTTTACAGTTTAGCCTAACTAAATCGTCTGTTAGGCTGCTTTCATTTGCAGTTTCATTTTTAAGGGAACCAAACTGCATTCATGTGTTTTAAACCCCTTTTACATATAGGGTGTTTTCTTCTCATTCAGTTTTACTTTGATATATGCTTCCCTGGTTCATCAGTGTTTGGCATGACTGACAGACCCAAAAATGTGATGGGACCTACAAGCTTTAAATTTGTAAAGTTTCTTTGAAACTCTTGGGAAAGATGGACTGTCACGAGTTGTGCTTAAAATGCCTGGGTCCAAATTACGTTTTTAGCTTGTATGAAATTTGTCCCAAAAGGCCTAAAAAAAATAAAAAATAGACAATTGTCATTTTGACTTCAGTCTGCCTCCACGTCACAAAATAAGCAGAAGGATAAGGCTCGTAAAGTTTTATTTATTTATGTCTTTGGTAACCGGGTAAGTGAGCTGATCCAAAGGACCATTTTGAGTCACGACTGGGTCTGCGTAGTGGCAGTCAACAAGCAGAAGTACAATACGGTGGTGCAGGCACACAGAAAATACATTATATGGTACAGTGCTCAGGTAAAAAAAAATACCTGCAGTGTAGTTCAGTCCATACATACAGTAATAATAGAATACAGGCAAGTAGGTGCAGGTAAGCAGAATTACAAAAGTGGTACAAGGCACATCTCAGCCATGGGTCGCAAAATCCATGCTGAGTAGTTTAGTCGGTACATGCAGTAAAACAGCATACAGGGATCAGCAGTCCTGAGACAAATCGGGCTAAAATTCAGAAGGCACTGGTGGTACTACATCACAGAGAAACAAATGGTAAGTTAATAGTGGCTGCAGACTACTGCAAACTGTAACCTGATCATATACTCTGTGGCTAAAGGGAGTGGAACAGTCTGCTATCTATAGGAGGGTCACAGGAGATGGCAGGGTTATGGAAAAGGGCAAGCAGCACTCAGATGGTTCATAAGTCAAGGTGTCTGAACAGGGGAGCCTTGAACCAAATTAAAAAAATAAAAAATAAAATAAAAAAAGTTGCTGAAGGAACTGGACATGTACTCCCTGGAGGAGAGGAAGGAGAGAGGGGATATGATAGAGACATACAAGTATCTTACAGGGAGGAACAGGGTGCAGGAAAACACTATTTTTAAGCGAAAAAGATGTTTCAGGACTAGAGGGCATGGGATGAAGTTGGAGGGAGGACGATTCAGAGGAAACATGAGAAAGAATTTCTTCAGAACGGGTGGTGGACAAGTGGAACACCTGCCAGAGGAAGTGGTGGGGCTGAAACAATCACGGATTTAAGAATGCATGGGATAGACATAAAGGAATTCTAGAGGTCAGGGGTAAGGGGAAACAGACTTTTAGGAAAACAAACTGAACTTACAAGCTCAAATGGGCAGACTAGGTGGGCCATAGGCCCTTATCTGCCGACACTGTCTATGTATCTATGTATCTATGCTGTCCCTCCTCCTGAAGAAGGAAAAGAGCCGCCAGTGGACAAAAATAAAATACCCTCAGTAGATGACACGATTAAGACCTCAGTGCAGGCACCGGAGTCTCTGCATCTTAAAATAAAGAAACAAAAAGAAGGTAGCTGTTTCTCCTCCTGAAAAAGGAAAGGAATTGCCAGTGCATAAAACTAAAATGCCCTCAGTGGAGGACATTACTAAGGCTTGGCAATTCTTCCAGGCATTCTAGACTATGGGGAATTTCAGGAATATGCCTGCCCCGGCTCCAGTTCTGTTTCCAGCGCCTTCGGAAGAGGAGGTAAAAATTTTTTTTTTTTGGGGGGGGGGGGTTTGTTTGTTTTTTTACCTTGTATTTATCCTCCTCCTCCTGCCCCCACAGTAGCCCCACTCTTCAGGGTCCCATCACATCCTGCGTCTGAGCTCCCTCGAGGATCACCAGCCCACATGGGTGCCCCGCTCTTAATCTTTGAGACTCCAGATAACCCCCTAGCTGGGGTGGAGGAACCTCATCTCCCCCAGACCTTTACCACTTGAGCATGCACCTTGCGCTGTTCTCCTTGGGTTCTCCCGAATGCCGGCACTGGGGCCCGTCTACCAGCGCCACTGCAGGAGTATTTCCTGGTTTTCCTCCTGCCAGCTATGGTGTCTGCGCGCTAGGACCAGTGAGACAAAGGCACGGTGAGACGTGCCTTTTTGCTCCAGTCCTTGGCTGACGTCCACCCCTCCCCTACCTATCTTGCTGCCTCCTGCTGCACTTTTTGCCCGAGTTCCCCCAGGAGGTGGTATTGCAGCGAGGTCTACAGTCCTCCCCACCTGGAGAAGGAGAGCAGCCGTTTGGCACTCGATCCTTCTCCTCCCCTGCTGACCCCCGGCAGTTCGTTCTAGTTCTTGAACATGGGTCACTGGCATAGCACGAGGTAAGGCGTCCAGCGTCTCAGCCCTCAGCGCCACCGGGCCAGTGAGGTAAAAATGTTTTATGAAGAAGTGGGAGAACCTAAGCAAGAATTTGATTCACTTCCAAGACCCTCAGATGACTAAACCTCTCACTATACTTTGTGAGACATATGGTCAATACCCTCAGTTTTTCCTCACAGGAAACTGGATGAGGAAGAGTTTGAATTCGTGGATATGATGGTTTTATCCTCCAATAAGGGGTTGATGCTTCCCATCTATAGATCCCTCAGGAAAGTCACTTTTACATTCATGTCAGCACCCATCCAGCTGCTGGCGTAGTTTAAAAATTAAAGTAAATATTGGTTGACAATCAGTTCTGGATACCTGTATTTCCACCCTATTCATGAGGGAGTGGTCTCGACTGCTGCCTAGGATGGGGCCAATGCACCCCTTTCCTCCCAGCCTCCTGGAAAAAGATTCCAGGAAACTGGATGCCAGAAAAGGGGGGAGAAGTGTATACTCCCGCTTCCCTGATATTAAGGCAGGCAGCTTACCTGGTCTACACAACTCGTTACCAAGGAGCCTTATGGAACTCTGTTCTGGCACTGAGCAAAAAAGTTATTGGAGACTTGGCACAATATATGGTTGGTACAGCAAGCTATACATGCCACAAAAGTCCCATTTCATGTGACAGTGTATATGAAGGACACTGCATACAGGGTTAGGACCCATGCAGTGTCCCTAGGAAGGGTTGCCTGGCTTAGAACTACAAATCTATCCCAGGACTCTCAGACAAAAGCCACATTTGTTCCCTTGTGGGGGAAATCCCTTGTTTGATAGCAAGATAGAGGCTTTCATGGAAACAGCGGGTAATATAAAACCACCTACAAGAGGGTAGAGGATACTACCCTTCTGTTTGTGCCCCTATAGATACCCTCCACAAAGAACCTGTTATGGGGCAGAGGTGGAAGGGGAATTAGGCGTGCTGCTGCAGCACCATTATCCGAACCTCAGGCAAACAGAGCCCCTGACAAGCTTGACTAGATTGCCCAACCATTGCTAGTGGGGGGAACTGGTTCACTATTTCCATCCTAGAAGTAGTGAGCCAGGGTTTGACTTCACAATTCAGAGGATTTACAAAAGTACAGGACCCAGATTTTTTCAATCTCACACCACAGCAAAATAAAATGTTACTGGAGCTGGGGGTGAAGAAATCGCTGCATACACATGAAGTAGGCAAATACCAGCTACAACAGGGCAAGGGACATTACTCTAGATACTTTCTAGCCCTAAAGAAAAATGCATAAAGTGCCTGAGGGAGAATACCTTGGGTTCAAGTTAAGGGACTACCACTGGCAAGTTAAAGCCTGTCCCTTTGGCCTTACCTCAGCTCCATGGGTATTTACAAAGTGTCTAGTTGTGGTGGCAGCACATTTAAGAAGAGAGGGGTGGAGTTTTTTCCTTACCTGATCGACGGGCTGATCTCAGGAAAAAATACAGCAGTTTCCTCCATATTGCTAACTCAAAGCACTTTGGAGGCTTTGGACTTATTTTTAAACTTTTAAAGTCCCAAATAGAACCAATTCAAGTTTTGGACTTTATCGGTGCAGAGCTGGATACCCTGCAAGGGAAAGTTTTTTTTGTTCTTCAAGCAAGAGTAGCAAATCTGATTTCAACTGCAGAATCCTTCATAGCAGGCCAGCCACGTTCTGCAAGTTTTTTTTTCTAATGTTACTGGGTCACATGGCCTCCTCCACAACAGTGGTACCAGGTGCCAGATTCCAGATGAGATGTCCAGTATCACCTAGCAGACCATTGGTCTCAGAGGTGGCACACCCTGTCCAAATTGGTGCCTCTGTCACAAGAGCCTTGTTCAGGGCACTGGACTGGTGGAAGAGGGACTGCAACCTCATAGAAAGGATTCCCCTTCTCCAGCAGTTCCCTACAGTCATTCTCACAGCAGATGCCTCCCTCCTAAGTTTGGGGGGGGGGGGGCACCTGCAGGATCTAACTGTGAGTGACACACGTAGTGTGCAGGAGGCGCTAAATCACTTACATCACCTGGAACTCAGCGCAGTGCTCCTGGCAATGCAGCCGTTTTCCTCCCAGATCAGTGATCAGTCTGTCCAGATTAGAACAGACACCACAGCCATGTACTGCATCAGCAAACAGGGAGGAGCAAGATCTTCCAAGCTGTGCTCAGGAGCCATGAAGATCGATAACCTGGAATATGCCTTGGGGTGCAGCTGTTGCCAGTACACCTACCATGGAAAGGCAATGTATGAGCACCTTAAGCAGGATCAGTCAGGGAAATGACAAATGGGCCCCGGACCAGCAGGTGCTGGCATCAGCATCCAGAAGGTGGGGTACACCAGAAAAAGATCTGTTTGCATTCTGGGAGGATCATCAGTTTCCCCTGTTTTGTTGCAGGCCTCTAGCTGGGGTCTCAGTCCCATTAGATACCCTGACTCTAGACTGGGCAGACGGGTTCCTGTGTGCCTTTCCTCTCCTACCTCTCTTGCTGAGAGTGTTCTTGAAGCTGAGGAGCCAGTCTGCAACCATGATCCTAATAGCCCAGATTGGACGAGGCAGGTTTGGTACTCCCTACTCCTGGCCTTTACCATAAAGCATCCCTTCTGCCTCCCACTGAGTCACAACATGCTGACCATGTCTCAGGGCAGGATAAACTTCCTGGGGGGAGGGGCGCTGTGGAGCCCGAGCAGCAACTTTTACCAGCTCTCAGCAGTGAAGGGTGAATCTGCCTAAATACACTCTTTTGAAGCCTCTGAAACAACTTTTTGATTCCACCATTGGAAAGAGCGACCTAAAATTAAGAATGGGCAACCTTAAGAAAGAAGAGGGGTCTGGAGGAGTTGGAAAAACCAAAGTCTCTGGAGGAGCAGGGAGTTCGGACACCGCCATATTGACTGAAGCTAGGCCTGAGTCAAATGAGACCATCGCCATCCTGGGACACAAGTTGCAAACATTGATCAGCTTTGGTTGAGGGTGGACATAGAGGTTAACGATTTCAATAGTTGGGTCCTTATCCTGGAAACGGCCAGGATGTGCGCAAGCAGGCCAAAATCTCCTCCGCTGCAGCCACGCTGCTGTGAAAGAAGGCCAGCATCTGAGGGCAAGGCTGGAAGCCCTCGAAAATCAAGTCCAAGTGCCCAACATTCGGATAGTTGGGCTCCCCGAAGGCTCGGAAGGGGACCATTTGATTCTTAATATAAGAGTGGCTCACTGAAAAACTCTCCCCAGAGACACCAGAAATAGACTGGGAGATTCAGAAAAGTTACAGAGTAAGTCCCAGGGGTCGTATGCAGACAGGACGTACCCCACACCTTGATGCTGGTCACTTCGGGGGTCGCAGCAAGAGATAGAATGCTGAAGCATGCTCATAGAGCGGCACCCTTCTTTCAAGGAGATCAACAAGTCCACATTTCCCGGACATTAGCTATGCGACGAGACAGCATTGCAAAAAGTTTGACGTGGTGAAGTGGGCCCTACGAGGTCCGCGAGTGCCGGCATACCATCATATTTCCTGTTCGGCTTCAGATCGTGTTCGACAGTAAAACCTATATTTTCTCAGATCCTATTGGGCCGGCAAATGGGTCGACCGGAGGGCTGCTGAATCTAGAAGGTGCATGGCAGATTCCGATGAAGAGGACGATGAGGCAACAACAACCTGATTAATACTCCTCAGGACTCTGAACACTTCTTTACGGGTGTAACAGTAGGTTTAACATTAAAATGCAGTTCCCCTAAATGTTGGCTTGAAACATCAACAAACTTAGCTTTTGAATCCTCACAACAGATCTGAGACTCTGTCCTTCTGATTTCACTGCACAGTAATGTACTTTCTTATCTAGAGTTTGAGCTAATTGATTTAATTTTATTGCAATGGGAGACTTGTTTTTTTATTTCTTTTGGTTCAGAGGGGACCTAATTAAGAGGACGGTGGGCAGTTCTGTTTCCTTCAACTGCGATTTTAAAAATTGTGTTGCTATTTGCAAGAGTTTAGAAATATTTTGCGTTGTGGTATATAACATGGCACCAACTGTCCCTTTCAGGGGCACTGTTCCACTGGAAATGCTAGGCAGTTTAATCGCATCCAGTTTAGCCATGTAGCTCATGGACTTTTTAGTTAGCACATAATGTTGATTTTATACTTGTCTGTAACTAATGTGGGCTCCCCCTAATGTGATATCTCTATATGGTAGGTGCATGGACATAATTTGATTAAGGGAAGTTTTTTTTCTCTTTCCATTGATTAATGCTAACAGCATATTGGACTGTCTACTATATGCTACATTCACGTCTTGTATATGATAAAATGAAAAATTAAAAAAAAAAAAAAAGGATAACCTTCCCAGACCTCAGGTCTCTGCACCTCAAGCCATGGTTCTTGAGGAGCTGGAGTTCCCTGACTTTAACCTTTCTGGAAAGGTTTTCACAAGTCCTCAGTGTTTCTAGGAATCCAGCAACAGGGAAGAACTTTGCTTCCAAGTGGAAATGGTTCTCCCTGTGGCATGTACCTAGGCAGCTCAGTCCTTTGCAAGCAGATCTTGGACTACCTAGTCCACCTTCAGTCCCTGGGCTGCAGGCCATCAACCCTTAAGATGCGTCTGGCAGCAGTGTCCACTTATGTTTCAGCGGGTAAAGAGAAAACTGTGGTTTCACACCCCATTTTTAGATAGCTCTTTAAAGGGTTCTTGCACCTGCATCCCCCTGTCAGGGACCCACTCCCTCCATGGGATTTGAACCTATGTGCATTGCTGATCTCATGCATCCTCCTTTTGAGCTCATTGCTACTGCTGCTTTAAAGTATGTCAGTTGGAAAACAGTCTTCCTCGTGGTCATGACTTCTGCCAGAAGTGTATGTAAGCTGCAGGCTCTCTGCACAGATCCAAACTATATCATCTTTCACAGGGACAAGGTAGACCTAAGGACAAGCAGAAAATGCCTCCCTAAAGTGGTGTCTGACTTTCACCTGAACCAGTCTATTACCCTTCCAGTGTTCTTTACAGCAAAGTCCAGCTCTGGGAAGCAGAGATGTCACAATCTGGATGTTAAGAGGGCACTCTGTTATTATCTGAACCACACTTACGAAGTCCGGTCCTCCCATTCACAGCTCTTTGGTTTGACTTCGAGAAACAGCTCTTGCAGCAGGTTACACCATTAGGACTGAAGCCTGTAGGCATCAGGACCCCATGGAAAAATTCCAGCTAGCAGTATCCAGTGGGGGACCGTCCCTGACGTTGGTCCCGACATCCGGCATCATACAAAAAGGGCGGTCCCCAATCATCCCTCAGTTCTCTTCCCGCCATCGACTCGCCAGCATCGGCTTCACGGATGCCTCTAGCAGACGAATGATGCTCGAATTAAGTACTTTTTCTTTCAAAAACACCCGCATGTCTTCTTCTCCGACTCCTTCCATCAAAGGACACCCCTCTAAGTGCGCCTGCGGCAAACGGATCCCGTTTAAGGATCGACACATGGCCTGTATGCGGTGCCTAGACCCAGAGCACAATATTAAGGCCTGCTTCATGTGCTAGCAGTTTAATAGCAGGACCAGGATCCGCCGCCAAAAAGCTCTTCAGGGGTTCCTTCTAGAAGATAAGGTAAAGGCCATGGAGAAAGACCCTTCCTCCAGGGGGGAGTCTTCCCACCATAAATCCGGGAAACACCGCGAAAAGCACCAGGACAAGATCCCAGAGTCGAGCCTCAGAATCCAGGGCCAGTTCCAGCTCTGTGAGGTCAGATAGGTTCCCCTCCCAGGCTTGCTCTCAGCCCTCTCCGGTGAAGGTACAGTCTTCGGGAGGCTCGAGCACTGTCTCCCTCCAACCTCTCAAGACCAAGAAGGATAGTTGGACTTCTGGCTCTACAGCCAGGCCCGAGGCCTCAGACCGGCATAAGTCTAAGTCTTCTCCAAACCGGGGCACCAACGTATCAGACATACGCTGGGACTCCGATCACCGATCGGTTTCCCAACCTCCAAGAGGACCGGATGCCCCTCCCTAAAAGACAACCAAGTTGACGTCTCTCAAACGGACCTCAGAAATCAAACGGGCAGCCGATCCGGCGCCTACTAAACGGGCCAAAGAACCAATGCTGGCCCCTCCTGCGCCGGCTGATACGGGTCGCCAGGGGACCTCGGAAGAGGAGATTGTTACCACTATGCCTGATGACCAGACAGGCGACACTGAGGACGTTGGACTGCCCAGGGAACTGACTCCCGACCCGACAACACCCCAAGGTCCGACGCCCGATCCCATCGACAGGCAGGCACCGACGCCCGGTCTGTCGTCCGGCTTGGGACACTAATAAGAAGGATGCAGTGCCCACTAAACCTCCGCAGCCTCCTCCGAAGGAACTGGCGACAGGGTGGCCCCTGCACCTAAGGAGTGTACACCACCTCCTAGAGGCAGCCACACGAATGGAGAAGACCCCCTCCAGGTCTCCCTCGGGGTCTCCCAGCCCAAAATTCCCCAGAGGCAGACGACACACTCTGCCGGGGGATGACTCGAGGCCAGATACTTCCGACACTTCTAGGTCACCTTCTCCGATCAGTCTCCCATCACCTGACCCATGAGACCTACCTAGGTCACCACTGATGATCCCTTCTTCTCCGATATCATGAGGCACATCCAAGAAAACAGGGAGTGGGAGACAGAAGACTTAGACCCCAAAAGACAACGCCTTGCCCGATACCTCAGGCAAAAAGATCCTAAGCCTGTGGTGGTCCCACCGTTGGTGGATACTTTTATGGACGTCATCAAAGCCGCATGGAAACGCCCGCACTCCACTCCGGCAGTACCTAAGAAGGCCGATCGTCTCTACAAGGGCACCCATAGAGGATCCTTGTTTGGCACAGGAGCCCTTGGCCGATTCTCTGGTCATTACAGCCTCATATGACCGGTCTCAAAGACCTCAGCACCTGTGCACTCAGCCACCGGACCAGGAGTCTAAACAGCTAGATTTGCTGGGGAGACGCATATATGTTTGTTTGTTTGTTTATTGTTCTAGGAATTAATACCTTTGAGCCAAGGCTCTTTTACAAAGGTTCCATGTCATTAAGTACAAAAATATAGTAGACAGTGTTACAAACAATCAGTAAGCCGTTTAACAAGGCCACAACTTAAACAGTAACATTTATGTACGGAAAAGAAAAAGGAACCCAGAGGCAGTGTCAAGGGCAAGGAATAAGGATTGGAGAGCTTGAGGGGGAAGAGAGGGAGAGATAAGTTTTTAGAAGCAGACAAAACCAGGTTAGTGGTACTCAGGTTGTCTTTGTCAAGGAGGAGACCATGGTGGATGAGTGAAACAAAAAGTAAGTGCACTAAGAGGGAATGAGACTTTAGTCAAAGCAGTCACAGGAGCTGGTGGCTGTGAGGTGAGTGTATAGTGTGGATTTGAAAGCTCCCAATGTCGTGGAGGATAGAGAGGGCAGGTTAAGGGCATTGTATCAGGTAGGGGCACGGTATGCAAAAGATCTTTGTCCCTGAGCAGTCTGGCATCTAGGGACAAGGAAAGGTTGGTGGTCCGATCTTCTGGTGGTACAAGAGCCATTGTTCAGGCAGAGCAGGTCCCGGATACATGGAGGAATGAGTCCCAGGTTTGATTTTTTTGCCATCACGCAGGTGAGATACATGAGGCGATTGGAGAGATGTAACCAACCGGTTGCTGTGTATAGGTCACAAGTGTGCGTCCGACTGTGCACTCCAGTGAGGAGTCGACAGGTTTTGTTTAGTGCTGTTGAGATGCGCTTTAGTGCAGTGGTAGTTGCTGAGCCATAAACAATTAGACCATAGTCTGTGATTGAGATGGAGCTTTGAACAGCAATCCTCAAGGCAGCTTGGTTGAAGAATTGATGGTTCAGGTACAGAATTCCCATGCATGGTGCAGTGTTTTTGCAGTGTTATCAATATGGGCTGCAAAAGTAAGACATTCGTCAAAAGTGATACCTAGGGATTTGAAGGTGTTCACTTGTTCTAGTATATTTCTTAGAGAAGTTTTTATGACGAGTGGGGTATGCCTATTTCTGTTTTGATGACTGGCAAAAAGCATGACTTTTTTTTAATTTAGGACCAGTTTGTGCTCAAGGAACCATTTTTCAACACATGAGAAAGCAAGCTGCAAGCTCTGTCGTAGTGGATTTGGATCCTTATGAGAAGAGAGAATTACAGCGTCATCAGCATAGAGTATTAATTTTTCAGGGTGGGATTTGGGAAGCATGTTTAGAAATAGGCTGAGGAGGAGAGGACCTAGAATTGAGCCCTGGGGGACACCAGAGTGGACCGGTTTGGAGTCAGATAGAACCTCAGAGATTTTTACTGTTTGAGAACGTTGTGCCTGGTAACTTTTTACCCAGGCTCCAGATCCCTCAGCTAGTCCAGTGTTGAGCAGAAGAGAGATTAGAAGGCTATGGTGAACAGTGTCAAAGGCCTTTGTGAGGTCTATGAAAACAGCTCCGGTTAAATAACCCTTATCCAAGGCTTTGTGAGTTTCACTAGAGAAATCTAGTAGGGCCGTCGTCTTACTGTGTCCTTTCCTAAATCCACGCTGCTGAAAGCAGAGTAGATTGTACTTTTGCAGGTAGTCTAATAGTTGATCCGCCACGATCCGTTCAAGGGCTTTGGAGAGGGGTGGAAGTATAGATATGGGCCGGTAGTTCCCAGCTGTGGATTTGCTGCACCCTTTATGCACAGGCGTGACTATTGCAGCCTTCCATGTGTTGGGGAATTGACTTTGGCACAGGGAGAGGTTGAGAATTTTGGTGAGGGGGTGGATCACTTCTTCCAAGGTGAGGGACAGAAGTTTTAGATCAATGATGTCACTGCTATTTCTAGATTTAGAGCAGGCCTTTTTTATGTATCTGTAGGCTTCATATGTCTTAACTATTTTAAAGTGAAATAGCGGTTTGTCTGGCGAGGTGGTTTGGGATACGAGTTTTGGAATTGACAAGTCATGGAAGAAATCTGGTGAGAGGATGCCACTGAGGTCTGTGAAGGTTTTATTTAGGGCATCGGCCATAGCCTTAGGGTCACGGGTAGTGGAGCCATCAATGTTCATTGCCGTGGGAGAGGATTTAGACTGTTTGCCCGTAATATTACGTATATTATCCCAGAAGGATCTCCCATCACCCCAGGTGGTTTCAAGAGCATCCTTGGAGTAGGAGCTCTTCATTTGCCTGATTTGTGAAGTACATAGGTTGCGCGCCTGTTTATAGTTAAGTGAGTCTGTTATGGAGCCTGTGGCCCTGGCTATAGCCCAGAGACGGTCACTACATGCTCAATAAGGTCTCTTAATTACCTAACACCCATGGTGCAGTTTCAGAACGCCCTATGGGAACAGGGACAAGACCTTATTAAAGATTTCTCGGATGGTGAAAAGGAGGAGCTCCTCATCCCCGTCCATACTGGCTCAGACATGGGGACCCAGGTCCTCCGAGCCACTTACGACTCAGTGGACTCTGCCTCCAGGGGCGCGGCTACAGGCGTTTGTCTCCGGTTTTACCCCGGACGTCCAGAAGAACATCCTGGATGTCCCATATAACGGAGCGGTCCTGTTTGGTGAAGAATCGGAAAGAGTGATCACCAAGTAACACGATGCCAGGAAGGCTGTCGGGACTGTACAAGCTATGTACAGGCCTGAGGCTGGTTCCTTTCGTAGGAACCAGAATCATTCTCATGGCCAGCAACAGCCATGTTCCAGCCAGCAACCAAAGGGCAACTTTAATAGAAAGAATCAACCAAACTTCTCTTCAGGCCAGGGCCAGAAACACCAAAAGTCTGCCCAGCCCACCGGATCCAACACTGCCACAGCATGACACCTTCCTGGCCCCTGTCCTACCTCTGGATCTGAGGGAAGGAAGGGTTGGGGGTCGTATCTCTTACCATCTTTCAGGGTGGCAGAGGATAACCTCCGACCAGTGGGTTCTTCAATTAGTAAGTCAAGGACACACTATCAAGTTCCTCGACCGCCCACCATCAAGGCCTCCTCTGCTGTCCCATTATCCGGGTCAGCATCCTTCGTTCATACAGCAAGAGATCTTGGCACTCATGGACAAGGACGTCATAGAACCTGTACCACAGAACCAGAGAGGAGGAGGATATTATTCTCACTTCTTCCTGGTTCCAAAAAAGACAGGGGACTGGAGCCCGATCCTGGACCTCAGTGATCTCAACACGTTTGTGCTGTACAAACGCTTCCGCATGGTCACCCTTCCAGATCTTATCCCCATGCTCAAGCAGGATGCATGGCTCCCGTCGCTGGACATGCAGGACGCATATCTTCCATCTCCCATCACTTGAGCACACCAGAAATTCCTGCACTTCGAGTTCCTGGGATGCCACTACCAGTTCCAAGCACTTCCTTCGGACTGTCCTCAGCACCTCAAGTGTTCACAAAATGTGTGGCAGTCGTGGCAGCAGCTCTCAGGAGACAGGGCCACTATGTGTTTCTGTACCTAGAGGACTGGCTCCTCATGGCCCACTCTCGGGAGACTTTGATAGCAGCGATTCGAGACACTCGTTCCCTATTCGGATCGCTGGGCATTACTGTCAACCAGGAGAAGTCGTGCCTCGTCCCTTCACAGAGGTTGCAGTTTATCAGTGCGGTTCACGACACCGCTCAAGGGAAGGCTTTCCTGCCTCAGGACAGGACGGAACATATCCAGTCCCTCATAAGAGATACGATGGAAAAGAAGTTGGTCCCAACCAGGACCATTCTTTGCTTGCTCGGACACATGGTGGCAGCCATCGCGACGGTTCCCCTAGCTTGACTCCATATGAGGGTTACCCAAAGGAAGTTACAAGCCCAGTGGGACCAAAAGCAGGATCAACTGCATCAGCTGGTCTGGATCACAAACGTCGTCATCCGTGACTGGCAATGGTGGCTCGTTCCAGAGCACCTTTGTACAGGAGTCCCCTTCTTAGCGCCTGCTCCAACTCTGACTGTCTCCACAGATACTTTGGGGTCCGGTTGGGGAGCCCACCTGGAGGGTGTCAGGATGCAGGGATCTTGGTCGAGTCTCACCTCCACATCCTCGAAATGAAGGCAGTCCTGTATGCTCTACAGGCCTTTCAGTCAGAGATCACACCAGGTCTCCTGCTGTTACAGACAGACAATACCTTGGTGATGTACTATATCAACAAGCAGGAAGGCACCCACTCCTACCTTCTCTGCCGGGAGGCAAAGAGGTTGTGGGATTGGGTATTACAACAAGGCGCAGAGATCACTGCAGTGCATGTTCTCTGGGTGGACAACACCATCGCAGATTGCCTTAGCCGGTCGCAGGTCAAGGCTCACGAATGGGAGCTACTGCAAGAAGTAGCAGAGGATCTGTTCCGCAGATGGGGGACACCAGATTTAGACCTATTCGCGTCCCCATCCAATGCAAAACTGCCCAATTTCTGCTCGCTAGATCCAGGGCCTGGTGTTTTCTGGCGAGACGCGTTGTCCCTCTCCTGGACGGATAGGTTCCTCTACGCTTTCCCACCCTTCCCTTTGATCCAGAAGGTTCTACTGAAGCTCTGCGAGGAGGGAGCATCAATGATCCTAGTGGTGCCCTTTTGGCCCAGGCAAATTTGGTTCCCACTCCTGCACCAACTGGCCCAGGAACCACAGTTTCCTTTGCCAGCCAGCTCACACCTGTTGTCCCAGGAAGCCGGCTCCCTGGTTCACCCGAACCTCAGGTCACTGAACCTGCCCACCTGGCTCCTAAGGACGTAGCAGTCCTTAGACACGGGGTTTCGCAGGACGTGGCAGACGTCTTAGTAGCTGCAAGAAAATCCTCCACTCATGCCACCTACGCCATGAAATGGTGCAGGTTTTGTCTTTGGGTTCAGGTCCATGGCTTAGCCACACTTGACTGCCCTGAGAGGTCAGTGCTGGACTACCTCCTATCCCTGTATGACTCAGGGTTAGCCTATTCCTCCATAAAGGTACAGCTCTGTGCCATTTCGGCATTCCATTCCCCAGTAGGTCAGCGGTCACTAGTGCAGCTAGAGGCCTCCCGTGCTTTCCTGCACGGTATCCTCCACTTGAGACCTCCTATCAAGGATCTGATTCCCCCTTGGGATCTTCTTTTCATCCTATAGCAGCTCACGCTGCCACCATTTGAACCAGTTGCGGATTGCGAGCTGCGTCTTCTCTCTTGGAAGACGCTATTTTTAGTTGCGGTTACTTCCGCCAGAAGAGTTTCTGAGCTTCAGGCGCTCATGTGTAAAGAACCATACTTGGTTTTTCACAAGGACATAGTGTCCTTAAGGACAAATCCTAAGTTTCTTCCCAAGGTGGTCTCAACCTTAACTCTCAGTCAGGATATTGACCTTCTGGTGTGCTATCCCAACCACTCTAACCGAGGGGAAGCTCTCTTGCACACATTAGATGTGTTTAGGATCCTCAGGTACTGTCTTACCAGAACCAAGTCCCATCACCAGTCAGATCAGCTTTTCCTTTCTTTTGCTCACGGGATGCAAGGAGCACCTGTATCAAAGCAAACACTCTCCAAGTGGCTGGTCAACTGCATCACATTCTGTTACCAAAAGCTCAATAAGCCTTTACCGGGCTCGGTAAAAGGACATTCCATGAGGGTGGTAGCTACCTCCTTCGCGGCACTTAAGAACATCCCAACTTCAGCCATTTGCATGGCCGCTACTTGGAGCACTGTACATACCTTTATCAGGCATTACAGTTTGGACATTGCTTCTAGGCATAGAGCTGGTTTCGGCCTGGCAGTCCTTCAATTACTTCTTTCCTAATATTGGTTCACTCCAGGATCCCTCCTGTCCTCCTCCCGATCAGGGTATTTTGTTCCCTTACTGCTTGGGAATCAGTCCTAATGGTGTAACCTGCTGCAAGAGCTGTTTCTCGAAGTAAGATAGTACAGTTATGTAAGAAGTTACCATAACAGTAGATCTTCGAGAACAGCTCTTGCAGCAGGTATTTTCCCTCCCATCTTCCCCTCAGGAGGTTTGGTCTTCAGACTTGGGTGTCTCGGATGCAGTCAAAATATTATTTACGTAGCTTTTCCCTTGGAAGCGAATCTTCGGTCTCTCCTTCAGAAGTCACCTTTATGCCGGGAGTCTCCGGCGGGAGAACTGAGGGATGATGGGGGACCGCCCTTTTTGTATGATGCCGGATGTTGGGGGCGGGGCCGATGTCAGGGGTGGTCCCCCGCTGGATATTGCTAGCTAGAATTTTTCCATGGGGTCCTGACGCCTGCCGGCTTTAGTCCTAATGACGTAACCTGCTGCAAGAGCTGTTCTTGAAGATCTACTGTGTACTTTACATGTGGCGAAATGGGCCAAGAAAAGCCAGCTTCCAAGGAGACAGTTGCTCACTGGATAGTCTTTTGCATCCAGTTCTGTTACACCAAAGCTGGCAGTCTACCACCACAAGATCTCAGAGCACATTCCACACATGGCACTTCTGCCTCTGTGATAGCTGCAAGGGATGATCTTACTTTGAGAGGGCTGTTGCAGTAGGTAATAACCTTGAGGACTGCGCCCCCTGTCGTCAGGACCACACGGAAACTTTAGCTAGCATCTGGCGGGGGACCGCCCACCCAACATCACGTGACCCTCAGCGTGACACTGTATAGTGGGCGGTCCCCATGCCCGCCTTCCTGTTCTTTCTTGCCATCGACCTGTTTACGTCAGACCTCACGGAGATTGTCACTACAGTTCCTACTGCCTTTTTTCGGATGAGTATCCTTCCTTTCTTTTCTTTATTGTTCCAAACTGATTTTGTTCATGTCTTCTCCGTCTTCCATCGAATCGCATAAAAATAAGTGTGGTTCACGATAAGTACAGCCGTGGAGTCATGCCATACAAAAGTGAGGGAACTGGACTTTAGGAGGGCTGACTTTGGCAAAATGGGAGAGCACCTAAGGGAATGCACTAGCAAACAGGCAGGAAGGAGGGGTGGAGGAACAATGGGGAAGAATCAGAAATGCCATTCAAGAAGCAACAAGTCTTTGTGTAAAGCAAATAAACAAAATGAAGGAAAAAAAACACTATGGTTCTCAAAAGAGGTGGCTGGGAAGGTTAAGGAGAAAAAGATAGCATTCAGGAAGTACTGTATAAGGAATCACAAAAAGAGCAGGACAGAGAACTGTATCAGTTAAAGCAGAAGGAAGCAGGAAAGGCAGTCAGAATAGCAAAGACCCAAACTGAGGAAAAGATGGCCAACTCGGTTAAGAAGGGGAATAAAACCTTTTACATAGGTACATCAGTGAGCGAAGAAACACCAAGGGAGGGATTGTGAGGCTTAATAAAGGGAAGTATGGGTGGGCGGGCAGAGGGTGACAGTGAAAAGTCAGAGATACTGAATGAATACTTTTGTTCAGTATTCACAAAAGACGAGGAGGGGGAGGCACCTAAACCAAACAGTAGAAGCACTCTGGATAGGGGGGTCGATACCAGTCCATTCACGGAAGAAAGGGTCCTGAAAGAACTCCTAAAACTGAAGGTGGACAAGGCAGTGGGGCCTGATGGGATTCACCCATGAATTTCTAAAAGAACTAAGGGGAGTACTGGTAACACCACGGACTACGCATTTTAACAAATTATGGGAGGATGGTGTGGTACCTGAGGATTGGAGGAGGGCAGATGTGATTCTCCTTCACAAAAGTGGGAGCATGGCAGAGGCAGCTAAGTACAGGCCTGTTAGTTTGACCTCAGTGGTGGGGAAAATGATGGAATCACTTCTGAAAGAAAGAATTGTCGAGTACCTAGAGGCCAGTGGGGCACAGGACTCAAGGCAGCATGGATTCACAGCAGGAAGATCATGTCAGATGAATATAGTAGATTTCTTTGACATGGTGACCAAAGTAGTAGACCAGGGAAGGGCTGTGGACATGGCCTACCTAGACTTTAGCAAGGCATTTGACACAGTCCCACACAAAAGATTAATAAACAAGCTAGCCAGCCTGGGAGTGGGTCCCAGGATGGTGGCCTGGGTAGAACATTGGCTGGAGAACAGGACGCAGAGGGTAATAGTAAACAGTCCACTCTGAAGAAAGGGGGATTACTAGTGGGGTATTGCAGGGTTCAGTCCTCTTCAGTGTCTTTATAAGTGACATTGCAGAGGGACTGGAAGGAAAAGTGTGCCTTTTGCAGATGGCACTAAGATCTACAACAGGGTTGATACACAAGGGGGTGGAAAGGATGAGAAGAAGAAGAAGAAAAAGAATCAGCATTTATATAACGCTTTTCATACATCCAAAGCGCTTTACAAGCAAAGCTAGACTAGTAGTGAAGTGACTGAATGTGTGGTGGCGGCCATATCGCACATCATCACCCACACACAGCCTGGATAATTGCATGAACCGGTTTGTGGGAAGGGGAATGTTAGCCAGGACACCGGGAATGTTCCCTACTCTTTGCGAAGAGTGCCCTGGGTTCTTTTATTTCCACCTGACACCCACCAAGACAACACCAGGATGGGCAGAAGGGACCTGTTTAACGTCCTCATCCAAGGACAGCACACCCCAGCAGTACAGCACCCCCAATACTGCATTCGGATGCCAGCGATTTTTAGGTGCAAGTTCAATCCCGGTGTGGGACGAGAACCCACGACCTTCTGGTCCAGAGGCGGATGTGCTACCAACTGAGCCACGCTGACACCAGGAGAAGGGACTTGGCAAGCTTGGAGGAATGGTCAAATGTATGGCAACTTAGATTCAAGGCAAAGAAGTGCAAAGTAATGCACCTGGGAAACAAAAACCCAGGGGAAGAGTACACAATGGGGGTGGGGTGGGGGTGAGACACTAACAACAACAAAAATGGAAAGGGACCTGGGGGTAGTCATATCAGATGACCTAAAGGTAGGCAAGCAATGTAAAAAGGCAGTAACGAGGGCTGGGAGGATACTGGGATGCACAGGGAGAGACATCAATAGAAAACAGGAAGTTGTCATCCCTCTGTACAGACAGTTGGTGAGACCCGATCTGGAGTACTGCGTGCAGCTCTGGAGACCCCATCTCCGCAAAGACATAGACAGGATGGAGACTGTCCAGAGGAGGGCAGCTAAAATGGTGCAGGGTCTGTACCAGAAATCATACGATGAGAGACTAAAGGGGCTTAAAATGTGTACCCTCGAGGAAAGGAAGGAGAGGGGGGACATGATAGAAACTGTCAAGTACCCCAAGGGAATCAACAAAGTCCAAGAGGGGAGCATCTTTCAGAAAAAGAGATGTGTAAGAACAAGGGAGCACAGTTTGAAGATAGGAGGGGATGGCTTAGGAGCAATGTGAGGAAGTATTTTTTCATGGAGAGGTTGGTGGATGCATGGAACAGCCTTCCTGAGGAGGTCATGGTATCAAAAACAGTTGGGGATTCAAGAATGCATCGGACAGACATGAGGCAATTATAGTGGTGTGTAGGAGAAAGTAGGCTGTTGGTTAACTAGGATCTGCAGCTTATCCAGTAGGTAGGGAAATGGGCAGACTACGTGGACCAAGTGGTCTTTATCTACCGTCAAAGTCTGTGTTCTGTGTTTCTGTGTTACATAGCTCCCGCACAAGGATTCCCACTCCCTTTGCCTCTTCTGTTTGGGGCCCGGAGCACAAGACCGAGGATTGTGAGTCCTACCTGAGCTTCTGCCAGGCCACACGGAATCACCACCAGCAGGCCCTCGAGGCCCATCTGCTAAAAGAGAAGATGGCCACGATGGGAAAAAAGCTGCAGAAGCTGAGGCGTGCTTCATCCTCCCCTACGGACACCCACACGCACAAGAAGAAGAGGGATAAGGAGAAGCACAGGGACTAGAGATAGGTCCCCCTCCCACCCGCGGCAGCCCTCAGGCCCTTTGGGTGATCAGTGGCCCTCTTCCTCTGGTAAGACCGTCGCTGCTGCTAAGTCTGCCCCACCTTCCCAAGAGCAGCCCTTGGTTCCCCCGCCGCCGTCACTGGTCTTGATGTCCGCAGGTGCTTTGGCCAAGTCCGAGGCCTCTGTCACTCTTAGACCTATCTCCACCGTGGGGTCTAAGCACTTAGGGAGTGCAGATAAGCTGCTCTTCAGACCCCTCCAATAAATGCCCAGCCCGAACTGATAAGTCTGGCACTGGGGACCCCCATGTCCGCACAGCAAAGGTCGATAAGTCGGTTGTCTGACCCTCCGATGACCATCCAACCGACACGCTCACGTTTGGTTCCGGCGCAGGACCCAACAAAGTCCAGCCGGACGAGAGCCAGCTGCCGGCCTTAACGCAGCCTTCACTGGTTGGGTCTCCCCCACCGGGTTACCCTCTCCTCTCCCTGTGTGGTGCTTCCTCTGCCCTCCACAGATCAGTGGGAGATGGGGGGATGGGGGTCGTCCGTCTGGTGACATTATTGCTGGGTCACTTCCGGACCTCATGTTGGACCTCCCGGGAAACCCTCTGGAGCCCTCCCCACTGCTGTCTGTGCCGACTCCGGGCTTTACCACCCATGAGTCCTGTGCCTGACTCTGCTCTCTCGGATCGTCCTGGGCCAAGTTTCAGGCCCCCTTAGGGTCCCCCATTGGATCCCACGGCACCGCCATCAGGGCCTCAGTCAGGCTACCCTGTGCCCAGTTACCCAGCATCTCATTACATACTGGGTTACCCGATGTCAGCCTTTACGACACCAGGGTATACGCCTACCTACTCCTTACTAGGTTACCCAACGTACAGGTACCATAAGTCTGGGTACCCGACGCTGGGGTTCTCTACAAGGTTTCAGCATGTATCAGCCCCCTCCGCGGCCTCCTCAGCTGCAGGCGGATTTCCAGGCCATTCTGCAGTCCTGGTGGTCGGAGACCCAGTCACAGCTTATCTCGGAGCTGGACAGACGACACCTGGCAAGAGCCTTTACCCCAGTTTACCCGGATCAGACTCCCATGTCCTCCTCTCTGTTGGACCCGCACCAATCTACATCGGGCCTGATGAAAGGTCCTTTGACTGGACTGGTGTTGAACAGTATTCCTTCTAGATCTCAGGAGGTTTCGGAATCTGAGTCTGGGTCCTCCTCCTCAGTTTCGGGTTTTGAGACTCACTTTCTAGAGGAGTCCAAGGAGTCCCCTAGATCACCTCCGGAGGACCCTTCATTCGCAGATATTCCGAAACAGATAGCTGTGGCCTACGAATGGAAAACTGATGCACAGGATCCCAAGCGTCAGAGACTAGCTGAGCACCTGAATATACAGGAGACCACAGCCATCCTTAACACCCTCCCCCCGTGGTTAGAGCCTCATGAAGATCTGGCTTCTACAATCTGGGTGATGCCTTCCTCCATCCCTGTGATGGCAAGAAAGGCTGACAGGACACCAGAGGGGAAGGATCACCTCAGTGTCCACCCAGAGGCAGACTCACTGGTCATTACGGCGGTTCATGACCGGTCATTTGGAGGAAGGCATCACATTGGCAACACTGGGATTTGTACTTTCATTTATCCAGCTTATTAAAAAAATGTAATGCCTGCTGGCTTGGGATATTTCCTTCACATAATCTATATTAGACCCATGAAGGAAATTGTCTCTTATGTTAAAATAAGGCTTCGAGACCAGGATAATAATCATTTATTTAATCAGCTCTCACTGTTAAAACTGCATGATTATGGCCGTCCCGGTGGTGCTGAGGGTTGAGGCACTGGACGCCACACCTTGTGCTGTGCCGGCGACCTGGGTTCAGGAATGGACTCTGATGCCAGGGGTCGGCAGGGAAAGGGTTGAGGACTGTGCGCCCTAGTGGTGCTCGCCTCCCCAGAATCAGGGGATGGGTTGGCCCAGTGAGCTAGGGACGCCCAGTGGAGACCGGAGGCACTGCAGCAAGCCAGGCAAGCACGCATTAGCCTGGCCGATGCAGGCAAGGGTTGCCATGCGCCAGTTGCATTGGGATGTGCCCATGCACAGGGAGGGGGATTCCACAGAACATGGAAAAACCCGGTCCTGGGAGTAGGCGAAGGCAAACATCCCCCATGCCCATTACCAGGTCCGACCCAGCCAGCCTTCAAGGTTCCTCCGTCATGGGGTGACATCTGTGGCTGGAGGCTAAGTTTGTAAGTGCGCCCAAGGTAGGAGGGGCGGCCCCACCTTGGAGAGGTCAAGCCGAGGGTGCCAGCTACAGACGGGACGGAGGAGAGACTGGAGGTCCTGTTGGGGAGACTTCAGGTGGGGTAGGATTGGAGTGGATGTCTGAGAGAGGCCCCCAGGATCGTGACCAGGAGCGAAATAGAATTGAAAAAAAAACGAAGTAAAAAAACAAAACTGCATGATTATTATAAATAATTTGTCTACATGCGGTTTTGAGGGATATCTTACACAACTGACTTGTCCCAGGCTTGGAAGAATCTTTACAAGATTCAGAATAGAAAGTTACAATGCAGAATTTATTCAATGTAGGCAAAAAAGAAATGGAATTCTTTCTCCATATTGTAAATGTGTGATTATGACAATTGATTACATAAAACATGTAGTACTACTATGTCCACTTTGAGACTAATAGAAAAAAAATGGTTAGGTGGGTTGCTAGGTGGTCTCAGTCTCCCTCCTGTTAAAATAATAGAGCATCTCTGTACGACTAAGGACAAACAAGTATTAGAAGTAACAGCAACATTTTTGCTGACTAATTTATAAAAAGGTATTTGTAGTAAATTGTAATAGCTGAGATGCTGATCAGTAAATTTGTACTTGCGGCTCATGACAGGTCCACCAAGTCGAGACACATGAGCACCTCCCCTCCTGACAAGGAGTCGAGGCAGGACCAATTTGGGAGGACATTTTATTCTTCTGCCACACTGGCCATGTGCGCCCTAAATTATGTGGCACACATGTTCGCCTTCCAGAAGTCTATTTCGTCAACTGGAGCCTGCCATTGACGCCATGCCCTGAGTCCAAGACTGCTCTGGTGGATACCAGCAGGTCCGCAAAGGTCATCTGTCCCCACTCACTGAGGGTGACATATGATGTGGTGAACCCTTCAGCCAGGGGCACTGCTGCAGTGGTCTGCCTCAGGAGATGTTCCTGGCTAAGCATGTCAGGTTTGGCATCTGATGTTCAGGCGGCCATTCAGGATGCCCCCCTTCCGAGGTTCTTTTCTCTTAGTGGGCAATGCCTAGGACATAATCATCAGCCTTCAGGACAGGAGCAAAGGCTTATGATCAGTCCATACTACTTACCACCCCAGGTTTAAGGCCAGACAGCCTTTTCGTTGCCAGCCGAAGTCACGGACGAAACAGCAACAAACCGCCAAACACCAGACCAAATGTCAGGCACCTTCAGCCACAGCCACCTATCCAGTGAAAGCTCAGAGAGCCGTAGGGGCGGCCACCCCAACCCTCCCTCTGCCTCTTGACATGCGGTCTGCCCCCTTCCCCAATCCATTGGGGCAGCCCGTGGGCGGAAGGTTTGCCAGTCACATGCTGGGGTGAGAGGCAGTCACCACGGATCTGTGGGCCCTTCAGCTGGTGTCAAGGCCACACATTAGAACTTCTGGAGAGACCCCCGATCAAACCTTCGGGGGTATCTCACTATCCAAAGGCGCACATCCCCCTCATAAGGGAGGAAACTGAGACCCTTCTGCAAAAAGAAGCCATAGAGCCAGTCCTGGCAAACCACGTAGGTAAGGGGTACTACTCATACTTCTTCCTGGTGCCAAAAAAGACAGGAGATTTTCATCCAGTTCTGGACCTCAGCACTTTAAACCGATGCATAGAGTACAAACGGTTTTGTATGCTGATTCTCGCAGATTTGCTACCCCTCCTGCACAGGGGAGAATGGCTCTGCACCCTGGACATGGAGGATGCCTACCTGCATATCCCAGTTTTTCAGTCCCATCGCGGCTACCTCAGGTTCTCCTTTCAGGGGTAACATCGTCGGTTCAAGGCCCTCCACTTTGGCCTGTCCTTGGCACCCTGGGTTTTTACCAAGTGCCTTGCAGTAGGGGCAGCAACCCTAAGACACCAGGACCACTATGTGTTCCCTTACCTTGACGACTGGCTTCTGTCGGCTTTCTCGAGGGAACAGCTGGACTTTCCCTTTCCGCTACCCTGGCCCTTTTCACACAAGTGGGAATTATAGTCAACTACTCCAAGTCCCAACTTGTTCCTTCCCAGCATCTCCAGTTTATTGGAGCGGTGCTGGATATGGCCCGGGGTACAGCCTTCCTCCCTCAAGACAGGGTGGAAACCTTACAGAAGCAGGCTCACCTGATAGCCTCCAGCAGGTGGGTTTCGACCAGATCGGTTTTCCGGCTCCTTGGCCTTATGACAGTAGCCATCCCCAGTGTCCCTCTGGCCAGGCTTCACATGTGTGTTTCGCAGTGGACGCTCAGAGTGCAGTGGGACCAGAGGTCGGACAACCTAGACCACATGGGCATTGTCTCCAGTTCGATGCAACAGGATCTCAGCAACCTTACCGGGGGGGGGTCCCTTTCCAGCCCCCCCCCATCCAGACCCTGACTATGGATGCTTCAGGGATGGGCTGGGGTACTCATCTGGAGACCTACAGGACTCGAGGGCTGGGGTCTTAGCCAGAACTCTCCCTACACATAAATGTATTAGAGATGAGGGCAGTGCTGTATGCACTTCAAGCCTTCCAGCACTTGTTGTGCCAGGGCCCACTATTAGTCCAGTCGGACAATATGTATGTAGTCTAGCACCTCAACAAGCAAGGGGGCACTCACTCATATCCCCTCTGCAGAGAGGTGATGTGGGGTTTGGAATTGGGCAGTTCTGCATCAAATTCACCTCACAGTGGTTCACTTTTCAGGCATGCAAAATGTCCTAGCAGACAGTCTCAGCTGCACCAGAATATGAGCCCATGAATGGGAGCTCAAGCACGAAGTGGTCAAAGATATATGCGACCTATGTGGTCGTCCAGTCCTGGATCTGTTTGCCTCCCCATACAACTCAAAACTACCCAGGTTTTGCTCACTTGCTCCTGGGCATGGTGTTTTCTAGCGACACGCGCTATCTCTTTGCTGGACAGGGAGGGTTTTTGTATGCCTTCCCTCCCTTTCCAGTTCTGCAGAGGGTGCTTCTTAAGCTTCAAGTGGAGGGGCCTCACATGATTCTGATTGCCCCGTATTGGCCTCGCCAGATATGGTTTCTGCTTCTCCAGCAGCTTGCAGTGAAACCTCCGGTTCCCCTGCCCCTCTGCTGCGATCTCCTGACTCAGGAGAGAGGCAGGCTGGTCATTCCAGGGCTGAAGTCCCTTTACCTTCACGCGTGGCACCTTCTGACATAGCTACTTCATGCTTTGGAGTCTTCTCCTCAGTGGCTCAAGTCCTTTCGGAGGCTAGAAAGCCTATCATGCGGACGACCTATGCCATGAAATGGAAGCGTTTCTCCATTTGGGCCACTTCAAAGGGTTGGGACCCTTTCTTGTGTCCCGTTCTTCAGGTCATGGAGTACTTGCTGCATCTCTCCTACCTGGGCCTGAGTTGCTCTTTGCTGAAGGTTCACCTATCTGCTATCTCTGCGTACCACACCTTGGTAGAGGGCAAATCTGAGGCTCAGCAGGAGGTCTCCCAAAACCTTTCTCAAAGGGATCCTCCACTTGAAACCCCCGGTGTGCAGTCCTGCTCCACCTTGGGATCTAAATTTTATTTGAGAAACTTATCCTGCCTCCTTTTGAACCGGCTGGCAGTTGTGATATGTGTTGTTTATCTTGGAAAGTGCTGTTTTTAGTGGCGGTTACTTCTGCTCTAAGGATTTCCAAGCTTCAGGCCCTGTGGTGTAAGGAACCTTATTTGATTCACACTGCTTCAGTCTAGTCAACTGCTGGTGTGCTATCCTGAGTATTCTAGTCAGGGGGAGGCCGTTCTGCACACCTTGGATGTTCACAAAATTTTGCATTCCTACACTAACCGTACTAAGTCTGTCCGAAAATAGGATCAGCTTTTGTTTCTTTTGCACCCAAAAGAGAGGGTGCAGCAGTTTCCAAACAGTGTTTATCCAAGTGGTTGGCAAACTGTACTGTGTTCTGTCACCAGAAGTATGGTAAAACCCTCCCGGGAGAGGTTAAGGGGTATTCTACCTGAGGCATTGCTGCTTCTACTGCTTGTTTCAGAAATGTGTCCACCTCGGACATCTGTGTGCCAGCCACTTGGAGCTCCATCTACACTTTCACCAAGCATTACAGTCTGGACATTGCCTCTAGGCGCAGGACTGGCATTGGTCTAGCTGTTCTCCAAGGCCTTCTGTCTTAAATTCTCTGCCTTTCTGCAGATCTTTACTGCCTCCCATGTTTCAGTTCCTTCTTATTCACACTGCTTGGGACTCAGTCCTCAAGATTATTACCTACTGCAAGAGCCCCTCTCGAAGTAAGATAGTACAGTTACATAAGAACTTACTGTAACAGTTGAGCCAAGAGGCTCTTGCAGTAGGTAACCTTTTTCACCTCCCTCCTTCTCCCAACAGACACTGTCTCACCCCCAATGCTCTCCGTCTTGCGATCACCAGCTCCTTACTCTCCATTATTGACTATGGTCTCATCATCTGTGGTGCAGCTACTGACGGTACCCTTGAAAGAATTCACACTGCTCTCAACAAAATTTGCAGAATAGCCTCCGGAGCACCCAGACTTACACATATATGCGACTTGCACGCTCAGTGTGGCTGGCTTGATCTAAAGGGCCTTGTTATTTACCGGACCTGCTGATTTGCAAAGAAAATCTGTCTAACCCTTACCCTGCCTTCCTTCCCAAATCTCTTCTCTCATGTCTCTAACCCCACCACACTCGCGGCATGACTGATCAGGCCTTCCAAGTCCCTTTCTGCTGTACCTTCCTGGCTCAACGCTCCTTTAAGTTCAGGGCTCCCCATGGGCTAAACGACCTCCCCCATCCACACATGACCTTTTGAATCTTGGCCACTTCAAGCTCAATCTCCTTAATCACCTCTCCACTGTTAACAAATGTTCTTGCACCCACTAGCACGTCCTCTCTCTTTCCCTTACATCCTCTCAAAAATGCCCACACATTGTTGCCTACTTTCTCCTCTAATTTTCTTCCCCACCCCTCGCCTTACTGCCTCATCACCTATCCTGTTCCCCCCTTTTGTCCCCCCCCAACAACTACTCCCTTTGCTGCTTCTTTAGACAGTGCCTCCCTGGCTGCTTGTAATCTGCACCCCTTCCTGTCTGCACTTATGTTGAGTTCCTGTACCATGACATAGCTCGTTGTCCCATGTAACCTATTGTTACGATTATCCTATGGTTCTTATTTTGTCTCGTTTCTGTTTTTATGCTGTACTTGTCTTGACGACATGGAACCTTGGTAAAAGAACCACTGGTTCAAAGATATCGTAATCTAAGAACTTAATAAATAAATAAATAAAATAAACTTCTGCTGCTCTTCCTCTGTGAGCTTATTTTGGCTCCAAGAGTCTCTTTTCCGTTCTCCTGTCACTCCATTTGGAGGTCTCTGGTGGGAGAACTGGAAGGCGTGTGTGGGGACCGCCCACTATATAGTGTCACGACGTGACGTCAGGTGGGTGGTCCCCTGCCACATACTGCTAGCTAAAGTTTCCCTGAGGTCCTCAGTTATTACCTACTGCAAGAGCCTATCTCGAAGATCTACTGTTACGGTAAGTTCTTACGTAACTGCCTTTAGATTTGTAAAGCAGCTACCTGGAAAACAGTGCACAACTTCACAAGACACTGTTGTCTCGATGTACGGTTCAGAAGTGATGCCAGATGTGGCACTGCAAGGCATAAATTAGTGTCAGAGGTTGATTAGCGACCTTTGCTAATCAAAACGAAAAATGATTAGCAATCAGTCGATTTTGATTAGTAGTTTTCTAAAATGGATATTTTTACTTTCAACCATATAATTATTTCTTATAATTGTATATATTGATAAAACTGACATTGTATACATAGTTTGAGACTGTATTTGCCATTTTAATTAAATTGTCAGCATAGCCTTCCTATTACCCCACCTCATGTACCCAGTATTTAAAATTCCCCACCAAAATGTGATTCCGCACCACCGCAGCATCATTCCATGTCACAGGTGTAAAACGACAGTGTGGCCAGGATTTGAAAAATGACATCTGTCATGTTCCTGAGGTGGTGTAAAAAATGGCTATGTTGAAAATTTGGTGTCAAAATATAAAAAATGTCCAAAGTTATGAGCGTACGTAGCAAAATTGCAATAAATGGTCATACCTTTGCCATTTTGACATATTTTGACCCTCAAATGTTCAACGGTATACCGTTGAAACATCAATTATTTTACAGCAAAGATCATTACAGCGACAGTTTCGAGATTGTCGCTGCAATGGTCTCGGGTTTCGCTGGTGTTTCACCCCCTCCCATATCAACTCCGACTTAGAGTTGATTATAATAACAACGGGGGGTGAGGGGGTCAGAGCCCCCCCCAAAAAACAACAAAAAACAAACAAAAAAAAAAAACAGTAACTTGGTGACAGGCGAAATTTCGACAGTAGAAATTTTGCCAATCACTATGGTGGATTTCGACAACTCTGTTGTTGAAGTGCCTTTGTGGAACCATTTTCAACATAGCCTTCTTATGACCCCACCACATGAACAAGAGCAGGAAGCATTTTCTAACCACAAATTCACTTTTCAGGCAGGAGTTGTGTGATGACAGTCATATTGTGCATGAGGTGGGGTCCCCAAAAGGCTGTGTTGAAAATCTGGTGTCAAAATGTCCACAAACAGCCGAGTTATGAATATAAAGTGAAATCCCTTTTGAAATACATTGAACCGCATTTACCTTAGTTTCGCATATTGATTGATTGGTTTTTTTGTTTAATGGGTAAGTACTCTGGAATACAGTTCCTTTTACAGGCATGACCTGAGGTCAAAAACATGCATCACAATACAGTCAGACAAGATATGTTAACATTAAGATACACAATTTAGGAATAATTATTCCATGACACATTATGTACATGTAAATTAAAAGCAATCATATTTGAACAGGTCCCTATAATAATGTAATAAAGTACCCGAGAAAGTATTAAAATTTAATAAGCACCTGGTCTGTGATGGTATTTTATTCCAAGTAATGGAAGCAGCGTAAGCAAAAGTACACTGCCCATTTGATGTACGCATCAAAAGAACATTTAAAAGAATATAGTCAGTCACTAATCTAGAGCTGTAGTTAGACTTATAATCTTTCAATTGATTATAAAAGCTGGGAGGAGGTCCTCATCTTGTTGAATTGTTGCTAGTGTTGGCAAAGGCCATGGGCAAGCCATTTGAACCGATGCACAGGTGTGACATGTCTCACTTGTCGTGGAAGACTGCCTTCTTGGTGGCTATCGCATCCACCAGAAGGATCAGTGAGCTCCAGGTGCTCTCGGTGGTCTCCTTATTTGGTCTTCCACAAGGACAAGGCTGTTCTTCGTGCCACCTGAAGGTCGTGTCTGAGTTTCACCTTAACCAGGTGATGAATCATCCAGTGTTCTTCACCAGTCACACCTCGGAGGCTGAGCACAAGCTGCATACTTTGGACTTGTGATGAACACTTGCCTATTAAGGAGCACACTGCTGGAGTTCGGGGAGAGGTTCGCCAGCTATTTGTCTTCTACACTGAAGCCACACCTGGTGGACTGACAGCTAAGTGGACAGTTGGCAGGTGGATTGTATCCTGCATGGACTTCTGTTATAGGTTGGTGGGTTGGGAGCATCCTGTAGTGCTAAGGGCTCATTCCACCAGTCATACCACTGCCTCGGTGGCTGCTTCTAGGGATATCCCAATCCAGGAAATCTGCAGGGCTGCTACCTGGAAGTCGGCACACATCTTCATTTCGCATTACCACATTGACCTTGAGTCATGCCAGGATGTTTTTGTTTTGGGTCCTCAGTTCTCCAGTCTCTGTTCCCTAAATAGGGGGTGTGCACTTTGCCTCTCCTCCTGGAGAACTGCTAGGAGTCTGCCAGAAGTGTGGATCTGTATACCATATCCATGTCCCTAGAAAAACTGGTTACTCACCTGTAAGGTTTGTAGCTCTGTGCCCTAAACCACTACACTATACTGCCTCCTATTGACTTATGCTGTACATCAAGAAAGTTGCATCTGCATGGCCCTGTGCCATACAGTGTTTATCTTTTTGATGGACAGCAGACTACTGGAGGGGGTTCAGTGGAGGATGACCAAGATGATCCAGGGCATGGGGGACAAGCCATATGAAGAGAGGTTACGGGAGCTCAATATGTACTTCCTGGAGGACAGACTGGAAAAGGGGGGAT
This sequence comes from Neoceratodus forsteri, assembly GCA_016271365.2. Taxonomy (NCBI): domain Eukaryota; kingdom Metazoa; phylum Chordata; order Ceratodontiformes; family Ceratodontidae; genus Neoceratodus; species Neoceratodus forsteri. The sequence continues at coordinate 897,353,100 of CM028136.1, forward strand.
ATGATGGAAACCTCCAAGTACCTAAAGGGTATAAACAAGGTTGGAACGGGGGGCATCTTCAATTTAAAAAGGGAGGGGCATAGCCTGAAACTAGTGGGGATAGATTCAAAAGGGAAATGAGGAGCACTTTTTCTCAGAAAGGGTGGTGTCTGTGTGGAATGAACTGCGGAGGTGGTGGTATCAGTGAAAACTGGAAGTATCAATGGGGGGTGGGACAGTGTAAAAAAGAGTGACAACTGGAGGGTGGAAGGGGAGAGGGAGAATAACTCTCTTGTTGGGGGGGGGCTCCAGTAAACTAGACTGACTTGTACACTCGAGCAGACTTGATAGACCAATATGGCCTGTTTCTGCTGGCAGTTTCATATGTTCAAGGAGTGGTACATGGTGTACATCCACATTGACCCACTCAACCTCCCCTGGAAAATGGCACTCTGATTCTTGTTTCCAATGGGTAAAATATGACGTCATGGGGCGGTGTTGAGGGAGTTGCCACCCGGATGGGTGGGAAAAGCCAGCTTAAAGACCTTCTGGCAAGATCTGAAGGGAAAGGAATACTGCCAGAAGTGTGGATATACACCATATACCACTCCTAGAACTACTGTTACAGGTGAGTAAGCTGTTTTTTTTTTGTTTGTTTTTTGTTTGCCCGTACCTTCCCAGCTACCTTTTTTAGAACCGTAGCGACCTCTCTTTGCTCTTGCTTTTGCTTACTTGCCTGATGCAGAGGTTTGTTGCCTTTTAGTTTCACCCACTCTTCCTCCACTACACCCAATCTCCCCCCACCCCCCGGTGTCCCTGAGGCATTCCCCCCATCTTTTTAAAATTAGCCCTCCTGAAGTTCAGGACCCTTGCCTTTGTGTGGTTCACTTCTGCCACAGTGCTTATATTGAACCACACAGTACGGTGATCACTGGTCCCCAGGTGGCCAGCCACTGTGATATCTTGCACCTGTCCTCAGGGATGCAGAGGCTATAAACTGGTATGATCCCTGTCTGCCCAAGGACATCTCAGCTGCAGTTGCTTCTGTCTCTCTGCTACCCTCCGAAACATTGCAGGACAAATATTTCCCCTTCACAACCAGGAGGATTGGGGGGCAGAAACCATTGGCTATCAAAGGAACTCCTGGCACAAATGAAGGACAGGGATCGTAAGTGGAGAGCCTTTAAATCATCCCCTTCCCCACAGCTCTGGAATGCGTATAGAAAACCACGCAATACCTGTAAACAGGAGGAAAATTCCCTAAAGTGCACATTTTACTGTGTCCAGCAACAAGCTTCCCTTAGTAATCCTTGTACTTTCTGGGCCTCCTTAGGGTCGCTCCTAAACCCCAAGGAAAACAAGCAGATTTCTCAACTCTCATCTCCCTTGGGCCTTGTCTCTGACCTGGTTATGATTGCAGGTACCTTCAATAAAATGTTCACTGACCTTTCCTCTTACCTCAATAAGCTTCCCCCTCAGCCTTCCCCCGTCATAAAGAAGCAACCAGATCGAGTCCCAAATGCTTTAAATGACACCCTGCCACCCCCTTTCTATTTCAGGGCCACTGGGCAGAGAGTAACTACTAAGCTCCTAAAGAGTTTACCAGCCAGCGGCAGTCCTGGCAGTGATGGACCCTACCCAATTTTTCTCAAGATTATCTCCCCAGCCATTGTTAAACCACTTACCGTCATATTTAACCTGGCCATCTCATCATCCACCGTGCCTGTTGCATGGAAAGTTACACACGTGGTACCTGTCTTCAAGGCAGGTGATCCCCTCTGCCCCCAAAACTATAGACCTATCTCACTCCTCAGACACTTCAGCAAACTTTTGGAAAAAATCACCCACCACCAGCTGTTGGAACAGCTACAGAAATATAACCTCAAATGTCCCCTCCAGCATGGTTTCCGGAAGCATCACAGTACCTCCTCTGCACTAGCCCTCTTCTCTGATCATATCATGATCACAACAAATATGGATAAGGGCAAGGCCACTGGGGCAGTGTTTGTGGACCTAAGACCTTTGACCTTGTTGACTACCATCTTCTACATTCCACAGTACTTCAGTTTGGCTGCTGCCCTGGTTCTATGGAGTGGTTCCGCAGTTATCTCTGGCAGATCTCAGGCTGTCCAAATAGGTAAAGACTTTTCTGCTACCCTGCCCATCCATACAGGAGTCCCCCAGGGTTCTGTACTTGGCCCACTACTTTTTTCCCTGTTCATCAATGCTTTCCCTGCTGACAGCCTAAACTGTCACACCCTTCTTTATGCAGACGATGTAGTCCTCTATCACAGCGATAAGTCACCTGATTCCATCTCATCCGCCCTCTCACGTAACTCTGCCACTGCACATCATTGGTTCCTCTCCAACAGGTTCCTAGTCAATGAAAAAGAGACAAAGGCTACGCTCTTTGGCTCAAAACCTTTCCTTGCCAAGGTCACTAAAACCACTTCCTCCTTCCTGGTATGTACCCCAGCGGGCCCCCCCCCATCGAAAATGTCCCTTCTTTCAAGTACCTAGTTGTTACCCTTGACTCCTCACTAACCTTCTCTGACCACATAAACAAAACTGTGCGGAAAATACACCAAAAACTAGGTGCTGCTTACCGTATTAAGCAGCTTCTGTCCCCTGAAGCTAGTCTTGCTATCGCGCAAGGTAACCTATTGCCCCTTCTTGACTACTGCTCCCTATCTATTCCTCCATGTCCTCCACCATACATTCTCGACTAATCCCAACTTACAACTCCGTCTGTCACTTTGTTCTTCAAGCCCCCTACTCTACCCACCATTGTTCACTCTACCAGTATCTAGGGTGGCTCCCTCTGCAAGGTCGCTTTGAGTATGCTATGGGCTGCATCTGCTGCACGGTAGAGTTAACAGTACGCCACTAGGCCTAGTTGTTGTTGTCGATGCCGTCTTTCAGACTTCTCCTTCATCCTGCCTTTTTCTCGATGTCGTCACTGGTAAGACCGTTTTGTTTTTTTCTGTATTATTCAATGCCACTGAGAGCTGTGCTGTTTTTGCTTTAATTGTTTCGCATCATGTCAGGTTCAGGGGCAAAACACAAGTCTAAGGCGGGCCGCGCCCCTATGCGTCAGTGCTCCTGTGGCCGGCATTTTTCCGTCACGGATCGGCATGATGTTTGTCTTCATTGCCTGAGACCCAACCATAATATGGATGCATGCAAGGCCTATTTCTCGATGGACCGTGGCGTCCTGGAAGTCCGCCCATTCAAGATCGGCATGGCTCCTCTGACTTTCGGGGGACAGCGCCGCTCCAGGGATTCCCAGGTAAGGTCTCTAGACCCTTCCTCTGGGTCCCTCCCCAGGCCTATACAGTCTGGAGAGGAGAAGGCCTCCTCATCTTCTCTTGCCCAAGAGGAGGCCTCTTTCGTGGTGTCGGATGAACGCCGGGGTCCCTCCCGGGACTGTGGTGGAGACACTGCCTTGGCAGTCACCTCCTCGGAGGTGCAGGCTCTCCCAGTGTCGAGGCCCAGGTCTGCTGGGCCCGGCATCGGTGGACCCTCGACGCAGTCTTCTGGCGCCGTTTTGGATCCTGGTGCCACTCGCGGCGGCAGTGATCGAGACAGCACCTTGTCAGCTCTCATGGCGCCATTGGCCCGATCAGCTCTTCTAGCAGTGCCGAGTCGGGTCCCGGCGCTGAGGGTGCTGCTGCGGGTCTGACCAGCGGCGTTGGGGAGTCAGGGCTGGGTTTGGGCATTGAAGGGGGTCCGGGATCATCCAGCGCTGCCACTGGCACCAGCTCAGTTCGCTGTGCCGTTTCACTGGAGACCCCCTGGGTGGCCAGTATTGTGGTCCAGCTGGTCTCTTCCTCCTCGGAGGGAAGATGATTCAGATGTAGACCCGACCTGGCACCCTGACTCTTCGGACTCAGGGTCTCCGGTGAGACAAGGTGCTAGGCGTCCCAGTGCACCTATTCCTCTGTCTCCTCTGCTGTCCTCCCCTGAGGCCTCCGAGGCTGGGGGTGGTCTGGGGTCCCTGGAGGGGGATGGTATGGAGGCGGAGGGACGGGCTTTTCCTCCTGAGGGGATTGTGGCAGCTGCAGATCCCGGTGCTGCTACACCATCTCGGGGTGGGGTGTCACTGGATCAAGGAGGAGGGTGTTCTCAGAGTCCGGGGGGTTGAGAGACCTGGTTGAGGCACCTTGGTCTTCACTTGCCACCCCTCGGGGGGCAGGTAGGAGCCGTAGCGCCAGCCCCATCTGTCCCTCTCGAGCCCCAGGGACCCTTCTGGTGGTGTTGCTGTGGGCTGCCCGTCTGGACCCATGCAACCCAGGTTCGTCACAGGGGAGGATCCCCTACTAGACTTTTCCAGGTTTCGCATCCCCAGGGTTCCGTTCTGCGACCTGGTTTGTTGTCCGGGATCCTGCCAGCTCGGGCCCCATTTTCCGGATTTCAGAGCCTCAGCAGAGGACAGTTGCCTCGCCGTAGGTTCCACTCTACTATTCCTCTGCAGCCACCCCCTCTCTCTCCCAGGCCATGTCAGTCCTATGGGCCCGTTATCTTGGGAGACGTTCAGAGGCTCTGCGGTGGCCTTCCCATCATACGTTAGGTATATGCATGAGTGGGTGTTTCGCCTATCCCCACTGCTGCAGGAGTCCTCTGGACATTCGAGCTCTCCATCATCCTTGTGTCCCTCCTCTTCGGAGGGAGAGGAACCCACTGCTCATCTCTTCTCCGATGCTGATTTTACTGAATATCAGCGATTCCTTTCAAGGATGGTGAGGGATCTTTGTATCTGGTTTTTTTTTTTTGGGAGAGACAATACTGAATGGCAGACACGTGAATTCCTCAGTGAATTCAGTGCCCAGCATTTGGTGATACTGTCCTGGCCTATTCCCTTCCAGGAGGTGTCTATCCGTTCTTTGCAGTTGCCAGCCGCCCTTTCTCCAGCCCCAGCAGACTGCAGAAGAAGGTATTATGCCCCATTGGAGTCTCTAGGAACTCTCCCCAACCCACGGGATTGGCATACCTAGAAACTCCTCCGGGCACCGCCTGGCGCACAACTGTCCACCAGACTCAGATTCCCTGCAGTTTGACTGGTGGGGGTGAAGAGTGTTCTCTTCCTCTCGTGCGATGTTATGTATTGCATCACATCAGGCTCACCATGCTGCCTACAGTAGGTATTTGTGGTCGATGCTCTCCCAAGTCGTAGCATCATTGCCTGATACGGAGCAATCCAGACAAGCTATTGCCATCTCTGCTGTAGGCCTGGAGCTGGCAAGACACCAAGCAAGGGCATCTTACAACACCAGTGAGGTGGCTTCCAGGGACAGCAGTCTGTATTAGACGGACGGGCATGGCTTCGTCTATCAACGTTGTCACCCCTGGCCCGGCATAGGGTGATTCGCTCCGCTTTCTGGGGGACCCGTCTTTTTTCCTTCAGGGCTAGGAGGCTTCTGCAGGGGCTTCCTCTGTCTCCCTGTCCTCGGGGGACACCTCCCAGCTCTCATCCACCATAGGCATTTCACCTGATTAGCCCAGAGTCTTCCCCTCCTGTTCCCCACCAGCAGGAGGCTGGGGGTCATGTTCCCTCAGGGTTCCTATTATCCCCCCGGGGGGGGGGCTTGGTATTCACCCAAGCAGTAATGAATGGTGAAGATTGACAAGGGAAGAGATGAAAATTACGTACCTACTGTAATTCTTGATCTTCTCTTGTATCTTCACCATTCATTACTGATACCAGCCCACTTTCCCCTCAGTGGCTTCCTACTGCGGTGTCCTCCCCTCCCTTCTCATTCCTCTCCCCTCCTCTTTGGCCTTTATGCCAAAAAATAAATTCCTATCCTGGTGTTTCTTCTCTGGTCGGATCCTTTTTCCTCAAGGTACAGGGGAACGATTAGGAATTTTTCCTATCCTGAGGGAACTCTTTCTGACTGCCCCTAAGGGTGACCTCTTGGCTCCTTAGCCACGTTGTTCAGTTCAGAGCCGAAGAGACCGTCCCTCTATGGCTCGGCCTCAAATTTCAGGTTCCCTCTGGCAGGCATCATTTAATTGTCAACTTCTTCTGGTTGGTGCTTCTGCACTTCTTAACCTTGAACTGTTGTCCTTGTCTTGCCTTCAGGGAGTGCGATTGAGTTCCCACTCTATCCTTCATACAAAACTGCCTTTTGTAGGGCCTAACCTCTACCCACACACTCCGGTGTTAGCACTTAACAAGGTGCTAAGAGGCTTACCACCCTCATAGTTGGGCGGTCTCTATCCGGAACAGATTTCTGCCTGGGCAGTCTGTGAGCTCTCAGCTAGAGTGTAGGGGGATTGGGATGATGAGAAGTTAGAGAATCTGCCCTTTGTGTCCAATCGATATAAGTGGTTCAGTTGAACCTTTTCTCACTCCTGTCAGTAGGGATTCTTGCTCCCTTGTTTTTGGTTCCGAGCTTATAACCCTCTCAACCAATGTATCTATGGGCAGTGTTCTCCCCTCTCAGCATCCCTCCTTTTTCTTCCTTTTCTCTTTACCTGCTCCTTCCTTAGAGCCACCCCAGAAGGGAGGCCCTGTGGTCCCTTAGGGTAGGTATTCCTTCTCAGTAGGTATTCCTCCTCTTCTTTCTGTCCTCTACTGGCTTATTCCTTCTTCAGTTTATATCCTTTCCTTTTTCTGTCCCTTGGCTCTCTTGCCTCGCTCTTCCTTTTTTTCCTTTACCCTTTATTTCACCTCTCCGGCTACCAGAACTGAGATGGAGGAGAAGTCTGCAGCACCTAACGGCCACCCCTCACGCATGATGCAGCGCGTCGCTCTCGTGGGCGCCGCTGTTGGAGCCAACTCAAAAATAAAAATCTCCCATATCGGGTGCGCGCCTCCGGCACTAACCCAAGCAGTAATGAATCGTGAAGATACAAGAGAGGATCAAGAATTACGGTAGATACATCATTTTCATTTTCTGACACAGATAAACCTTTTTAAACCCCGAAGATTCAGTAGGAATGATCTACATGAGGCAGTGCTTTATAAGTGTCCATAGTGGGGCCCGATGGAAGAGATATCCTCAAAGACAGGAACATTACTTAATTAACTCTAGATTTTCAAGAGCATCTCCTCCATAGAGCCATACTCTCCAACCCACCATTCCCCTGCAGAGGAGGCAGGTTAAGGTATAAGTTTGTGTACAGTTCCTGCGTCTTTTATGGTTATAAGAGTGCCTTCTTAAGTTGTCGCCCGAGAAAGCACTCATAACCATAAGAGATGCTGAAACAGTACATATAAGCATATAATAACTGGGGAGTATTTTCTTCCGTTGGAAACCCGGGTTATAATTTGCCGTTATAACTTGTGGGTCATAATGGCGAACACGTGCTGGGTTTCCTGGCTCCAACACATGCGCCTGCCTCTGCTCACAGAGCCCACTGACAGTTGGACACTGTCTACTCTGCTTCCACCACCACCACTAGGCGGTAAGTTAATACAAAATAATAAAAAAAAAAAAAAACTTGCCTCGCAGCAGTCCTGTTTGACTCCTTGACTAAATTTAAAAAGATTAAAGTGTTTGACAGATGCTGGGTTGTGCAGGCAGCAGGCCGCTGACAGCCTCCGTTTAACAATATGTGCCGATTTGCCTCTTCATCGCCTTGACTCAAACATCACTGCCTTCTTTATAAGGATCTGAATTGGCTCTCACCCTCTGCCAGTAGACAATACTACCTTGGATCACTAATGGACTCGATCATCCGGGTTAAAAAAAAACATCCCAGCTGGCGGCGTTGCTGGTCCCTCAACCATCCTCCCATGGCCTGCGATCAGCTGACAAATCCTTGCTCTATGTTCTGAGATGTCGGACGACTAAAGGCACAGGGGCCTTCCAATTCTCTGCTCCTAGGCTATGGAATGCTGTTCCACTCAACCTCCGGCTGTCCCAGTCTCACTTTGGATTTAAAAGTGAATATCGTAGTTGTCTATCCTTAGCTGATGCTTGTACATGCTTTGACCCAACCTGAAGCTCCTGAGACTTACCAATAATGTCACCCCTGCTCTAATCCAGCTCCAAGACTGTCTCCTCTTCCCCTCCCCATATTTTTCCTTCTCTTTGTAAATAACTTCTTGACTACTAGCTCTCTTCCTTCTTGAACCTTGTTGCTGACCATCCACTGTTGTTTTGCCAATTACCACCCCTGACCTTCCTTCTGTCAGTCTTTCATTATGTTTGAACATTCCTCACATTTCTCTTTATATAACCTTACTATCTTATTAACCCTTTCACTCCACAGGTCGGGTCCATGGTTTCTGCACTTATCATATATCTTACTGCCATTATCTGTATAATGCTTGCCATCATTTTTTGTTGTTTCTACCTATTGTATTTTTGTAGCACTGCTGAACTGTTCCTCTATTTGTATCATTGTACCCATGTTGCTGTTGTTCAACTGTTCTCCTTTTGTTGTACTCTCCCGGGTTGTGCCTGAAATTAGTCATTTTATGGCTAGTGCACCTACCCGGTTAACAAAAACTAAATAAATAAATGAATTACACCGGGACCAGACTGTGGCTATTTATTTTATATGGTTGCTGAAACGAGAAAACGCTCTCCAACAATTATATAAAGTAAAACACGGGGTTGTGTGTTCAGTGAGTTTTTACACACACCTCTCGGTGTTGGATGCTTAAATAAACCCCTCGAGCTTCGCTCTTGGGGTTTGTGTAGCATCCAGCTCCTTGGGGTGTGTATAAAAACTCATTAAACACATAACCCCATACATTATTCTATATATTATAAATCATGTTAAAAACAGAAAATGGAGCTTCAGTTTAAAATCAAAATATTTTACTCTGTAGAAAATAAGAGAAACCCTTGTGTGTGAAGTGGACTGTGCCAACTGAACTTAGAACTTCATAACATTAAAACTGTTTCCATAAGAGACCCTTTTATCATAATTACTGTGTCTAGTTTTCACAATTAAAAAAATCCTCAGTGGCTATAACATAATGTGTCATGCTTTATAATATCTGAAAAGTGTCTCTTACAGATTATTGATTGATCATTTCCTTCTGTCAGCTGTCTAACATGGCAACAAGCAACCTGTGTGTTCATGTGTCGTGGTGCTCAAGAGAGTGTCACAGTCTATGATTTGTTTGGTGTTTTTCATAATTGTTTCTTAACAAGGCTTACGAAAATTGTTTCCTTTTTAACTTGCTATTCTTCCAGCTGGAGCCAAAGTGATTGAATTCTATATATAGCCATCTATATTCTTTGCAAAAAAATGTGTTAATGCACCAGTTAGGGTAGCTTAATGCCACAAAAGTGGGGAAATGTGATGTTAGCATTTTCAACCCTAACTCCCAACCCCCACCCTACAGGTAGCAAAAGGAAAAAACATTGGGGTTTTGGGTCTCTGGAGTCTTGGTGAATCAGTGGTGGGTCTTCCTTGGGGTTGCCCACCTTGATGCTTACTCCCCTCCAGCCCATGGCCTCCAGTCCAAAGCACAAGGTAGAGCTCCAAGTGAGTGCCTCATAGTGATGCACTCTCCAAAGGTAGAGAAGCAGGTCTCGCTACATGTTGCCAGCACAATTTGTTGTAGCTCTCTTCATGCAGGGTGAGCCCTGCATGAAGAATGGAGATCATGTGAGGCATTGTTTGCTCAGGGAATGGGGTGAGCATTAGGGTAGACAACCCCAAGGAAGACCCAACCGCTGATTCACCAAGTCTCTGGAGTTCCAAAACACTAATGTTTTTTCCTTTTGCTGCTTGAGGGATGGGAGTTGGAAGACAGGGTTGGAAACCCTAATGCCACATTTCTCTACCAGAGAGAATTACGGCATTGGACTCTGTTGGGTAAGTATGAGGTAAGGAGGGGGTGTGGGGTGGTGGATGCTGAGTAGGGGACTTGGACTTCATGTGGTCGTAAAAATTCAATTATCTTTAAAACGCTGACTTTTTTTTTTTTAAACTGCACATGCTCACAAATAGACACTTTTTTTTCAAATATTTTAAATACTGCTTAAGTTTGGTAGATAAAGACACAGAAGCACACAGCTTGGGCCAAACTCTGTCAAACCTGTAGGTTTCAGGTTCCAGATCCACCTGTTTTTTTGTTATTGTTGAGCAAAATGGGTCTTAATTTTGGTGATTTTTTTTTTTTTGGGGGTTTTGTTTTTTGCCCTTCTGTAACTTTGTCCCCTGTGAACCGGTTGCCATGCAATTTTCAGGATCCAGAGACCCTGGCACCATCTCTGTGCTTTCCAAATTTCAGTTAAATAGTTTGAACAGGGACAAAGTTATTAAGGTGGAAAAATTGAGGTTTAATATTAAAGTGCTTACTCAACCCTAATATGCAGGTGCTACCGTGCCTATATAATGTATCTGAAGTGCGACTATTGCATGGTTCCCGTGAGTCTAGCATTGACTGCACCAGTCCAGAGTGTATACCCCTTTTAGAAAGTCTCGAAGGTCTACAGTCTACAGTTAGTAGTGGGGGAAAAAAAAAAAAAACTTTCCTTAAGCTTGCTTGCTCACCTTCTCTAATGGGACCTGTTTCCTCTCAGTTGATTGTAGATCAGCAGGATGAGCAGTTGGAGCTGGTTTCTGGCAGCATCGGGGTGCTGAAGAACATGTCGCAGAAGATAGGCAACGAGTTAGATGAACAGGCAGTGTGAGTAATGCTTCATCCTTGGCCTGAAACAAACATGTATTGCTCCAGGTTGGAGGTTGGTGATGCGATAGAGAAATGTACTGTTCTTTGTCTTTGGAGATTAGACTTCATATCTTTTTTTGAGTCACAGGGTAACTCGCGTTTGCAGATCTCACAGGGTTCAGCACACACCCGTTTTTCAGTCCGTTATAATGGCGGATGACCTTTAAGCTCTGAAGCAAGAGCTCTGTGTTTAGGCTCATTGGTGCTGTCAATCAGTATGGTTAAAAACTAAACACAAGTTACAAAACATAAGTATGTACTTACCCTGATTCCCAGGAAGCCCATCAGTACAGATTGTCCCAAATTGGAGGCAAAGTGTCATGCTCTCTGTACTTTCCTGATAACATGTCGGGAGAAGAGAATTTGCTTTCTCTGCTTACTTCTGAAATTCTGCTTCTATTCTAAAACCCCCACTCACAGCTGAATAAGGCTAACATGGTTTGTGCAGGAAGAGTCCCAGTATCAGTGTTTTTTAGCACCATGAACTGTAACAGCCTTGACAAACTTGTGCTTCATCATCTGCTGATGTGGAATGCCCCGAAACTTCGTGTTTTTCAAGGGACGCTCCATGTGCTGTGCTAGTCTCAAGCCTCCAAGTGTTTCAACCCAGATCCTTAGTTTCCACTTGAGAGAGTGGTCACCCCCAGAAAGTAGTTATGTAAGAACTTACCGTAACAGTAGATCTTTGTGAGAGCCTCTTGCAGCAAGTCAACACCGGTAGGACTTTCCGCCAAGTGCCAGGACCACACGGAAACTTTCTAGATAGCAGTCTACCATGGGGAACCGCCTACCACCAAAGTCACCCCCTGATGGCATATCCTATAAAGGTGGGCGGTCCCCTACACGCTCCTCATTTCTACCGTGGGAGACCCAGAGCGGGCAGTGAATGAAGAACCAAAGAAGTTCCCAAGAGCCAAAAGAGGGAAAACAAGCAGTGCAAATGGAAAAAGGGAACAGCAGAGACAGGGGAAAGGAGGAAGGGGGAGGGAGGGAAAATTAGGGCTGGCAAGAGATTTTTTTGAAGATCTACTCTTATGGTAAATTCTTATGTAACTGTATTGTCTTACTTCGAGGAAGGCTCTTGCAGCAGGCCAGCACCGGTAGGACTGAGTCCCAGGCAGTTCCAGGTATGACCAGGAAAACAGCACCTGGAGGAAGAGGGGTTTTAGTAGCCAAGAGAAGGCCCTGAAGAACTGCGAGGCTGAAATTGGCCCTGCCTTGAGAGGCAATGTACAGACTATAATTATGCTTAGTGAATGTGTGGACAGAACTCCAGGTGGCAGCTGCACAAATATCCGCAGCAGACACATTTCTGAAATAAGCCGTGGAAGTGGCCATACGCCTGGTGGAATGGCCTTTAACCACTCCCAGAAGATCCTTGTTGTTCTTATGGTAACAGTAAGCAATGCAATTGGCTAACCACTTAGACAAACACTGTTTGGAAACGGGAGCACCCTCTCTCTTAGGGGCGAATGAAACAACTGATCAAACTTCCTTAAAGCCTTGGTCCGTTGTGTATAGTACCGCAAGATTCTATGTACGTCCAAAGTATGAAGCAAAGCCTCACCCTGATTAGAGTACTGAGGGTAATAAATCGGAAGGTGGCTGGATTGGTTCAAAGTAAACTCCACCAGCACCTTGGGAAGAAACTTGGGATTCGTATGCAAAGACACCCTGTCTTTGTGAAAAAACAAATAAGGCTTCTTACACATGAGAGTCTGAAGCTCTGAAATAATTTGAGCAGAAGTTACAGCAACTAAAAAGAGCGTTTACCACGACAGAAGGCACAGCTCGCAATTCATAGCTGGTTCAGAGGGAGGTAGTGTGAGTTTCTCCAACTTAAAATTGAGGTCCCATGGAGAGACTGGGTCCTGAATGGGAGGTTTCAGATGCAAAATGCCCCACAGAAAGGTGCGGGACACCTCAAGCTGAGCCACAGTCCTGCCCTCGATAGGCGCATGGTATGCTGATATGGCAGAAGGATGCACCTTGAGTGTGGAGTACCCCAAGCCTGAATCTGAAAGGGAGAGAAGGTACTCTCAACACCTGATTCACCAGGCAGGTGAAGGGGTCCAGTTGGCATGAAGCAGCCCAAAGGGTGAACTGCTTCCATTTCATAGTGTAAGTGGCCCTGGTGGAGGGTTTTCTAGCAGCCACCAGGACATCTACGACCCTAGAGGACAGTCTGAATACTGTCATATTACTCTGGTGCTGCGTCAACTGCACTGGCTGCCGGTTAGGTGGAGGAACCTCTTTAAGGTGGGCTTGCTCACCTTTAAGACCCTACACAGCCTGGGCCCTGGTTACCTGAGTGACCACCTTATACCTGCTGTCTCGGTCCGTTCCCTCCGCTCCTCCTCTAGGGGCCTCCTCGCGATTCCCAGGACGAGGTTAAGAACTGCTGGCGACAGAGCATTTAGTGTCGCTGCCCCCTTGTTAGGGAGGCCCCGTCTGTTGAGGTATTTAAGGCCCGCCTCAAGGCACTCTTGATGATCAGGCATTCCCGGACTATGTTTTATAGTTCATATCTGTTTAAAAAAAAAAGAAAATTTTGATATTTGCTTTAGTTTTAGAGACTCTAAATGTAGCTGTAGCTGAGGGTAGCAAATTGTGTATCAAATTTTGTTTTAACTAGTTTGGAGCAGTGTGTTTAATTGATTATTATTGTGCTGTGTTGTATTTATTTGATTGTCATATGGTGCCCAGAGCCTCCAGGATGGGCATCTTTTTAAATAAAATTTGCCTTGCCTAAAGGGCACCCCGAAGCGTACAATAGCTACGACTGCAGGAGCCACACATGGAGATGGCAGAGACATTAGATCCGGATGGACCAGGGTGCCCTGCTCCTGGGAGAGCAAGCTGGTTCACAGGGGCAGGGGCACTTGAGGTTCCACTGCCAGTTGTTGCAGCAAGGAGAACCAAATCTGACATGGCCAGAAGAGAGCTGTGAGTATCATCTCTGCCCCTTCCAACTAGAACTTGAGCAGGACTCTCTATAGGAGTGGAATGGGAGGGAAGGCGTACAGAACCTTCCTCTTCCTGGAGAAGGAGAATGCGTCTCACCAGAAAACTCTAGGCCTGGGATCGAACGAGTAGAAAAGTTGCAGTTTTGCATTGAGTGGGGATGCAAAAAGGTCCAACTCTGAACGACCCCACCTGTCGAAGAGATCTTCGACCACTGGGGTCAGGAGTTCCAGGATGTTTGGGCACCTGGAGCATGTCTGGCCGAGAGCTCCAGACCATGCTCAATAGCCCAATACCAAACTCTCATCACCTCCCTACACAGGGTAAGAGTAAGTCAACCCCCACTTGTTGATGTACTACACCATGCACATGACCATCTGTACCAACAGCAGACCAGGGAGGAGAGGAGTCTGAAAGGCCTGCAGAGTATAAAAGACTGCCCGCATCTCCAGGCAGGGGTGTAGCCAGGATTTCAGATCTGCACACCAAGTGGACTTGCTGCTACCACTCTCCCCCCCCCCCTTGTTAGGTGAGCTACCCCCGCAGTGTAGCCATGCATGGGTAAATACAAATGCCATGCATTGTTCCCTAAGACACCCACATACCAGCCCAGAGCCTGTAAAGTTGTATTGTCCTTGGGATGCAAAGCCAGTATTCGTGACCAGTCCTTCTAGTTTTGACTCCTATGACTAAAATTACAGAAAGGTTCAGTATTTTCTTTGTTAGTTTTCATGGAAAAAAGAAGCAGTTCAGAGCCTATTTGCTACCCCCCTTAAATAAAATTGCACACCATGGAGTGCTTGGAGTATGCCTGCCTACATCCATGTCTCCAGGATATTGATATGGAGACCCTGTTCCATTTCTGTCCACGTGCCCTAAGTCTGGTGATTGGCCAGATGAGCTCCCCTGCCCACACCCAAGGCATCCATCGTGAGAATCTAACGAGGGGCCGAGAGTTGAAAGGAGACCCCCTGAAGGAGGTTGGCCAGCTCCAGCCACCACGACAAGACTCTCTTGACCAGATCAGAAACCATGACCAACTGGTCCAGGTCATCTGTGCGTTGGTCCCACTGGACCCTTAATGTCCACTGAAAAACTCGTATGTGCAGATGGATGAGCAGAGTGGCCGTCTTTTTCAAGAATTTCTTTGCTGCAGGCACACTTTGTGGAGCGGTTGGAAGATGAGGCAGGTGGAGAAGACATAAACCCAACGGCAGTAACACCAAAAAGTCGATGTTTTTTAGTGAAAGGAAAATGAAGTGCGGCAAGTGCAAGTAATGGCAGTCGACTGTAGCTGCGGTGTCCGCTAAGGTCTGACGTGCGTGGGTTGAGGAGAAAGAACTGAGGAGGGTGTGTGCCCACCTTTATAGGATAGGCCGACATCAGCGGTGGGTGGTCTTCCTTGGTAGACTGCTAGCTAGATGGTTTCTGTGTGATCCTGGCTTTTAAGTCCTGCCGGTGCTGGCCTGCTGCAAGAGTCTTCCTCCAAGTAAGATTTGTTGCTCCCATCTATTTGACATTTAATCACTATAGGTTATCGTTTTACGAGTCTAACACTTATAAAGGTATAATTTTAGAATTATACTGTAGTTATAATTTTAGAATTATTGTAGTGCTTCTAGCACTAGGCTGTAAATTTCAGCCCATACTGACTTTAATCATACACTGTAAAAAATGTAGTTCTAGGGACATGGATATGTTGTTCATCCACACTCATTGGCAGGTATCCTTGCCGCTTTAAATCTTGCCGGAAGGTCTTCAAGCTTGCTCCTCCCACCCACCCGGGTGGTATAACTCTCGGCTCCGCCCCATGACGCCAGATCTTCCTTACCGCTTGGAAGCTCAGGTTTCCTCCTTAACGCCTGGCGCTTGAGACTGGTTCATTTCTCCGCTTTGGCGGATTTAAAATAAATTTTGCAAAAGACTTAGTCTTCTATCCTCGCGCCGCGATATGGACAAATCGACTTCGATTTTCGGAGATGCCCATGCGGCAGAAGATGTCTCGGACGGATCCACACTCCACGCGGTGTTCACTGATTAGGCCTTGAGCACGCACCCGCAGGCTGCGACCTGTGCTCATCTTTCTCGACCTCGTCCTCGAAGACCGTGCTGCCCGGTGCAACTGGGCCGTCCCGAAGCGTTTCCTCGGTGAAGTCCAGGAGGCCTCGTTGGCGGTGTCCGCGTATGGGAGCCGGGCGGATCAGCTCGTAGCGATGGTCGCTCAAGAGGGAGCGCGGGCCGTATCTTCCCGGGCCGCGATTTATCCCGTCTCTCTGGGTTCTTCCTACACGGCTTCTTTTAAGGAGCTTTGTCTGTCCCTCTCCACTAAAGGAGAAGGGCTCGCGCCTGCTGGACCTTATTCTCGGTCCAAAAAGAGGGACAGGGTAAGTCCCTCCGTCGACGCCTCTGGGAGCGGGAAAGGTCCCCTCTCCCGGCCGCCGGACCGGCCGGCTCGGTCGACCGCCGGCTTCGCCACTGGCCTCACGGTGTCCCCGCCAGGTCAGTTGACCGAGACTCTTACCGACGAAGCCTAGATTTTCTCACCCATTGACGGCTGTCGCTTTAGCAGCCGAGATTCCTCTCCCGGTTCCCCCGAGGAGTTGAGGATCCCGGGCTCGCTTCTGTGCCTCCGTTCGGAGCCCTCGGATGGACCATCCGAGCCAAGGGAGTGCCGGTTCCGCCGACACCTCCGCACCGACCTCGGAAATTCCGGGACTCGGTCTCGGTCTTGACCCTCAAGGTCCAGCCGATCCCATCCGTCATAGGCGGCCGGTTCGCATCTGTAAGCGGCGCCGCCCTCGCCCTCCTCCTCGATGAGGGGAGGCTTCAGCGAATTACGCCGACAGTACGAGACTTATGTTGCAACAGCTCCTCCTGGTCGAAATAAGCCAATTCGCCGCCTTCCCCGCCATTAAGGCTGTCACCGAAGGCCGACACAACCCCCGACTTATCCGAGGAGTCATACCCAGGCCGGTTGTTCGCCAAAACCATCTGCTCACCGATTCGTGTGGAACCTCCGCCCACAGCCACCATTGGGGCTCCGACCAAGGATTCTCGGTCGGCTAAGGGTCTACCCCATCGGTTGTCAGTTACCCTCACTCCCGACCGACCTCGGCAGGTGAAGGGTGGCTCAGCCAGAGGCAGCTCTTCGAGGACTCTTCAGAGTCCGAAGATGATTCTCCTTTTCTCCAGCGACTGGACTTGAGTCTCAGAGGTCAGTCAATGGACGATAGCCCGTCGTCCTTCCTAGGACTGCTTCGCTCATCTCGAGTCTACCGGATGGAGCTCGAACCCGCTTCCAAACGGGCCAGGTATCCCCTCACGGAGATTCTGGACCGAGGTACTGACGGAGGCCCTTCCGTGGCCGAGGGCATAGTGGGTCCGCACTGGAGCTTTGGCAGCGCCCTGCTTCCTGCCCTGCGCCTTGGCCAGGATGGCCAGGAAGTGCGGGTCCCTACCGGCCTTGTCAGTCTGCTTCGAACACCCCTGCTGAGGGGTTGGAGCATCACAGCTGCCTGCCGGGCAACGCCAGGATGTGGACAAACCTCTGACAAGGAGTCCAAGAAATTGGACCATGTCGGCTAAAAGTCTACGCTAGCGCCCCTCTCTCGCCTTTGCCAGGCCAGTTCGCCGCCCTCATGGCACATTTTTCTCATGCCCTGTTGGGCTCCCTGGATGAGGTCATCCTCATCTTCCGCCGATCTGCAGACTACGGTTAAGCAGGTGCGGGACCAGGGCTAGGCAGTGGCCAAACAGCAGCTCCAGACTGCTTTGGATATAGGGACTCATGTGCCAGATCGGTGGCGGCCGTGAGTAGCTATGTCGGGGCATGGCTTGGCTGAGGATATCCACCTTACTTTGGATACCCAGCACAAGTTGGCGGATGTTCTCTTTGGGACTGACCTCTTGAGCCCTGGGGTGGAAGGTCACCTGCAGAGGATCGAGAAGTCCAATGCCACCTTGGACTCTGTCTCTTCCGCTCAGAAGGACAAAGCCGCAAACCACAGCCTAAGCCCTTCGTCCTTCTGTGCCCTCGGCGCCTGCCCAGCAACGCCAGGGCCAGCAGGCTCGGGCCTGGCATCCCAAACCCAAGCCGCTTCCTCTAACAGGAGGCAGGGAGGAAGGCCCAGGAGGTCCCTCGGCCGTCCTCTCCAGCCTGCCCAGTGACGGGCTGAGGGGTGTCGCCCCATTCCCGCCACCTACTCCCTGGTCCCCGTGGGGACGGCCCGCACTTCCGTTCGCCTGGTCCGCTGTTACCACGGACAGGTGGGTCTGGAGGTATGGGAAGAGGCCTGCCTGGAATTCGACAGGCACCACCCTTCAGAGCCGTCGCCCCTCGGGGCAGCGGATCCCAGCCTCACTGGCAGCTCGTCGAGCCGACATCGCTCTCCTCCTCCAGAAGGAGGTGGTAAGAGAGGTGGACCCTCCTTCAGACCCAGGGTTTGTGTCCAGGTACTTCCTGGTTCCGAACGGACGGGGTTGGCGCCCCATTCTCCGACCCACCGACCTAAACAAGTTCCTAAGGTCTCAACCTTCAGGATGGTCACTCTGGCTCAGATAATACCATCCTTGGAACGCGTGTGGTTCTGCTCTCTGGACTTGCAGGACGCTGTTTTTCACGTCCCTATCCGTCTGGCTCACCAGAGATTCCTTCGCTTCCGAGGAAGGATCCCTCTCGAGTTCCAAGCCATGCCCTTCGGCTTGTCTCCAGCTCCCAGGGTCCACCAAATGCATGGCAGTGGTGACAGCATTCCTCTGGCGCCGAGGGTCCGGTGTACCTTACCTGGACGACTGGCTGATAGCAGCTCCCTCCAGGAAGGGAGGAGTGGTCCAGAGATCTGGCCTCCAGGTCTGCTCTCAACTGGGCCTCCTTATCAACGAGGCCAGTCGAACTCGAGCCAAGCAGGTGATTCTATTCATCGGGCGCAGCTCGGCTCTCTTCGAGCCAGGCGCGGCTCGGCGGACAGGGGCCGAGGTTCTTCCTCCTTTGCCCGATCATTTCTGGTTGCAATTTCGCGCCTGCCGGGACTTCCTCGCCTCCTGGGTCTCATGGCGGCCTGCACCAGCGTGGTCCGTTGGGCCCGCTGGAACATGCGTCCCCTTCAGTGGGGACTGGCCAGCCAGTGGTCCTGGCGCTGCGATCCCTTGGACCAGGCCTGTGTCGGTGACACAGGGGATGTGGGAACGCTCCCAGTGGTGGACCGTTCCAGATCATTTGCAGGAGGGCATCCCGTTCGTCCGCCCGAGCCGCCGGTCTCTCTGTCGACCGATGCCTCTCTGATGGGTTGGGTGCCCATCTGGGGAACACCAGGCTCATGGCCTCTGGTCCCAGCGGGAGTCCCGATGCACATCAACCTGCTGGAGCCCGAGCGTCCGCCTAGCTCTCACCGCCTGTCTCCGTTCCTCCGGGTCAAGTGGTCCGAGTCCAGACGGACAATACCACGCACCATGTACTATCTAAACCGCCAGGGCGGGACGCGCCCATGCTTCTATGCAAGGAAGCTCTCCGATTTGGTCACTGTAGCAGCCTGGAGGCGGATCTCCCAGCCATTCACGTGGCAGGAGCCTCCAACACCCTGGCCGATGCCCTGAGCCGATAGGGGCTGCATCCCACAGTGGTCTCTCCTGCCGGAGGTAGTACAGCATCTGTTCTCCCTTTGGGGCACACCTCAGGTGGACCTGTTTGCCTCCAGGAGAACGCGGTTGAGTCTGTTCCATGCCCGCCTCAGCAGGGCTCGCTGCAGGGATGCCTTCTGAGGCAATGGACCCCGGCCTCTTTACGCTTTTCCCATTTCTTGATCCACAAGGTGCTTCTCAGGCAGGAGGGACAAGGTGCAGGTGATTCTGATAGCCCCAGACTGGCCTCGCCAGTTCTGGTACCCAGATCTCCCCAGTCTCAGCTCCAGGACTCCGCGGCAGCTTCCAGCTCGCCCGGACCTGCTCTCAGTCAATCAGGGGAAGGTGTTCCATCCGGACCTTCAATCCCTGCACCTGACGGCCTGGTTCCTGAGCTGCTAGAGTTCCAGGCCTTGGGTCTTTCCGGACGAGGTCCTCAATGTAGTTGAGGCGTCCCGTAGAGTCGACTCAGAAAATGTTATGCCTTCAAATGGAAAAGGTTTTCCATTTGGTGTCAGGCAAGGGCTTGGATCCTTCCTCCTGTTCCTTGGCAAGCATCTTGGACTATTTATGGTCCCTTTCTAGTCAAGGGCTTAGGTCGACGACCCTAGGGGTGCACCTGGCAGCCATCTCTGCTTACCGGGCGCGGGCCGGAAGCAGTCGGTGGCGCATAGAGGAAGGTGGTCTGGCGCTTTTCAAGGCCTTGATCACATTTCCTCCAGTGCGGGAACCCCACCTCCGTGGGATCTACTGCTGGTATTGGCAAAGCTCATGGGCAAGCCATTCGAACCTATGCACAGGTGTGCTTCTCTCACCTGTCGTGGAAGACCGCCTTCTTGGTGGCTATCACGTCAGCCAGAAGGATGGGAGAGCTCCAGGCGCTTCCATCGAGTCTCCTTACCTGGTCTTCCACAGGGACAAGGTTGTCCTGCTTCCCCACCCGGAAATTCCTTCCGAAGGTGGTGTACATTTCACCTTAACGAGTGTTGACTCTGCGGTGTTCTACCCCAATCACACCTCGAGGTCAATATAGGCTCCATACTCTGGACCCTAGAAGGGCGCCGCTTATTATAAGGAGCGCACGGTTGAAATTCGGGAGAGGTTCGCCAGCTGTTTGTCACCACGCTGAAGCCGCATTCTGGCAGACCTGCAGCCAAGCGGACGATAAGCAGGTGGGTAACCTCCTGCATAGATCTCTGCATAAGTTGGCGGGCATGGAGCCTCCCAGAGGGATAAGAGCTCATTCTACCCGCCATACTGCTGCAACGGTGGCTGCTTCCAGGGATGTCCCTATCCAGGAAATCTGCAGGGCTGCTACCTGCAGTCAAACACCTTCATTACCCACTACCACATCGACCTTGAGTCACGCCGGGATGCTGGTTTTGGGGCCTCGGTTCTCCAGTCTCTCTTTCCAAGTAAGTATTGGGGTGTGCGTCTTGCCTCCCTCCTCCCGGAGAACTGCTAGAGTCTGCCAATGAGTGTGGATGAACAACATATCCATGTCCCTAGAAATACAGGTTACTCACCTGTAACAGGAGTTCTAGGAATGGTATATGTTGTTCATCCACACGACCCACCCGACCTCCCCGGCTTCGACGCACAACCTGAGCTTCCAGCGGGCCAGATCTGGCGTCATGGGGCGGAGCCGAGAGTTATACCACCCGGGTGGGTGGGAGGAGCAAGCTTGAAGACCTTCCGGCAAGATTTAAAGCGGCAAGGATACCTGCCAATGAGTGTGGATGAACAACATATACCATTCCTAGAACTCCTGTTACAGGTGAGTAACCTGTATTTTCTTCACAGTGGCTGTGGTCGATATTACTGTTGGCTGTAATGCCCTCTATGAAGGAATTTAAGCAAATATGGCAGTTCTTCCAAACTGTGAAGGAGCACGCCACTAACATCCCTACCCCTAATATATCTAGTGTTGTAGAGAAATAAGAGTACTATGATGAGGAGGAAAAAGAGCCTGTCTCTCCCCTCCCGGGTCACTGTGGATAGAGATGGTTTTCCCAACCCCACCCCACCCCAAGAATATTAGAGGATTATTCATTCTATTCTGCTTTTCTAAAATCATTGGCTGCTGTGACTAACATCCCCACTACTGAAACTGACCTAGACGTTGGGAAGATAGATTTCCAAAAAGGGCTGGGCCTAACCTCAGTCAAAGATGGTCAGCATACCAATCTATGAAACTTTAAAAAAGATGCATAAGAAAGTCTTGCAATTGCCAGCATCTGTAACATCAGTTGACAAGAAGTTGGAAAAGGTTCTGAATACCTTTATGTGCACCCAGACCCAGAAGGGTTAATTCAAGCCGCTGCATATAAAAAAGCCAAACATTTTTAATCAGCACTACATGACGAAACACCACACTAACAGGAAACTCTCTGGATAGTGATGATACCTTTCTGTGACAGATTGCCCTCAGATTAAAGGGCACAGATCTTCCAAGAATTCATTTTCACCATTGATTCCCACTTGTGTGTCAAAGCCGAAAGTACCAGGACCCTGGTGAAGCCAAAACTTTTCTGATGGGGACTGGTGACATGAGAGGCTTCTCATGCTGCAGCCTCCAACCATCCCTGTGAAACCTATGTAGACTTCAAGAAGTACCTTGGGTTGGAGAGTTTGCGATTACTATGAGAATAGATTCTGAAGTAGAAAACTAAACCTAACATCCCCTCTGGCCTGTGTCCAGGTAGCAGTGAGATGCAAATATGTGGACTGTGGACCAGGTAGCAGCTTTTCGAATATTTGCCAGTGGCACATTCCTTCTAGCTGCCACTGATACTGCTGTACTTCTAGTGGACTGTGCCTTAATGTCATTTGGGTGTACTTTCCCTGCCTTGGTGAAGCAGAAATTTTACTGTGACTACTATTCATCTCACGTGTACGGACGAAATTTCGCCGGACATTATGCCTCAGACAAAATGTTGCGCCAGGACAGAATGTTACCGGATACAGTGTCATCAGATAAAATGTTGCCTGGTCCATATGTCACTCGTCAGTAACATTACACTGTATTGACTGGCGACACTGACATACTGTGCTACTCGGCCATGCTACTTAAAGTACAATTCCACAAGAACAAGGTGAGTCTCGAACCTCTCATCAGCTGCAAATCCCGATATATCAGTTTCAGTTTAGATGGAGAGCCCTAGTAATGGCCATTGTCAGGAAGACTTCACAGATGTGTGTCAAAAAAAAATAGTAAACCATGGAAAACATTTAGGACTTTGTAGTACTGAGCAGAGCTGTCGTAGACATTAATGCTGTACGAACATAAGGTTGCCTATGGTAACATAAATTGCACTGTCGAGAGGAGAGCCTTGGGCATGAGGAAGGACACGGGATCCCTCATGGCAACACATAATAAGCAGACACAAAGGACAGTGTGCCAGCTGTATTCAAATGTGGTATTGGCAAGACTCAGTTACTCATAAATGGCAGACCCAGACACCCTCCATGCACCTTTTCGCCCATGTCTGAAACTTGACACATACCTCATCTAGCTGGCTTTGCAGTTTTGGACTGTAACCTTCCCTCCTGGGCAGCTTCCATTGTATGGACATAGCTGTCAGCATCTAGGAGTTTGGCAAAAAATTTGGCTGGCTAGAGTAAAGCAAATTCCCAGCCGATGGCTCGCAGAGTAGTTTTAACTCCGGAGAATTGATGTCTTTGTAGTTGAAGCTCCCAGTTGAAACCCATTTTCTCTGTATCAGGGTAGCAGATGTACTTCATTAAATAGTGTCTTAGCTTATACCTGGACATGACTAGTGTCCAGTATGGTGAGTCCTCTGTATTTTGGCAGTGATCGGAGAAAGTGTAAGAGAGTAAACGGTAGCAATATTGCCCATCAATACAGTGCAGCATTTTTGACAAGTGACATTTTGGCTGCTGACATTGTATCCACCAACATTTTGTCCTGGCGTAATGTCCGCCGACATTTTGACTGTGCCCCATCTCGATATGGTCTGCATGGAGTATAGGTGTCCTTTGATACCTTGCCATATGTAACAAACAATTGTTTTTTGTTGTTCCTCATATCAACTGTTACAAACTCATGAAAACTGAGGTCCCTCCTTACATCCACTTTGTGGGTTTTCTTTCCTTTCTTCTGTTGACATGTGGCTACTGGCAAGGTAACAGGCTGATTCAGGTGGAATTCTAACACTGCAACTTTGGAAGAAATTAAACATTTGTTCTTTTTTTTTCTTCCAACTCTATCTCCTCTGACTCCGGAACTCTCTCAGACCTCTCCGCTGGCCGGTGCCGCTCTACCACCCACTGTGAACCCCGCCATCCTCAAGGTCATTACTTTCTCCTCTGGGACCCCCGAGGGGACTTAGGGTCCCGAGGAGATCGAAGGGGCGGTGGTGGGGCTCCAGTGTTGGGCATGTGGTGGCAAGGCTGTGGAAGGGCCATCGCCTATCTGGGCTGGAGGGGTATTTAGTAATGTTTATGCCCCGACATGAAACATGCAATGCTGCCCAGCCCGCGACGTGAGTACTCCCACTCACATCCGGAAGGCTACCACCTGACATTTGCCCCAAGCCTGTAAGCCTGCATGTAACAGTGCCGCCGGTCTCCCACTGGGGACGCTGCTGCACCGACTACCGGATCCTCCCGAGAGACAGAGCAGTCCCTCGGACGCTCAATCCTCTCTTCTCCAGCGACCTCGCGTCCGGGCTTGTTCTCAAACCCGGGTCGCCGGCGTGGCGCTAAATATTTGTTCTTAATGCACTCTTTCATTGTGGAAAATCAAGTATGAGGGATCTCTGCTGAGTGCTTGTAATTAACCAACTCTCCTTGCTGAATTAGTAGCCATCAGGAATAAAGTTTTCCAGGTGAACAACTTTGGCTAAGTGGTGGCCATAGGCTCAAATCGATAGTTCATTAACTGAGTGAGAGCAAAATTTAGGTCCTAAATTGGTATAGGGTTCTTTATAGAGGGATTGGTAATCTTCTTCGAAGATATCTCTTTCATCAGGCCAAACCTTTGGCACTATAACCGTGTCAGCACTAGGACTACACAAAAATTTTGAAAGCCAGGGGCCGCCCATGACATCACATGCCAGCGTCTGCATTAACATGGTCAAACCCTCCTCTCCTCAGTTCTTTACCCACCGTTGCTCAGACTCGTTGGACCCGCCATCGGAAACGCCACTGCCATTTTCTTTATTTTTTCCTTACACTAATAGTAATCACTTTTATAGTGATTTTTGGTGACCTGCATGCTGCCAAAAGAACCACTGAAGCTCGACAAGGACAGCACCCACAGAGTGTGTGTCTGCTGCCTAGGCCTCTCTCACAACATGAAAGCCTGTGAGATCTGCTGAGGATTACACTCTGCTACCAGGTGACACAGGAAGGGGGCTTTGGAGAAATTCCTCCTTCAGAAGACCTTAGCAGCAGTGGAACATCGGCTGTAGGGCAGATCCTGTCACCTGTGCTGTTGATCGAATCATGGTGCGTCAGAAGTCATAGGAAAAATCCTCATTAAGGAGCCACAAACACTGGGACAAGGTAAGGCTTCTCTGGCGAGGTCAAATTAAGCTAACAGCTTCTGAGTGCGAGCCAAGCTTCGATGCAGTTTGCTCCAGCGGTGGCAGAAACCCCCTGACAGTCGACCAGCCACCAAGGTCTGGGCTTTGTGTAGGCACTGCCGGGCCTATTACAGCTGGTACATCGCCGTCAACAGAGATTCAACCACCACCCTCCAACAGTGCAGTTACAAGTACCACTCAAAGTGGCATAGACGCACAGGCAGTACTACCATTCTCTGACATGATGCAGCATCTACTGCTAGGCCTACCTCCTACATTGGGCCCATTGACAGGGACTACCACAACTACTCTGTTGACGCTGTAATCTGATACACTGTAGAATAGACCTCCTCAGTCACCGACAATGTCGCTGATACGGTCATCCATTCCTGTCAATGAGATACGATGAGGAATGTGAATACAACCCTGACCTCATAATGGAGGAGGAGGAGAAGACTATGCTGAGGATAGCCATTATACACCTCATATATATATATATATATCTCTCTATATATATATATATATATATATCTCAGTGACCATTCCCCCATCAGCTGCACCTGGTGAAACAAATTCTGGAAATCTCCACCAAAGGTCATCCTGAGCAGAGTCCTACCCCATGGGAAGCTAACCCACCTAAAATCACACCTACTAAATCAAGACTGGTCCCCCCTCAACCTGGCGCCCAATGCAAATACAGCCCTTGATCAATTCATACGCATTTTCAATGAAGCTTGTAACATCTTTGCCCCACCAAAAAAGCGGTAAATTAAACCTCTGCAATCCTTGGCTTACGTGGTTCCCTTAAAGAAGCTGAAACACAGGGACCACCTTGGGAACTAGCCAGAGAAACAGGAAAACAGGCAGACATCCAAACTTCAAAAGAGCTAGAAATGATTGCGCCAAATCCATACGCCAACAGAAATCTGAATACTACAAGACTGCACCATGACACCTGGGAAATGCAAGAGATTGTGAATAACATTGAAGATGTTACTGAAGGAGTCCAAATCGCCCCCTACTGCAATCACAATAAACGGGAATACTGTCCTGGACCTAAAAGTCATAGCCAACACCTTTTAATGATGCCTTCACCATCCTCAGCAGCATCCTCCCTCCTGACTTTTTCAACAACAGCGACCCCCTCTTCCCACCCATCAGTCATCACCAAAAAATTGTCCCCCTTTCTACTTCAGAGCAGTAAGCAATAATACTGTCAGGAAATATATTTCAAAGCCATTAAAACACTAGAGCCAAGTGCTGACACTGGACCTCAAACTTCTGTCCTCACTCTAGACGAGGTTCTGGGCCTCTCACCAGGATCTTTAATCTCTCTCCCTCTCTCTCAGCCAATTCCCTGACAAATGGAAGGCAGCGACTGTCACACCTGTCCATAAAGGTGGTGACCAGACCTCCCATGTGAACTACCAACCTATCTCTATCCTGCCACCCCTCTCTAAGGCCCTGGAACGGATAGTAGCAGACCAGCTCACTGATCATCTGGACAAGTACAGCATCCTTTGCCGGCAGCAACACGGATTTAGAAAAGGGCACAGCACTGCCACGGCACTTCTTGAGTTTACAGGAGCCATACACAACTCCCTTGATCAGGGTCACCTAACTGGAGCTACATTCATCGACCTGTCAGACTTTTGACACTGTCCATCACCGCCTCCTGCTTCATCAGCTACTGAACATTGGCCTCTCCGTGGAATCAGTGAAATAGTTCAATAGCTATCTTGACAACAGGTCCCAATGTGTAAAAATATCAGTCGTGGTCTCCGACACTAAGCAGATTCGCTCTGGTGTCCCCCAAGGCTCCATCCTGGGCCCATTGCTGTTCAGCCTGTTCCTCAACTCCTCCCGACTCCACCTCTCAGCAAGTCATACTCTATGCAGATGACACAGTGATTCTTGCCTGTCGTCATGACCCAAGCCATCTGCAACAAACCCTTCAACACGGCTTCACCTCTGTTGAAAGCTGGTTCAAAGAACATAAGTTAATACTCAACCAGAAAAAAACGAAGACCCTGATTTTCACTAGCCAGCAAAACAAGCACAAACATCACCAACTCTCCTTGAACACCTGCCTCGGGGACTTCCTGGAGCAGGTTGACTCCTTCAAATACCTAGGAATCACCCTAGACCCACACCTGTCCTTTGGAACCCACATAACCAATGTCGCTAAAACCGTGAATACTAGGCTGGGCTTACTCTACCAGTTACGTCGGCACCTGACTAAAGGCCCTCTTTGCGCAGTTCAAGCTCCATCATCTCCCAGATTGACTATGGTCTTGTCATCTATGGCACTGCCACTACCACTGCACTCAGAAGGATTACTACCACCCTAAACAAGGCCTGTCGACTCATTACTGGGGCCAAACAGCTCACACACACCTGTGACCTCTACTCACAAGCTGACTGGCTTCAACTTGATAATAGAATTCAGTACCAAACCTGCGTGGTTGCTAAGAAAATACAGTTGGGAACTGCCCCTCCCGGGGTCTGTTCACTCCTTCAAATGAAAACCAGCTCCAGAATTACCAGGGTATCAAAGCCACAACTTTTCCATATCCCTCACTGCCGCACAGCCATTGGCCAGTGTTCATTCATACAGGGCACCCACTTGGGTTTAACGGTCTTGCCAATGATACTATCAATACCACTGGGCTAGGGGTCTTCAAAACCGGGTTCCGAAACACCCTGGTCGCTTCCAGCATCTGCGACTGTCATGGATAATGTCTATGCAACTCTGCTCCGCTACCGCTGTTTCCTATATCTAGCTCCTTACATAACGCACTTGCCCTAGTTTGTCCTCTGCCCCACACGCTCTACAGCACCTGACAATGCCACCTTCCTGGCAGCTCCCCCCAGCACCCCCTTATCCTTACCTACCCCCACCTCTCCTCTCTTCTCATTTTCTTACCTCCCCCTTGCCCCTCCCATTTCTTTCTACCATCCCCCATTATCCTCTTCCTTTCCACTTTACCCTCTCCCTGTCTGTTTGAAATTAATTTGATATCCTTTACCCTTATTTGTGTAACAATTTTGTCTATTGTCATGTGATACCTATGTCTTGATGTGATACCTTTGTAAAAGAGCCCTGGGCTCAAAGGTAATTGTAGTTCTAGAATTGAAATAAATAAATACATGACACCAGCTCAACAGTCTCCTCCAGCAGCAAGGACTGTGTTGTGAACACACCCAGGTTACCTCCAGAGGATCCCTCATTTTTTGCCATAATGCAACAAATGCAAGCTGCCATGGGCTTTACCTTAGAGGAGCATGATTCTACCAAAAAGAACCTGCTGGAGCTTCTGGAGATGCCAGACTCTTCTGCTATTGTTCCTCCTGTTTCCAGCATAAGACAATGCTACTTATTCAGCTGGGCATAAACCAAACAGCATACCACATGTTCCCAGAAGGCAGACAAAATGTATTCTGCGAAACCCTCTGGAAGGCCGCCTTATGTTAACCAGTCTAAGACTGATTCAGTGGTGATCGCAGCTGCCCATGACAGGTCCAGGGCACCTAGACACACAAGTTTCCTTCTTACTTATAAGGATTTCAGGAGGTTGGATGTGCTGGCCAGACGTACCTGCACCTCTGCCTCTTTGGGCCTGCGTTTGCCAGTTACCAGGTCCATATGATAAAATACCAGAATACCCTAAAGAGGAAGGCCAAGGCTGCTGCACAAGCCTTTACAAAGGATTCTGTTAAACAGGAGTTGATCAAGACTCTTGCTACTGGTGCCGATGTGAGTAAACATTTCATCTGCACAGCATATGATATCTCTCATGCTTCTGCCAGGGCTGCGGCAGCTGGCACCGGTCTCAGGCATTACTCCTGGCTTAGGGTGGCAGTTTTTTCCACTGATGTGCAGCAGAGAGTTCTCAGTGCCCCCTTTAGGGGACAGAAGCTGTTTGGCCATGATGTGGAAGAAGCTTTGAAAAACCTTCAGTCATCTGGCAAAACTCTGAAGTCAGTCAAATCCCTGTACCATGCCCGGGGTAGGGGTAGT
The DNA here is from genome assembly GCA_016271365.2 of Neoceratodus forsteri. Classification (NCBI taxonomy): domain Eukaryota; kingdom Metazoa; phylum Chordata; order Ceratodontiformes; family Ceratodontidae; genus Neoceratodus; species Neoceratodus forsteri. The sequence goes on from CM028136.1 coordinate 897,381,871, forward strand.
GGTAATTTCTCCAGTCTGCTGTCAGAGAACGCCATCAGGCCTACAGACAGCAGAGTGGAGGCAAAGGTGCTGGGGCCCTGCCAGTTCCCCTCCAACTCCAGGTGCCCATTGAAAAGCACCCATTTTACTGTGCTTTATAATTTTAACATTTTCTCAGTTTAACATTGACTATTCGGTGATCTTACTTCGAGAGGGCTCTTGCAGTAGGTAATTACATATAGGACTGACGCCGGCCGGCGGCAGGACCCCACGGAAAAATTTCTAGCTAGCAGTCCCTGGCGAGGGACCGCCCCCACATCAGGTGACCGGCGTCATGCGACGTCGGTATAAAGGGGCGGTCCCGGACGCCCACCTTCCAGTTCTTTCCTGCCGTTAGCTCGTGCAGCGCCTCGCGGTAAAGTTCGTGCTTCGTCAGCCCCTGCTCTTTCGTCGGTTTTACCAAAAATTAAAAGTATTTTTCCTTCTATCGTCAGGTCATTGACTGGTGTATGTCGCCCCTACACCTCCAGCACAAAATGAGTGCGACTTGTGCGGCCAACTGCCACACAAGGACGGCCATTCTCTGCCTCTTCTGTTTAGGCCCCACCACCCGGTCGACAAGTGCCTGCATTGCCTTCACTTCAACGCGGCTACCTGCAGACAATGCCAACAGTCCCTGGAAGCCCATCTTCTCAAGAAAAAGATGTCTTCGATGGAAAAAGAATTGAAGAAACTCAGGCAGGCGTCTACTTCTCCGGAAGGACATCGCAAAAAGCGGGACAAGGAAAGGCATCGGGAGAAGGCCTCCTCGTCCGTGACTCCGGCCGGAGTTGTGGCCCAGGTAACATCCCCTCCGGGGGACCGTCCGATGGCAGCCTCCAAGGGTTTGGAGGAGGCGCGCCCGCCCATCTGGCTCACGCCGGGCCTTGTGGGCGCCCCGGCAAAGGAGGCTCGCCCCAGTTCGGCCGCAGGCTTGCGCCACTGGTGCGGGCGACTCCCATAAGCTGGCCGCTCCTCCGACGCTCCACCGGAAGAAGGTCGAGAAGACGCCTGACCTTCGAAGCGGCGACGACCGCCCCTCGGACTGGGCCGCCCTCCTCCTCGGCCCGCTCTGATGAGGGGACCAGAAGACGGACGCTGCCTCCGCGCCCGCCGAACTAGCCCCTAAGCCACATGTCCGCTTCCCCGATGTGCGCGCCAGCGATGAACCTACGACGGACCCTCCAACACCTGTCGCATTTGGTTCCCGCAGCTTTCCAGTCTGGGAGCCAGAGTCACCCCAGCCTGACCCCGGGATTTTTCTCCCATCCCCGGCGATGCGGGGATGTTTCTCTCCGCCAGACCTCCTCCTAAGAAACTGGATCTGACGCTGCCCCCGGTCCCGCCAGCCCCGACACTGTCAGGATTTTCCCTTCCGCCGGGCCCGCCCCCCAGGCCTTTCAATGTTGACCCGCCTGGCCACCTTCCGACCGCCTGCTTGCAGCTCCTGGCACCCGGTGCCGCCGTCTTATCCGGGCGCTATCGCACTGGACCGCAGTATCCAATGCCGGTCCTCAGACGCCGCAGTACCTGACGCCACAATACCTGGCGCCGGTTTTCCTGCAGCCGGGTTTCGGATACTCTCCTTACGGATACAATCCGTATTCCTTTACCCCCCCTCCTCCTCCACCTCCACCGCCCCCTCGGCCGCCGGTGGATCTGCAGAAGTCTCTGGCTTCCTGGTGGGCTGAGGCCAAGGCTCAGCTTACCAAGGAAGTAGAGAGCCGTCTTACGGCAACGGTGCCACCCGGCTCCCATACGCCCGAGACGGCACCTCCCTCACCACCTCCGGACTCCAGGGCCCTTCCCTCTGGATCCCGAGAGGGGCAGGACACGTCAGGGATCCCCCCCAGCGTGTTAGAGTCTTATTCTTCTTCTTCCTCTCGATTCTTCCAACGGATGCTCCGAGAGATGACGAGCCTCGCCTCCGGCCGTGGACCCCTCCGAAGTCTTTTCCGGAGGATCCTTCCTTTGTGGAGTTGCTCAGAAAAATCCAGGAAGTACATCAGTGGCGCTCCTTGGAACCAGATCCTCAGCGGGTTAAACTCACCGAACATCTGGACCTGCCCCTGACAGCTCCAACTTTAGTGCCACCCTGGATCGAGCCTCACGCCGACCTTGTTTCCACTATTTGGAAACAACCATCGGCATTAGCCCGCTTCCTAGGAAGCTCAACAGGCTATACCAGGCTCCAGAGGGGGGACTATTTGACTCCCACCCTCGTGCAGATTCAGTCATGATTAGCGCCGCTCACGGCCGGTCAGCGCATCCCAAACATCTAAGCTCGTCTCCTCCGGATAAGGAATCTCGCCTCCTGGACCAGTATGGAAGAAAAATTTACGCCTCTTCCACACTGGGAATTTGAGCCCGAATTACGTTGCTCATATGGGGGATTACCAGAAGGCCATCCTTACCCAGGCAGAATCTAAGATTGACTCCTTACCTGCTCTCAAGTCAAGCAGGAGTTAGCCGATTTAGTCCGTTCTGCTCGTTCGGCCAGTCACCACATTCTGCGGATGACATACGATGCAGTGGACACTACCGGGCGGAGCCCCGCTTTCGCCATGAGTCTTTGGTGTCATGCCTGGCTCCGCGTGTCAGGTTTGGTCCCGAAGGTGCAGTCCGCCATCCAGGAAGCACCTTTCAGGGGTTCGGTGCTTTTTGGTGGTGATATCAAGGACATCATCACCGACTTGCAGGACAAGGGGACGGCTCTGAAATCCATGGATTCCATGTACCGTCCCCATCCCCCGCAGTGGCGTCCTTTTCGCAGACGCAGTCGGCCACAAGCGAAACCCCAAGGAAGGCGGGCCACTAAACGTCGGGCCCCCGCAGCTGCCAGGCCCCCCCCACCCAAAAAAGCAGCGGGTGCCCCAGCTGCGGTGCTGCCCCACACCACCTGACTCCTCCCCTCTCCCACCGCCTCTGGACACACTGGAGGAACCGTTAGGAGGGAGGTTCTCCCTCCACCTTCCGGGTTGGGAGAGGATAACAACGGATTCATGGGCGCTCCAGATTATAGCGGAAGGGCACTCTATAGAGTTTCTACAGAAACCACCCCACCACCCACCTCTGAAGTCGTCCTACGCAAGGGACCATCTTCCTTTGGTCCGGGAAGAAATCTCTGCCCTGCTCGCGAAGAAGGCCATAGAACCCGTTCCCCTTCACCTTCAAGGGACAGGTTACTATTCCCATTTCTTCCTGGTCCCAAAGAAGACTGGAGATCTCAGACCCATTCTCGATCTCAGCTCCTTGAACCTTTACGTGGAATACAAAAGGTTCAGGATGCTCTCCCTACAGATCCTTCTGCCCCTCCTTCGGCCGGGTCAATGGCTTTGTGCGCTGGATATGCAGGATGCATATCTGCAATCCCATCTCGCCCATCTCTCCGTCAAGTATCTTCGGTTTGCTTTTCAGGGGACCATTACCAATTCCAGGCGCTCCCGTTTGGTCTTTCCTCGGCACCCGAGTATTTACCAAATGCCTGGCTGTGGTAGCAGCCCACCCGCGCATAATGGGAGTTCAGGTGTTCCCTACCTGGATGACTGGCTCCTGGTGGCCTCGCCCAGGAGGAGCTCCTGCATTTTCTCCCTCACCCAGCAGGTTTTTACTTGCCTGGGTATTATCATCAACCATTCCAAGTCTCATCTGGATCCCTCCCAGAGACTACAGTTCATCGGAGCTATCCTCGATACGACAGTGAGCAAGGCCTTCCTGCCTCCGGACAGGGCGGCCTCTCTTCAGTCACAGATTTCCCTGCTATCAGAACACAGGAGAGTTCCGGCGAGGTCGGTTCTCAGTCTCCTGGGGCTCATGGCGGCCACTATTCCGACAGTTCCCCGGGCTCGGCTCCACATGAGGATCTCTCAGTGGACTCTTCGTTCCCAATGGGATCAACTTGTAGATGACCTACATCATCTAGTTCTGATCTCCTTGCCGATGGCACGAGACTTGCAATGGTGGATGGTTCGAGAGAACCAGTTTCGGGGGGTCCCCTTCCGTCATCCTCCCCCCTCCCAGACTCTGATCACAGACGCATCAGGCGAAGGTTGGGGAGCCCATTTGGGTCCTCACCGAACCCAGGGATTATGGTCCAGATTGGAACTAGCTCTCCACATCAGTGTGCTCGCGCTTCAAGCAGTACTATATGCTCTCCAAGCCCTTCACCAATACATTCTTCCTGGCCACCTAGCCATCCAGACGGACAACATGTGCATGGTGTGGTACATCAACAAGCAGGGAGGGACTCGATCCTACCCTCTATGCAGGGAAGCAATGAGGGTCTGGGACTGGGCAACTCAACACAACCTTCACCTCACTGCAATTCATGTTCCAGGAGTCGACAGTACCCTGGCAGACAAGCTAAGCTGCTCTTCTGCCATACCACACGAGTGGGAATTGGACCAGACGGTGCTGGACGATATCTTCCAGCTTTGAGACTCCCACAAGTGAACCTATTACGCCTCTCCCCAAGCATAAAATTTCCCACCTTTGCTACTCGTTCCAGGCGGGCGTTTTCTGGGCGACGCTCTGTCTCTAGACTGGAAGGACAGATTCGTCTATGCTTTTCCCCCTCTCTGGTCCCTCGTGTATTACAGAAACTAACCGCAGAAGGAGCGAGAATGATTCTGATCGCTCCTTTCTGGCCCAGGCAAATCTGGTTCTCTCTTCTACAACAATTCTCAGAGGTTCCTCCTCTTCCTCTTCCTTTATCTCGGGGTTTGCTGACCCAGGATCAGGGGACCCTGGTCCATCTGGGCCTCAAGTCCCTGCAATTTCATGCATGGCTCCTGCAGACCTAGCTCAATCTCGTTTTGGTGTCTCTCCAAAAGTGGCGGAGATTCTGGTGGAGGCTAGAAAACCCTCCACTAGGTCCACTTATGCCATGAAATGGAAGAGATTTTCTATTTGGGCCGCCTCTAGGAACGTGGAGCCTTTCTCCTGTTCAATGGCCGTTCTGCTGGAATATTTGTCATCTCTTCAACCTGGGTCTCAGTCATTCCTCCTTGAAAGTGCACATGGCCGCTATTTCAGCGTACCATGTTCCTTTCGCAGATAAAACGTTTGCCCAATTGGAGGTCTCTAAGACCTTTCTTAGAGGCGTCCTTCATCTGAGGCCCCCTGTTCGGACTCCTGCTCCCCCTTGGGACTTGGACTTTGTTCTCGAGAAACTTACCCTCCCTCCGAACCTGCGGCTTCCGCAGATCTGAAGTTTCTTTCGTGGTAGACGCTCTTGTTGGTGGCCATTACTTCCGCTCGAAGAATTTCCGAGCTCCAGGCCCTTATGTGTAAAATCCCCTATTTGATTTTTCACAAAGAACGAGTGGCTCTTCGCACGAACCCTAAGTTTCTACCTAAAGTGGTAGCTGAGTCTACCTTAAATCAGTCTATAGAGTTACCTGCCTTTTTCACGCAGTACTCTAATCAAGGGGAGTATTTACTCCATACCATGGTTGTTCACAGGATTCTGAGATACTACACCGATAGGACGAAGGATCTCAGAAAGACTGATCAGTTGTTCGTCTCTTTTGCTCACAAAAGGGAAGGCAATGCTGTTTCCAAGCAAGGCCTGTCAAAGTGGTTGGCTCATTGCATCACTTTTTGTTATGACAAGTACAAGAAGACCCTTCCGGGTCAGGTCAGAGGTCACTCCACCCCAGGAGTAGCGGCTTCTGCGGCTTGTTTCAAGAATGTGTCGGTGGCAGACATCTGTGCTGCCGCCACCTGGACTTCCGTCCATACCTTTACGAAACACTACAGTTTGGACATTGCCTCTCGCCGTAGAGCAGGCTTCGGGCTAGCTGTTTTGCAAGGCCTCCTATCTTGAGGTTTGCAAGACTTCCAATATTTTCTGGAGTAGTTCCTCTTCCCGGTGCCTTTTATTTGTTCCAGACTGCTTGGGATTCAGTCCTATATGTAATTACCTACTGCAAGAGCCCTCTCAAAGTAAGATAGTACAGTTACGTAAGAACTTACCGTAACAGTAGATCTTCGAGAGAGGCTCTTGCAGTAGGTAATACCTTCCCGCCCTCCATCCCCCTAGGCTTTTTCAGCTCTTTTTCCAGGAATGGAAACATCTGCTTCTCTCTCGTCCGGGCCTGTGGCGGGAAAGAACTGGAAGGTGGGCGTCCGGGACCGCCCCTTTATACCCGGCGTCGCATGATGCGGTCACCTGGCGGGGGCGGTCCCTCACCAGGAACTGCTAGCTAGAAATTTTTACGTGGGGTCCTGCCGCCGGCCGGCGTCAGTCCTATATGTAATTACCTACTGCCAGAGCCTCTCTCGAAGATCTACTGTTACAGTAAGTTCTTGCGTAACTGTACTTTCTTACTGATGGTTTGTCTTCACTACCTTCCTCTTCTTCTGACTGCTCCACGAAGTGTGCCTGCAGCAAACAGATCCTAGACAAGGACGGCCATTCTGTCTGCATCTTGTGCCTAGGCCCAGACCACAATGTCCAGACCTGTGAGGCCTGCTAGAACTTCATCCTGGCCACCCACAGACGTTGACAGAAGATCCTGGAGAATCACCTCCTCAAGCAGAAGATCACCTTAGTGGAATGGGAGCTGTAGGCCAAGAGCTCCTCCGCTTCCCCAGCCCAGTCCTTGGACTCTTCTTCATCGAAGTCCCAGGACAAATCTTCTGGGAAGCATAAACATAGTGACCAAAAACCAGGACTGACCCCGGTCTGCCTCCTGCTCGCGGTCCCTTCATAAGGATTCTTCAGCCGCGAAATGGTCCTCCCTCAGGGGGTCAACCTCCACAGCCCCACACGCCCTAATCTCCACAGGGCTACTGGTGGCCCCACCATCCACCCGGGGCTCCCTCGTAGGTGGAGACTCCCCAGGACAGGGTACTCTGTATCCTACCCCCCAGCCCTTGTTCTCTGTGGGCTCTCAGTCAGGCATCTTGGCTGGAGTCTCTTTGGCCGGTGCTGGTGCTACGGGTGCCAGGCTTCTGGCTGTGGGCCCCCCCCCCCACCCCGACACCCATGCCACCAACGCTGGTCTCCTCTGTTAGTACCGCCACCGGTTCTGCGCCTCCTTCGCAGGGGCAGATGCTGCAGGACATTGACCCCTGCCAGAGCCCAGTTTCTCTGCAATCATCGCCTGTGGAAACCCCTCCAACGTTGCCTTAACTGGCACCCACAGGGCCTGCACCTGTCCTTCCTGTGCCGTAGCCTGTGAGTCCGGCGCCAACCCCGCTACCTTAGCCAGCGCCTGTGGGCCCATCGCCTATTCTCCCACCACCCACTCTGGTGGGTCCGCCGCCCATCCTGCCACAACCCACGCCTGCAGGACCTACGCCTGGGTACCCAATGCCCACTCCTGCTGGCCCGGCACCCATGTACCCCATCCGATGCCTCAGGGACCTATGCCGACTTAGCCATACCCGGTTCCTGTGGGACTGTTTCCGTTCCCCTCTTACCCAGTGAATGTGGGACTGACGCCGGCCCGTTTGGATCATCATGGGCTCATTTCTGCCCTCTAGTCCTTCATGCAGGCACAGGTCCTGGCCCCGAGGGCTCCGGCCCCAGCCTCTCCTCAAGGGCCTCCATTGGGACCCACCTCCCCAGCCCCTGTTCGCCGCGGCCCTGGTGCCCCTCACACACCCCGGGTAAGGTCTAATGTCAGGTCAGCCAGGCACCCAGACGATCGTCGGCCTGAAGAGAGCAGGGATGACGATGCCGACCAAAGCTTCAGCAGTGAGTCCTTCTCCTTGGGGCCAGATTCCTCAGAAGGGGAGAAGGCACCCAGCAACAACCCCTAAGTTGTCCCCCCGAGGACCTTACGTTTGTGGCCATCGTGAGGTACATTCAAGCCACTATGGGGTGGGAGACTGAGGAACAGGACCCAGAGTGACATTGCCTTGCCACTTACTTACACCAGCCAGACACCCCTCCACTGGTGGGTCCCTCCCATGGTTGACTCCTATGAGGACATTACCCGGGCAGCTTGAAACCACCCCCATACGGTACTGGCAGTATCCAAGAAGGCTCACAGGCTTTACCATACCCAGACTGGCAAGCCCTACTTCAGTGAACATCCCAAGGCCGATTCAGTAGTTATCAATGCCGCACAACCGCACCAAAAGACAGAAGCACCTAAACTCCCTTCCTCCTGACTAGGACTCCTGTCAGCTGGACCAGATGGGCAAGTGGGCCTTCGCGTCTGCCACTCTGGCCATCGGGGCTATTAGTTATCTGGCCCATGTGGTTCAGTACCCGAACCTGCTCTGAGACCAGGCTCAGGAGGCTCTCCTAGCCATGGCGGACGACCTCTCCAAGCAGCAAGCCCTCCAGACCTCAAAACGGGCTTGGACGTTGGCATTCATGTCCACTGGGCTGCCAGTGATGCCGTAGATGCCTCAGGTTGGGCAGCGGGCACCGGTATGTGTATGCGGCGCCATGCCTGGCTTCAGGTCTCGGGCTTTGCACAGGATGGTCCAGTCCAGTATTATGGACGCATACTTCAAGGGGTTCAGACTTTTGGGGAGAGATGTGTAGGTTATCCTCTCCGAACTCCAGATCTCAGGATGGACTCCGAAAACCATATATTCTAGGTACCATACCCAGTCAAGGTTGGGGCAGCGGGCTCTCTTTCTTTGCTCCTCCTGCAGGCAGGCGTGACCCACTCCCAAAGCCCAGAACAAGTGCAGGGCGGGGCAGCTCTTCCCACTCCCTCTGGTGCCACCACCTATAGCACCCGAGGTATGGTAGCCCAAGCTGCAGCTGCTCCCACTTCCTGACTCAGTGCCAGACCCTTCCCCCCCATCTTTCCACAGGAGGTGGTCATCAGGGGTCGTTTCTCCCTGCACCCGGATAGGTGGAGGGAAATTGCCACAGACAACTGGGTGCTGCAGCTCACAGAACACGGCCACACTCTCAAGTTCATAGAGTGGCCTGCAGAAAACCCTCCGGGCAAATTCTCATATCCTCTTGGCCATGTCCCACTCTGGAGAAATCAAGGCCTAAAAAAAAAAAAAGGCCATAGAGCTAGTCCCTCGATGACTGCAGGGAAGGGGATACTACTCCCACTTCTTCCTGGTCCCCAGGTGGATGGGAGACCTTCGGCCCATCCTGGACCTAAATCAACTGAACCTGTTTATAGAGTACAAATGGTTCAGGATGGTCACCCTTCAGGGTTTGCTACCCTTGCTTCATCAGGTGGACTGGCTTTGTTCTCTGGATATGCTGGATGCATACCTGCATATCAAGGTTTTTGCCTCCCACCGGCGCTTCCTTTGCTTCCACTTTCAGGGAGCACACTACCAGTTCAGAGCTCTGCCCTTTGGCTTGTCCTCAGCCCCCATGGTCTTCACCAAATGCCTGGCAGTGGTGTCAGCCACCCTGAGACAGCAGGGGTTCTACGTTTTTCCCTACCGGAATGACTGACTGTGAGCGGCCCCATCCAGGGACCGTTGTCTTCAAACTCTTTCTCACACCTGCAGCCTATTCCAAGCTTTAGGTATTACTAATATCCTCCTAGAGTCTTTCTTGTCCCCTTGCCTGCACCTCCTGTACATAGGGGCAGTGCTGGACACCATCCAGGGGAAGGCCTTTTTATCTCCAGGCAGAGCAGAGCATCTAATGGACCAAGCCAGTTTCCTTTACTCCTACCGTCATGTTCCATTGAGGGGTCTTTCTGAGGCTTTTAGGCCTCATGACCGTAGCCGTTGCCACAGTTCCTTTGGCTCGGCTGCATATGCATATCCCTCAGTAGACACTGTGGGTCCAGTGGGACCAGTGCCTGGACGACCTGTGTGGAGTGTTAGTCTCAAGTCCAGACAAGAAAGTACTGTTGTGGTAGGCTAGAACTCAGCAGTCTGTTTCGGGGGTTCCCTTTTCTATACCTCCTCCTCCTCTTCAGCAGATCCTTATGACGGACACCTCTGGCCTCAGTTGGGGAGCCCACATGGGGACCTGACAAACTCAAGGGATATGGCACGAGTTGTAGAGGGCCCTCCATATAAATGTCCTGGAGATGCGCACAGTTCTGTACGCCCTGTAGGCCTTACAGATTCAGCTGTCCCCTGGTCCACTTTTGATTCAGACAGACAACACGTGTGTAGTTTCCTACTTAAACAAGTGGGGGGGGGGCTCATTCCTATCCCCTGTGTATCAATGAGAGGTCTGGTATTGGGCCATCGACCACAGCCTGGAACTCTCGGCCGTCCATGTTCTTGGTGTCCAAAATGTCTTGGCAGACAGCCTGAGCCGCTTGTGGTCCAGAGACCATGAGTGGGAACTTCTGACCTCTGTGGTAAAAGACTTCTTCGACAGGAGTCGGCCCAAGTTGAGCCTTTTTGCGTCCCCACACAATGCAGAACTGACGCTTTTCTACTCGCTAGATCCAGGGTCTGGAGTTTTCTGGTGAGATGTATTGTCCCTCTCCTGGACAGGGAGGTTTCTGTATGCTTTCCCTCCCTTCACACTCCTTCAGCGAGTTCCGATCAAACTCCAGACGAAAGGGGCTACAATGATCCTCATCGCCCTTTCTGTCCTCATCTAGTTCCCCTTGCTGCAACAATTGGCCATGGAAGCTCTGTTGTCCTTGCCCCTGTGCACAGGCTTGCTGTCTTAGGAACAGGGCACCCTGATCTGTCTGGATCTCATGTCTCTCTATCTCCATAAACGGTTCCTGAGAACATAGCCATTGCCAGATTTGGGTTCTCTCCCAGAGTGGCGAATGTCTTAGTGGCAGCCAGAAAACCCTCTGCCAGGGCCACTTACTTTATGAAATGGAAGCGCTTCGCTTTGTAGGCTGCATCCCACCATTTAGATCCCTTCTCCTGTCTGGTGCATCAGGTTTAGAGTACCTTCTGCCCCTCTCAGACTCTGGTTTGCGGTGCTCCTCTATTAAGGTACATCTCTCTGCCATCTCTGTATATCATGTACCTATGAATGGGTGCTTGGTGGCTCTTACGGGGCATTTTGCATTTGAAATCCCCAATCAGGGACCCTGTTCAGCCTTGGCACCTTAATTTTGTGTTGGAAATGGTTACGCTGCCTTCTTTGAACAGACCGCGTCTTGCGAGCTATGTTTTCTATCATGGAAGGTGTTATTTTTAGTTGCCATTACTTCTGCTCAAAGGATTTCAGGCTCTCATGTGTAAAGAACCTTATTTGTATTTTCACAAAGACAGTGTGTCTTTGTGTACAAATCCTTAGTTTCTGCCTAAGGTGGTGTCGCAGTTTACTTTGAATCAATCCATTATCTGGTCCATTAAACATAACATCACGTCTAGAGATCCTAGGGTATTGATGCCATTGTTTAGAGCCTACGTTAGGCCACATTTTGAGTATGTATCACAGCTTTGGTGTCCGTATAAAAAGTCCCAAAACAATTCGAGAAAGTACAGAGGAGATATACTAAATGGTATGTATTGTCTGTCTTATCAAGAAAGACTCAACAGACTTAATCTATTTTCCTTGGAAACTCATCGATTACGGGGGGACATATTGTTTTTATATGATATAATTCAGGACCCTGAACTAATGACTGAATTGGGTCTTGAGTTTAAAGATCATAGATACGACACTAGAGGTCATCCACTTCAGTTGATAAGGAAATCTCACAACTATTTACGTAGGAAGTTTTTCTTCACTGTTTAGAACTATCACTCCATGGAATAAACTTCCCCTTCATGTTATTGTTAGTAAAAATAAAACTGAATTTAAAGCCAGACTGGACACTCTTCTATTATCAGATACTCCACTATCTTATTATAGTTAATTAGCATGGGAGCTCTCATGGGCTGTTGGCTCTCTTGCTCTCTAGGTAACCTTAGTTATGAACCATCCACCTGCCTGTCTATTTTCTGGAGCATTCCAATCAAGGGGAGGCACTGCTCCATACCTTAAATGTGCATTGAATCTTGAGGTACTATACACACCAGACTACGGACTTCAGGAAGTCCAACCAGTTGTTTGTTTCGTTCTCCCCTGGAAAGGAGGGTGCACCAGTGTCCAAACAGTGTTTGTCTAAATGCCTACTGCATTGTCTCTGTTCACCAGAAGTACTGCAAGGAACTTCCTAGAGGGGTGAAAGGCCATTCCATAAGGGGTATGGCTGCATCAGCGGCTTGTTTCTGTAATGTCAGCTGCCGATCTTTGCGCTGCAGCCACCTGGAGCACTGTCCACACCTTTACCAAGCATTACAGTTCGACATCGCCTCGGCAAGCATGCAACTTGACCAGCTGTCCTCTGAGGTCTCTCTTTTCTAGGCTGTTATTTCTTTTGCATACTGCCCAGACTGTCTGTAGTGCAAGTACTGCTTGGGACTTGGTCCTGCCAGTGATGGCCTGCTGCAAGAGATGCGGTTGAAGTAAGATGGTAAAGTTACGTAAGAACGCAAAGTAACGTATCAGAAGATCTTCAAGAGGGTCTCTTGCAGCAGGCCCTGCTTTCCCTCCCTCCTTCCTCTTTCTCCTGTGTCTCTCTCCCCTTCCATTGGGGTGAGCATTCTGCCTTTACTTTTTATTGGTTATTGGGATACCTCGGAGTCCTTGGTTCCCCCCCTTCCGGGATCCTTCTTTTGGCCTCTGGCGGGAGAATTGAGATGGGGCCCACCTGCTTTTTATAGAATTGGCTGACGTCAGGTGCTGACTTCAGGGGTGGGCTACCCTCTCTGGTAGACTGCTAGCTAGAAAGGTTTCCATGTGGTCTTGGTGCCTGATGGCTTAGTCCTACTGGTGATGGTCTGCTGCAAGAGATCCTCTTGAAGATCTGCTGTTGCGATAAGTTCTTACAGAACTGTACTATCCCACAGTGGATTCTGAGTCCAGTAGGACCAATTAACAGACAATCTAGAACAAATGGTTCTAGGAACGTCTCCCTTGCGCAAAGCACTGAAGTGCTGGATGGAAAGCAGCAACCTGATAAAGGATGTCCCATTCCTGTGTGGAACCAGGTGGAGTGCGATTAGCATATAAATGTCCTGGAAATGATATGGGCTCCAGGCACTTCAGGACCACTTGTCCCCGGGTCCTCTGTTAATACAGACAGATATCGGTGTGATGCATTACATCAACAAACAAGGGGAGGTGACTCATTCTTACCTGCAACGCAAGAAAGCAGTTAGAGTGGTATTGGGCTCTGGAGCATGATCTAAAAGTATCAGCAGTACATGTTCCAGGCGTCCAAAATGTCTTGGCAGACAAGCTAAGCAGGTCACAGTCCAGGGTGCACGAGTGGGAACTGCTGACCTCGGTGGGTGGTGTCCTGTTTGCAAGATAGGGTTGTCCAGAGTTGAACCTTTTTGCGTCCCCACACAACGTAAAACTGCCACATGTCTGCTTGCTTGCTCCAGGGGCAGACGTTTTCTGTCGTCCCTGTCCTGGAAAGGGAGGGTCTTCCTGGACTTAAAGTCATCACCATTTATTCATACTGCTGGGTTACAAGCCGGAGGCGCTGGGACCCTGCGGGAACCAAAAATCTTCAGGATGGCCAGCGCCGAGGTAGGACCGCACATATACAGCACCAAGAGAATGTCTTGCGTCTGTGTAGGCTATCTCGGTGTCGACCCTTCAGCCGCCTCAGTTCCTATCTGACCTGGATTAATCTTCACCATTCATCACTGGTGGGCACAAGCCGGAGGCACTAGGACCCTGCAGGAATCTTATAGCCAAAAGCTTTCTCTCTGGAGGAGGGGCCGACATCGTGGACAGCACTGCCCTCGAGGCCGACGTTCTGTGTTGTGCTCGTGGGGTGGTCAGTAACGGACGATGGTCCCTCCACCACCTCAGTTCTGTTTTTCCCCACCATTGAGGCAGCAGGAAGACTCCATGGGAGCAGCAAGCAGTAACTCAGAACTTCCAGAAGCTTCAAAGTTCTGTTCGTCACATCCAGTGACTTGATCCTGTTTATACAGCGGCGTTTTCAGCACCATCTCTTTTTAAATTTTTTTCTAAAAAGAGCGGCGTCAAGTCTTTTCCTTAGTTTTTATTATTTTGTGTGTCCGATCATGTCTGGTTCGGGGGCAAAAACATTCCACAATGGCCCTTGCAGTAGTCTCACGACTAACGGACCCGCATGACTGGTGTTTTACTTGCTTGGGGCTGCGCCATGATATGGATTTGTGTGACACCTGTTTTTCTGTGGATTTCCACACCCTAGTTAACCACATGGCAAGGTTGGGGAGGAACCCCCCCAACTTTTGGTGGTCGGTGTTGTACAAGGGCTGCCAATGTAAGGTCTGAGGCCTCCCCACTGCTGTATACATGGGTGGGGGCAGAGCCTTGTCTCTTGGGTCTCGTCAAGACCCGGATGCCTGAGCAAGGGGTCAGGTGAACATTCAGCCTCCTCCTTGGAGCCTGTTGCGCACCCTTGCATTTTCGTTCCAGGCCACCCCAGTGTCGTGGCTTCCTCAGTAGCTTCAGCTGGTGCAGCCTAGCTCCTGGCACTGACCCAATTGCCAGTGAAGGTGGGTACCACCATTGCCGATGGGTCACCTCCTGACACGATCCTCGGTGCCGGGATGGCTAGAGTGTCTGGGGTTGCCTCTCTCAGGATCTCCGTGGTCTCCCCCTCAAAATCGGAGGATGACTGGGATGATCCAGACTCGCAGCCCAGTTCTCCGGAGCTTCGGCTCTTTCTGGACACAGTAGGAGGTCTTCTCCCTTGTCCTCTCCCTTGTCCTCTTCTCAGGCTGGCACCATCCGTGGTGGCGCCTCTCCCTCTGTTGGTGCTGAGGAGGCCTCCAGTACTGTGCCAGGCTGAGTGGCACTTTTGATGCCATCTCTGGTGATGGCCCCGTGATTGGTGCCGCCTCTGAGGTCGGTGCCGCCTCCATGGACAGCACCTCAGTCAGTGCCACATCTGATGGCAGTGCTGTGGTCGGAGCTGCTTTTGGTTACAGCGCTACCTCCGGTGCCATTTCTGTTGGTGTCACCTTTGGTGCCACTTCAGTTGTTGGCGCTGATACGGCGGCCAAGGAGGAATTTTGAAGCTGACCCAGGTGCCGGTTTCTCTCTTCCTTCCTCCCTGAGAGCAGTGGCCAAGGTAGGGCCACTTTTGAGGGGCAGGTCCCAGTCCTCTGGCTCAGACCTGGGAGGGCCATGTCAAGTGTCTCGGTCTGTCCCGTTGGCCTCAACCACCCTGGGATGGAGTCAGAGTACTGATGTCTTCTCCTGCTAGAGGTCAGAGCCCTGCTATTGGTGGGGACAAGGGCCACTCTTCTGGACCTGTAGGGCTTCAGTCTCCACACCAGGTTTCTCTCCCCCGGCACCACCCCGTTCGCTCAGAGTGGGCTGAGCAACAGTTGGTGACTGGGCAGCACAATTCTCTCCCTTGGGAGGTGTCCGCTGCTTGCTCTCACAGCCCTGGCAGAGGGGTTTCGGTCTCTCAGGACCACTCTGCTGCTCCTCCTCCTTCCTCTCTGGCTCCTCCTCCCAGGACTCTCTGAGCCTCTGAGTCACCTTACATGAGAACAGTATAAGGCAACAGCGAGTGCGTTCCCCATCTACTTTAGGGCTGTGGACGAGATGTTTTTTTCCAGCTCCTAACCTTGCACCACCGTCCCCTGTACAGAGTCAATCCACATCATCGACGTCATCCTTGGAGGAAGAGGACACTTCCACCCACATCTCCTCTGATGCTGATTATCAGTGGTTCCTTGTGACGAAGTTGGAGGAACTCCATCTTCCCCCAGCCATAGAACGCAATCCTATACATGCGATGCTGTTCTTCCTTAGGAAATACAGTCCGGAATCCATCGTGATCCCTCCATGGCTCTGTCCTTTCATGGAGGAATCTCACATCATCTGGCAGTTTTTCACCTCCTCTGTTTTGGCCCCTCGGGACTGTCAGCACAGGTATTGCACTCCCCGTGGTCTCCAGGTTCTATGCCCCATCCTACATCTGGATGGGAGTGGCAGGATACCCCCCTCAAGAGACCGCCCTCCTGAGGCTGACTCCACAGAGTTTGATCACTGGGGCAGAAGGGTTTTCTCTTCAGTGCTTCTCTTACTCTCTGTTTCCGCACACCAGGTAGCCTATGCAAGGTGCCTGTGGGATTAGCTGGGTCAGATCCTGGCAACCATGCCTGATGGTGAGGTAAGCAGACGGGTTATCGCCATTTCTACCCACGGCTTGAAGCTGGCAAGACACCAAGCGAGGACATCTTATGATGCCAGCATGGTAGCCTCAAGGCTAGTAAGAACAGCAGTCTGCATTTGGCAGACGGCATGGCTACATTTATCCTGGTTGTCACCCTTGGCCCGGCATAGGGTGATTGCCTCACTCTTCTGGGGGGCCCAGTCTGTCTCCCGTAGGGCCATATGAGAGCTGTTGGGGCATCCTCCCTGTCCTGCATGTCAGGAGCCTTGACCTGACCCTGACTAGTAACGGGCCTGGCCAGGCTCGTGAGGACCCCCTCCTCTTGTGAGTCCCCCACAGGAGGCGGAGGGTAATTTTTCCCTCAGGGAGGCGCCAGTGCCACTTTGTGGTGCTTGGTACTCACCCACCAGTGATGAATAGTGAAGGTTAATACAGATAAATTATGAAGATTACGTGCCTACTGTAAGTTTTGATCTTTCTGGATATCTTCACCATTGCTTCCCGTTCACCTTCTCCTCTTGGGCCCCAGTCTCCTGGGTAGTGCCTCCTCCCTGCTTGCCTTCTCCCTAATTGAGACCAATTGTAGGTATAATCTTGCTGGCATCTCTGGGTCCCCTGACTCTTCCTTGGAAGCACCAAGGGGCCACCTCTAGGGAGAGGGCAAGCAGGGGCTCCTGCCCTCTTTTCCCAGGAGCTCCTTGGGGCCCCATATGGCCTTGACAGGGGACCTGTCTTGGACGGCAACTTGGACCAAATATATTTTTCTTGGTTTCTTTTGGGCCCCCTTACTCCTTGTCCTGGAGCCCAACAATTACTCTCTCCCTTGGGTCCCAGTCTTGGTCATCAGGGCTCCGGGGACACCCTCCCCCCTTCTTTGTCTTCTTTTCCTGTCTGTTGGAGCCCTGGGTTGCTCCTTTTTACACTTGTGGATGACCCACTCCTGGGTTGCTTGTGGGGCAAGGTCCCCTTGGATCACCTACCCCCCCCCTTTTTTTTTTAAATTGCACTTTTTTATTTTATTATTATAGCACAGTACATTACAAAGTAATACAGAGCAGTACAGCTTGCTATATAGATACAGGTATTCAGTGAGAGCCATTTTATGAGAAGCATATAACAAAATAGATATATTCCTCAGCTCAAACATGGAGAGTTACAATATCTTTCCAAGGCCTTCGACCGGGTGGATCACTCCCTCGGTCTCTCTTACCGTGCCCTCGAATGGTTCTCAAGCTGCCTTGCGGGTAGACAGCAATTCACCTGCTACAACCGCACTAACACAGCCTTATCCCCAGTTAACTGTGGGGTCCCCCAGGGATCTGTCCTGGGTCCTCTGCTGTTCTCTCTGTACATTAATGGATTGCCCTCCGCAATTACCCATGGTGTTCCAATCTTATCCGGGGACGACCTTGTAGTCCTGGCCAGTTCCTGCGAAATCAACACCATCAACTCTCGGCTAAACTCCGACTTCGAGCATATTCAAAATTGGCTTAAGGGCCATAAGCTCATCGCCAACTTAAGGAAGACCCATGCCATGCTATTTGGGTCGGGGACTCACACCTCTTCCTGCCCTGCTCCCCTAGAAATCCATGGGGCCAATGGTGACATACTTCCAGTCTCTGACTCGGCCAAATATCTTGGGGTCACCCTTGATCCCCAACTCGATCTCACTACACACATCAGGAACGTGTGTAATGCCTCTAATGGCAAGCTCGGCCTTGCCCACAGAGCCAAGGACTGCCTCACCCCTGCCAACTGGCTAGCCATAGCTAGGGGGATACTCCTCCTAACATTATGCTATGGGCTCGTTGCCTTTGCCTCGGTCTCCAAAGCTCATCTCACAAAATGGGACACTGCATACAACAACATATGCCGCTTCACTCTCTCTGCCCCCCGCCTAACGCATTGATGTGAGCTTTACTCACGTCTGGAGTGGCTCCCCCCTGAAAAGCACCTTACATTCGTCCTAAGCAACTTTGTTGACAACATAGTCCGGACTGCCACCCCCTCGGTACTTGCCCTCCCCTAGTCCCCCACCCCCAACCTACCATCTCAGATCCTGTGCTTCTCAGGCCCGACTTGTTCCAAGGACATGCACCCTTCCTGGTGACCGGGCCTTCTCAGTCCACGTGCCTAAAATGTAGAACTCTCTTCCCGCACTAGTGCGTGCCTCGCCCTCCACCACTGTTTTAAAACATCCTCTGGCACTTTCTCAAGACTTCAGTGCCTGCCTGTGCTACGCCTAGGCCAGGCTGCACTCTTCTACTCCCTCCTGCCCCTGGGGGGCAGGGGAGCTGCTGCACAACTATCTTACCCTCCACCAGTGTAGTACTCACTACTCCCCCTTATTGTGCGCTTATTATATATTGTCATTTTTTTTCCCTGTCTATGTATTATGTACTGCCGTAGAGTTGTGTTCAGTCTATAGACGTATTAGAATACCTTGACTCCCTACATTGTGTTGTATACTATAACTTGTCTGCTTGCCTAGCCTCGCTTGAGCCTGACCTGTACCTCTCACCTATGTAGAGCCTGCAGCTCCTGACTGTAATCTTTTACTTTGTATTCTATTTCCTTGACATGTATCTTGTTACCTGTATGCTCTGTAACTCTCCCGGGTCGCACCTGAAAATAGGCACTTGGTTGTCTAGCGTGCTTACCTGGTTAACAAAAGTAAATAAATAAATATCTTCCCTCAGAGAGCCAATAGGAAAGAGGTACCTTCATACTGCTTGAACCTCTCTATATCTCCAAATGTTTAGACCCTAAATTATACATGTATAATTATCATAACTCATAAATCCCGACCAGTCGATTGTCCTAACCAGAAATGTAGAAACATAGACTTTGACGGCAGATAAGGACCGCTTGGCCCACCTAGTCTGTCCATTTCCCTACCTACAGGATAAGCTGCAGACCCTAGTTAACCAACAGCCTATTTCTTCTAACCCCCCCCACAAGAATTGCCACAGTTTTAGACCCCACAACCTCCTCAGGAAGGCTGTTCCATGCATCCACCACCCTCTCTGTGAAAAAATACTTCCTCACATTGCCCAGAACTGCCCCCCCCCATCTTTAATTTGTGTCCCCTTGTTCTTGCACATCTCTTTTTCAGAAAGATGCTACCCTCTTGAACTTTGTTGATTCCACTGAGGTACTTAAAAGTTTCCATCATGTCCCCCCATCTCCCTCCTTTCCTCAAGGGTATACATATTATGCTCTTTTAGTCTCTCCTCATATGGCTTCTCTTGCAGACCCTGCACCATTTTAGTTGCCCTCCTCTGGACAGCCTCTCTCCTATGTCCTTGCGGAAATGGGGTCTCCAGAACTGGATGCAGTACTCCAGATGGGGTCTCACCAACTGTCTGTACAGAGGGATAAAACTTCCTGTTTTCTGCTGGTGATGCCTCTCCCTATACATCCCAATATCCCCTCAGCCCTCCCTACTGCCTTCTCACATTGCTTGCTAACCTTAAGGTTATCTGATATGTTTACCCCCAGGTCCCTTTCCATTTTTGTTGTTGTTACTACCTCTCCCCCATTGCGTAATTTTCTCCTGGGTTTTTGTTTCCCAGGTACATTATTTTGCACTTCCTTGCATTGAATCCAAGCTGCCATACTTCTGACCATTCCTCCAACCTTGCAAAGTCCCTTCAAACAACATGAAGTCTTGCTGTATTCTGACAAATTGCAGTGAGAGGTCCAACCTTGAACTGCCCGGAGATGAAAGAGTTAACTTTCCATGCCAGGCATGGAGCTGAGCTCGAGCTCGGTTGAGACTCTGTCTGTTGCTGTTTGAACTCAAACCGTCAGATTCTTTACTCCGCCTCACTGAACAGTTGCTCCGGAGATTTCTCCTTTGCTCGGTTCAATTTGTCGGTTAAAGTACCATTTTTCTCAGTTTTCAACTGAATTTAAACCGCAACCTATCGGTTCAGTCTCTGTCTGTGGTATTCATGAGTACTAGATAGGTTTATATTGTTTTTCTATTCTGTGTGGAACTTGTAAACGTGTCATCAGTTCGGTTTGAACCGATCAGGTTGTTTAAAAATCTTTACTTCTACTTTGAGTGTGGTTACCGGTTCTTATCGGTTCTAAAAGAACGGATTTCATTATGTTTTTTTCCACGACCCGTAACACGGTCAGGAACCGATAAGAGTGTCTTGCCTGTCGGATTGCCATAACAAGGGTAAGTTTTGTTTAGGACTGGCCATGTCTGAGAAACCCAAAAGAAAAACCGGGCCCACTGTGTTTCAACACTGTAGTGTGTGTGGGGAAGTCTTTGCTAAGGCTGACCCCCACACCACCTGTGTTTATTGTCTGGGATTTGACCACCCCGATTCAGACTGCCAGATTTGTAAAAATTTTCCTGCAGCTACCTGAGAAAAGAGAGTTGGTAGGCTCAGGGAAAGGGAGGCCAAAAAGTCCGCTGACCTGGATGGCCAGCCCGGTTCGGTTCAAACCGAACCAGAAGGAGTACCCTCTGACCAGGGCGAAACTTCTTCGGGCAAAAGGAGAACCGATTCCGAGGAGTCTGTTCCGGTTAAGAGAACAAGAAGGGATAAATCAGCCGGTGTGTATCCAAAAGTTTCTTCTCCAATCGCTGAAGAAATAGCCAAAGCGATAAAAATTGTTCAGTCGCTATCCCCAGTTCCGACCGAACCGGCACCATCAGGAAGGCGCTTGGTTCGGCCGGTTCCGGATTATGATTTGGAGGAATTTTATGAACCGGAGGAGGAAGGAGAGTATGAGGAAAGTGAATGTGATTATGAAAGTCTGGATGTGCCAATTGACCCGGGCATCTCCCCAGACAGACCTTCAGGAGTGTCTCCTCCTAGCCTTTCTGAGTCCCCCTCCCATTTCATGTTTTACAAGAAAGTGGCTGAAACCCTTCAGCTTCCTATGGAAGAAGCTATGGATGACCAGGAAGAGCCTGACTATGTTGAAATGATGGATATCCCAGAGTCCAGGAGGCTGTCTATTCCCCTTCCCAAGTCTTTTGGGAAACAGACAATAAAGATTTTAAAGACTCCTAATTCTATACCTCCTGTGGATAAGAGAATGGACAAGAGGTATACTCTTTCAGGCTCGGATACAGAGTTCCTTACCCAGCAATGCAGCCATGTTGGTGTAGTGCAGGCTGCTGCCTGTGATAAGGCAAATATACCCTTGGCTTCACACACCCCAGATAAGGACTCTAGGAGGATTGATGCCATGGCAAAGAAACAGTACATGGCAGCATCCTTGGGACTCAGGCAGGCCGATTATATGGCCTATACAGCTAGATATCAGAAATCTAGATGGGACACTGTAATGGCTTTAGCTAAACAGGTCCCTTCCCAGCTTGCCAAGGAGCTGGAGCAGGTAGCTGCGGATGGTATTGAGGCATGCAAGGTGCAATTCCATGCTGCAGTGGACTCCAATGATGTTTCATCTAGAGCCATGGCTACATCTGTGGCCCTCGCGGGATGGCTTGGCTCAGATGTACTAGCCTGTCTCAGGATACCCAGACTAAGGCCATGGATTTTCCTGTTGTGGGTAATTCTCTGTTTGGGGAGCAAACAGAGAACTACATGAAGAAAATGAATGAATACAGGACCACCTATAGGAGTGCTCAGGCCAAGGAAAGGGAAGCCACTCCTCAGAGGCAGCATCCCAGGGGCAGGCCTTTTCATAGGCCTTTCTACCAAGCCCAGGCCTCCTCTTCTGCTTATGCTCAGAGGGGTTCTTTAGAGGAGAGGCAGATGGGGTATAAGCAGGCCTGCTTCCACCCCTCAGCCTAAAGCCCTGCCAAACAGGCACCCTGATGGGTTTGCCAGGGCGATTCTCCACCACTTGTGGGGGCAGGCTGGCTTACTTTGTCCAGGACTGGATGTCTTTAACATCAGACAAATGGGTCCTGGAAGTAGTAAGCCAGGGACTGGTTCTCAGCTTCAAAAAATTTCCCAAGATGAGAACCAGATCCTTTCCACCTGCAAATCCTTCAGAGGCACTTGCCCTAGAGGCAGAGGTCTCTTCCCTCTTGGCTCTCAGAGCTGTAGAAAGGGTTCCACCCCTACACAAAGGGAAAGGATTATACTCCAGGTACTTCCTCACCCCCAAAAAGACAGGAGAATGGCAGCCCATCCTGGATCTCAGATATTTAAACAAGCACCTTTTAAAGCCAAAGTTCAAAATGGTGACCCTGGGAATAATTCTACCCTCTCTAAGGCCAGGGGACTGGCTAGTCTCCCTGGACCACAAGGATGCCTATTTCCATATTCTCATCAGAAGCTCCCATCGAAAATACCTCAGGTTCGAGCTGCCCTTAGGCCATTACCAATTCAGAGCAATGCCCTTCGGCCTAACCTCTGCTCCAAGGGTGTTCACAAAATGCCTGGCAGTAGTAGTTGCTTTCCTAAGAAGGAAAAGGATTTCTGTCTTCCCATACCTGGATGACTGGCTCATAGTAGGCCAGTCCCCAGACCAAGTCAAGTCACACCTGCAGATAACTCAGCAACTGCTCACTTCTCTAGGTTTCCTTCTGAATCTTTCAAAGTCAGTTCTAGAGCCTGTACAGCTCCTCATCTTCATAGGCGCAGAGCTAGATACAGAAAAGGCAAGAGCCTTCCTTCCTCTGGACAGGGCAAGGACCCTTATCACACTGTCCTCTTCATTCACCCTACAGGTGTCTCGACCAGCAAGGCATTTTCTGCAGCTCCTGGGGCACATGGCTGCTTCTACAGCAGTGGTGCAGGGAGCAAGATTTCAGATGAGCGACATTCAGTTCCACTTGAGGGCCTTTTCGTCTCAGCAAACGGATCCTCTGACCAAACTGATCCCAGTGACTCGAACCCTGATCCAGGCTTTGCAGTGGTGGCAGGATCAGGACAATCTAAGACAGGGAGTTTCTTTTGTCACTCAGTCTCACTCTTTAATTCTTACTACAGATGCCTCCCTCTTGGGGTGGGGGGCCCACTTGGGAGACCTGACCACCCAAGGGTTGTGGTCTCCTCAGGAATCTCTGCTTCACATCAATCTGTTAGAACTCAGAGCAGTGTTTCTAGCACTTCAAGCTTTTTCCAAGTCTGTTCAGAACAAAGTAGTTCAGATCAGGACAGACAATACCACCACAATGTGGTATATCAACAAGCAAGGGCACTCGGTCTGACCTTGTGCACAGAAGCAATGAAGTTGTGGTCTCTGGCTATTCCTGAACACCTCTCTTGCAGCAGTACACCTCCCAGGCAGGACAATGTCTGGCAGATGCCCTCAGCAGGATATCTCAGGGCCATCACGAATGGACACTGGATCCCCTGGTTTTGGAGGTGATCTTCTCCAGATGGGGCACCCCACAGGTAGATCTTTTTGCAGCCCCAGACAATCACCAACTTCCCCTCTTCTGCTGCAGGCCCCCAGTGTTGGGCTCAGCCCCCCTGGATGCCCTGGTTCTCAACTGGGAAGGGAAGTTCCTGTATGCTTTTCCCCCCCTACAAGGTGCTAGTCAAAATCAGGTGTCAACCCTGCAAGGTGATTCTGATTGCTCCAGATTGGGCCAGACAGCCCTGGTACCCTCTCCTGTTGTCCTTAGCAGTCCACCTTCCCTTGTCTCCTCCCAGGAATTACAACCTGTTAACCTGTGCTCAGGGAAGGGTTTGGTACCCGAATCTCAAATCTCTCAATCTCAAGGCCTGGCTCTTGAAGAGTTAGAGTTTGCTGATTTACACCTCTTTCAAATGGATATCCTAAAGGCTTCTAGGAAGCCTTCCACCAGAACCACTTACAATTCCAAATGGAAAAGATTCTCCATATGGTGCTCTGGGAAGCATATTTCTCCAGAGTCTGCTAGCCTACCCACAGTCCTTGACTATATGGTTCATTTGAATAGCTTGGGACTCAGACCAGCTACACTAAGAGTGCATTTGGCAGCTGTCTCTGCTTTTCTTTCAGCGGGTAAGCCTTCTTCCCTTTCAGCTCATCCTGTATTCTCCAAGTTTTTCAAGGGATTGCTTCATACCAATCCGCCATTCAGGGACCCTGCCCCTGCTTGGGACCTTAATGTTTGCATTGCTCAGCTTATGCAACCCCCTTTTGAGCCCCTGTCCTCAGCAGAGCTTAAGTACTTGACTGAAAACTGTTTTCTTGGTGGCCATCACTTCTGCCAGGCGCCTAAGCGAGTTATAAGCCCTGTCAGTGGAGCCTGATTTTATCTCTTTCCATAGAAATAAGGTGGTCCTCAGGACTAACAGGAAGTTTTTACCTAAGGTGGTTTCAGACTTCCACCTTAACCAATCTATGTCTCTTCCTATGTTCTTCACTGACCATTCCTCCTCTGGTGAGAGGAGACTGCACAGTTTGGATGTGAAAAGAGCCCTTAGCTACTACAGAGAGCGTACCAAGGGTCACAGGTTTGACTCCCTCCAACTGTTCCTCACTTATGGTGAGGTTGGTAAGGAAAACCTGCCACTAAAAGATCCATTGCCAGGTGGATTGTCTCTTGCATTCAATTTTGCTATGAAAAACTAGGTAGGATTCCACCCTCAGGCCTGAGGGCTCACTCTACCAGAGGTACAGCTGCTTCCCTGGCTGCTGCCAGGGATATTCCTATCTTAGAGATATGTCAAGCAGCTACCTGGAAAACAGTTCACACTTTTACCAGGCATTACTCTCTGGATATCCAGGCTAGGAGTGATGCTCGGTTTGGCACAGCGGTGCTTCAGACCCTATTTCCTAAGTAGATTCTGTCCCTCCTCCATGGAGGTACTGCTTGGCAGTTTGCAATTTGTCAGAATACAGCAAAACTTCATGTTGTTTGAAGAAAAAATTACTCTCCTTAGTAATGTTGTTTCTTCTAATGGAGTCTTGCTGTATTCTGACCTCCCCCCCCCCGGCCTTCCCCTCTCAGAACCTTTGTTTTTGGGATGTGGATGAGCATTAGCAGTGTTGGCACTCAGGAGGTGCCCCACCTTTTTATTATCACCCCTTTTTCTTTGGGTGAGTGGGTGTTGTGTTTATTTCATTTTCTGAGTTTCCTGACTTGAGTCTTTGTTTTGGAACCAAAAAATCTGTTTATTATATTTAGTAGCCAGTTGGCTAGTGTGGGTTTACAGCTTCCACACAGGACACTCTGAGTTTAGCTCGTAAAGATCTGACGGTTTGAGTTCAAACAGCAACAGACAGAGTCTCAACCGAGCTCGAGCTCAGCGTTCCATGCCTGGCATGGAAAGTTAACTCTTTCATCTCCGGGGCAATTTGAAGGTTGGACCTCACTGCAGTTTGTCAGAATACAGCAAGACTCCATTAGAAGAAACAACATTACTAAGGTGAGTAATTTTTTCTTCTCATCCTTTCCACGCCTCCTTGTGTATCAACCCTGTTGCAGATCTTTATGTCATCTGCAAAGAGGCATACTTTTCCTTCCAGTCCCTCTGCAATGTCACTTATAAAGACATTAAAAAGGTCTGGACCCAGTACTGAACCCTGCGGTACCCCACTAGTAACCCCCCTTTCTTCAGAGTAGACTCCATTTACAATTACCTTCTGTGTCCTGTTGTCCAGCCAGTGTTTTACCCAGGCTACCATCCTGGGACCCACTTGCAGACTGTTTAATTTGACTATTAATCTATTGTGTGGGACTGTGTCAAATGCCTTGCTAAAGTCTAGGTAGGTCATGTCCACAGCCCCTCCTTGGTATACTACTTTGGTCAGCCAGTCAAAGAAATTAATTAGATTCGTCTGACATGACCTTCCCGCTGTGAACCCATGCTGCCTTGGGTCCTATGCCCCACTGGCCTCTAGGTACTCAACAGTTCTTTCCTTCAGAAGTGATTCCATCACTTTCCCTACCACAGAGGTCAAACTGACAGGTCTGTAGTTTCCTGCCTCTGTCTTGGTCCCACTTTTGTGAAGGGGAATCGTATCCGCTTTCCTCCAGTCCTCAGGTACCACACCATCCTCCCATGATTTGTTAAAAAGGGTAGTCAGTGGTTTCACTAGTTCTCCCCTTAATTCTTTTAGAATTCTGGGCTGAATTCCGTCAGGCCCCATTGCTTTGTGCACCTTCAGTTTTAGGAGTTCTTTCAGAACCCTTTCTTCTGTGAAAGGACTGGGATCGCCCCCCAATCGAGTGCTTCTGTTAATTGGATTAGGCACCTCCCCCTCCTCGTCTTTTGTGAATACTGAGCAGAAATATTCGTTCAGTATCCCTGCTTTTTCACTGTCCCTCTCTGCCCACCCACCGTCCATTCTATTTAGCCTCACTATCCCTCCCTTTGTCTTTCTACGCTCCCTGATGTACCTATAAAAGGTTTTATCCCCCTTCTTAATCTATTATTAAATTTATGAACTCGCTGATTCATGCAGGCTGAGATCCACTGTAAGTTATAAATTTCATAAGTCAGCTGTCTCCAGACTCTACTGTTGGGACCCTGGGAGAAAGCCAAAGTCTAGTAATAACCTTTTTGGCTGCTAGTATCATTATCATCAGGTAATAGAGATTGTTGTTCAGTTTGACACCAGTAGGTGGCACTTGCGTCAGGATAAAGGTGGGGGAAGAGTATTTCAGGGCATTCAAATATACTATTTAGCACTAATTGTATTTCCCTCCAATAATCCAATAGAAAGGTCAGGACCACAGTATATGCTCATATCCAACCTTAACCTGACCGCATCCCCTCCAGCAGTTCTCATTGTCATGACCCTTGAACTTTGCTGTAACCTCTGGAGTTTGGAAAAACCTAACCTAAACTTTCCAGCTGTATTCCCTCCAGTAAATATTTGGGGTGACCTTAGAGTATAGTAAAGTGTATTTATCCCATAAATCTGCATCAAGTTGTACACCTAACTCCTTCTCCCAGCACATGTTGATGTACATCAGAGAGTGTTTATTGTATACTCTCAATGCATGATATAACTTGCTAATAATGTGTTCCCACATATTCCCCTTAAGATGATCCATAATTATCTGAACTAAGCTAAAGGGGTTTTCAGCTGCCCTTGAGATGTCCTCCTCAAAAGGGAGTAGTTTATTTCTCAAGACCATATATGTGGAGTACTGAATTGCGGGGACCTTATAATTTGCTTGGAGGTAGGAAAAAGAGTAGATGCCCATAGGTCCCACAATTTGAAAAACAATGTAGATGATATGTATTCCACTGGGGAAATGGGAGAACTGAGAGATAGCGTCTCTCAGAGGTAGAGAGAGGTATTGCCTACCAGCTTTGTAACCATTGCTTAAAGAATTCAGCCGTAAAGGCCTGGAGTTGCATCAGTGGAAGACATTTGGGAGGATTTCTCACTATAAAAGGAGGAAAGTCTTCCAGGCTGTTCAGAGTCACCTCTATATTCTTCCAATGAGCTGTATATTTGGGGGTAGCAAGTAATAGAGCTATACGTATTTGGGACACTTGGGCATATCTCCTGAAATTTGGGAGATTAAGCCTTCCCTGGGCTCTAGAGAGCTATAGTGAGGAGTACTTAACCCGGGGCGTGCTGCCCCCTCCCCCCCAATATAAACCAAGAGATCAGTTTGTCCCAGGCCTGAAAGTATGTGTTAGATGGGAAAAGTGGAATAGTTTGTAGGAAAAAGAGTATGTGAGGCAGTATGTTTTGCTGTATAGTTTCAGCCCTACTGAATATTCCCATGGGCAACTTAGTCCACCTTGAGTGGTCTGTTGTAATCTGTTGGGTAAGAGGTTCGTGATTTACCAATTCAAGGTGTAATATCTTAGATGGTATCCTATTTCCCAAATATCTCATCTCAGCCTTGCTTAAGCGGAACAGGAGGTTGGCCTTCAGTGTCGTAGAGGGTGTAAATGAATAGCTAAGTACTTCTGTTTTGGTGCTTTTAATTTTATAACCAGCTAACCCTCCAAAACCTCAAGTTGTTCCTACAGTGCCGGGATAGATGTCTCAGGTGACGAGAGTGTCAGAAGGACATTGTCTGCAAAGAGCATAAGCTTATGTGACCTCCCACCCATGGGAACATACTCCAGCTCAGTCTGTGCTCATACTTGAGCAGCCAGAGGCTCTAAATAAAGGGCAAAAAGTAGGGGGGACATCGGGCATCCCTGCCGAGTGCCCCGTGTTAGTGGGAAGGGGTGTGCAAGCTCACCGTCAACTTTTAGATAGGCCATTGGGTCCTGGTACAATGCTTTAATTTGGGAAATAAATTTATTTGGGAATGGCCCACAGAAATGGCCATGAAACCCTATCAAATGCCTTCTCTGCATCTAAGCTGAGAAGGGCTAATGGTATTTGTCTCTTGAGAGGCATATTCTGTTAACAGTAGTACATATCTCACTGCGTCTTGTGCTTGGCGTTTCATGATAAAACCCACCTGATCCCCTTCTACTAGGTAGGGAAGGAGAACATTTACCGTATGTGCCAATATAGACATGAAGAGTTTATAATCGCAGTTCAGTTTCGAAATTGGCCGATAGGAGGCCACTAGAGACGGGTCTTTTCCAGGTTTGGGGATGGCTACAATTTCAGTGCATTTCCAAGAAGGCAGGGGAAGTTGACCCTCCTGAATCTCTACTAAGGCATTAGCTAGGACCAGAATCTAAATGTTCTATAAAACTCATTGGGATAGCCATCTTGTCCCAGGGCTTTGTGGGATTTGGTAAGCTCAGGGAGGATGAGGGTGGTGGAACAGAGGCACATCCCTCCAGTTGTACCTCTCCACAGTTTTTATGCCGTTCTGGAAAAGTGTGGTTCCTCTATGGAGGCACCCACAGTGGAGTCCAAGGAGGATGCTGGGAACCTCCACAAAGGAGACCCACAGGAGGGTGGCATGGGACCTCACAGGGGAAGGAAACAACTCCTGGTGGGGGACTCCGTTGTTAGGAAAAGAGAACTGGGGGAGGAAGGGGAGAGGGAGGGAGGTAGGTAAGGTGCCTGCCTGGCGCTGTGGCTTGGAGGGACAGGGAGCGAATCCTCAGTTTCGCAGGAGCAGCCGCACAGGGGAGGGAGCTGGATGTCATTGTCCACCTAGGAACAAATCACCTGGCTAAGAAAGGGATCAGAGCAGTGCAAGAAGCGTTTGTGGAGATGGGGAGGGGCCTTAGACAAATAGCACACAGCGGTAACCTTCTCGGAGGTGCTGCCTGTCTGTGGCATGGGTGAGGCTAGGGTGCTCCACACCATGGGATTCAATCAGTGGTTGAAAAACTGGTGCAGAGCTCAGGGATTTGGCTTCACTGGGGACTAGGGGTCCACCTGGAGGGATGCAGGCCTATACTGGCGTAATGGTCTGCATCTGTCCAGGCGCGGAACCAGGATCCTAGGTGATAGGTTTAAATACTTAATTGGCAAGTAATTAAACTAGCCAAGGGGGGAGGCATTGGAAAGGAGCAGGGAAATCCTAGCCCCCCAAAAGAATCAGGGTACTAAATGAGGTAGACACCAACACAGAGATGTTGATAGGGAGAAGCGCAGGGGTAAATGGAGAAAGTGACAAGCGCAGTAAGGACAGGGATGAGGCAAAAAGGGGTATGGCCATCAAGAAATGGAGGGTAATGAGTATGAACACACGTAGTCTGGGAAACAAGCTCTCTGAACTGGTGGCCTTGATGGAAGAGGGATGCCTGGATATTGTAGCAGTCGTAGAAACATGGTACACAGAGAACCATGACTGGGATGTTAACATACCAGGGTACACAACCTACAGGAGAGACAGGGAGGGCAGAAGAGGGGGGGAGTAGCTCTCTATGTAAGGGAAAGGATAAAAGCAACTGAACGAAAGAGTAAACAGGGAGGAGAGGAGGCACTGTGGGTCACCTTAGAGACTGGAAATGGCACGACAGTCCGCACAGAGGTTGTATACAGACCCCCATGTCAGGGGGAGGGAATGGACAAGTTTATGATAGAAAACATACTTAGGATGGCAGAGAAAGGGGAGATACTGTTGATGGGGGACGTTGATATGCCAGATGTTAACTGGAGCGCCTTTGCTGCAGCCACATCCAAAAGCAGGGCCATTCTTGATGCCCTTCAGGTGGCATGCCTCAGACAGCTAGTTTTGGAACCTACTCGTGAGGGAGCAATCTTAGATCTCGTACTCTGAAATGGGGACAGTGAGGGGATCTCAGATCTAGAAGTGGGTAGCCATTTGGGAACAAGTGACCACCAAACAGTGTGGTTCACAATAAAGTCAGCTACAGAGTCAAGCCATACAAAAGTGTGGGTTCTGGACTTCAGGAGGGCTGACTTTGGCAAGATGCGAGTGTGCCTTAGAAAAGCACTAGCAAATAGGCTTGAAGGAAGGGTGGAGCAACAATGGGGAATTTATCAAAACTGCCATCACAGAGGCAACAAGCCTTTGTGTGAAGCAAATAAATCAAAATGAAAGAAAAAGCCACTGTGGTTCTCAAAAGAGGTAGTGGTGAAGGTTAGGGAGAAAAAGATAGCATTTAGGAAGTATGAGGAAACACAGAAAGAGCAGGACAGAGAACTGTACCAGTTAAGGCAGAAGGAAGCAGGGAGGGTAGTCAGAATAGCAAAGGCCCAAACTGAGGAAAAGATGGCCAACTCAGTTAAAGGGATAAAACCTTTTACAGGTATATCAGGGAGCATAGAAAGACAAAGGGAGGAATAGTGAGGCTGAATAGACTGGACGGTGGGTGCGAGAGTGACAGTGAAAAAGCAGGGATGCTGAATGAATACTTCTGTTCAGTATTCACAAAAGAGGAAGTGGGAGGCACCTAATCCAGTTAACAGAAGCACTCTGGAGAGGGGTCGATCCAGTCCTTTCACAGAAGAAGGGTTCTGAAAGAACTCCTAAAACTGAAGGTGGACAAAGCAATGGGGCCAGATGGAATTCACCCCAGAATTCTAAAATGAATTAAGAGAACTATCGACCACTGACTACCATTTAACAAATCATGGGAGGATGGTATGGTACCTGAGGACTGGAAGAAGGCTGATGTGACTCCTTCACAAAAGTGGGAGCAAGACAGAGGCAGGAAACTACAGACCTGTCAGTTTGACCTCTGTGGTAGGGAAAGTGATGGAATCACTTCTGAAGGAAAGAATTGTTGAGTACCTAGAGGCCAGTGGGGCACAGGACCCAAGGCAGCATGGGTTCACAGCGGGAAGGTTTATGTCAGACAGATCTAATTGATTTCTTTGACTGGGAGACCAAAGTAGTAGACCAGGGAGGGGCTGTGGAAATGGCCTACCTAGACTTTAGCAAGGCGTTTGACACAGTCCCACACAAGAGATTAATGGTCAAATTAACCAGCCTGGGAGTGGGTCCCAGGGTGGTAGCCTGGGTAAAACATTGGCTGAACAACAGGACACAGAAGGTAATTGTAAATGGAGTCCACTCTGAAGAAAGAGGGGGTTACTAGTGGGGTACCGCAGGGTTCAGTACTGGGTCCAGTCCTTTTTAATGTCTTTATAAGTGACATTGCAGAGGGACTGAGAAGGAAAAGTATGCCTCTTTGCAGATGACACAAAGATCTGCAACAGGGTTGATACACAAGGAGGCGTGGAAAGGATGAGAAGGGACTTGGCAAGGTTGGAGGAATGGTCTGAAGTATGGCAGCTTGGATTCAATGCAAAGAAGTGCAAAGTAATGCACCTGGGAAACAAAAACCCCAGGGAAGATTACATAATTGGGGGGAGGTAGTAACAACAACAAAAATGGAAAGGGACCTGGGGGTAATCATATCAGATGACCTTAAGGTTGGCAAGCAATGTGAGAAGGTGGTAGGGAGGGCTGGGGGGATACTGGGATGTATAGGGAGAGGCATCACCAGCAGAAAACAGGAAGTTGTTATCCCCCTGTATAAACAGTTGGTGAGACCCCATCTGGAGTACTGCGGCCAGTTCTGGAGACCCCATCTCCGCAGGGACATAGACAGGATGGAGGCAGTTCAGAGGAGGGCAACTAAAATGGTGCAGGGTCTGCAAGAGAAGCCATACAAGGAGAAACTAAAGGAGCTTAATATATATATATACCCTTGAGGAAAGGAGGGAGGAAGGGACATGATAGAAACGTTTAAGTACATCAGTGGAATCAACAAAGTCCAAGAGGGTAGCATCTTTCAGAAAAAGAGATGTGCAAGTACAAGGGGATGCAATTTGAAGATAGAGGGGGAATGGCTCAGGGACAATATGAGGAAGTATTTTTTCACAGAGAGGGTGGTGGATGCATGGAGCAGCCTTCCTGAGGAGGTTGTGGGGTCTAAAACTGTGGGAGAATTCAAGAATGCATGGGACAGACATAAGGCGATTTTTGTGGGGATAAGAAAAAATAGGCTGTTGGTTAAATAGGATCTGCAGCTTATCCTGTAGGTAGCGAAATGGGCAGACTAGGTGGGCCAAGCTGTCCTTATCTGCCATCAAAGTCTATGTTTCTTTGTTGAGGTTTTCATAAATGTCAGCCACTGTAATAGGACGAAGCAAGTTTTCGGCCTGGGCTTGGGAGCAACTTAGGCAAGGGAGAGTTCTCTAAATAGGGGTGGTTATACATTTGGGGGGGGGAGGGTGCCCAAAGTGAGTATAACACTGGAGCAGAATAGAGCCATTGCCTGCTGTATTTCTGTGGATGGGAAAGTAGACGTCCGGTAATGGGGTCCCTTAATTTAGTAATCCTTGCCTGTGACTTCGCTCCCCTAAGGCACCTGGCCAGGTTTCGAGCCCCCCGAGGGCCAACCTCCTGGTGTCTAAGTTTTTAATATAACAATTGTTGCTCTATCCTTTGATCTGTTAACCATTGGATTTTTTGCTCGGTAGTGCATAACTGGGTTTGTACCTACCCATCTTCCTGGAGGAGTTTGGTCTGGAGGGTCAATAATTCCGCCTGTAATTTTACTTTGAGCTCTTCTCTGGCTTTCTTCTGATGGGTGGAATACCTTATTAGTTCTCCCCGGAGCACCGTTTTGAGGGTATCCCATGTTATTGCATGAGAGATTTCTGAGGAGCTATTATCTGCCAGAATCTTTGGAATTGCCTCCTTGACCATCTTTACAAAATCCGGATCCTGAAGATGGATCAAATTCAGGTGCCAAAATGAATTTCGTCTTGGCTTATGCACTTCCAACTTCAAATATAGAGCGGAGTGGTCTGTCGAGATTTAGGCCCCCACAAATATGTCTTGGATTGCCTCCACATGCTTGATAGAGGAGAGAAAATAATCTAGCCTAGAGGAGGTATGAGTCTTCAGGGAGTGGTAGGTGTATGCCTGTACAGATGGAAAAAAATGGTGCCAAATGTCTACCAAACCCATTTTAGGGATAGCTACCTTGAGGTATTTTTGTAGTGGTGTAAGTCTATGCTTGGAAGTCAGGGAGCTGTCCAGGGTGGGATTTAACGTAACATTAAGATCACTACCAACTATACATAAACCCTGCATATGGGAAAGAACATCGAAAACATTTTTTAGCCACATGTGAGGGAGACCCTGGGGGGAGATAAACCGATGCCAGTGTGACTAACCTAGAATACAACTTACCCACCACTATAGCATATCTACATCCCTATCTATAATTTCTTGCTGGGGTTGAAATTATACTCCGTACGGGATCAAAATTACTGCTCCTCTCCTTCAACCTGAGGGATGTGACAAAGCAACCAAATACTGAAATCCCCATGATTTAAATTTAATATGTACTTTCTGAGGGAGGTGCGTCTCTTGTAATAGAATTACATCCGGTTTATCCTGCTTAAATAAGCGTAAAAGTCACTTCCTTTTGACCGGATTATGAATACAATTTACATTAAATGAAATGACTAGGGAGTGGTGAGCCATTTTAAATCGTAGTTAATAGGCTGACCTGATATCACCATGGGTCTGTGAAAAATGTCATATAACATATCTCTTCCCCAATTCCCCTTATGAGCCCATCCATAAACCATCGGAATCCCCCTAGCTTCCTATATTATTAAATGTCCCTGAGTTAAATTCAGAGGTGGAGATCCCAATAATCTCTTGCCACCCCTGCCTTCCTTCCTCATTACCAAGGTCCTCATTTGTAACCTTTAAAAAAGACACTGTAGTGCATTATCCCCATTATCTCCAAAAGTCATTGCCAACTGGGCATAACTGAAACAAGGATAACTGACAAAAGCGTTCACTAAAGTGATTTGTCGTAGAAATACTCCAGGAGCTTTCTCACTTATAAGAACATAACTATATACATAACAGGCTTCCAAGGTGTGGGAGACTATAGCCAGCCTCCCTATAATATCTGGGGTAGCAGAGATGGAATTATGCTCCAAACCAGATATGGGGGTAAGTCCAGAATACACTCTGCCCTGGGTCCCCTGCAAACTGATCTGGCTCGAAATGAAACATGGTGAAAAAAGGGAACAACATAAAAGGGGAGCATAGTTATCCCTATCCAGGAAAAAGCCCCTAAGGTTAGGTCCACAAGGCGTGCCATTCAAACACCATGAAGTCTTGCTATATTATGACTATATGCAGTCAGCCACTGCAGCTGAACTGCCCCGGAGAGGAAAGAGTTAACTCCAGAAAGTCTGGAGTTCCACAGCGTGAGGGCGCTATACCAAAGCTCTATCTGGCCAGTTTCAAATGAAACTGTCAGATTCTTTACTCCGCTTCACTGAACAGTCGCTCTGGAGATCAGCTCCTTCACATTGGTTCATTTCTCGGTTCAAGCGAGTATTTTCGGTTCATTTGAACCGGCAAAAAGTATTTATTTACGATTTCGCTAAAGCTCTATCTGGTAAACCGTAAGTAGAAAATTTAAAGTCTGTGTGGAAATTCAATTATCGGTTCGGTTTTGAACCGATCGGTTTGCTTAATTTAACGTTTTAAAGTGGTTGGGCTTTTTAGAGTGCAGTTCCGGTTCTTATCGGTTCTAAAACCTTGCTTTTAAAATAGTTTTTTCAAATACCCGTGACAGCAGTTAGGAACGATAAGGGTGTCTTGCCTGGCACTGCCATCAAAGGGCAAGTTTTTGGTTAGGCTGGCATTATGTCTGAGAAACCAAAGAAAAACCGGCCCACTGGGTTTCAACACTGTGATGTCTTGGGGAAGCCTTTGCCAAGGCTGACCACACACCACTGTGTTTATTGTCTGGGGCTGACCACCTCCTGTCAGACTGCCAGGTGTGTAAAATTTCCTGCAGCCACCCTGAAAAGAGATTGGGCGGCTCAGGGAGCGAGAGGCCAAAGTCTGCTGACCCGGATGGCCAGCCGGTCCAGTACCCACTGGACCAGAGGAGTGCCCTCTGACCAGGCGAGACTTCCTCGGGCAAAGGAAGGCTGGTTCAGGGAACCAGTCTCAGTGAACAAGACAAAGAAATCAGTGGTTTGGGTCCAAATTGTCTCTCCAACTGCTGCAGAAATAGCTAAAGCCATACAGATTGTCCAGTCACTGTCTCAGGGTCCTGCAACACCTACAGTTGGTAAAGGTTGGTTCGTTCAGTGCCAGTGGTTCAGAAGTATGATGTTGAGGAATTTTATGAACCACAGGAGAGGGAGGACGAATTTGATCATTACATGTGTGGATGGGAGGGTCTGGATGCGTGCCCATTGAACGGACATTTCTCCAGACAGACCTTTAGAATCTCCTCCTATTCTGTCTGAGTCCCCTTCTCATTTTATGTTTTACAAAAGGTTGAAACCCTCCAGCTTCTTTTAGAGGAAGCTGTGGATGAGCAAGAGGAGCCTGATTATGTAGAAATGATGGATATACAGAGTCTAGGAGTTGTCTATTCCTTTGCATAAGTCATTTAGGAAGCAAACAACAAAGATTTTAAAAATCCTCATTCTGTCCCTCCTGTAGATAAAAAATGGACAGAAGATATACCTTCTCAGGCTCTGATACAGACTTCCTCACTGAGCAGTGTAGTCATGCTAGGTGTGGTACAAGCTGCAGCCTGTGAGCAAGGCTAATATTCCTCTGGCCTCACATCCTCCTGATAAGGATTCCAGGAAGATTGATGCCATGGAAAAACAGTATATGGCAGCTTCTTTGGGACTCAGGCAGGCCAAATTATATGGCTTATGTGGCTAGATATCAGAAATCTAGGTGGGACACAGTATTGCAGTTAGTCAAGCAGGCCCATGGCCAGCTGGCTGAGTGAGGTTGGAACAGGTGGCTGCTGATGGCATTGAAGCCTCTAAAGTTCAATTTCATACTGCTGTTGATGTTAATAATGTTTCCTCTAGGGTCATGGCCACTTCTGTAGCTTTCCAGTAGGTTGGCATGGCTCAGATGCACTAATCTGTCCCAGATACTCAGTCAAAGGCTATGGATTTTCCTGTTGTGGGTAATTCTCTGTTTGGGGAACAAACAGAAAACTATATGAAAAGATGGATGAATACAGAACTACCTACAAAAGTGCCCAGGCTAAGGAGAGACATGCCACTCCACAGAGGCACGCTCCCAGAGGTAGGGGCAGGCCTTTCCACAGGCCTTTACCAATTTCAGGCCTCCTCTGCATTTGCAAGAGGGTTTCTTTAGAGCAGAGGTGAGCGGGGCACAAGTAAGCCGTCCCCTCCCCTCAGCCTAAGGCTACTGCCAAGCAGAGCACCTGATGGGGTGCCAGGCGAGTCTCCTGTACCAGTGGGGGGCAGGTTGGTTTTATTTCAGCCGAACTAGGTGTCCTAACCTCGACAGGTGGGTTCTGGAGGTAATAGGCCAGGGTCTGGTTCCCGGCTTCAAACAGTTTCGAAGATGAGAGCCAGACATTTTCCCTGCAAATCCTTCAGAAGCCCTTGCTTGAAGCAGAGGTTTCTTCTCTTTGGACTGCAAAGTAGAAGAGGGGTCCTCTCTTGCCATCAAGGCAAGGGGCTGTACTCAAGATACTTTCTTACCCCAAAAGACAGGAGAATGGCGGCCATTTTAGATTTAAGGTACCTGAACAAGCTTCTTTTGAGACCAAAGTTCAAAATGTTAACTCTGACAATGATTTTGCCCTCCTGAGGCCAGGGGACTGGTTAGCTTCCCTGGACCTCAAGGGATGCCTATTTTCATGTTCTGATCAGGCCTTCTCACGAAAGTACCTCAGGTTGAACTACCCTCAGGCCACTACCAGTTCAGGGCAATGC
This sequence comes from Neoceratodus forsteri, assembly GCA_016271365.2. Taxonomy (NCBI): domain Eukaryota; kingdom Metazoa; phylum Chordata; order Ceratodontiformes; family Ceratodontidae; genus Neoceratodus; species Neoceratodus forsteri. The sequence goes on from CM028136.1 coordinate 897,418,950, forward strand.
CCTTGAGCCTTACCTCTGAGCCAAGGGTATTCACAAAATGTCTAGCTGTGGTAGTGGCTCATTTAAGAAGGCAAGGATTGCTGTGTTTCCTACCTGAATGACTGGCTCATGGTGGATCAGTCCCCAGATCAGGTAAAATCCCACTTGCAAGTCACCCAGCAGCTTCTTCCTTCCTGAGTTCCTGCTGAATTTACCAAAGTCAGGTTCTCGAACCAGTTCAGGTACTCAACTTTCATAGGTGCAGAATTGAACACAAAAGTTAGCCAGGGCATTTCTCCTCGGAAAGGGGTAGACAGACTCATCTGTCTGGCATCCTCCTTTACCCTGCGGGTCTCTCGACCAGCAAGGCATTTCTGCAACTCCTAGGGCACATGGCTGCTTCCACAGCTGTAGTGCAAGGAGCAAGATTCCAGATGAGGGACATTCAGTTCCATTTGAGGGCCTATTGGTCTCAAAGGGAGGACCCCCTTTCCAAATTGGTTCCAGTGACCGAAGCCTGATCCTGGCCTTACACTGGTGGCAGGATCAAAGCAATCTAAAACAAGGGGGTTGCTTTCATTCCGTTTCCCTACCCCTCACCCTCACCACGGATGCCTCCCTGTTAGGGGTAGGGAGCTCACTTTAGGCGACCTGTCCACTCAGGGTGTGTGGTCTCTCCAGGAATCTCTGCTCCACATCAATCTTTTGGAACTCAGAGCTGTCCTTTTAGCTCTTTAGGGCATTTTCAGCTTCTGTCCAGAACAAAGTAGTTCAAGTCAGGACAGACAACACCACAACAATGTGGTACATCAACAAGCAAGGGGCACTCTGTCATCAGCCTTGTGCACCAAGCAATGAAGTTGTGGTCTCTGGCACTCCTGAACACCTCCTGATAGCAGTTCACCTTCCAGGGAAGGACAATGTCCTGGCGGATGCCCTCAGCAGGATTTCTCAGGGCCATCACGAATGGGCTCTGAATCCTCAGATGCTGGGGTCAGTCTTTAAGATGGGGCGCACCCCTCAGATAGATCTTTCGCGAGCCCCAGACAACCACCAACTTCCTCTGTTTGTTGGCAGGCCTCCAGTGCTGGGATCAGTCCCCTGGGCTTTCAGTTGGATTGGAAAGGGAAGTTCCTGTATGCCTTTCCCCCCTTGCCCCTTCTTTTCAGGGTACTAGTAAAAATCAGATCTCAGCACTGCAAGGTGATTCTGATTGCTCCAGATTGGGCCAGACAGCCCTGGTACCCACTGCTTCTGTCCTTGACAGTCCACCCTGCCCTGAGCTTGCCCAGAGTCCACGGCTTACTGGCCTGTGCACAGGGGAGAGTGTGGTATCCGACCTCAACTCCTCCATCTCAAGGCATGGCTCTTGAGGAGTTAGAATTTGCTGACTTACACCTTTCTCAAGGTGTTTTGGATATTTTAAAGGCTTCAAGGAAGCCTTCCACTAGGGCCACTTACAATTCTAAGTGGAAAAAGGTTTTCCATCTGGTGCTCTGAGAAGCAGATTATCCCAGAATCTGCTGATCTGCCCATTACTGGACTATTTGGTCCATTTAAATTCCTTAGGCCAGCTACCTTAAAGGTTCATCTGGCAGCTGTCTCTGCTTTTCTGTCAGCAGGAAGCCTGCTTCCTTTTCTTCTCACCCTGTGCTTTCCAAGTTTTTAAGGGTTCTTCACACCAACCCTCCTTTTTCGAGACCAGCTCCCGCTTGGGACCTGAATGTTTGCATTGCTCAGTTAATGCAACCCCCTTTGAGCCTCTGTCCTCAGCAGAGCTCAAGTTTCTGACTTGAAAACTGTTTTCTAGTGGCTATCACTTGCCAGACGATAAGTGAACTACAGGCCCTGTCAGTGGAAGAAGATTTTATCTCTTTCCACAGAGATAAGGTAGTCCTCAGGACTAACAGAAAGTTTTTGCCTAAAGTGGTTTCAGATTTCCATCTGAACCAATCCATCTCTCTTCCAGTATTTTCACTGGGCATTCTTCCTCAGGTGAGAGGAGTCTGCACAGCTTGACGCCAAAAGAGCCTTAAGCTACTATTTGAACGCACCAGGGTCACAGGTCTCAATCCTCCAACTCTTTCCTCTTACCTATGCATGCAGGTTGGCAAAGGAAACCTGCCACTAAGAGGACAATTGCAAGGTGGATTGTCTCTTGTATCAATTTTGTTATCAAAACTAGGTAGAGAACCCCCTCAGGACTGAGGGCTCACTCCACCAGGGTATGGCTGCATCTCTAGCGTCTGCTAGAGATATTCCCATTCTGAAATCTGTCAAGCTGCTACTTGGAAAAACAGTTCACACTTTAGCAAGCATTATTCCCTGGATATTCAGTCCAGGAGAGATGTCTTTGGCACAGCTGTGCTTCAGAGCCTATTTCCTAAGTGAGGTTCTGACCCTCCTCCATGGAGGTACTGCTGTGTAATCTGCATATAGTCATAATAAGCAAGACTTCATGGTGTTTGGAAGAAAAATTACTCACCTTAGTAATTGCTTTTCTTCTCATGGAGTCTTGCTTATATTATGACCACCCTCCTCCTGCCCTCTCAGAACTTCTGCTTGGGTAGGGGTGGCAAATTAGTGCAAGCACTGTGTCATGCCATTTTAGTTCTTCCCTTCACCCCTTTATTTAGGGTTAGGGGAATTAGGTATTTCTGTTTTAAGTATATTTGCCCCCTTCCTGGACTTGAGTCTCTGGGGAAGGGGTCTAATCAGTGCTTGTTGAGGAGAAACTAATAATACTATTATTCATTGTTATGATTATTATTGCTGTTTATATTGTTGTTATTCCTACTATGTAGGTAGCCACTTGGCTAGTGTAGAGCTTTCCACACAGACTTGTTGCTTAGTGTTCGCCTCGTAAAGATCTGACAGTTTCATTTGAAACTGGCCAGATAGAGCTTTGGTATAGCGCCCTCGCGCTGTGGAACTCCAGACTCTCTGGAGTTAACTCTTTCCTCTCCGGGGCAGTTCAGCTGCAGTGGCTGACTGCATATAGTCATAATATAGCAAGACTCCATGAGAAGAAAAGCAATTACTAAGGTGAGTAATTTTTTCTTATTGTTTGCTCTACCCTCGTTGAGATTATATTTTAACACATGTAGAAGCCTTAAATACAGCATTACAATATAAGTGAACTGCACCCCAGTTAAAGACATCTCAAAATGACTGAAAGAAAAGGGGCTAAATCAAGGCCTAATCATCATAATCTTAGAGTTGTCAGAGGCTGCAGTTGATGATTGGTGGAGTGCATAGACCAGTAAACAGTAGTTATATAATAGCCAACCACAGTCCCCAGTTCATTACAGCAGCTGTCCATGAAGTTTGGTGTCCAGCCACAATTCTCCTCTCCCACTATCTAGCGGCTAATACTAGTCCAGGATTGAAGCTCCCCAGAATAGCCACCCGAATGATGCTAGATTGTTTTCTTAGTTCCATTGAGAGTCTAGTATCACAGCGGAGATCACATTTGTAAAGTGGGGGACGGAGGAGGAAGAGCTCCATAGGATACCCCTGACAAGTGACCGTGAATTAACCCAGATAAATAGAGGGTATTGATTTTAGATTATTGGTCAGATTGGAGCACCACGGGGCCTAGGCCTGAGCTAACCTTGCCCCCGCTTCCATCCCCTCTCCTGAGTCCCCAACCCCTTACCTGGATCACTCCAAATAAACAGTTCTCAAGTGTCCAGTAGTCTGCCAGCTTCTTCAGGTATCCCCGGCATTGTTATCCACCCTCCAAAATTTGGCCAGATGTTGTTTCAGGTCCTGAGTAACATTTCCATTGTCCTCTCATTTGCGTTGCTTTGCCTCTGCTGTTTGCCATCTCGGGGGTTGTGGGTTCGCAGCTGCAGGTGTGCGTGGATGCTCTGGGAACATCAAGCCCTGTTTGGAGAGTGCCTCACGGGCCTCCTCAGCCGAGGCGAACTCTTGTCTCCCTGATGGTAAGGCCACTATTAATTTAGCTGGGTAAGGAGTGGTGAATTTCAAACCTTGGGCTTTTAGAGTAGGCAACAATGGGAGATACGTTCTGCGCAGCTTCATAGTTTCAGGCGCGTAATCATGGTCGACATAAAATCTCCGCTGTTCATGAAAAATCTTTTGTTTTCGCCAGGCTGTCAGAAGAATCTGCTCTTTTATCGCGTAACTGGTGAAGCGAGCTATGATGTATTGGGGGCTGGCTGAGGGAGAGATTGGCTTAGGAGCCAGGGTCCGATGGACTCAAGTCTAGTGGCATATCAGCCGAGAGATCCAGAGCAGTTTTAAGCAGGTTGGTAACAAAGTCTTTTATATTGCTACCCTCAGCAATACAATAAAGGCGGATATTTTTGTGCCTAGCATGATTTTCCGCATCTTCTTGTCGGGCTAAGAGTAATTCTTGTTGCTCTTGGAGTCATTGGACCAGGCCCTCTAGGTCGTCCACATGGTTTTCATTAGCTGTAAGTTGCCTCTCCGTATCGTCGGCCCGCTGCTCTAACCGAACAGTATCTCTCCGCATCTCACTGTATAGCTGCTTAGTATCAGCTCTAAAAGCACAGAGCTCATTATAGATAGTATCTAACTTAATTTTTTTGTTCTTCACTTTGGGAGTGCAGTGGATCATATTAGTAGATCTGGTGCCAGGTGTCACAGTTGATGGAAACGCTGCTTCTGCATCGGAGGCCTCAGATTCTGATCGATCCTCATCTGGAGCAAGTTCTGCATTCTTTTGAACCAATCCTGACTCATTCCCCTTATTTCCCCTGTTATTCATTTTTTGATTAGTTTTTTTTAATATAGAATCCGCCAGAAGAGGTGGAAATGCTGAGAGGGTAGACTGAGCGATTCACTTATGCAGCCATTAACTTCAGGGGGGGCGGAACCGGAGATCCGCCTACCTCCCTTTTCTGAGGTGCGAGCTCTCTGCCTTACACCACCTGTTAGCGTAATCAGGTTCAGGCAGCCTAACACTACACTTGGAAATCGGGGGTACATCACTTAGCCAGGTGATCCCTTCCCCCGACTGGAGGGACCTTGCCCCAGGGTAGGCCCCTTTCCTCACCCCTATGTAGCGGGAGAGGGAGGGGGAGCAGTTGGATGGATACCTTCATTTCTTCTGTGGACAGGGAGGCTCTGGCCTCTACGTAGCAGTAACAGAGATCTCTCTCCCTCTCTCTTGCCCTCTACATGCTATGGCCCTTCCTTATGGCTCTGAAGTCAGTGAAGCCTCTTTTGGGGTCTCTACCCATTAAGAAAAGAAAAAAAAAAAAAGGATTTCTTCCCCTTGGTCCACAAACAGAAGAACCCCTTCTTATGGTTCACTCTGTTGGGGTCCACTCCTTCCCCCTCTATCCATGCTTTCTGCCTCTGTCTCAACTCCTTATTCCTTTCTCTCTTCTTTTTCTGTTTCCTTTCTCTCTACCCATTCTCTCAACCTCCTCTTGGCCTGCCCAGTGGTTGGGGTTTCCCTCCCAGAAACCTTAGGGCTTATCCCCTCTCCTCTGGCCGGCCTTATTCCTTTTTAAGTTTATATCCTTTCCTTTTCTTATCCCTTGGGCTCCCTTGCCCCACTCTCCCATCTTTTTTTCTCTATCTCTGTTTTCCTCTTTGGCGATCAGAACTGAGGTGGTGGGGGGGGGGGGCTGGCGCACGCGCCATGTAATACGCTGGCCTCGAGGGCAGCGCCATTCCCCTCATCGTTCCCTCCTCCAGAAAGAAAGCTTTTAGCTATAAACTTCCCATGAGGTTCTAGCGCCTCCAGCTTGTACCCACCAGTGATGAATGAAGATCCAGGAAGATCAAGAAATATGGTAGATACATAATTTTCCATTTTTTTGCCGCTGAGTGCGCTTCAGTAATGATGTCACTCACCCGCTGGGAGTCCAGTCTTCACATCTGTATGACAGCAGCATCTAGGCATTCAGTTACAGTTTGACATATTATTCACTTTTTTTATTAATTTATTTATTTTTAACTTTCTTTTTATCCCCTCCTGCTTGCCCTCAGTGTCCACTCCTTCGGGCTGTCCATCCCATTTCAGCCCCCTGACCTTGGGATCTGCCCGTAGAGTGCTTCTCCTCCTGTCTCCTACCTGCACATCGGGGTCTGTCCCGAGAATTAGTGGTGGTCTGAATGGCTCGGGACAGCCATCATCTAGGACCGCCGAGGGAGTTTTTCAGTTTTCTGTGTCCCTTGTTTCCCCGCCCATGGAACGCCGGCGCGAGGACTTAAGTCCAGAGAGGTGACGTGCTGATGCAAGTCTCTCCCAAGCGCCTAACAGCGTCTCCCCCCCTCGACACCAATGAACGGAGCTGCCAACCCCTCGGGAGCTGGTGCACCCACCGGTTCTCTCAGGACGTCGGGTGCACATAGCGCCCCTGGTATCTCTCCCCGAGGGAGGAGAGCATCCGTTGGGATGCTCAATCCTCCCTCCCCTGACCGACCCCCACCGACCCGAGTCCGTTCCCAAACCCGGGTCGCCAGCGCAGCGGGAGGTGTGGCATCCAGTACCTCAACCCTCAGTGCCACCAGGCCGGCCCTATTCACTGTTTATTTAAAAAAAAAAAAAAAAAAAAAAAAAGGCAGAAATGTATGTTTCCCCTCTTAGTCCTGCCGATCGAAGGAGTCTACCATGGATGGAGATGGTGACAGTAGGGACCCTCTGTTGGAAGGCTGCTCTGGCAGCTTGGTTGTATCCAGTTCACTGCCCTCTCCAGAGGGGAAGTCCGACCATGGACAGTCCGATGTTAGGGAGGGGAGGACAGTTTTCCCATAAACACAAAAAGAAGTGAGCCCGTTCCCAGTCCAAGTCGGGGACCCAGCAGTACTCTACCTAGAGTTCTTTCTTTTCCTGTCGGAAGAGGAAGAAACTGTACCACTCGAGGTCACCCTGTGGTACGTCTGCCAAGAGGTCTTTGGTGGTCGGGAGTGGTAGGCTGTCTCCAGCTCTATCTGGTTCCCCGTCAGCTTCTGCTAGTGACTGCTTTGACTCTCTACATTGGAGCCCCTCTCTGACCTCTTGCGAGGTTTCCGGTGGGTAGTTTAATCACTGGGTCACTCTTATGGAGCAGTGGGTACAGCGTCTGTCTTGTTTGCCCTCTTCCGGCAGATCTGGTTCCAGGTCCTTTGGGCCTAGGAGCCTCGGAACCCCGGTTGGGTCCTTCAGGGCAGGTTGAGTATTTGGCACCAGCAACGGAATTGTCCCCCTTTCTGGTGCTAGTGCCATGTGCCTTCTCCCCGTATTCTGTTTCCTCCCAGGGGCCGGCACAGGTACCATACTCCTACCCTTGTTTTAATTCCAGGTCTGGGTTTAATCTTCGGGTGGCTCTATTGCGGCCGGCGCTGCAAACCACACCAACCCCTCGTAGGTGCCAGCTGGCCCGGTGGCACTGAAGGTTGAGGCACTGGATGCCACACTGTACACGCCAGCTTACCTGGATTCAGGAAGAGACTCAGTCGGTGGGGAGGGAGAAGATCGAGCATCTGATGGACTACTTTCCTCTCCTGGAGAGGGTGGGTTCTGACTCCTCACAGTTCTGGCAGCTCCCAGTAGAGACTGGGGCATCACAGTAAGCGGGGATTCTGATACGGGGGTGTATGGCGGGCGTCGGCGGATGTCACCAATGGTGAATGCAGATGCGTGCCATTGCGAGCTGGATGTCGTCGTATGTCTGCACCTCTGGGACAAAGAAAAGAGGAAACACCCTACCACCCAGGAAGGCGAAGGCAGGTCCTGTGGACCAGCTCCCACGCTCAGTGCTGGACCAATTCCAGCTGACCTCTGGTTCTCCTCTGGTTCTCCTCCTCCTCGCTCCGGCCACACTGTAGATTGTAGATAGAGTGCCGGTTAGGAGTTAGTGGCCCCACCTCAGGGAGTTCAGGGCTAGGGGGGATGGCGAGTCAGGGGTGAGGTGGGGAACACCCCAGGAACAGAGGTTTGGTCTGGGGGGAGTTTGAGGTGAGCGGGAGAAGGCTGACATCCCTGTGTCTTGTCAGAGAGAGAGTCCTAAGGGGCAGTGAAGGAGCATAAAGAGTTTGCAAAAATAAAACCCTCGTAGGTCGATGCCGGGTCCTGCCAGCACCGGTTCCAGTGTCTCCTGTTTATCCTCTTCCTAGACCAAGCAGTGACTTATTAGGGGTGGCTTCTGCCCCTTCTGAGGGTGACTTGAAGCAGGATGAGTCTGACCCTGACCTTATTATTTTTGAAGAAGGTAACAAGGACTCGTTCTGCAGCTTGGATGGTAAGCCCTTCATACAAGCTGGAAATTCTTTGGAGGACCTCGCCTTCCAGTCTTTGCTTAAAAATGTGAGGGCAACCCTGGTTCTTCAGACATCTTCTGTAGATCTCGGTAGGCTTTTACATCTAGAGTGGCTTCATATCCCTAATATTCCTGTGAACCTTATGCCACCTGTCCCCCCCACCCTTCAAGACCTTGTCTGAAGCTGTGTGGGAGAGGCCTGCTCTTATTCCCTCGGTCTGCAAGTCCATAGATAGGAAATATGTCCTTCCCAAGGAGAGACCTATTTTAGCCTCACAGCCTGTGTCGCAGATGCACTAGTTATCCTTCCTGAAAATGACAAAGTTGTTCTTCCTCAAGAAGTCTCAGCATGTCCTAGCAGTAAAGAGTCTCACAAGGTAGATACCATGTGGAAAAGGGCCTTCGCAGCTGCATCAGGCATGCGCATTGCCAGCTACCAAGGGCACTTCTCCCAATACAGGTATGTCCTTTGGACTTCCCTTAAATCCCTAGTGGAGGATCTTCCGGAGTCTGACACTAAAAGTGAGATTTTGCAGACCATCACCCAGGAGATGGAATTCAGTGGCCATCAGCTGAAAGCTTCCATGGACACATATGACACAGCTTCCAGAGCAGCTGCCACTGGCATCTGTATTAGGAGACGTTCTTGGCTTAGGACATCAGGATTTTCCTCTGATACCCAGCAGCAAGTCATGAACATCCCCTTTGATGGTACTTATCTGTTTGGCCAACAGGTAGAACAAGCCCTGGAGGCCTCCCAGAAGACTAGGACTGCCATTAAAAACAGCCAGGCCAGCTCCTTCAGCTCCTCAGAGGGGCAGGAACCCCTCCAACAGGCAGCCCTTTTGAGGAAGAGGCCAGGGAGCCCCCAACCAAGCACCAGCCTCCTCAGCCACAAAAGAAAGCACAGCAGAAGGCACAAGGGCCAAAAGTGCCCCAGTCTCACCTCAGCTGCCCAAGGTGGGCCTCTCCACGGCAGTGGGAGATCGTCTGACTCAGTTTTACAGCCAATGGAAGTCTGTCACTATAGACAAATGGGTCCTCCGGATCCTTGGAAAATGATACTCTCTCAAATTTGTGGAGATTCCCCCAGACCTTCCACCCAAGTGGCAACACATCTGTCAGCAGCTCAGTCAGACCTTCTCACTACAGAAGTACTGGGCCTTCTCAAAAACAGGGCAGTGGAAGTGGTTCCAAAGATAAAGGTATGTTGCGCTCTCCGAGTCCGGGCAGGGTGTGAGAATGGGGTTACCACCCCGGTGTCAAACCTCAAAAACAAACAAAACTTGCACTCCAGAGTTGGGGTGTGAACCAGAAAAAGAGATGATAAATTGAGATTCAATCCAGATGAAGATTTATTCAGCTTACTCAGCCAATGATTAGACCACACCAAGAACTGGTCCGAAAGTCAGTGTGTGTCAGATGCCCCAGCGCTTCGCCACATAAGGTTTCGTCAGGGGCGTGGCTACTTAAACAGTGAGCCCCTCCTTTTGTATCCCCATTTGGTGACTTCACCAACTGACACATATCATTCTTGATTTACATCAGAATAATTCAAATATATGATGCACATTTGTATAGTCATTCGGGATGAGACGTTAAACCGAGGTCCCATCTGCCTGTTCTGGTGATAGTTCAGGTGGATTTTAAAGATCCCATAGCACTTCTCAAAAAGAGATGGGGAGTTTTTATTGAAGAACACATGGTACAAAAATCAGCAACAAAAATCATAAACACTGTTATATACAGAAAATAATTTAAAAATCAAGTAAATATTATACAATGTACTCCATCCACATATAAATTGTAACCATCAATACTCTATAAAAAAAACAGGGTGCTTCAAGTGAAATAAACAAAAAAAAGGGAAAATAAGGTATGAGGAAAGGAGGAAAGAAATAAGCAAAAAAGAGAATTAATAAAAGTTACACACCATCATAATTCAAACTAGCTGATATCCTTCATTTAAATTTTATAAAAATGTTAAATCCTTTCCACCACCTATTGACTTTTAGTGCAGAATGCTTTGCAAGATCATGATCATAAGCTCTACCCATACTTTGTTCTATTAAAGCACTAAACACAGAGTATGGCATCCTTTTTCGCTGAAGCACCCACTGGCATCGTGCCTGCCATAAATAATACATGAGACAGCTTTTTTTTTTTTTATTTTACCTCTTTATCCTCCTCCTTCTCTTGCAACCCCCTCCTCTTCGGGAGACACCAATGGGCTTATCAGCCTTCACTCATCTACCTGGAGCCGGTGCAGTCCATGCCCCATGGAGCCGTGGCTATACCTCCCAGGCGGGTATGGGGTGGGACCCCCCCTTCCACCCCGACGCTTGCCATGCTGGGCATGCTGTCCCAAGGACAGGTAGGGGTATTGAAGGTCGGGCCCCGTGCTCCGCTCTACCAGAGGCTGCAATTTTTTTCCCTGATACTTCTCGGACGTGCCAGGTCCACTGCGTCAAGGCGCCGGGCGCCTGACCTGCCGTCGCTCCCCTGTTGGAGCATCGGGCTTGCTGTACCTCAGGTCTCCACCCGGGTCAGACAAGCACCGAGCTCAGGTTCCCTCCGGAGAGGACGCAGCAGTCCTTGGGGCGCTCAAGTCCTCCCCCCACCATGACGCCCTCCAGCTCCCGGGCTCGCTCCTCGAACCCGGTCGCTAGCCGCAAGCGGAAATCCAACCGCTGCGCCGGCGGGCCGGCTATGAGACAGCTTTTAAAAAAATTTAGAACATCTAAATCATATGATAATCCCCCAAGGGGGGGGGTCTTACCCAAAACTAGGATTTCATATGTCAATCTGGATACCCAGTTCATCTTCCATTTACGTGACAAAAATTCCCATAAAGGTTTTGAAAATGTACACTCCAAGAAAAAATTTTCTATAGTTTCTGTTATATTTATACATTCTAAATGGGGACAGTTTGTTTCCTCCGTGACCTTATGTTTGGCGTTTCCCCTTACATTTAATTTACCATACATTGCTAGCCAGATTGTTTCCCACATAAAACTCTGGAGTCTGTAATTATTTATTATTTATTTGTAATAAAACCCTTGAGTTATCTTCAGTTGAGCAGTTCTTAAAACAAGGTACTTGCGGGTATATTTAGGTACAGTTCCTTGTATTTGCTGTTTTGTTAATCCCCATTTAAATAAGTTTTGAGCAGTGGGTTTAAAATAAATGGTACTGAGAGATGGTTACCCAATTTAGTGTGAACCACTGTCCATACTTGAAAATATTTGCAGAGATCCTTGATATCAATTAAACCACATTTTACTGTCTGAATTAAAAACAAAATATGAAAAAAAAAATTGGGTCTAGCATCCCCAGACCTCCTTTTCCTTTTGGCAAATATGTAAAACAATGTTTAATGGGATTTAATTTATTACCACCACAATAATGAAAAGCACAAACTATATAATTTAGTTTCCAATATAGTAGGGGGAGGGAAAATCCTTGCTGTATACTGAAGTTTTGGAATAATAAATCGTTTAAGGACCTGAATCCGTTTACCTTTAGTCATTTTCCAATGTCTCCATTTATTGATGTTATAATCTATCCTTGTTATCTCTCTTTCCCAATTCATTACTGGTAGATTTTGAGGCTTGAACAATATCCCTGATATTTTAAGGGGGTGAGATGATATCTGAATACCTTCTATTTGTAAAGGCGAACGACTGCTAGCTCCAATATACAAGCCCTTACACTTTTCCAGATTAAGTTTCACATTTGAAATATTTGTAAAGGACTCCATTGCTCTAAAAAAACAGATCCAGAAACAAATGGTTTGATACCTTTTATTGGACCAACATGGATATTACAGAAAAGAACAAAGTGCTCTAGCTTTCGAACCAACCTGGTCCTTTTTCAGAAGCTTTGTGGCAGTTTTTTCAAATATCCCATACTATTAACACCAGATTATATAGAAAAAGCAGAAATAATTCTCATTGGTTTAGTCCCATCGTCGGCGTTCGTGGGAGCGGGAGAGGTCTCCTTCCCTGGAATGTCGACTTCGGTTGAGGTTGCGGCTAAGGCCGCTGGCTTCACGGCGTACCCGTCAGGCCAGCCGGTTGAGACACCCGTCGACGCGGTCGAGATTTTTCTCAACCCGTCGGACGTGCTGTCGACTGGTGAGGCCGACAGTCCTTCTTCACCAGTTCCCCCGGTGGAGACCGAGGATCTGCCTGCGCCCCTGGTGCAGCAGTCCCCGATTAAGGCGTCCGAGCCAAGGGAGGTGCGGTTGTCCCCCTTCTTCCCAGACCTGTCCTCGGAAACACCGAGGATCTCGGTCTCTGACTTCTTCTTGGTCCAGCCGATCCCGCCGACATCGGCGGTCTCGGTCTTGGCACCGAGGTAAGTGGCGCCGCCGCTCGTCCTCGTCTTCCTCCTTGGAAGAGGAGAGGCTTCGGCGCAAATTACGTTGATGCTATGAGGACCTGATGTGGCAGCAGTTACTTTTGTCCGGGAGCAAGCCGACGCCCTCCCCGGCCATCTAGTGGTTGTCACCCGAGCGGCCGAAACAACCCCTCGCCATAGTCGAGATGCCCAAGCCTGAGCCGGTTGTTCAGCCGAAACCTGCTTCCCCACTAGTTGTGGTGGAATCTCCGCCTCCACAACCGAAATCGGGGGCACCGACCAAGGACTCTCGGTCGGGTCAAGGCCTGCCCCACAGGTTGTCAGTCACCCTCACTCCCGACCGTCCTCGGCAGGTGGAGGGTGGCTCAGGCCCCAGGCAGCTCTTTGCGGACTCCTCCGAGTCTGATGACGACTCTTCCTTGTTCTCCAGGCCCGTTGACCTGGAGTCCTCCGGGGGCCAGTCGTTGGACGAAAGCCCATCATCCTTCATGGGTTTGCTTTGGCTCATCTCAGAATCCACCGGGATGCAGCTCGAGCCCGTATCCAAACGGGCCAAGTATCCCCTGATGGAGATACTGGACCAAGGGGATTCACCTTTCCGGTGGCTGAAGCCATTGTTGGCCCAGCCTTGGAGCTTTGGCAGCGGCCTGCTTCCTGCCCTATGCCTTCGGCCAGGATGGCCAGGAAGTACGCGGTCCCTACCGGCTCTTTTACCGGGTTTTCGAACACCCTTCTGCCGAGGGGTTGTTCACCAACAGCGTTTTCCGGTGTTCCAGGAATGCTAGGGACGTGGACAAGCCCCCCGACAAGGAGTCCAAAAAGCTGGACTACGCCGGGCGCAAGGTGTACGCTGCATCCTCCCTTGGCCTCCGCCAGGCCAGCTCGGTCGTGCTGATGGCACACTTCTCCCACGCCCTCATGGGCTCCCTGGATGAGGTGATCCCTCATCTCCCGGCCGACCTACAGACCACGGTCCAGCAGGTTCGGGACCAGGGTAGGGCGGTGGCAAAGCAGCAGCTCCAAACAGCTCTGGACATAGGAGACTCCTGTGCCAGATCGGTTGGGGCCGCAGTGGTCATGTGCCGCGGAGCATGGCTGAGGATATCCACCTTCATGGCGGATACTCAGCACAAGTTGGTGGACGTCCCCTTTTTGGGGACTGACCTCTCCGGCCCTGGAGTGGAAGGTCACCTCCAGCGGATCAAGAAGTCCAGTGCCACTCTGGACTCGGTCACCTCTGCCCAGAAGGACAAAGGCCGCCGACAGCAGCAGCACAAGTCCTTTCGCCCTTCTGCGCCTGTGGCACGTCCGTCCCTACAACACCAGCACCAGGGCCAGCAGGCTCTCTCTTGGCAACCCAAACCCAAGCCCATGGCTTCCTCCAATAGGAAGCAAGGAGGTAAAGGCCCAGGAGGTCCCTCAGCTGGTCCCTCCTCCAAGCCTGCCCAGTGACTGGTTGAGGGTTGTCGCCCCCAGCCTCGTCACTCCCCTTGGGTTCCCCCTGTGGGGGGACGGCTCCGCCACTTCCTTTTCGCCTGGTCCATTATCACCACAGACCGCTGGGTGTTGGAGGTGGTGGGAAAGGGTCTGCCTCTGGAGTTCGAGCAGGCCCCACCCTTCCGAGCCGTCGCCCCTCGGGGAGCCACTGGGTCCGCAGCCTCTCTGTTGGCCCGCCGGGCCAATACTGCTCTGCTCCTCGAAAAAGAGGTGATCAGGAAGGTGACAGATCCTCCTCCAGACCCGGGGTTTGTGTCCAGGTATTTTCTGGTCCCAAAACGGACGGGGGGCTGGTGCCCCATTCTCGACCTGCACAACCTGAACAGGTTCCTAAGGTCTCGGACCTTCAGGATGGTCACTCTGGCTCATATAATCCCATCCTTGGAACGAGGCATGTGGTTCTGTTCCCTGGACCTTCAGGACGCGTTCTTTCACGTCCCAATCCATCCATCCCACCAGAGATTCCTCCACTTCAGAGCAGAGGGATCCCTTTACGAGTTCCGGGCCATGCCCTTCGGCCTTTCCCTAGCTCCCAGGGTCTTCACCAAATGCATGGCAATGGTGACAGCATTTCTCGGCGTCAAGGGTCCGGTGTACCTCTACCTGGACGATTGGCTGATTGCAGCCCTCCAGAGCGGAGGTGGAGCGGTCCGGAGATCTGGCCCTCCTGGTTTGCTCTCAGGTTGGCCTCCTCATCAATGAGGCCAAGTCGGAACTTGTGCCAAAGCAGGTGATATAATTCATCGGGGCAGAGCTTGACTCTCTACGAGCCAGAGCACGGCTCCTGGCAGACAGGGCCGAGGTTCTTTCCTCCTTTGCCCAATCATTTAGGTTGGGCAGTCGTGCCCTGCCCGGGACTTCCTGCGCCTCCTGGGCCTCATGGTGGCCTGCACCAGCGTGGTCTGTTGGGCCCGCTGGTACATGCGTCCCCTTCAATGGGGACTGGCCAGCCACTGGTCACAACACTTCAATCCGTTGCATCTGCTAGTGACAGTGACCCAGGGGATGTGGAATGCTCTCCAATGGTGGACCGTTCCAGCACATCTGCAGGAGGGCATCCCATTCATCCACCCTGAGCCGATGGTCTCTCTATCGACTGATGCCTCTCTGATGGGTTGGGGTGCCCATCTGGGGGAGCACAGAGCGCACGGCCTCTGGTCCCCTCGGGAGTCCCGATACCATATCAACCTGCGGGAGCTGCGAGTGGTTCGTCTAGCCCTCACCGCCTTCGCTCCGTTTCTACGGGGTCAAGTGGTTCAGGTCCAGACGGACAACACCACGACCATGTACTACCTAAACTGCCAGGGCAGGACGTGCTCCATGCCACTGTGCAGGGAAGCTCTCCGCATTTGGTCACTTGTGTGCAGCCTGGAGGCAGATCTCCTCGCTATTCTTGTGGCAGGAGCCTCCACCCTGGCCGATGCCCTAAGCTGGATAGGGGCTGTGTCTCACGAGTGGTGTCTCCTGCCGGAGGTAGTACAAGATCTCTTCTCCCACTGGGGCACTCCTCAGGCAGACCTGTTTGCCTCCAGGGAGAATGCGAAGCTGAGACTGTTTCATGCCCGCCCCCCCTAAGCAGGGCTCGCTGCAGGGGGATGCCTTCTCGAGGCCGTGGACCCCGGGCCTCTTCTACACCTTTCCCCCATTTCCCTTGATCCACAAGGTGCTTCTCAAGGCGAGGAGGGACAAGGCACAGGTGATTCTGGTAGCCCCAGACTGGCCCCGCCAGTTCTGGTATCCAGATCTCCTCAGTCTCAGCTCCAGGCTCCCGAGGCGGCTTCCAGCCTGTCCGGACCTAATCTCAGTCAATCAGGGAAAGGTATTCCATCCAGACCTTTAATCCCTGCACCTGATGGCCTGGTTCCTGACGGCTAGAGTTCCAGGCCTTGGGTCTTTCCGAAGAGGTCCTCAACGTCGTTGAGGTGTCCTGTAAGGATACAACTAGAAAATGCTATGCCTTCAAATGGAGGAGATTCTCCATTTGGTGTCAGGGCAAGGGCCTGGACCCTTCCTCCTGTTCCTTGGCAAGCACTCTGGGCTACCTGTGGTCCCTTTCTCAGCTAGGGCTTTGGTCGACAACCCGTAAGGTGCACCTGGCAGCAATCTCTGATTACCGGGCACAGGCTGGGAAGCAGTCGGTGGCACAGGAGAAGGTGGTCGGGTGCTTTTTCAAAGGCCTTGATCACATATCCCCTCCAGTGCGAGAACCTCCACCTCCGTGGGATCTACTGCTGGTATTGGCTAAGCTCATGGGCAAGCCATTCGAACTGATGCACAGGTGTGACATCTCTCACCTGTCGTGGAAGACCGCCTTCTTGGTGGCTATCACGTCAGCCAGAAGGAAAAGTTGTTTTTGTTGCCCTGTGTACATAAAAATCTTGGATACCATAATCCGCTTCCCCTGTATTATGTGCAGCCCATGGGCACTTAGTAAAATTATGTCCACCTTCATCACAAAGATTACATTTTGGATTGTTAATACAGTGAACACTGGAATGTTCGGTGTTTCCACAACAAGTACAGTGTTGTACAGTACAAGTAAAACTAAGATGTCTAGGGGATCCACATTTAAAGCATTTTTCGACTGTCCTGGGTAAAAAATTAAAACCCTTATCTCTGCCAATCTAAAAACAATTTGGTAGATGTTCTAAACCATCCACAGTTTGGGTTGATTTAACTTTTATTTTCCACCCCCCCATTCCAAAACCCCTCAGCATCTAAAATAGGGTCTGGGGTTCCTTGCAGTTCACAATGCTTTTCTAACCAATAAAGAATATCTGAGATATTAACTCCTTCAGTACTAAATAATACAGTTATAACTCAAAAAGGTTGTTTTGTCAAAGGGATCACCTGAAAAGATGTCCATAAGGGATTAGTTTTGACTGTCATATGTTTAATCCAGAAACATTCCAAAATTTCAGGAGACCTAAAACTGACTTCAAAAGTATGTTCCCCGGGGGCATGAATCGGGGCATAGACTTCTGGAGGTGTAAAACCTAGCGATTGCTTTAGCAAAATTCGCCCCACAAAATACTTGTCCAGGACAATATCCATGCCTCCCAGATATCTGTCTTATCGCATTTTGACGTTTAGCCAACTCTATGCTTACAAAATAAATCTGCATAAGAAGGGTGTTGAATATGCTCCAGCCTCTGTGTCTGTCCAAGCCCTTGTGAGTCTGAGGCTTCAGGCCCAGTTTCAGAAGTCTCATCTGACTGTTCTAAATTCTCTGCAATACCCAAGATAGCATTTGGAAGTTCAGTGTGAGAAGACTCAGAATTTAAATTACCTGTAGTTGTAAACTCTTGCTCCACCGGTAAAGGCCTGTCCTGTAATCCTGTCGTGTTTTGTAAATCCTTCAAAATAATGTCAACTGGGGAAGTCGATGGTAATAAAGGGGGTGGAAACAACTCTCGAACCGGACTCCTCGTCCGGTATTGGGTCAGCACTCCAGTCACCGATTGGGTGTTGGTGCCATCTCGTAGTGCTCAGTCAGGGGACCATCCTGGATCCTGCGGAACTCCCGGAACCTCATACTTCTCGAAAGGGTTCCTTTGGGCACCTTCCTTTATGTTGAACCAGCCAAAAAAACTTTTGGCAAATGAGAAGAAACATTCTCCAGACTGTTTTCTTTTTTTTTTTTCCCAACATCCTGACCGAGTTGTTCTCATTGTAATTCTTCCTCCAAGAGGAGAGGCTGCTGCTGCAGGTAAATCCGTTTCTCTTCTAAAGCTGTATTTGAGCATAATGACACCTCAGTATCTGCAACTAAGATTGGTGTACTGGATAATCTTGATATTTCCACTTCGGTTTCCTCCGAAGCGTCCTTCACCGGGGAAGCATATTGCTGGTCATCTCCCAACACCAAACCAGCATCCTCAAACACCAGCTCCAAACTGAGCCCCGCCATCTCCGTAAGCCAACGGACTGCACCACCCACCTACAGAGTAGGGGAATTTTTTATTACAACCAGAAAGCAAAACATATACAAAATAGTGTTTACAGCACACAAAATCATAATATAAAACAAGGATTAACAGAAATAAGTATTACATCATACATTCAAAAATCAGCAGCAGTTTAGCGACCCAAAACTAACCAGTGCCAACTCCCCCAAACTAAAATAGTAGGGAATTGTTTATTATCATAACAGTAGACCAAAAGTGAAATATAAACTGTGGTATGTCACATAAAATAATAAACAGATCATATAGAAAACAAAATAAATGAGTATTGTCAACATACCATGTCAGAGCAATGTAAAATAAATAATATGAAAACATCCCCCCCCCCGCCAAAAAGGATTAGGGGAGTATTTGCAACTAAAAAGCAACAATCAAACAATAATATATACAGTAGAAATCATAATGCACAACAAATGGAAACAAAACAAGTATACTAGCATACAAATGGGATGTACAGAAAGAATAGAAACCAAGTATGCACAACAAAACAGCATCATAAAATGATTGGAAAATTAAAAAAACAAATAGTACCAGAAGATACAAATGCCCTCCCTTAGAGCGAGGAAGTGGGTCTAAAACAAAACTAACACGTATGCAGAAAATAGCAGTCCCCACCAAAATTACCCCAAAGGAGGTTCTAGCCTTGCAAGCAGGGATACCCAGCACTTTTCAAGAAAGCCTGGACATAGTACCATAACCTTTACCCTGTGTCAAGCCAGTTAATTTTCCTCCACCACAATCGAAACAGTTCAGGATGCACTTTTTCCCTTTCCTGAAGTCTCCAGCTAAGTACTACCTTCTTAATGTTATAAATAATGTGGGATGCAGAGAGTAATTTCTGCCAAAGTGTCAAATTACACGCGTGCTTGCCACAGCTGAAAGCCTATATGACCCATTAACAGGCGATAGTGATTACATCATAAGTCACCCAGGAGCCCGCAGAACCCCTTCCACCCAGATCTGTGATGTAGGATCCCAAAAGGATTTAAAGGCCACACATCCTGAAATTGGGACCAAAGGAAACTACAAAGGGACAAGCCACAAAAAATGTTCCATAGTTTCAACCACTCCTAAGCAGGTTTCCTCCCTGGGGACAAAACCTCCAAGAGTTCTTTATGCATCATATTGCCTTTTACCCCTAATCTCTTGTGGAGACATAGCCATAAAAAATCCCACATATAGTGGGGTACCCTCTTGCTTACTAATAATTGTAATTTGGAATGTTGCTCAGAAACTGGTAAATCATGAAACCAAGGATCCACAAAAAAAGTCATCCTGCAATATAGTACTATAGAATTGCTGACGTGTTTGAAGAAGAAAGGATTTTCTGACAACATGCCAGGATTTCAACTTTTGAAACATCGTATGAAAGTGACTAGTCAGTGCTATAGCTGTACCTGCCGGGCCAAAAAGAATCCTGAACCCAATGCCTAAGAAGGATCTATACTATCAGCCACCCACGGGACCAGATCTTAACAACCCCTTGAGCAAAGGAACTAAATTACAAAGATAAATATACTATGCAAGAATACAACCGATTCACCATACCCAAACCTCTCCTTCAATAGGTAAATAAGTGATACCCTCTTCACCGGATTTAATCTATTACCCCATAAACAAAGAAAAAATGCATCATAAAGAGAGGTTTCTAAAGAAGGGAGGGGAAAAACTGCAGCTATAAACAAAAAATATGGCAACAAAAAAGTTTTAATCCAATAAATTCGCTTCGCTTTAGACATTCGGCCCTTATTCCAGAGTAACACCCTATTCAAACAACATGAAGTCTTGCTATATTATGACAGTAGCAGTTTGATCCAGCTCTAGAACTGCTCCGGAGGTGAAATGGTTAAAACCATTCCAAAATAGAATTTTGGCCACAAGCTCTAAGAAGCAGCTCTATCTGTGTTATTTCAAACCTGAACTGTCAGATTCTTTACTCGGCCTCAGTGAACAGTCGCTCCGAGATTTCTCCTACTTTCGGTTCATTTCTGGTTTAAAAGTGTTTTCTCGGTTGGATTCAACCGAGAATAGTTTATTTAACACAAAACCGTTCGGTTCAAGCTCCGTTTGTGGTAACCGTAAGTAAATTAAAGGTTTTTGTCTGTGTGGAACTTGTAGTTATCGGGTTCGGTTTTGAACCGATCAGCTGGGTTTAAAACTCATTTAAAACTAAAATTAACATTTTAGAATGCGGTTCCGGTTCTTATCGGTTCTAAAAAAAAGCGGATTTATTACGGTTTTCCAATACCAGCGCCACGGTTAGGAACCGATAAAGGGTGTGCCTGGCACTGCCGTTAAAAGGGCAAGTTTTCTGGTTAGGCTGGCATTATGTGTAGAAACCCAAAAGAAAAACCGGCCCACTGGGTTTCAACACTGATGTTTGTGGGAAGTCTTTGCCAAGGCTGACCCACACACCACATGTGTTTATTGTCTGGGTTTGACCACCTCAGTCAGACTGCCAGATATGCAAGAATTTCCTGCAGCCACCCTGGAAAAAGATTGGGCAGGCTCAGGGACGAGAGGCCAAAAGTCTGCTGACCCGGATGGCCAGCCCAGTTCGGTGCCAACCGAACCGGAGGGAGTGCCCTCTGACCAGGGCGAGACTTCCTCGGGCAAAAGAAAAGCTGGTTCTGAGGAACCACTTCCAGTAAAGAAAACAAGAAAATCAGCAGGTCTGGAGTCCAAACCTTCTCCAGCTGCTGCAGAGATAACAAAAGCCATACAAATTGTCCAGTCACTGTCTCAGGGTCCGTCCGAACCGCCACTATCTGGCAAAGGTCGGTTCGTCCGTCCC
The DNA here is from genome assembly GCA_016271365.2 of Neoceratodus forsteri. Lineage (NCBI taxonomy): Eukaryota > Metazoa > Chordata > Ceratodontiformes > Ceratodontidae > Neoceratodus > Neoceratodus forsteri. The sequence continues at coordinate 897,439,787 of CM028136.1, forward strand.
AGTGGTTCAGGAATATGATATTGAGGAATTTTATGAACCAGAGGAGGGGAGGAGGATTATGAACAGTATGAATGTGGCTGGGAAGGTCTGGGTGTGCCCATTGAACCGACATCTCTCCAGACAGACCTTTAGAATCTCCCCTATGCTGTCTGAGTCCCCATCTCATTTTATGTTTTACAAAAGTTGTTGAACCCTTCAGCTTCCTTAGAGGAAGCTGAGGATGAGCAAGAGGAGCCTGATTTTGTAGAAATGATGGATATTCCAGAGTCTAGAGATTGTCTATTCTTTACATAAGTCTTAGGAAGCAAACAATAAAAATTTTAAGAGCTCCTAATTCTGTGCCTCCTGTAGATAAAAGATGGACAGAAGGTACACATTGTCAGGTCCTGATACAGAATTCCTTTCAGCAATGCAGTCATGTTGGGTAGTTCAGGCTGCAGCCTGTGATAAAGTTATTCCCTGGCTTCACATCCTCCTGACAAGGATTCCAGGAAGATTGATGCCATGGCAAAAAACAGTATATGGCAGCCTCTCTGGGACTCAGGCAAGCAAATTATATGGCTTATGTAGCTAGGTATCAGAAATCTAGATGGGATACTGTTATGCAGTTAGCCAAGCAAGCCCATGGCCAGCTGGCTAGTGAACTAGAACAGGTGGCTGCTGATGGCATTGAGGCTTCTAAGGTTCAGTTTCATGCTACTGTGGATGTTAATGATGTTTCCTCTAGGGTCATGGCCATACAGGATACCCAGACTAAGGCTATGGATTTTCCTGTGGTGGGAAATTCTCTGTTTGGGGAGCAGACAGAGAACTACATGAAAAAGATGGATGAATATAGGACTACTTACAAGAGTGCCCAGGGTAAGGAGCGGCAAGCCACTCCTCAAAGGCATACCCTCAGGGGTAGGGGTAGGCCTTTTCACAGGCCTTTTTATCAGACTCAGGCCTCCTCTGCCTATGCTCAGAGGGGCTTCTTCAGAGGCAGAGGCAGAGGCAGGCGAGGGGTGGGCAGACCTGCTCCCACTCCCCAGCCTAAAGCTCCTGCTAAGCAGGCACCCTGATGGGGTGCCCAGGGCCAATTCTCCTGTACCGGTAGGGGGCAGGCTGGCTTACTTCAATCAGAATTGGGCTTCTTTAACCTCAGACAAGTGGGTTCTGGAAGTAGTAAGCAGGTCTGGTTCTCAGCTTCAAAAGTTTCCAAGTTGAGAAGCAGACTTTTTCTACCTGCAGTGCTTCAGAGACCCTTGCTCTGGAAGCAGAGGTCTCATCCCTGTTAGCTCTCAGAGCAGTAGAAAGGGTTCCTCCTGCACCAGTTCAGGGTCTGTATTCCAGATACTTCCTTACTCCCAAAAAGACAGGAGAATGGCGCCCATATTAGATCTCAGATATCTGAACAAGCATCTTTTGAAACCAAAGTTCAAAATGGTAACTCTGGCAATGATTTTACCCTCCCTAAGGCCAGGGGACTGGCTAGCCTCCCTGGACCTCAAGGATGCCTATTTCCATGTCCTAATCAGAAGCTCCCATGGAAAGTACCTCAGATTCGAACTGCCCTCGGGTCATTACCAGTTCAGAGCAATGCCCTTCGGCCTTACCTCTGCCCCAAGGGTATTCACAAAGTGTCTAGCAGTGGCAGTGGCTCACTTAAGGAGGCAAAGGATTGCTGCTTTCCCCTATCTAGACAACTGGCTCATTGTAGGTCAGTCCCCAGAACAGGTAAAATCTCACCTGCAGGTCACTCAGCAGCTTCTCAGCTCCCTGGGCTTTCTGCTAAATCTACCAAAGTCGGTTCTGGAACCAGTCCAGATACTCACCTTTATAGGGGCAGAATTGGACACAAAGCTAGCCAGAGCCTTTCTTCCCTTAGAAAGGGTAAGGAATTTAGTGGCTCTGGCCTCCTCCTTCACTCTGCAGGTCTCTCGACCAGCAAGACACTTTCTGCAGCTCCTGGGGCACATGGCTGCATCCACAGCTGTTGTGCAGGAGCAAGATTTCAGATGACAGACATTCATGTCACTTGAGAACCTATTGGTCTCAGAGAAGACCCCTTCCAAGTTGGTCCCAGTGACTCAACTTGATCCTAGCCCTCCAGTGGTGGCAGGATCAGAGCATTTAAGATTGGGGTCCCCTTCATTTCCCCTACTCACGACTTGACTCTCACTACAGATGCTTCCCTTCTGGGTTGGGAGCCCACATGGCGACCTTTCCACTCAGGGAGTGTGGTCCCCCAGGAATCTCTGCTCCACATCAATTTGCTGGAACTCAGAGCTGTCTTTTAGCTATTCAAGCATTTTCTGCATCTGTCCACACAAGGTGATACAAGTCAGAACAGACAACACCACAAAAATGTGGTACATCAACAAACGGGGGCACTCGGTCTTCGGCCTTGTGCACCGAGGCAATGAAGTTGTGGTCTCTGGCCTGTTCCCTGAACACTTTCCTCATAGCAGTTCATCTTCCAGGGAAGGACAATGTCCTAGTGGATGCTCTCAGCAGGATTTCCCAGGGCCATCATGAATGGTCCCTGGATCCTCAAGTGCTGGGGATAGTCTTTGCCAGATGGGGCACCCCTCAGATAGATCTTTTTGTAGCCTCAGACAATCACAAACTTCCTCTGTTCTGTTGCAGGCCTCCAGTGCTAGGCTCAGTTCCCCTGGATGCCCTTCTTCTGGATTGGGAGGGAAAGTTTCTCTATGCTTTCCCTCCCTTCCCTCTCCTATTCAAAGTATTAGTCAAAATCAGATCTCAGCCTTGCAGGGTGATTCTGATTGCCCCGGATTGGGCCAGGCAGCCCTGGTACCCACTCCTTCTGTCGCTGACAATCCATCTTCTCCTTTGCCTCCCCAGGAATCACAACCTGTTGACTTGTGCCCAGGGAAGGGTTTGGTATCTGGACCTCAAATCCCTCAACCTCAAGGCCTGGCTCTTGAGGAGTTAGAGTTTGCTGATTTACACCTCTCTCAGGGTGTTCTTGAGATCCCAAAGGCTTCTAGAAAGCCTTCCACTAGGGCTACTTATAGTTCTAAATGGAAAGGTTTTCCATTTGGTGTATGGGAAAAATATTTCCCAGAATCTGCTGATTTGCCCACTGTGTTAGATTACATGGTACATCTTAATTCCTTGGGTCTCAGACCAGCTACCCTGAGAGTTCATTTGGCAGCTGTATCTGCTTTTGTGTCAGCAGGAAAGTCATCCCCTTTCCTCTCATCCTGTGTTTTCCAAGTTTTTTAAGGGATTACCCATACTAATCCACCTTTTGGGAACCGGCCCTGCTTGGGACCTGAATGTTTGCATTGCCCAGTTAATGCAACCCCTTTGAACCTCTGTCTTCTGCAGAGCTTAGGCACCTAACTTGGAAAACTGTTTTCTAGTGGCTATCACTTCGCCAGACGATAAGTGAGTTGCAAGCCTTGTCAATGGAAACTGACTTTATTTCTTTCCACAGGGATAAGGTAGTCCTTAGGACTAATAGGAAGTTTTTGCCTAAGGTGGTTTCAGATTTCCATCTTAATCAATCTATCTCCCTTCCAGTATTTTTCACTGATCACTCCTCGTCTGGTGAGAGGAGGTTGCACAGCCTGGATGTTAAGAGAGCTCTTAGTTACTATATAGAGTGTACCAAAGGTCACAGGTTCGAATCCCTCCAACTTTTCCTTACCTATGGTGAAGTTGGGAAAGGCAAACCTGCCACTAAGAGATCAATTGCCAGGTGGATTGTCTCTTATATCCAATTTTGCTATCAGAAACTGGGCAGAGTCCCCCCCTCCCCCAGTTTGAGGGCTTGTTCTACCAGGGGTACAGCTGCATCTCTAGCTGCTGCCAGAGACATCCCTATATTAGAGATTTGCCAGGCTGCTACTTGGGAAACGGTACACACTTTTACCAAGCATTACTCCCTGGATGTCCAGGCCAGGAAAGATGCTCGGTTTGGCACAGCTGTTCTTCAGAGCCTATTCCCTAAGTAGGTTCTACCCCTCCTCCATGGAGGTACTGCTGTGTATTCTGTACTGTCATATATATAGCAAGACTTCATGTTGTTTGAAGAAAAATTACTCACCTTAGTAATGTTGTTTCTTCTAATGGAGTCTGCTATATTATGACCTCCCCCCCAACCTGCCCCTCTCAGAACCTCTACTTGGGTGGGGTGCAGGCAACTTGGTGTGGGCACCTTTTATGCCCTGTTAGCATTTTTGTCCCCTTTTGGGGCTTTGGGTGTGTGTGTGTGTTCTGTTATACTTATGTTTTATTCTCATATTATTAGAATTGTGTTAGTATTTCTGGTCCCCTGACTTGAGTCTTGGGTGTTGGGACCAGCAATGGTTGTTATTATTTAGGTAGCCATTTGGCTAGTGTAGGTTACAGCTTCCACACAGACCTTAGTGAGTTTTGGCTCAGAAGATCTGACAGTTCAGGTTTGAAATAACACAGATAGAGCTGCTTCTTAGAGCTCGTGGCCAAAATTCTGTTTTGGAATGGTTTTAACCATTTCACCTCCAGAGCAGTTCTAGAGCTGGATCAAACTGCTACTGTCATAATATAGCAAGACTCCATTAGAAGAAACAACATTACTAAGGTGAGTAATTTTTTCTTACGTGCCTCCAATAATTGGCTCTCCCAATTGTGCTGATGATCCTCCACACCTCCAAAATAAACACCAAGAATCTTCCTATAGCCAGTTTTAATAGGCATGTCCCAAATCAGTGCCACATCAGTGGCCCCATACCCCCAAAGGCAATATCCCACTTTTAAACCTATTAATAGAGGAACCAGACATAGCTGAAAAGGTGTACAATAATGTCTGTGCAGCAACAGCAGAATTTTTATCTGACAGAACTAAAACCCAATCATCTGCATATGCTATTGTCACTATCTGTGGGTCCATATAACCAACTGATAATCCAACAATATCATCTGTATTATTTAAAGCATGCAAACGGGGGTCCAAGGATAAGACATAGAGTAGGGGACTTAGTGGACACCCCTGCCATACTCCCCCTATGTACCTCAATATCTCTTCCCAACCATCCATTTATGCTAGGTATCAGAGTGATGTCTGTATAGCAGGTACGTAGCCAGTTTATAAATTGTGAGGGAAACCCATACTGTCTCAAACTCTCCCACAGATAACTATATTCTACTTGATCAAAAGCTTTAGCCTGGTCAAGACAAACCAGATGCCCAAACATGTCTCCAGATGCTCCTTTAGCTATAAGCTCCCTGAGTAGGATCAGTGCATCCTGAACCCTTCGATGTGGCACCCACCAAATTGTGATGGATGTAATAAGGAACCCAATACACCCGTAATCTAATACAAAGATTTTCATCAAGATCTTATAGTCAGTGTTCAAAAGAGACAAAGGCTCCAGTTATCTAAATCCCCACGCCCCTTTATTTTTATACAGTAAAAGCAACACACCCTGTAACATGCTTTTAGGTAGAGACCCTGCCTGTAACCCAGCATTCAATACTACATAGGTCAGTACCAAAACTTCCTACAAACTTTTATAGATTTCATGGGACAATCCATCAGCACCTGGAGTAATTCCGACTTCAGAGACCAAATTGCAGTCTTTAGTTCATCTATCGTAATGGTTGGACCAAAGTAGACTGCTCATCTATAGACAAAACAGGGACTGGTCTTCTAAGAAACCAATCATTAATGGGGGTCTCAGGAGCAATCTACTCTTAAAGGATGCAGTAATACATGTATCGATCTAAAATACCAGTGTTTGTTGTAACACCTCCAGTTGAGGTGTTTAAATACGTCATAGCTCAGGAGTGTTTAAGAAGTTTCAGATTTTCAAAAGGTAAAGTATCCTTCTTTGTACCACTAATCCCATATTTATGCTTTCTCTCCACATCCTGTAAAATCTGAGATTGTAAATTAGCCAACTCTTCCTTTACCTTTTTAATTTGATCCAAACCTGCAGATCCCAAAGACTGGCGGAAAGTAGACAAAAAATGAAGTCGTTCTCTAAGATATTGAAGTCCATCATGCGGAATCTCCATTTAAGCGACCTATGGTTTGAAAATAGAGTCTGACTTCACATTTCGTGTCCTCCAACCAAGTATTTAAATCTTCATATAGAAAGAAACAGACTGACGTTCTAAAAAGGAATGTAGACCATCAGCCACACCAGGATATCTAATAAGATAACATTTAATTTCCAAAACCTGGCCCCTCCAAACTTCAGGCACGTCACATAACACTAGTCTAAGCATTTTATGATCTGATGTGGCCACCTCCTGCAAGGACTGTGATTGCATTACAACCCCTGGTGAAAGAAAAATAGTCAATTCTGGAAGCTCTAGTTCCTAAAATAAGTATTTCAAACCCATTAGAGGTAGGCCCAAAGCATCATTCAAACCAGTATCTGCAAGAAGTTTTGACAAGTTTGCCATATCACTATACACTTTCTTCCTCATTCCAGAAGAAACACTGAAGGCAAGGAGCAGTTAAAGTCCCCCCCAAGGATAGTAGCATAAGAGGTTCATAGAAAAGGATATAATGAATTAAAAAGGGTTACTCGATCAAATTTAGATTGAGGTGCATAAACATTAAGTAACCGTAAGGGTAAGGAACCCCACTTAACATCCAAAACCAAGGCCCTACGGGCTAAAATCTCTATCTGATGAATTACTTTTATATGTGAATGAAAAAAACAAATCCCCACCCCACTACACAAATCACTTCCCAAAGACCAAAAACAGTATCCCCACACCCAACCAGTAGTGGCAGCCTCTATCTCCGTAGGAGAATGCAAACGAACATCCTGCAGAAAAACACAGTCTAGATTTTCATATAAAAAATGAGAATAAGTGCTCTGACGTTTAACAGGTGATTTAATGCTATTTGCATTTAAAGTTGCCACTCTAAAGTAAAAGGGAACCATGAGTTAATGAAAGGGTAAAGTCACTTTAGTTTACTAGATGTTCTTGTTACCCTTCCACTTTTCCCATCTAATGGCTTAGGGCCAATCTGTCCTTCAGCAGGTTCCAAGGGCTCAGGCCTTAGGGGGATGCAGAAGGCAGAGACATGTCAGAAACCATCTCTGGAGCCTCTATCAATACTGCAAAGGTATTAGGGTCAGCAATAGAACCATGCATGGAAGGTAAAGCTGTTTTCCTACCCACCTTCCCCTTTCCTTTAACAGATTTCCCTTTCTTGCCACTAACCATAGTAAAACTGTCTACCAAAGGATCTAAACTAGACAATACCGAATCCTGGCAAATAACCCCCCCTTGTCCTATCTCTGGTACCTCATGAGTCACCACTTCAGGTATATCTATAGAGTCTGTACTTGAGGTAGAGTTAGCAATCAAATCTGACACGGGAAGGGAGACTAGCCCCAGAGGTACTGGGATCCAACCTTCCTCCAGTAGGAATGCCAAGTCGAACTGCCTCCCTAATATAATGGTTCTGTACCCCAAAATCAGCTTCCGTGTGTTTTAGCTGCCAAAGGGCAAAGTTCAAATGTGACCCACCACATCACAAAGATTGCATTTAGAGGTTTGGAAACAGTGAGCACTAGGATGACCAGACCCTCACAATAAGAACATTTAGCACATCACAGGTGCTTATGTGAGTCCGAGACCCACACTTGAAGCAAACCCTTGGCTGACCTGGATAAAAAAGGAACCCCTTATCCCTCCCCCCAAAAAAACAGTTGGGGAGATGCACCAAATCAGAATCAGTAGAGTGGAGTTTAATCCTAAATTTCCAGCCCCCATTCCAAAATCCCTCTGCATCCAGGATAGGAACAGGATTCCCCTGTATTTCACATCTCTTAGATAACCAGTTAACATCTACGACATTAACCCCTTCATTTCTGAACATGATCGTAATGACCCTAAAGGCCTGTTTTGAAAGATGCAGTACAATAAAGTCCGACCACAGGAATTCGCTTTTAGATTTAAATAGCTACTCCAGAATAGTTCCAAAAGAGCTGGGGTAAACTGACATCAAATGTGAACTCTCCAGGAACATGGATCAAGCAGACTTCAGAAGGGAAAACCCATACTTTTCTTCAATAAAGTTTTTCCAACATAAAACCTATCAAGGATTATCCTGGGGCTAACATATTGTGTAAACGAATGGCATTTCGTTGCTTGGCTAATTCTAGAGGTTGCCTAAATGACTGGCATAGGAAGGTTTTTCCACAGGTTCCAAAGCTGGCCCTGTATGACAGAGGAAGTAGCCACATCTGCAGCCATTTCCACTGACAGGCTGTCCAAGGGTAGTCCAGAATCAGTAGTAGATTTAGGAAAAGGGGAGGCTGGAAGTGCAGAGACTAAAACAACAGGAGAAGGGACTGTTAAAGCCACAGTACTTATCTCTGCAGACTCCGGTAGTGCTGAAGATCCATCAGCCGGCTTCCATGAATCACCTGAAATCGGAATCCAGCCAGCCCCACGCAGCGCATGCTCCAGAGACCAGGATTCATCTACCAGATCTCCCCAATCTTTAGAAGTCGAAACTTCACTGACTTTCTGCCTTTCAGTAGCCGGATGCAACTTGCTAGGCCTCGCTGCTGCTGCAGTGCTCGGGGAACCCTCCGATCTCTTCCGCTTCCTGTCATCCTCCACAGCGAGGTTCCTACGTTCCTGTACCAATAATGCACTCACATGAAGAAGTTCCTCTTCCAAACGGCGTTGTTTCTCTGACAAACTAAGCCCCAACGTAGCAACAGAAACTGAAGGACCACTTGAGTTGGCGTTTTGCTGGCCACCTCGCAGGTGCATCCCAGCCACCATTTCAGCGTTTCCAGACTCGGTGAAATCAACAGGTAAGGAATTACTCTGGGCTATCGCAGCCCCATGTGCAGCTCCTCCACTGTCCTCCTCCTCTGCCATCTTGGTCCCACCAGAAAATGGGTCCCCCTGCTCACAGGAAGCAGGAAGTAGGGGAATTTCCCCAGTGTCCTGGCCAAATTTCCCCACATTCACTAAAAATACCACCAACATCTTAATCTGGTTCATGGTCAGTTGGCATTCATCTGTATCCCCTTCCCCGGGTCATGCCTGAAAACAGGCAAGAATTTGTCTATTACACTTACCGGTCAACAAAAACTAAATAAATAATAGTAAACACAAAAAGACATTTGTAAATAATTGTACATCTCAGAAATATCATAAAAAAGATAAAAGCATTTTTGTATCTTATTTTTAGATCAGTCAGTGATGAAATAAACATTTTATCGAAAAATTCATGTTCTATATAAATTGTACATTTGATTCAAAAAAAACATATAGAACAAAAAGACAGTGAAGCAACAACCAAAACAACCAAAAACTATTATAACACATCCCTTTAAAATCTATACTGAACATTTCATTTTGTAAACAAATGTGTTTAAAGTTTTTTTATTTTCTATTCATTTATTTTTTAATAGGGTAAGAAACAGTCGTGGAGTCAAGAGCCAGAACCACAGAAAGTCATTCCTCAATAGCATAAATTAAGTGGAAAATAGGGATTCCTGTGCACTCCAAGTCCCTTGTGGCTGTAAAAGGAAAAGAAAACGGTTATTGATTACGCATGTAATAAATTCCAGTATAGTGTATGGTGGAATCTGGTTGTGTATGGAAAGCCATACACCTCAAAAAGTTGTTCTGCTACACTAGTGACGTCCTCACTAATGCAGAACGACTTTACGTTCTGCGTTAGTGAGGGCGTCCTAATACAAGGGACTCCAACAGTAGTTGTGATTCGTCCCTTGAGCTGCTGTGTGAGAATCATACATGTGTGCTGGACAGTGGCAGTTAATCAAGGGCGGTCAGCAGAGCTGATCTAAAATGGGGAAAAGTGACATTTTTTTTATTTTACACTCACCATGCACTATAGAGAACAGCATATGGTAACCATACACTACACAGTTATTCTTCCACCTCGTGGATACAATACACGACTTGGGACCTCGAGCTTCCGCTCTCTCGGGGTCATCGGTTAACGTGTATCACGTAGAATATTGTAGTGTATGGTTACCCACACTATCCTATATATGGCGTTTGCTTATTGTAGGAGATTTCCTTAGTGAATATCAAAACAACTCATAGTCTTTGGACCTACAAAGAAAATATGGTATGCAGAGAAATCGAGGCCAAATTTCTTATATTGAGATGGGGGGGGGGACGGGTGTTTGGAAAATAATATATATTTTATATGTTTTATCAGCTGAGATCTGAATTTTTAAATTAAAATACTAGAGGGAGAAGTGGGGTGGTTTTTAGGACACCAAGGGACGTCGGATAAATCAAACATTTATTTTATAAGTAGGGTTTCATATCCCATTCATGATTTAAGCCCTCAGAAACCAAAGCATTCTAACTGTATATCCAAAAGCTTTCTCTTTATCCCAGTCTGTTCACCCTATCCCCACCTCTATCAATTTTAACTTGTTCCAAACCTGTAAATTCAAATGTTCTTGGATCACGTTATGATGTAGAAGGAAATGTTCAGCTACTGGACTTTCAAGTTGCATGTTCCTTATGTCTCTTATGTTCCTGCACTCTCATTTTTAAGGGACGTGTGGTTTTGCCAACATAAAGTTTTTGGCAGGGATACCAAAGTGCATAAACAGTATATCTAGTCACACATGAAATGACTTGATTTATGTATACTTTCCTTCCATTTGTTGGTGTTATAAAATGTTTACCTTGTTTACAATGAGCACATGCGCTGTAATTTCCACAGCGATACATTCCCTTAGGTTTAATTGGTAACCGTGTGTGTGAAGCTCTTTGGTCTCTTGAAAACTGGCTGAAAACTAATTTGTCCTTGAGATTTTGTCCCCATTTGTGAGAGACCCATGGTGAATCACCAAAGTGTTGTGTCAATTGTGGATCGCTTTTTTAAATTGGCCAGTATTGGGTTACAATTTTCCCCAAATCACCTGCTGCTTTATTGTATGTGGTAACAAAATTAATTTTGTTTTCTCTTCAGTGGGTCTCTCTCTTGGAGTTAATAATTCACTGCCATCACAGTTTGCCGCTCTATTGTAAGCTTCCTCCAGTGTCATAACCCCTTTCCATAAAACTGAGTTTTAATTCATCTGCTTGTTTTTCAAAGCTGGCATTTTCTATGCAATTGTGTCTTTGCCTGAGGGACTGGCTATATGGAATGGCATCTTTCAGCTTCCTGGGGTGTGAACTGCTAGCATGGAGTAGGCTATTAGTTGCAGTTTGTTTCTTGTAACCCTCTGAAATTATATTGTTATTGTCCCCTACAGGCAAGGTAATATCTAAGAACTCAGTTTTTGTGGGGTCACACTTGGATGTGAATCTCAAGTTTCCGTCATTTAAATTCAGCCAGTCTGAGAATTCACTTACTTCTTGCTCTGTCCCATCCCATACACAAAGTATATCGTCACTACAACAATTCCACTTAATGGTTTTGTTAATGTCTGGGTTGGAGACTGTGTCAAAGACTACTTTCTCTTCCCAGTAGCCTAAAAACAAATTTGCATAGGATGGGATGGGATCATTGTAGCCCCTGTAGCCATTCCGCACTTCTGCAAAAAATATTGCTGATCAAATTCAGAGTGGTTATATTCAAGAACAAACTTCAACTCCCTCATGATCAAATCAAGTGGCATGTTATTAATCCATGGATCCTGTACCAGGAAGTGTTGGCATGCTTCCAAACCGTCTTGATGACGTATAGATGTGTACAATGATTCTATGTCAGTTGCAAGTAATTTATAGTTGTCTGACCACTCAAAATCTCTAAATAGGAAAATAAACAGCTGAAACTTCTTTTAAGAAAAAAATTTAGAAATGTGCACAAATTAGTGATCCCACCACTGACGCAGTCGGTCTACCGGGAGAGTCTATTTGATTCTAATTAATTTTCAGCAAAATGTTTAAGATCGGTGTTAACAGAAATTTGGGTAATAAGTAAATTCTTTTACATCCGTTTCCTTGCTGAATACTGCTTGTTCGAGAATGGGTATTAGTTCTAGTTTGTATCTAGGTAGCGGATCTAATTTTAATAATTCATAGTTGTTTCTGTCTGCTAATAATTCCATCACTTTGTTCTTGTAAAAATTTGTTCATAATTGCAATATTTCTGCCTTTGTTGTCGGGCTTTATCACTAAGTCAGTTTATGATTTTAATTCTGATAAAGCAGAAGGCACGACCTTGGTGAAATTATCAAAATGCTTGTATTTATTCTAACTCAATATTATAAAAACTTCATTCAGAACTGTTTTTTTTTTGTATGCCATAATAACTGGATTAAAGGTCTGCGGAGAAAAAGTTAAATTTAGATACAATCTTTTTCTCATTTAATTTAGGCTACTACTGTTTATATCGTATAATTGTGCATTTAAATTGCTATACCTTTGGGGTAACCCCTCAAGATATAGAGCATTCATGGTAGCAAAATTCTCATAGTCCACAGTATCCCATTCAAAATCCAGACGTGTTGCTGAATCAGAGAAATCGTAAGACGGATGAATCAATTTCCCTGTTAGTTCCAGTGGAATGTTCCAGTGTCTACATTCAGGTATCCAGTCATGTCCATTCTCAGTGAACTTCTCCCAAAGCAATCTTTCAATTATATGCACCTGAAAAATTTCCCAAGGTCCATAAGTACTTGAAATTCTGAAATTCCCGGACAAGGTACAAATGATAATCCTTTTGGTAAAAGTCTAAGTTGGTTTTCAGTTAATTCCTGATAAGATAAATTTATGACTTGCCACTCCTTGTTTGTATTTTGTTTACACCGCTTTCTCCCTCTTTGACCCCTCCTTGTTTTTTTTCCCTCCTTTTTTTGACTGCTCTGTTCTACTGCTGTTTTCAAAGCTCAACGTTTGCTGTTCACAAGATGTAGAGGGTGTAGCTTCAGTTGCTGTGCCAGTATTTTTGCCTCTGTTCTGTGTTCCCCTGTTTTTAGAATGGTATCTTGAACATGGTCTTTCTCTCGATTGTGAGTGGTTTTCTTTGAAACGGGACCAATTAAATTGTTTGCCCTCTTTGAGAGTCAGTTAAATCCCTTTGAAGTTTCATTTGCTTACAGTGGACTATATCCAATTCCTGTTTGCTCAGTTTTTAAGTCTTGTCTAGGTCAATGAATTGTGCATGACTAGCAAACTTCTTGAATAATTTTTTTAGTTTTGTTTATTTCTTTGTTTAGCTTTTGATATTTGTTAGTATCGCTTTTGATTATTAACTTTACAGATCTAAGTGAGCATTCATTAACCGCCTGTTTCCAATCCTCAGTTAAGTCAAATTCGTAGGAGTAATTGTCAGCCTTAAGCCTCTTCGTGCAGTCCCTTTCTCCACGTACTCCTAAAGGCTACTAATGTTGTATGTAAGATTAATTTTCAAGAATAATTGCTTTTCAGGAGTTGGAAAAAAGTGTTTTAAGCTCACCATTGTCTTTTGTAGCACTTGTTCCTGCAAGTTTTTGTTTAGCTGATGCTTTCCTTTTGGACAGGTCATCCGTCACTGTGAAGCAAACAGGTCGTGGGTCTGCAGTACCTACTTCTTCATTGTCTTCCACATTCATTGATTAATTACAGAACTGCCTCTGCTCTCGTCCACAATCAACCTGTGCAATTTTTTTCAGCTAGTTCACAGTTCCCTCACCTCTAGCCACTCCACTGCTGTAAGCAGCGCCCAGGTTACAACAAAAATGTACAGCAAGACTCCAAAGACAAAAGTATGTTGCGCTTTACGAGACTGGGCAGGGTGTGAGTATGAGGTTACCACCCCAGTGTCAAACATGAAAAACAAAACTTGCACTCCAGAGCTGGGGTGTGAACCAAAAAAAGAGATGATAAATTGAGATTCAATCCAAATGAAGATTTATTCAGCTCACTTAGCCAGTGGTTAGACCACACCAAGAACTGGTCCAAAAGTCACTGTGTGTCAGGTGCCCCGGCACTTTGCCACTTAAGGCTTCGTCAGGGGGAGGCTACCTGAACAATGACCCCCTTCTCTTATATCCACATTTGATGACGTCACCAACTGACACATATTCTTAAATTACATCAAATTCATTCAAATATATGATGTACATTTGTATAATAAACATGGATATCCATAAATTATTGTACATCTCAGAAATATAAACAGGAAAAAGTATTTTTATATCATTTTTAGATCAATCAGTGATGAAATAAACATTTTATCGAAAAATGCATGTTCTATTTCAATATACATTTGATTCAAAAACGTATATAACAAAAAGGAAAAGAGAAGTAATGACCAAAAATTATGGACACATCCCTTCAAAGTCTATACTGAACATTTCATTTTGTAAACAAACATGTTCTTGAACGTTTTTTTTTTTGTTTTCTAATCATTTATTTTTAACCCTTGCTGTGCTGCGGACTGATATCCATCCAGAAATTCTGTACGTTCTAATTATTTCGGCAGCCTAAGGGTTAATAGAGTTATAGAGTAAGAAAGAGTCATGGAGTCAGGAGCCATAACCACAGAAAAAGCCATTCCTTAATAGCAAAATTAAGTGGAAAACAGGGATTCCTGTGCTCTCCAAGTCTCTCCTGGCTGTACAAGGAAAGAAAAAAGGAAAAAGATTATTGATTATGCATAGATCCAGAAGCAAATGGTTTGATACCTTTTATTGGACCAACATAGATGTTACAAAAAGAACGAAGTACCTAAGCTTTTGGACCAACCAAGTCCTTCGGAAGCGTATGACAGTTATTTAGAAAATTACATACCATTTACACCCATTTCATACATATAAAACCCAGAAAGAATTCTCATTGGTTTAAAATACTCATTTAAACCGTAACTGCAGTTTAAATCAGAGGAATCACATTTCACCAGTTTGTTAGCTGAGGAATCTTTCAAGGTCAAATGTCACCAGAACAAGATAAGAACCCTTCAAGCAGAAAGCTCCACTAACATAAATTCTGAATGTCTCAGTGTGTGTGTGTGAATACAGTCTAATGAAAAGTAAGAACTTTAGATTCAATACTCACATAAGTACATGTTAAAATGTGGTATTGTATGTTAAAAACAAGCAAAAAATATATAACAGACATGTTTTTTATATATATATATATATATATATATATATATATAGCTTTAGGAGAGTATAAAGTAAAGTTTACCTAGTGTGAGCAACTGTTTCACATATTTATACAGTATGCAACCTATCTGGAAACATTTTCCCAACTACACATTCAACCAGTTACTATATTATGTAAACCTTAAGACCTTCAGTGCTGTAACAGCATTTTATACAAGATATCAATTGTCAATATAAGAGCCAAATTAAAAAAACAGACCTGTCAAGGACCCCAAAGTGAATGAGATCATGCATCCTAATATGTTGAGTTCAGAAAAATGACAGTATATAATAAAACTACTAAATGTACAGTAACAGTCTAAGGAATCTGAATAAAAACCCAATGGAATTAACCCCACCCCACCCTCCCCGGGAAAATAACTAGTTAGAAGAAAGTAAATATCCACCATATACAGTATGTGAACTAAGAGTCCTAACACACTGCAACACCATTATGTCATGTACCTGAATATAAGCCTACCTTAATATAACCACAACCGTCCCCCCATACCCGCCACACCCACATAAGCTCACCTCCCACCCACACAAAAAAAACAAAATAACCCCCCCCAAAAAACACAGCTCCCCCCACACACACACATATAGTTCTTTGGTGAGAAACCAACATGTAAATAACCAGTTAAAAGGGACTCTCTAAATATTGAAACACAAGCCAAAGACACGTTGAAGTCCTGTTACATGTTCATCCTTTGAAGTAAAGGGCTGTGGAAGTTTTTTTGATTATGCATGTAATAAATTCCAATATAGCAGTGCTTATTGTAGGAGATTTCCTTAGTGAATATCAAAACAACTCATAGTCTTGGGACCTACGAAGAAAATATTGTATGCAGAGAAATCGAGGCCAAATGTGTTATATTGAGATGTCGGTTGGGGAGACATATTTTGAATATATATATATATATTTTTATTTCTATGTTTTATCAGCTGAGATCTGAATTTTTAAATTAAAATAGAGGTCCCAGCCGGCCCAGTGGCGTTGAGGCGCTGGACGCCACACCTCGCTCCACACCGGCTACCCGGGTTCGGGAACGAGCCCAGGTTGTTCAAACAACATGAAGTCTTGCTATATTATAGACATTAGCAGTTTGATCCAGCTGTAGAACTGCCCCGGAGTGAAATTGTTAAAACCATTCCAAAATAGAATTTTGGCACGAGAGCAGCTTCTATCTGTGTCATTTCAAACTTGAACTGTCAGATTCTTTACTCCACCTCAGTGAACAGATCGCTCCGAATTTCTCCTTCTGCTCGGTTCATTTCTCGGTTTAAAATTTTTCGGGTTGGATTTAACTGAATAGTTTTATTTTAACCTAAAACTGCTTCGCTCAGCTTCTATCTGTGGTAACCAAGTAAAATGAAGGTTTTATTCTGTGGAACTTGTAAGTTATCGGTTCGGTTTGAACCAATCAGTGGGTTTAAAACTCATTTAAAACTAAAAGTTACTATTTTAGAGTGCGGTTCCCGGTTCTTATCGGTTCTAAAAAACGGATTTATTACGTTTTTTCCAATACTCCGTGACACGGTTAGGAACGAGTAAAGGTGTCTTGCCTGGCACTGCGTTCAAAGGCTAGTTTTTGTTAGCTGGCATTATGTCTGAGAAACCCAAAAGAAAACCGGCCCACTTGGTTTCAACACTGTGATGTTTGTGGGGAAGTCTTTGCCAGGCTGACCCACACACACATGTGTTTGTCTGGGGTTTGACCACCTCCAGTCAGACTGCCAGGTATGTAAGAATTTCCTGCAGCCACCCTGGAAAAAGATTGGCAGGCTCAGGGAACGAGAGGCTAAAAGTCCGCTGACCCAGATGACAGCCCGGTTCGGTGCCAACCGAACCAGAGGGAGTGCCTCTGACCAAGGCCAGACTTCTCGGCAAAGAAAAGCTGGTTCTGAGGAACCACTTCCAGTAAAGAAAACAAGAAAATCAGCAGGTCTGGAGTCCAAAATTCTTCCAACTGCTGCAGAGATAGCAAAAGCCATACAAATTGTCCAGTCACTGCTCAGGGTCCGTCCGAACACCACTATCTGGTAAAGGTAGGTTCGTCCGGTCCCAGTGGTTCAGGATTATGATATTGAGGAATTTTATGAACCAGAGGAGGGGAGGAGATTATGAACCGTATGAATGTGGCTGGAAGGTCTGGGTGTGCCATTGAACGACATCTCCCAGACAGACCTTTAGAATCTCCCTATGCTGTCTGAGTCCCCATCTCATTTTATGTTTTATAAAAAGTTGCTGAAACCCTCCAGCTTCCTTTAGAAGAGGCTGTGGATGAGCAAGAGGAGCCTGATTTTGTAGAAATGATGGATATTCCAGAGTCTGGAGATTGTCTATTCCTTTACATAAGTCTTTAGGAAACAAACAATTAAAATTTTAAAGCTCCTAATTCTGTGCCTCCTGTAGATAAAAAGATGGACAGAAGGTATACATTGTCAGGCCCTGATACAGAATTCCTTTCTCAGCAATGCAGTCATGTTAGGTAGTTCAGGCTGCTGCCTGTGATAAAGCTAATATTCCCTTGGCTTCACATCCTCCTGACAAGGATTCCAGGAAGATTGATGCCATGGCAAAAAAAACAGTATATGGCAGCCTCTCTGGGACTCAGGCAAGCAAATTATATGGCTTATGTAGCTATCAGAAATCTAGAAGGGATACTGTTATGCAATTGGCCAAGCAGGCCCATGGCTAGCTGGCTAGTGAACTAGAACAGGTGGTTGCTGATGGCATTGAAGCCTCTAAGGTTCAGTTTCATGCTGCTGTGGATGTTAATGATGTTTCCTCTAGGGTCATGGCCACATCTGTAGCTTTTCGTAGGTTGGCCTGGCTCAGGTGTACTAGTCTGTCACAGGATACCCAGACTAAGGCTATGGATTTTCCTGTGGTGGGAAATTCTCTGTTTGGAGAGCAGACAGAGAACTACATGAAGAAGATGGATGTATATAGGACTACTTACAAGAGTGCCCAGGCTAAGGGCGGCTGAAGCCACTCCTCAAAGGCATGCCCCAGGGTAGGGTAGGCCTTTTCACAGGCCTTTCTACAGACTCAGGCCTCCTCTGCCTATGCTCAGAGGGCTTCTTCAGAGGCAGGGGCAGGACGGGGGTGGGCAGACCTGCCCCCACCCCCAGCCTAAAGCTCCTGCGAAACAGGCACCCTGATGGGGTGCCCAGGGCCGATTCTCCTGTACCAGTGGGGGGCAGGCTGGCTTACTTCAGTCAGAATTGGGCTTCTTTAACCTCAGACAAGTGGGTTCTGGAAGTAGTAAGCCAGGGTCTGGTTCTCAGCTTCAAAAAGTTTCCCAAGTTGAGAAGCAGACTTTTCACCTGCAAGTGCTTCAGAGACCTCGCCTGGAAACAGAGGTCTCATCCTGTTAGCTCTCAGAGCAGTAGAAAGGGTTCCTCCTGCATCGGGCAGGGGTCCGTATTCCAGATACTTCCTTACCCCAAAAAGACAGGAGAGTGGCGCCCATTTTAGATCTCAGATATCTGAACAAGCATCTTTCAAACTAAAGTTCAAAATGGTAACTCTGGCAATGATTTTACCTTCCCTAAGGCCAGGGACTGGCTAGCCTCCCTGGACCTCAAGGATGCCTATTTCCATGTCCTAATCAGAAGATCCCATGGAAAGTACCTCAGATTCGAACTGCCCTCAGGTCATTACCAGTTCAGAGCAATGCCCTTCGGCCTTACCTCTGCTCCAAGGGTATTCACAAAGTGTCTAGCAGTGGCAGTGGCCCACTTAAGGAGGCAGAGGATTGCTGTTTTTCCCTATCTAGACGACTGGCTCATTGTAGGCCAGTCCCCAGAACAGGTAAAATCTCACCTGCAGGTCAGCCAGCAGCTTCTCACCTCCCTGGGTTTTCTGCTAAACCTACCAAAGTCGGTTCTGGAACCAGTCCAGGTACTCACCTTTATAGGGGCAGAATTGGACACAAAGCCAGAGCCTTTCTTCCCCAGAAAGGGTAAGGAATTTAGTGGCTCTGGCCTCTTCCTTCACTCTGCAGGTCTCGACCAGCAAGACACTTTCTGCAGCTCCTGGGGCACATGGCTGCATCCACAGCTGTTGTGCAGGGAGCCAGATTTCAGATAGAGACATTCAGTTTCACTTGAGAACCTTTTGGTCTCAGAGAAGAGAAGACCCCTTTCCAAGTTGGTCCCAGTGACTAACCTTGATCCTAGCTCTCCAGTGGTGGCAGGATCAGAGCAATTAAGAGCGGGGTCCCTTCATTTCCCTTCTCATGACTTGACTCTCACTACAGATGCTTCCCTTCTGGGTTGGGAGTCCACATGGGCGACCTTTCCACTCAGGGAGTTTGGTCCCCCCAGGAATCTCTGCTCCACATCAATTTGCTGGAACTCAGAGCTGTCTTTTTAGCTCTTCAAGCTTTTTCTGCATCTGTCCATGACAAGGTGATACAAGTCAGAACAGACAACACCACAACAATGTGGTACATCAACAAACAGGGGGGCACTCAGTCTTCGGCCTTGTGCACCGAGGCAATGAAGTTGTGGTCTCTAGCCTATTCCCTGAACACTTCCCTCATAGCAGTTCATCTTCCAGGGAAGGACAATGTCCTAGCGGATGCCCTCAGCAGGATTCCTAGGCCATCACTGAATGGTCCCTGGATCCTCAAGTGCTGGGATAGTTTTTGCCAGGTGGGTATCCCTCAGATAGATCTTTTGCAGCCCCAGACAATCACAAACTTCCTCTGTTCTGTTGCAGGCCTCCAGTGCTGGGCTCCAGTTCCCCTGGATGCCCTTCTTCTGGATTGGGAGGAAGTTCTCTATGCTTCCCCGCTTTCCTCTCCTATTCAAAGTACTAGTCAAAATCATATCTCAGCCTTGCAGGGTGATTCTGATTGCCCCGGATTGGGCCAGGCAGCCCTGGTACCCACTCCTTCTGTCTCTGACAGTCCATCTTCCCTGTGCCTCCCAGGAATCACAATCTGTTGACTTGTGCCTAGGGAAGGTTTACTATCCGGACCTCAAATCCCTCAACCTCAAGGCCTGGCTCTTGAGGAGTTAGAGTTGCTGATTTACACTCTCTCAGGGTGTTCTTGAGATCCTAAAGGCTTCAGAAAGCCTTCCACTAGGGCTACTTATAGTTCTAAATGGAAAAGGTTTTCCATTTGTGTGCTGGGAAAAATATTTCCCAGAATCTGCTGAATTGCCCATTTTGTTAGATTACATGATACATCTTAATTCCTTGGGTCTCAGACCAGCTACCCTGAGAGTTCATCTGGCAGCTGTGTCTGCTTTTGTCAGCAGGAAAGTCATCCTCTTTCCTCTCATCCTGTGTTTTCCAAGTTTTTAAGGATTACTCCATACTAATCCTCCCTTTGGGAACCGGCCCTGCTTGGGACCTTAATGTTTGCATTGCCCAGTTAATGCAACCCCTTTGAACCTCTGTCTTCTGCAGAGCTTAAGTACCTAACTTGGAAAACTGTTTTTCTAGTGGCTATCACTTCTGCCAGACGATAAGTGAATTGCAAGCCTTGTCAGTGGAGACTGACTTTATTTTTCCACAGGGATAAGGTAGTCCTTAGGACTAATAGGAAGTTTTTGCATAAGGTGGTTTCAGATTTCCATCTTAATCAATCTGTCTCCCTTCCAGTATTTTTTCACTGATCACCCTCTTCGGTGAGAGGAGGTTGCACAGCCTGGATGTTAAGAGAGCTCTTAGTTATTATATAAGCGTACTAAAGGTCACAGGTTGAATCCCTCCAACTTTTCTTTACCTGTGGTGAAGTTGGGAAGGCAAACCTGCTACTAAGAGATCAATAGCCAGGTGGATTGTCTCTTGTATCCAATTTTGTTATCAGAAAGTGGGCAGAGCCCCCGGTTTGAGGGCTCATTCTACCAGGGGTACAGCTGCGTCTCTAGCTGCTGCCAGAGATATCCCTTTATTAGAGATTTGCCAGGCTGCTACTTGGAAAACGGTACACACTTTGCAAACATTACTCCCTGGATGTCCAGGCCAGGAGAGATGCTCGGTTTAGCACAGCTGTTCTTCAGAGCCTATTCCTAAGTAGGTTCTGCCCTCCTCCATGGAGGTACTGCTGTATATTCTGTTAATGTCTATAATATAGCAAGACTTCATGGTGTTTGAAGAAAAAATTACTCACCTTAGTAATGTTGTTTTCTCAATGGAGTCTTGCTATATTATAGACCTCCCCCAACCTGCCCCTCTCAGAACCTCTACTTGGTGGGGTGTGGGCAACTTAGTGTGGGCACTACTTATGTCCTGTTAGCATTTTGTCCCTTTGGGACTTTGGGGTGTGTATGTATGCGTGTGTGTGTTTTATTATACTTATGTTCCATTTTCATATTATTAGAATGGTGTTAGTATTTCTGGTCCCCTGACTTGAGTCTTGGGTGTTGGGACCATCAATGGTTGTTGTTATTTAGGTAGCCATTTGGCTAGTGTAGGTTACAGCTTCCACACAGACCTTAGTGAGTTTGGCTCAGAAAGATCTGACAGTTCAAGTTTGAAATGACACAGATAGAGCTGCTCGCGTCAAAATTCTATTTTGGAATGGTTTTAACCATTTCACCCCGGGGCAGTTCTAGAGCTGGATCAAACTGCTAATGTCTATAATATAGCAAGACTCCATTAGAAGAAACAACATTACTAAGGTGAGTAATTTTTTCTTAGGGATCGATAGGGGAGGACTAGGACTGTGCGTCCGATGACAGCTCTCCTAGTCCTGGGGAAAGGGGTGGGTGCACGCTGCGCTCTGGCGGTCCCTGGAAACGCCCAGAGGAACTGCAGGGGTGCAGGTGCTAACTAGGGAGGAGCACGGCAGTGTGCATAGACGTCATTGACCGTCCTTGCTCCCATCAGGGAGAAAAAGGGTGAATGGCAGCATGGTCCATGGCAGCTTGATAGCTGCTAGCTTCACCGGCCGACGATGCCTGAAAATAAGGCATGTGCCGGTATTGGATCCTTGCCAGGGGCTTGAGGAGGGTCCCTCTCGACGGTTGTAGCTGCATATGCCAGCTGGGCATGCTACCTAGAAGCCAGCTTTGGGGTCGGCGGTGAAGGAGGAGCGCTGGCTGGATATACAGCAGGACTGTGGCTGCAAGGTGAGAAAAAAAAAAGATGTGATCAAAAAGAAAATTAAATAATAGAGGTCGCATTGAAAGGTGGGAGGGAGTGATGGTGTTTAGGACACCAAGGGAGGTCAGATAAACATTTTATTTTGTAAGTAGGGTTTCAGATCCCATTCATGATGTAAGCACTCAGGAACCGAAGCATTCAAACTTTATATCCAAAAGCTTTCTCTTTGTCCCAGTCTGTTCACTCTATCCCCACCTCTTTTACCAAATGGGCCTTCTCAAAAACAGGGCAGTGGACATGGTTCCCTGGGCAGAGCAGGACACAGGGTTCTACTCCCATTACCTTCTGGTTCCAAAGAAACCAGGCAGCATGTGCCCCATTCTTGACCTCAGAAAACTAAAGAAGTTCCTCTATCGGGAGAAGTTCAAGATGGTCTCCTTGGGGTCGCTCCTACCACTTCACCAGCACTAGAACTGGCTGGCATCCCTGGACATGCAAGACACCTACCAGTTCATTCTAGTACACCCAAATCACAAGTACCTTTGCTTTGTGGCCTTGGGCCAGCACTACCAGTTCGGAGTCCTGCCCTTTGGGCTCTCATCAGCACTTCAAGTCTTTACCAAATGTTTTGTAGTCCTCCCTGCACACCTTCGAAAGCTTGGTGTTCAAGTCTTTCCCGTACCTAGACGATTGGATTTTGGCAAGCCCGTCAAGGCAGGAGACAGAAAGTGGTAGCCACAGCATCTCAGCTCCTCACCTCGTTGGGGGTCCTGCTGAACCTGGAAAAGTGGCAGTTTCAACCCTCCCAGCAGTAGCCCTCTTGGATGCTACCAAGGGAAGGGCTTTTCTCCCGGAGGACAGGAGGAACGACATTCTCCAGATGGCTTGCTTCATCAGAGAGAAAAACCCAGTAAGAGTTCATTCCATGCAATGGATGGTAGGCCTCATGGCTTTGTCCATTTTGACGGTGCCTCTAGCCTGATTGCACATGAGGACCACTCAGTGGATGCTCAGCACACAGTGGTCCCCAACATCACTTCCGCAGTCTTTTCCAATCAAGACGACAGAACCTCTGGCGAAGATCACTTGCATGGTGGATACAAGAGGACAGCCTTCTACAGGGTCTACCTTTTGCGTCACCAGAATCTCAGGTCACCATCACCACAGATGAATCTCTGCTCGGCTGGGGTGCCCATTGCCGGGAACTTCACACTCAAGGAGTGTGACCCCCGGAGGTGTCTCTTCTTCACATCAGCATTCTGGAGATAAGAGTGGTCATGTATGTGCTCCAAGTACTAGAAGAAGTTGCTATTCACAGAATAATCCTTCTTCAGATGGACAACAAGGCTGTGATGTACTACATCAACAAGAAGGGCGGGGGCACACTCCTGCCTTCTATGCAGAAAAGCCATGAGGGTATGGGAGTGCTAGCTCAGCCACAATGTCCTGATTCAGGCAGTCTACCTGCCAGGAACTCGTAACAATCTGGCAGACCACTTCAGCAGGACTGAAGCAGATCCTCACGAGTGGTCACTCTCTCCAGACATCATCCAATCACTCTTTAATGAGTGGGGCAGTCCAGATCTGCAGCTTTTTGCATTCCCCCTCAACCCAAAACTGCTTCAGAAATCCAGAACCTGGCGTTTTCTGTCAGGATGCATTTAGGCTGTGGTGGACAAGACGTTTTCTGTACGCATTTCCTCATCCGCTAATTCAGAGGGTGCAGCTCAGATTGGAGGTGCACAGTGGCAAGATTATTCTAATTGTACCATACTGACCTTGATAGATCTGGTTTTCGTTGATGAACAAGTTGTCGGAGGCTCCTCTGAGGCAGCTTGCTTCTATGAATGGACCCCTGCTCCATCCTAACCTATGCTCCCTTCATCTCTACACCTGGCTCCTGAGGAGATGGAAGTGGGCAGGTTTAAAGTTTCTGAGAGAATCTCACAGATTCTCTTGGCAGCGCGTAAGCCCTCCACCAGGAAAATGTATGTATTAAGATTATACCTAGATCCATTCCGGTGTCCTCCATATAAAGGGTTGAAGTACCTTTTAGACCTGTCAGATGCGGAACTGCAGTACTCATCAGTCAGAGTGCACCTCTTTACGCTTTCTGTCTATCATGATGCAGTCCACAACATGTCTCTGGCTCAGCTACCATTGTTCAAAAGATTCATTAAAGGCATTCTTCACACAAGGCCCCCTGTTAGGAAGTCAGTGGCCGCCTGGGATATTACTCTTGTGCGAGACATGCTCACTCGTAAACCCTTTGAGCCTCTAGCCATGTGCGACTTGAAGTTTCTGACCTGGAAGACTGCCTTTCTGGTAGGCATCACTTCTGCTCACAGGGTCTCTGAAATATATGCTTTGGTCACAGATCCTCCGTATATGTCTTTCGTAAAGACAAAGGTGGTCCTCTGTACTCACCCTAAATTCCTGCCCAAAGTGGTTTTGGATTTCCAACTCAACCAGCCCTTGGTTCTTTCTACTTACTTTTCTAGCTTCCAGAATGAAGGGGAATGCACCCTTCATTCCCTGGACTTTAAAAGGGCTCTATGATTTTATATCGATAGAACCAGGGATATCTGTCAAGACAAGCAACTCTCTGTGTCTTTCAGCATGGTCCGGCTGGGTCGACCAGTGTCCATCAAATCATCTCTGCTTGGATAGTGGCATGGCTTCACCATTGCTACTCTATGGTGCAGGTCAAGTTGGAAGGCCAGGTACGCGCCCACTCTACTAGAGCGATTGCTGCGTCCCTGGCAGAGATCTGCTCTGTTCCCATTGCCGATATTTGCAAAGCACCTGCTTGGAGCTCAGTGCACACTTTTCTAAAGCACTGTGCTCTGGATGTCCATACCAGACAGCATGCTTCCTTTGGCAGGATAGTCCTTAATGGACTTCTGTCCTGAGTGAGATCCATCTCCTACCACCCTGCTCAGGGGATTGGTTTTAGCTTGGTACTCTAACCGAGCAGTGTGAATAAATGGAGAAGACTTTAAGTCCAGAAAATTACATACCTACCATAATTCTTGATCTTCTTGGACATATGCCTACCCACCATCCCCCAAACTCACTCAGTGTCCTGGTCTTCACTCCCTTGTTTGTTTGGGCTGTGAAGACATTAAGTTGACCCTTCCTACACGGGTCAATTGGGCTGTCTTGTGCCCTTGTTAGGATAGGTGTTTCTTATGTTATATTACGCTGCACCTCGTCAGTAAAAAAGGTACGGAGACAGTTGAAGGGTCAACGCCGAGATAGCCTACATACGTGCGAGATATATTAACTTTTAGCTGCGATGCACAGTCCTACCTTAGCTGACCCTCCTGAAGAGTTTGGTTCCCCGTGAGGGTCCTAGCACCTCTGGCTTGTAACCCAGCAGTATGAATAACTGATGAAGACTTGTCTTAGAACATCAAGAATTACGGTATGTACGTAATTTTCATATTCTATATGCTTTCTGTCTCTTTCCACTATTTCAGAGTACTACTCAAGATGAAGATGAAGGTGATCAACTGTGTCGTATCCCCTGCTGCAGCAACTGGCAGTGGAATCCTGCCCCCCACCCCCCGAGTACCTCTGCCCTTATGTGAGGGTCTACTGTTGTGGGAACAAGGGACCCATAGTCCATCCAGCCGTGAAGTGCCTACATCTGCATGCATGGCTCCTGAAGACACAGCCATAGCTTAATTTGGGGCGTCGTAGAAAGTGGCTGATGCTCTAGCGGCTGCTAAAAAAACTATCCACCCAACACACCTATTCTGTGAAGTGGAAGTGAGTTGCTTTGTGGGTCGCTTCACATAACCTGGATCCATTTACCTGTCCAGTCAATCAAGTTTTAGAATACCTGCTGTCCTTATCGGATTGAGGCCTGCAGTATTCCTCAAGGTGCACTTAGCTGCTATTTCAGCCTTCCATGTGCCTGTGGTTGGCCGTACGGTTGCTCAACTGCAGGTAGCCCGTACATTTTTGAGAGGCATTTTACACACAAAGCCTCCCATTCGAAATCCAGTCCTGGTTTAGGATCTGAATTTTTGAAAAGCTGACTTTGGCTTCTTTTGAGCCAGCCACGAGTTGTGGCTTACTCATCCTCTCATGGAAAGTGATATTTCAAACACCATGAAGCCTTGCTATATTATGACTAATGCAGTTAGCCACTGCACTTGAACTGCCCCGGAGAGGAAAGAGTTAACTCCAGGGAGTCTGGAGTTCTACAGCGCGAGAGCGCTTATGCCAAAGCTCTATCTGGGCAGTTTCAAATGAAACTGTCAGATTCTTTACTCCGCTTCACTGACCAGTCGCTCCGGAGATCAGCTCCTTCAGCTTGGTTCATTTCTCGGTTCAAGCGAGTATTTTCGTTCATTTGAACCGCAAAGTATTTATTTTACCGCATTTCAAGTTAAAAGCTCTATCTGGTAAACCGTAAGTACAAAAATTAAAGTCTGTGTGGAAATTCAATTATCGGTTCGGTTTTGAACCGATCGGTTTGCTGAAATTAACGCTTTAAAGTGTTGGTTGGGCTTTTAGAGTGCGGTTCTGGCCTTATCGGTTCTAAAAACCTTGCTTTGAAATTAGTTTTTTCAAATACCTGTGACACGGTTAGAACCCATAAGGGTGTCTTGCCTGGCACTGCCATCAAAAGGGCAAGTTTTTGGTTAGGCTGGCATTATGTCTGAGAAACCCAAAAGAAAAAACCGCCCACTGGTTTCAACACTGTGATGTCTGTGGGGAAGCTCACAAGGCTGACCCACACACCACTTGTGTTTATTGTCTGGGGCTGACCACCTCCTGTCAGACTGCCAGGTGTGTAAAAATTTCCTGCAGCCACCCTGGAAAGAGATTGGGCCGCTCAGGGAACGAGGCCAAAAGTCCGCTGACCCGATGGCAGCCCGGTCCAGCACCCACTGGACCAGAGGGAGTGCCCTCTGACCAGGGTGAGACTCCGGCAAAGGAAGGCTGGTTCAGAGGAACCAGTCCCAGTGAAAAGACAAAGAAATCAGTAGGTTTGGAGTCCAAAATTGTCTCTCCAACTGCTGCAGAAATAGCTAAAGCCATACAGATTGTCCAGTCACTGTCTCAGGGTCCTGTCGAACCACCAACAGTTGGTAAGGGTTGGTTTGTTCAGTTCCAGTGGTTCAGGAGTATGATGTTGAGGAATTTTATGAACCACAGGAGGGGGAGGAGGAATTTGATCAATATATATGTGGCTGGGAGGGTCTGGACGTGCCCATTGAACCGGACATTTCTCCAGACAGACCTTTAGAATCTCCTCCTATTCTGTCTGAGTCCCCTTCTCATTTTATGTTTTACAAAAAGGTTGCAGAAACCCTCCAGCTTCCTTTAGAGGAGGCTGTGGATGAGCAAGAGGAGCCTGATTATGTAGAAATGATGGATATACCAGAGTCTAGGAGGTTGTCTATTCCTCTGCATAAGTCATTTAGGAAGCAAACAACAAAGATTTTAAAAAATCCTCATTCAAACACCATGAAGTCTTGCTATATTAGGACTTATTGCAGTTAGCCACTGCACTTGAACTGCCCCGGAGAGGAAAGAGTTAACTCCAGAGAATCTGGAGTTCTAAAGCGCGAGGGCGCTATACCAAAGCTCTATCTGGGCAGTTTCAAATGAAACTGTCAGATTCTTTACTCCGCTTCACTGAACAGTCGCTCCGGAGATCAGCTCCTTCAGCTCGGTTCATTTCTCGGTCAAGCAAGTATTTTCAGTTCATTTGAACCGCCAAAAAGTAATTATTTTACCGCATTTCGGTTAAAGCTCTATCTGGTAAACCGTAAGTACAAAATGTAAAGTCTGTGTGGAAATTTAGTTATCGGTTCGGTTTTGAACCGATCGGTTTGCTTATTTTAACGTTTTAAAGTTTTGGGCTTTTAGAATGGTACCCAGTTCTTATCAGTTCTAAAAACCTTGATTTTAAATAGGGTTTTTCAAATACCGTGAAACGGTTAGAACTCATATGGGTGCCTTGCCTGGCACGCCATAAAAGGGCAAGTTTTTGGTTAGCTGGCATTATGTCTGGGAAACCCAAAAGAAAACCGGCCCACTGGTTTCAACACTGTGATGCTGTGGGAAGCCTTTGCCAAGGCTGTCCCACACACCACTTGTGTTTATTGTCTGAGGCTGACCACCTCCTGTCAGACTGCCAGGTGTTTAAAATTCTCTGCAGCCACCCTGAAAAGAGATAGGGCCGGCTCAGGGAACTATTGCCAAAAGTCCGCTGACCCGATGAGTCAGCCCGGTCCAGTACCCACTGACCAGAGGAAGTGCCTCTGACCAGGCTGACTCGGCAAAAGGATGGTTCAGAGGAACCAGTTTAAAAAAAAAAAAAAAAAAAAAAAGAAGAATATGACAGAGAAATCAGTAGGTTTGGAGTCCAAGATTGTCTCTCCAACTGCTGCAGAAGTAGTTAAGCCACACAGATTGTCCAGTCACTGTTTCTAGGTCCTGTCAAACCATCTACAGTTGGTAAAAGGTGGCTCGCTCAGTTCCAGTGGTTCAGGTTTATGATGTTGAGGAATTGTTATGATCCACAGGAGTGGAGGAGGAAAATTGATCAATACATGTGTGGCTGGTAGGGTCTGGACGTGCCCACTTATTGCGGACATTTCTCCAGACAGACTTTTAGAATCTCCTCCTATTCTGTCTGAGTCCCTTTCTCAGTTTATGTTTTACAAAAGCTTGCAGAATCCCCAGCTTCCTTTAGAGGAGGCTATGGATGAGTAAAGGGAGCCTGATTATGTAGGAATGATGGGCGGGAGGTTGTCTTTCCTTTGCATAAGTCATTTAGGAAGTAAACAACTAAGATTTTATAAGATTCTTTTTTCTGTCCTCCTGTAAGATAAAAATGGACAGAAGGTGTATTTCGCTCAGGCTCTGTTACAGACTTCCTCACTGGAGCAGTGTAGTCATGTAGGTGTGGTACAAGCTGCAGCCTGTGTCATAGTTAGTTCCTGGCCTCACATCCTCCTGAATAGGATTCCAGGAGGATTGATGCCATGGCAAGAAAACAGTATATGGCAGCTTCTGTGGGACTCAGACAGGCAAGTTGTATGGCTTATGTGGCTAGATTTGGAAATCTAGGTGGGGCATCAATATTGCAGTTAGCCAAGCAG
Organism: Neoceratodus forsteri; assembly: GCA_016271365.2. Lineage (NCBI taxonomy): Eukaryota > Metazoa > Chordata > Ceratodontiformes > Ceratodontidae > Neoceratodus > Neoceratodus forsteri. The sequence goes on from CM028136.1 coordinate 897,469,024, forward strand.
GCCCATGGCCAGCTGGCTAGCCAGTTAGGACAGGTGGCTGCTAATGGCACTGAAGCCTCTAAGTTCAAGTTCATACTGCTGTTGGTGTTAATCTTGTTTTCTCTAGGGTCATGACCACTTCTGTAGCTTCCGTAGGGTTGGCATGGCTTAGATGCACTAATCTGTCCCAAGATACTCTGTCAAAGTCTATGGATTTGTTTCTTGTTGTAGGTAATTCTCTGTTTGAGGAACAAACAGAAAGCAATATGAAAACATGGATGATTACCTACAAAAGTGCCCAGGTAGAGGCTCAGGCCTCCTCTGCTTTCGCCAGAGGGGTCTCTTCAGAGGCAGAGATAGGCAGGGGCACAAGTAAACCGTCCCCCTCCCTTAGCCTAAGACTGTTGCCAAGCCAGGCACCCTGATGGGGTGCCAGGGCCGATTCTCCCATACCAGTGGGCAGGTTGTTTTTATTTCAGCCAGAACTGTGTGTCCCTAACTCGACAAGTGGGTTCTGGAAGTAATAGGTCTGGTTCTCAGCTTCAAACAGTTTCCAAAGATGAGAGCCAGACAGGTCCACCTGCAAATCCTTCGGAATCCCTTGCTTTAGGAGCAGAGGTTTCTTCTCCTCTGAACTGCAAAGCAGTAGAAAGGGTCCCTCCTTGCCACCGGGGCAAGGGGCTGTGCTCATGATACTTTCAAACACCATGAAGTCTTGCTATATTATAACATTAGCAGTCAGCCACTGCAGCTGAACTGCCCGGAGAGGAAGGAGTTAACCCAGAGGATCTGAGTTCTGCGTGACGCCTTGCGCAAAGTCTTCATCTGGCAGTTTCAAATGAAACTGTCAGATTCTTTACTCCGCTTCACTGAACAGTCGCTCCGAGATCAGCTCCTTCAGCTCGGTTCATTCTCGGTTCAAGAGTAGTTTTCAGTTCATTAGAACCGCAAAGTCATTATTTTTACCGCATTTCGGTTTGTAAGCTGTATCTGGTAACTGTAAGTACTAAATTTTAAGTCTGTGTGGAAAATTAATTATCGGTTCGGTTTTGAACCGATCGCTTTGTTATTTCTACATTTTAAAAGTGTACAGTGGGTTTTAGAGTGCGGTTCCCGGTTCTTATCGGTTCTAAAAAAACCAGAATTATAACGGTTTTTTCAAATACCCGTGACACGGTTAGGAACCGATAAGGGTGTCTTGCCTGGCACTGCCATCAAAAGGGCAAGTTTTGGTTAGGCTGCATTATGTCTGAGAAACCCAAAGAAAAACCGGGCCCACTGGGTTTCAACACTGTGATGTCTGTGGGGAGGCCTTTGCCAAGGCTGACCCACACACCACTTGTGTTTATTGTCTGGGGGCTGACCACCTCCTGTCAGACTGCCAGGTGTGTAAAAATTTCCCTGCAGCCACCCTGGAAAAGAGATTGGGCCGGCTCAGGGAACGAGAGGCCAAAAAGTCCGCTGACCCGGATGGCCAGCCCGGTCCAGTACCCACTGGACCAGAGGGAGTGCCCTCTGACCAGGGCGAGACTTCCTCGGGCAAAAGGAAGGCTGGTTCAGAGGAACCAGTCCCGAGTAAAAAGACAAGGAAATCAGTAGGTTTGGGGTCCAAAATTGTGTCTCCAACTGCTGCAGAGATAGCTAAAGCCATTCAGATTGTCCAGTCACTGTCTCAGGGATCTGTAGAACCACCAACAGTTGGTAAAAGGTTGGTTCGTTCCAGTCCCAGTGGTTCAGAGATTTTGAAGTTGAGGATTTTTATGAACCAGGAGGGGAGGAGAATTTGATCAATATATGTGTGGCTGGGGGTCTGGACGACCCATTGAACCGACATTTCTCCAGACAGACCTTTTAGAATCTCCTCCTATTCTGTCTGAGTCCCCTTCTTTCTTTATTTTTTACAAAGGTTGCAGAAACCCTCCAGCTTCCTTTAGAGGAGGCTGTGGATGAGCAAGAGAGCCTGATTATGTGGAAATGATGGATATTCCAGAGTCTAGGAGGTTGTCTATTCCTTTGCATAAGTCATTTAGGAAGCAAACAACAAAGATTTTAAAAATCCTCATTCTGTCCTCCTGTAGATAAAAAAATGGACAGAAGGTATACTTTGTCAGGCCTCGGATACAGACTTCCTTACTGAACAGTGTAGTCATGTAGGTGTGGTACAAGCTGCAGCCTGTGACAAGGCTAATATTCCTCTGGCCTCACATCCTCCTGATAAGGATTCCAGGAAGATTGATGCCATGGCGAAGAAACAGTATATGGCAGCTTCTTTGGGACTCAGGCAGGCAAATTATATAGCTTATGTGGCTAGATATCAGAAATCTAGGTGGGACACAGTATTGCAGTTAGCCAAGCAGGCCCATGGCCAGCTGGCTAGTGAGAGTTGGAACAGGTGGCTGCTGATGGCATTGAAGCCTCTAAAGTTCAATTTCATACTGCTGTTGATGTTAATGATGTTTCCTCTAGGGTCATGGCCACTTCTGTAGCTTTCCGTAGGTTGGCATGGCTCAGATGCACTAATCTGTCCCAAGATACCCAGTCAAAGGCTATGGATTTTCCTGTGTGGGAAATTCTCTGTTTGAGGAGCAAACAGAAAACTATATGAAAAAGATGGATGAATACAGAACTACCTACAAAAGTGCCCAGGCTAAGGAGAAGCATGCCATGCCACAAAGGCATGCTCCCAGAGGTAGAGGCAGGCCTTTTCAGGCCTTTTACCAATTTCAAGCCTCCTCTGCTGTCTCATGAAGGGTTTCTTCAGAGGCAGGGTAGGCAGGCACAAGCAGACCGTCCCCTCCCCTCAGCCTAAGGCTACTGCTAAGCAGGCACCCTGATGGGGTGCCCAGGCCGATTCTCCTGTACCAGTGGGGGCAGGTTGGCCTATTTCAGCGGAACTGGCTGTCCCTAACTACGGGACAGATGGGTTCTGGAGGTAATAGCTAGGGTCTGTTCTCAGCTTCAAACACTTTCCAAAGATGAGAGTCAGACATTTTCCACCTGCAAATCCTTCAGAAGCCCTTGCTTTGGAAGCAGAGGTTTCTTCTCTTCTGGACTGCAAAGCAGTGGAAAGGGTTCCTCCTTCCATCAGGGCAAGGGGCTTTATTCAAGATACTTTCTTACCCCAAAAGACAGGAGAATGGAGGCCCATTCTAGATTTAGTACCTGAACAAGCATCTTTTGAAACCAAAGTTCAAAAATGTTGACTCTGGCAATGATATTGCCTTCCCTAAAGCCAGGGACTGGCTAGCTTCCCTGGACCTCAAGGATGCCTATTTTCATGTTCACTGATCAGGCCTTCTCACCGAAAGTACCTCAGGTTCGAACTGCCCTCAGGCCACTACCAGTTCAGGGCAATGCCCTTCGGCCTGACCTCTGCCAAGAGTATTCACAAAATGTCTCGCTGTAGTAGTGGCTCACTTAGAAGGCAAGGGGTTGCTGTGTTTCCCTACCTGGGCAGCTGGCTCATTGCGGGTCAGTCTCCAGGTCAGGTGAAACCCATTTGCAAGTCACCCAGCAGCTTCTCACTTCCTGGGATTCCTGCTAAACTTACCAAAGTCAGTTCTGGAACCGGTTCAGGTCCTAACTTTCATAGGCGCAGAATTGAACACAAGGTTAGCCAGGGCTTTTCTTCCCTCAGAAAGGTGGACAGACTCATACGCCTGGCATCCTCCTTTACCCACGGGTCTCTCGACCAGCAAGGCATTTTCTGCAACTCCTTGGGCACATGGCTGCTTCCACAGCTGTCGTGCAGGGAGCAAGATTCCAGATGAGGGACATTCAGTTCCATTTGAGGGCCTATTGGTCTCAAAGGAAGGACCCCTACCAAGTTGGTTCCAGTTACTCAAACTCTGATCCTAGCCCTCCACTGGTGGCAGGTCCAGAGCAATTTAAGACAGGGGTTCCTTCATTCCCATTTCCTCCTCACCCCTCACCACGGATGCCTCCCTGTTAGGGTGGGGGGCTCACCTAGCGATCTTGCCACCCAGGGTGTGGTCTCCTCAGGAATCTCTGCTCCACATCAATCTGTTGGAACTCAGAGCTGTCTTTTTAGCTCTTCGGTGTTTTCAGATTCTGTCCAGAACAAAGTGGTTCAAGTCCAGGACAGACAATACCACCACAATGTGGTACATCAACAAGCAAAGGGGCACTCCGTCTTCAGCCTTATTCACAAAGCAATGAAGTTGTGGTCTCTGGCCTACTCCTGAACACCTCCCTGATAGCGGTTCACCTCCCAGGGAAGGACAATGTCCTGGCGGACGCCCTCAGCAGAATTTCTCAGGGCCATCACGAATGGGCTCTGAATCCACAAGTGCTGGGGTCCGTCTTTGCCAGATGGGGCACTCCTCAGATAGATCTTTTCGCAGCCCCAGACAACCATCAACTTCCTCTTTTCTGTTGCAGGCCTCCAGTACTGGGCCTCAGTCCCTCTGGGCGCCTTTCTGTTGGACTGGAAAGGGAAGTTCCTGTATGCCTTTCCTCCTTTCCTCTTCTTTTCAGGGTACTAGTAAAAATCAGATCTCAACCTTGCAGAGTGATTCTGATTGCCCCAGATTGAGGCCAGACAGCCCTGGTACCCTCTGCTTCTGTCCTTGGCAGTCCACCCTGCCCTGAGCTACCCAGAGTCCACGACTTACTGGCCTGTGCACAGGGAGAGTGTGGTATCCGGACCTCAAATCCCTCCACCTCAAGGCTTGGCTCTTGAGGAGCTAGAAATTGCTGACTTACACCTTTCTCAAGGTGTCATGGATATTTTAAAGGCTTCTAGGAAGCCTTCCACTAGAGCCACTTATAATTCTAAGTGGAAGAGGTTTTCCATCTGGTGCTCTGAGAGGCAGATTATCCCAGAATCTGCTGATCTTCCCATTCTTCTGGAATATTTGGTCCATCTGAATTCCCTAGGCCTTAGACCAGCTACCCTGAAGGTTCATCTGGCAGCTGTCTCTGCTTTTTGTGTCAGCAGGGAAGCCTGCCTCCCTTTCTTCTCACCCTGTGTTCTCCAAGTTTTTAAAGGGTTACTTCATACTAACCCTCCTCCAGGGAACCAGCTCCCGCCTGGGACCTGAATATTTGCATTGCTCAGTTAATGCAACCCCCTTCGAGCCTCTGTCTTCAGCAGAGCTCAAGTTTTAACTTGGAAAACCGTTTTCCTAGTAGCTATCACCCTTGCCAGACGCATAAGTGAGTTACAGGCCCTGTCAGTGGAAGAAGATTTTATCTCTTTCCACAGAGATAAAGGTAGTCCTTAGGACTAATAGAAAGTTTTTGCCTAAGGTGGTTTCTGATTTCCACCTGAATCAATCTATCTCTCCCAGTATTTTCACTGAGCATTCTTCCTCAGGTGAGGAGGAGACTGCACAGCTTGGATGTCAAAGAGCCTTAAGCTACTATTTAGAGCGCACCAGAGGTCATGGGTTCGAATCCTCCAACTGTTTCTTACCTATGGAGGTTGGCAAGGAAAACCTGCCACTAAGAGAACAATTGCAAGGTGGATTGTTTCTTGTATCCAATTCTGTTATCAGAAACTAGGAAGTGATACCCCCTCAGGATTGAGGCCCACTCCACCAGGGTACAGCTGCGTCTCTAGCAGCTGCTAGGGACATTCCATTCTGGAGATTTGTCAGCTGCTACCTGGAAGACAGTTCACACCTTTACAAGCATTATTCCTGGATGTCCAGTCCAGGAGAGATGTCCAGTTTGGCACAGCTGTGCTCAGAGCCTATTTCCTAAGTAAGGTTCAAATGACTTCTCCATGGAGGTACTGTGTGTAATCTGCTAATGTTATAATATAGCAAGACTTCATGGTGTTTGAAGAAAAATTACTCCACCTTAGTAATTGCTTTTCTTCTCATGGAGTCTTGCATATTATAACACCCCTCCTCCTGCCCCTCTCAGAACCTCTACTTGGGTAGGGGTGGCGAATTAGTGCAAGCACTGTGTCATGCCATTGTAGTTATCCCTTTACCCTTTCCTTTGGGTTAGGGATCTGGTTGCTTTCATTTAGGTTATTTATATTGCCCCTTCCTGGACTTGAGTCTTGGGGGAAGGGGTTCATAATGCTTGTCAAAGGTGGTAAGCAATCCATAATACCATCAATTTTGTTATTATGGTTCTGGGTGTTTCTTTGTTGTTTATATTGTTGTTACTACTACTAGTAGATAGCCATGGGCTAGTGTAGTTTTTCCACACAGACTTTCTGTTCTTTGATGTTAGCTTCGTAAAGATCTGACAGTTTCATTTGAAACTGCCAGATAAGAGCTTTAGGGCACAAAGCCCTCACTAGATTGTAGAACTCCAGATCCTCTGGAGTTAACTCCTTCCTCTCCGGGCAGTTCAGCTGCAGTGGCTGACTGCTAATGTTATAATATAGCAAGACTCCATGAGAAGAAAAGCAATTACTAAGGTGAGTAATTTTTTCTTCTTAACCTATAGAAGGCAGGAGATTGGTGGCCCATCTCAGATTTACGGTACCTGAACAAGCATCTTTCGAAAACAAAGTTAAAAATGTTAACTCTGGCTGAGGCCAGGGACTGGCTAGCTTTCTGGACCTCAAGGATGCCTATTTTTCATGTCTTGATCAGGCCTTCTCACGAAAGTACCTCAGGTTACCCTCAGGCCACTACCAGTTCAGGGCAATGCCCTTGACCTTACCTCTGCGCCAAGGGTATTCAAGAAATTCTAGCTGTGGTAGTGGCTCTTTTAAAAGCAGAAGGGATTGCTTTGTTTCCTTTCCTGGATGACTGGCTCTTAGTGGGGTCAGTCTCCAGATCAAGTAAAATCCACCTGCAAGTCACCCAGCAGCTTCTCACCTTTCTGGGATTCCTGCTGAATTTACCAAAGTCAGTTCTCGAACCAGTTCAGGTACTAACTTTCATAGGTGCAGAGTTGAACACAAGTTAGCCAGGGCATTTCTCCCTCTAAAGGGTAGGCAGTCTCTTGCCTGGTATCTTCCATTACTCTGCTAGTCTCTTGACCAGCAAAGCATTTGCTACAGCTACTAGGGCACATGGCTGCTTCCACAGCTGTAGTGCAGGGAGCAAGATTCAGATGAGGGACATTCAGTTCCATCTGAGGGCCTATTGTCCCAAAGGAGGATTCCCTTTCCAAATTGGTTCTAGTGACCCAATCCCTGATCCTGGCCTTACACTGTGGCAGGATCAAAGCAATCTAAAACTAGGGTCCTCTTCATTCCCCTGCCATGGATGCTCCTGTGTTAGGGTGAGGAGCTCGCTTAGGACGCACCTGTCCACTAGGGGAGTGTGGTCTCCCTAGGAATCTCTGCTCCACATCAATTTTGGAACTCAGAGCTGTCTCTAGCTCTTGGAGTTTTCAGCTTCTGTCCAGAACAAGGTAGTTCAAGTCAGGACAGACAACACCACAATAATGTGGTACATCAACAGGCAGAGGGCACTCGGTCATCAGCCTTGTGCACGAAGCAATGAAGTGGTGGTCTCTGGCTCTCCTGAACACCTCCCTGATAGCAGTTCACCTCCCAGGAAGGACAATGCCCTGGCAGATGCCTCAACAGGATTCTCAGAGCCATCACGATTGGGCTCTGAATCCTCAGGTGCTGGGTTCAGTCTTGCCAGATGGGGCTCATTTTCAGATAGATCTTTTAGCAGCCCCAGATAACCACTAACTTTCTCTGTTTTGTTGAGGCCTCCAGTGCTGGGATCAGCCCCTGGACGCTTTTCACTTGGATTGAAAGGGAAGTTTCTGTTCACCTTTCCTCCTTTTCCCTTTCTTTCAGGGTACTAGTACAAATCAGATCTCAGCCCTGCAAAGCGATTCTGATTGTTCAAGCTGGGCCAGACAGCCCTGGTACCCATTGTCTCTGTCTTGACAGTCCACCCTACCCTGAGCTTGCCCAGAGTCCCGACTTACTGGCCTTTGCACAAGGGAGAGTGGTATCCGAACCTCAAATTCCTCCTTCTCAAGGCAGCTCTTGAGGAGTTAGAATTTGCTGATTTACATCTTTTTCAAGGTGTCATGGATATTTTAAAGGCTTCAAGGAAGCTTTTTCACTGGCTGCCACTTACAATTCTAAGTGGAACAGGTTTTCAATCTGCATGAGAAGCAGATTATACCACAGTCTGCTTATCTGCCCATTTTCTGGACTTTTGGTCCATTTTAAATTTTAGGTCTTAGGCCAGCAACCTTAAGGGTTCCTTTGGCAGCTGTCTCTGTTTTTTCTGCAAGCAGAAAGCCTGCTTCCTTTTCTTCTCAACCTGTGTTTTCCAGGTTTTTAGGGGTTACTTCACACCAACCCTCCTTTTTGAGAACCAGCTCCTGCATGGAGCCGAATGTTGCATTGCTCAGTTAATGCAAACCCTTTGAACCTCTGTCCCCAGCAGAGCTCAAGCTTCTCACTTGAAAATGTTTTTCTGGTGGTTTCACTCTGCCAGGCGCATAAGTGAACTACAGGCCCTGGCAGTGGAAGAAGACTTTCTCTCCCCACAGGGATAAGACAGTCCCTAGGACTAACACAGGGTTTGTCCCTAAGTGGTTTCAGGTTTCCACCTGAACCAATCCATCTCTCTCCCAGGATTTTTTCACTGAGCATTCTTCCTCAGGTGAGAGGAGACTGCACAGCTTGGACGCGAAAAGAGCCTTATGCTACTATTTGTGCGCACCAAGGGTCACAGGTTTGAATCCTCCAACTCTTCCTTACTAGGGCGAGGTTGGCAAGGACCTGCCACTAAGAGGACAATTGCAAGGTGGATTGTCTCTTGTATCCATTTTGTTATCAAAGACTAGGTAGGAGAGCCCCTCAGGACTGAGGGCTCACTCCACCAGGTGTACAGCTGCATCTCTAGCGGCTGGAGATATTACCATTCTGGAAATCTGTCGAGCTGTTACTTGGAAGACAGTTCACACTTTTACCAAGCATTATTCCCTGGTTTCAGTCCAGGAGAGATGCTCGTTTTGGCACAGCTGTGCTTCAGAGCCTATTTCCTAAGTAGGTTCTGACCCTCCTCCATGGAGGTACTGCTGTGTAATCTGCAATAAGTCCTAATATAGCAAGACTTCTTGGTGTTTGAAGAAAAATTACTCACCTTAGTAATTGCTTTTCTTCTCATGGAGTCTTTATATTAGACCACCCAACCTACCCCTCTCAGAACTTCTACTGGGGTGGGGGTGGCAAATTAGTGCAAGCACTGTGTCATGCCATTGTAGTTCTTCCCTTCACCCTCTTTTATTTAGGGTTAGGGAACTAGGGTTTTCTGGTTGAGTGATTTGTTGGCCCCCTTCCTGGACTTGAGTCTTTGGGGAAAGGGGGGGTTCCTAATAGTGCTTGTCAGGGGGGAAAACTAATAATACCATTATTCATTCTTATTATTGTTATTGTTGTTTCTATTGTTGTTTCTATTGTTGTTATTACTACTAGTAGGTAGCCATTTGCCTAGTGTAGAGCTTTCCACACAGACTTGTTGCTTAGTGTTAGCTTCAGTAAGATCTGACAGTTTCATTTGAAACTGCCCAGATAGAGCTTTGTATACTGCCTGCTTAGAACCCAGATTCTCTGAGTTAACTCTTTCCTCTCCGGGGCAGTTCAAGTGCAGTGGCTAACTGCAATAAGTCCTAATATAGCAAGACTCCATGAGAAGAAAAGCAATTACTAAGGTGAGTAATTTTTTCTTCTGTCCCTCCTGTAGATAAAAAAATGGACAGAAGGTATACTTTGTCAGGCTCTGATACAGACTTCCTCACTGAGTAGTGTAGTCATGTAGGTGTGGTTCAAGCTGCAGCCTGTGACAAGGCTAATATTCCCCTGGCCTCACATCCTCCTGATAAGGATTCCAGGAAGATTGATGCCATGGCGAAAAAACAGTATATGGCAGCTTCTTTGGGACTCAGGCAGGCAAATTATATGGCTTATGTAGCTAGATATCAGAAATCTAGATGGGACACAGTATTGCAATTAGCCAAGCAGGCACATGGCCAGCTGGCTAGAGTTGGAACAGGTGGCTGCTGAAGGCATTGAAGCCTCTAAAGTTCAATTTCATACTGCTGTTGATGTTAATGATGTTTCCTCTAGGGTCATGGCCACTTCTGTAGCTTTCTGTAGGTTGGCATGGCTCAGATGCACTAATCTGTCCCAAGATACTCCGTCAAAGGCTATGGATTTTCCTGTAGTGGGTAATTCTCTGTTTGGGGAGCAAACAGAAAACTATATGAAAAAGATGGATGAATACAGAACTACCTACAAAAGTGCCCAGGCTAAGGAGGCATGCCACTCCACAGAGGCACGCTCCCAGAGGGTAGGGCAGGCCTTTCCACAGGCCTTTTACCAATCTCATGCCTCCTCTGCGTTTGCACAGAGGGTTTCTTCAGAGGCAGAGGTAGGCAGGGGCACAAGTAAACCGTCCCCTCCCCTCAGCCTAAAGCTACACCCAAGCAGGCACCCTGATGGGGTGCCCAGGGCCGATTCTCCTGTACCAGTGTGGGGGCAGGTTGGTTTATTTCAGCCAGAACTGGGTGTCCCTAACTCCGGACAGATGGGTTCTGGAGGTAATAAGCCAGGGTCTGGTTCTCAGCTTCAAACAGTTTCCAAAGATGAGAGCCAGACATTTTCCACCAAATCCTACAGAAGCCCTTGCTTTGGAAGCAGAGGTTTCTTCTTCTGGACTGCAAAGCAGTAGAAAGGGTCCCTCCTTGCCATCAGGGCAAGGGGCTGTACTCAAGATACTTTCTTACCCCAAAAAGACAGGAGAATGGCCCATTTTAGATTTAAGGTACCTAAACAAGCATCTTTTGAAACAAAGTTCAAAATGTTAACTCTGGCAATGATTTTGCCTTCCCTGAGGCCAGGGGACTGGCTGGCTTCCCTGGACCTCAAGGATGCCTATTTTCATGTTCTGATCAGGCCTTCTCACCAAAGTACCTCAGGTTGAGACCGCCCTCAGGCCACTACCAGTTCAGGGCAATGCCCTTGGCCTTACCTCTCGCCAAGGGTATTCACAAAATGTCTAGCTGTGGTAGTGGCTCATTTAAGAAAGGCAAGGGATTGCTGTGTTTCCCTACCTGGACGACTGGCTCATAGTGGGTCAGTCCCAGATCAGGTAAAATCCACTTGCAAGTCACCCAGCAGCTTCTCACTTCCTGGGACTCCTGATGAATTTACCAAAGTCAGTTCTGGAACCAGTTCAGATACTAACTTTCATAGGTGCAGAATTGAACACAAAGTTAGCCAGGCATTTCTTCCCTCGGAAAGGGTAGACAGGCTCATTGCCCTGGCATCCTCCTTTACCCTCTGGGTTTCTCGACCAGCAAGGCATTTTCTGCAACTCCTAGGGCACATGGCTGCTTCCACAGCGGTAGTGCAAGGAGCAAGATTCCAGATGAGGGACATTCAGTTCCATTTGAGGGCCTATTGGTCTCAAAGGAGGGACCCCCTTTCCAAATTGGTTCCAGTGACCCAAACTCTGATCCTGGCTCTACACTGGTGGCAGGATCAAAGCAATCTAAAACAAGGGGTTCCTTTCATTCCGTCTCCCTCCCTCACCCTCACCACGGATGCCTCCCTGTTAGGGTGGGGGAGCTCACTAGGCGACCTGTCCACTCCAGGCAGTGTGGTCTCCTCAGGAATCTCTGCTCCACATCAACCTTTTGGAACTCAGAGCTGTCTTTCTAGCTCTTCAGGCATTTTCAGCTTCTGTCCAGAACAAAGTAGTTCAAGTCAGGACAGACAACACCACAACAATGTGGTACATCCAAGCAAGCAAGGGGCACTTCGGTCTTCAGCCTTGTGCACGAAGCAATGAAGTTGTGGTCTCTGGCTTACTCCTGAACACCTCCTGATAGCAGTTCACCTTCCAGGGAAGGACAATGTCCTGGCGGATGCCCTCAGCAGGATTTCTCAGGGCCATCACAGATGGGCTCTGAATCCTCAGGTGCTGGGGTCGGTCTTTGCCAGATGGGCACCCTCAGATAGATCTTTGCAGCCCCAGACTACCACCAACTTCCTCTGTTTTGTTGCAGGCCTCCAGTGCTGGGCTCAGTCCCCTGGACGCTTTTCAGTTGGATTGGAAAGGGAAGTTCCTGTATGCCTTTCCCCCCTTTCCTCTTCTTTTCAGGGTACTAGTAAAAATCAGATCTCAGCCCTGCAAAGTGATTCTGATTGCCCCAGATTGGGCCAGACAGCCCTGGTACCCACTGCTTCTGTCCTTGACAGTCCACCCTGCCCTGAGCTTGCCCAGAGTCCATGACTTGCTGGCCTGTGCACAGGGGAGAGTGTGGTATCTGGACCTCAAATCCCTCCATCTCAAGGCATGGCTCTTGAGAAGTTAGAATTTGCTGACTTACACCTTTCTCAAGGTGTTGTGGATATTTTAAAGGCTTCCACTAGGGCCACTTACAATTCTAAGTGGAAAAGGTTTTCCATCTGGTGCTCTGAGAAGCAGATTATCCCAGAATCTGCTGATCTGCCCATTTTACTGGACTATTTGGTCCATTTAAATTCCTTAGGCCTTAGGCCAGCTACCTTAAAGGTTCATCTGGCAGCTGTCTCTGTTTTTGTGTCAGCAGGGAACCCTGCTTCCTTCTTCTCACCCTGTGTTTTCCAAGTTTTTTAAGGGGTTACTTCACACTAACCTCCTTTTGAGAACCAGCTCCCGCCTGGGACCTGAATGTTTGCATTGCTCAGTTAATGCAACCTCCCTTTGAGCCTCTGTCCTCAGCAGAGCTCAAGTTTCTAACTTGGAAAACTGTTTTCCTAGTGGCTATCACTTCTGCCAGACGCAAGTGAACTACAGGCCCTGTCAGTGGAAGAAGATTTTATCTCTTTCCACAGAGATAAGGTAGTCCTCAGGACTAACAGAAAGTTTTTGCCTAAAGTGGTTTCAGATTTCCACCTGAACCAATCCATATCTCTTCCAGTATTTTTCACTGAGCATTATTCCTCAGGTGAGAGGAGTCTGCACAGCTTGGACGTCAAAAGAGCCTTAAGCTACTATTTGGAACGCACCAAGGGTCACAGGTTCGAATCCCTCCAACTCTTCCTTACCTATGGCGAGGTTGGCAAAGGGAAACCTGCCACTAAGAGGACAATTGCAAGGTGGATTGTCTCTTGTATCCAATTTTGTTTTCAAAAACTAGGTAGAGAACCCCTCAGGACTGAGGGCTCACTCCACCAGGGGTACAGCTGCATCTCTAGCGGCTGCTGAGATATTCCCATTCTGAAATCTGTCAAGCTGCTACTTGGAAAACAGTTCACACTTTTACCAAGCATTATTCCCTGGATATTTAGTCCAGGAGAGATGCTCGTTTTGGCACAGCTGTGCTTCAGAGCCTATTTCCTAAGTAGGTTCTGACCCTCCTCCATGGAGGTACTGCTGTGTAATCTGCATTAGTCATAATATAGCAAGACTTCATGGTGTTTGAAGAAAAAATTACTCACCTTAGTAATTGCTTTTCTTCTTATGGAGTCTTGATATATTATGACCACCCTCCCTCCTGCCCCTCTCAGAACTTCTACTTGGGTATGGGTGGCAAATTAGTGCAAGCACTGTGTCATGCCATTGTAGTTTTTTTCCCTTACATTCTTTTATTTAGGGTTAGGGAACTAGGTTATTTTATTTAGGAATATATTGGCCCCCTTCCTGGACTTGAGTCTTTGGGGGAAGGGGGGGTCCTAATGGTGCTTGTCAGGGGGGTAACTAATAATACTATTATTCATTGTTATTGTTGTTTATATTGTTGTTATTTCTACTAGTAGGTAGCCATTTGGCTAGTGTAGAGCTTTCCACACAGACTTGTTGTAGTATTAGCTATAAAAAAGATCTGACAGTTTCATTTGAAACTGCCCAGATGAAACTTTGGCATAGCGCTCTCGCTGTAGAACTCCAGACTCCCTGGAGTTAACTCTTTCCTCTCCGGGGCAGTTCAAGTGCAGTGGCTAACTGCATTAGTCATAATATAGCAAGACTCCATGAGAAGAAAAGCAATTACTAAGGTGAGTAATTTTTTCTTTTAGTTGCAGTCACTTCTGCTCAAAGGATTTGAGCGCTGCAGGCTCTAATGTGCGAGCCTTCTTATTTGATTTTCCACAAAGACAAGGTGTCTTTGCATACTAATCCTAAGTTTCTACCAAAGGTGGTGTCTGGCGTTACTTTAAATCAAACCATCCACTTTCCAATGTTGTTATCTGATGTACGCCAATCCAGAGGAAGCATTGCTCCATATGTTAGATGTGGATAGAATACTTAGATATTATACACACTGTACAAACGACTGCAAAAAGTCCTTGCAGCTTTTTGTTTCGTTCACCCCTGGGAAGGAGGGCACCCCATTTTATAATCAGTGCTTGTCCGAATGGCTAGCACACTGTGTTACTTTCTGTTACGGGAAGTACGATAAGGAACTTGTTTTCGGAATATTTCCACTGCAGAAATGTGTGCAGTTGCCACATGGAGTACTGTCCACACCTTCACTAAGCATTATAGTCTGGACATTGTCTCTCATAGACAAGCTGGATTTGGCCTAGCTGTGCTACAATGCATACTATTATAAGCCTGTAGGCTGTAGCTGCCCAGATTGTTAGCTTTTGGTACTGCTTGGGATTCATTCCAAAGGTGTGGCCTGATGAAAGAGATATCCTCGAAGAAAACAGAACAGTTATGTAAGAACTTACCATAATAGTAGATCTTACTTTGAGAGGGCTCTTGCGGTAGGTAATTACATATAGGACTGACGCTGGCAGGCGGCAGGACCTCACGGAAAAATTTCTAGCTAGCAGTCCCTGGCGAGGGACCGCCCCCACGTCGGGTGACCGGCGTCAGGAGACGTCGATATAAAGGGGTGGCCCCGGATGCCCGCCTCCCAGTTCTTTCCCGCCGTTAGCTCGCGCAGCGCCTCGTGGAAATGTTTGTGTGTCGTCAGCCCTACCTTCGTCATTTTTTTACTGAAAAATCATTCTTTCGACTAACATCAGTACTAGCGTCTGTGTATGTCATCCTCTGCACCCTCCGAGCATAAGAATAAGTGCGATTCGTGCAGCACCCAACTACTGCACAAGGACGGCCACGCCCTATGCCTGTTCTGCCTAGGCCCCGATCACCCGGTCAAGAAGTGCCAGCACTGCCTCAGTTTCAACGCGGCTACCCGGAAAAGGTGGCAGTAATCCCTGGAAGCCCATATTCTAAAGAAGAAAATGAGTTCTATGGAGAAGGAGCTCAAAAAACTGAGGCAGGCGTCCACTTCCCCTGAAGACCATCGGAAGAAGGAGAAGGAGAGGCACCGGGACAAGGGCTCCTCCACCGCGTCTCCCTCGGGAGTCGCTGGGATGCAGGTAACATCACTTCAAGGGGATCGTTCCTCGGCCACCTCGGAGGGTTTCTGAGGGGGTGTCGGCCCGCCCATCTGGCCAGCCTGGGGTCCTTGCAGGCGCCTCCGGCAGTTGGAGGCCTCCACCCCTGGTTCGGCTGCAGGCTCACTGCCTACCACTGTGGGCGACTCCGGTAAACTGGGCGTTGGCTCCTCCAATGTCCGCCCGGAGAGGGCCGGTAAGGCGTCTGCGCGGCCTCCTCTCCACTGGACCAGGCCGATGACGCTACTCGACCTGCCTCCGGTGATGGCTCTCGTAAGTCGGACGTCGGCTCCTCCGGCGCCCACCGAGAGCTCACCATTAAGCCTCACGTCGGCCCGTCCGACATCCGGCCGGTGAAGGAACCGGCGACTGACCCCCAACGTCCGCTGTACCCTGTTCCCGCAGATTTCGCTGCCGTCGGGGAACAAGTCTCCCAACCCGACCCGGGGACTTTTCCCCTCCGTCCCGGGCGGCTGAGAGATCTTGCCTCAGTCAGTCTTCCTCTATCTGGTGCGCCGGACCTGACAGCTCCCTGGACGCCGGCTCCGACGCCAGCCCCTCCGACGTCGGTACCTCTGGCACCAGGGCCTTCGCCGTCGGCCCCGACATTGGCCTTACCAACTCCGGGAGACATTCTACTCCCATCGGGCCCTCCGGGCTTTCCACTATGGACCTGCTCGTGAGGCCTCTGGCAGGGCCGTCTGCTTCGGCAGCCCCCCCCCGGCTCCTGGGTATCCTCAGTCCTATTCGAGGCCGGTGTACTCGGGACCGCAGTATCCGGCACCACAGTACCAGACGCCGGGCTTCCCGACGCTGCAGTACTCTATACCACAATACCCAACGCCGGGCTACCCGCAGCCGGGTTTTAGATACGCTCCATACGGTTATAACCCATATCCTCATCCCCTGCCTCCTCCTCCTCCACCGCCCTTGCGGCTGCCGGTGAACCTGCAGGAGACTCTGGCCTCCTGGTGGGCTGAGGCCAAGGCTCAGCTCACCAAAGAGGTCGAGAGCCGCCTTCCGGCGATGGTGCCGTCCCAGGTTCCCGTACATCAGAGGCGGCACACTCCCTCACCACCTCTGGACTCCAGGGTTCTTCCATCTGGGTCCAGAGAAGGGCAGGACACGCTTCCCCGGGGGGGCTTCCCAAGGGGCCCATTTCTCCCACGGGTCAGGAAAGGGAGTCTTTCTCTTCTTCATCCTCCTCTTCACCCTCGGACTCTTCCAACGGTTGCTCCGAGAGAGACGTCAAGCCTCGCTCTCTGTCAAAACCCAGGCCAAGGACTCCTCCGAAGTCTCCTCTGGAGGATCCTTCTTTTACAGAGTTGCTTAGGAAAATCCAGGAGGTTCATCAGTGGCACTCCCTGGAACCAGATCTTCAGCGTCTGAAACTCGCTGAACATCTGGATCTGCCCGTGACAGCTCCTACCTTGGTGCCACCCTGGATAAAGCCTCACGCCGACCTTGTTACCACAATATGGAAACAGCCATTGGCCTTAGCTCCACTTCCTAGGAAGTCGAACTGGCTATATCAGGCTCCAGAGGGTGTTGATTTCCTGGATTCTCACCCTTGTGCCGACTCGGTCGTGATTAGTGCTGCTGACGGCCAGTCGGCGAACCCTAAACATCTTAGCTCATCACCTCCTGATAAGGAATCTCGCCTTCTGGACCAGTATGGGAGAAAGATTTACGCTTCCTCCATGCTGGAGATCAGGGCCCTGAACTATGTTGGCCACATGGGGGACAACCATAAGGCCATCCTGACTCAGGCAGAAGCCAAACTGGACTCCTTGCCTGACTCCCAAGTCAAGCAGGAATTGGCTGATCTCGTTTGCTCTGCTCGTTCGGCCAGTCGACACATGCTATGTACGACATACGATGCAGTGGACACTGCTGGGCAGAGCTCAGCTTTTGCTGTAGGCCTGTGGCATCATGCTTGGCTCCGCGTGTCAGGTTTGGTCCCAGAGGTGCAATCTGCTATCCAGGAAGCACCCTTCCAGGGGTTGGTGCTTTTCAGGGGTGATGTCAAGGACATCATCACCGATTTGCAAAAGAAGGGGACGGCTCTGAAGTCAGTTGATTCCATGTACCATCCCCATCAGCAGCGGCGCCGTCCCTTTCACAGACTGAATCGGCCAAGGGCGAAACCCCAGGGAAGGCGTGCCACAAAACACCGGGCCCCCGCAGCTGCCAAGCCCCCCCACCTAAAAAAGCAGCGGGTGCTTCAGCTGTGGCGCTGCCCCACACCACCTGATTCCTTTCCTCTCCCACTGCCTCCAGACTCCCCATAGGAACCAGTAGGAGGGAGGTTTTCCCTCCACCTTCCCGGATGGTTGAGGATAACCACAGATTCTAGGGACATGGATATGTTGTTCAACCACACTTATTGGCAGGTTCCTTGCCGCTTTAAATCTTGCTGGAAGGTCTTCAAGCTGGCTCCTCCCACCCACCAGAGTGGTAAAACTCTCGGCTCCGCCCCACGATGCCAGATCTTCCTTACCACTTGGAAGCTCAGGTTCCCTCCTTAACGCTCTGCGTGATGGACTGGATCCTAATTCTTCGGTTCGCCTGAAACTCACTTTAAAATTTTCAAGACTTCGGTCATCTTTCTCCCTTGCAGCTGCGATGGACAAATCGACTCCCGGATTTCGGTGGTGCCCTTGGGGGCAGAAGATGTCCAGGACAGACCCGCACTCCACGTGCGTCTACTGCCTCGGCCTAGAACACGACCTGCAGGCCTGCGAGTCGTGCTATTCATTTTCGGCCAACGTCCTGGAGGACCATGCTGCCCTGTTAACGCTAGGGTGCTTCGAGAAGCGCTACCTGCCGGTTAAGTCGAAAGAGGCCCGTTGGGCAGTTACCGCAGCTGCTGGCTGGGCTGAGCAACTCGAGCAGATGATCGCCCTCGAGGAGGAGGCAGCCCAGGCCGCATCTTCCTCTTCCTCGGTCGCGGCATTTATCCCACTCTCTCTGGGTACCTCGTGTTCAAGCTCGTTCAGGGCTTTGCCAGTCCCTTTCCATGAAGGAGAGGGCCATCGGGACATTCCTCTCGGTTCAAGGACTCTAAGGGTAAGTCCCATCGCCGGCGTTACGTGGGAGTGGGAGGTCTCTTCCCGGACAGCCGACTGTCGACTTGGTCGAGGTTGCGGCTAAGGCCGCTGGCTTCCTGGCGTCCCGTCAGGCAGCCGACCGGGAGACACCCATCGGCGCGGTCGAGATTTTTCTCAACCCGTCGGATGGGCTGTCGACTGGTGAAGCTGACAACCCTTCTTCACCGGTTCCCCGGTGGAGACTGAGATCTGCCTGTGCCCCGGTGCAGCGGTCGATTAAGACGTCCAAGCCGAGGGAAGAGTGGGTGTCCCCCGCTCCTTCCCAGACCCTTCCTCGGAAACACTGAGGATCTCTGTCTCG
Source organism: Neoceratodus forsteri (assembly GCA_016271365.2). Lineage (NCBI taxonomy): Eukaryota > Metazoa > Chordata > Ceratodontiformes > Ceratodontidae > Neoceratodus > Neoceratodus forsteri. The sequence continues at coordinate 897,487,718 of CM028136.1, forward strand.
GACTTCTTTTCGGTCTAGCCAATCCCGCCGACATAGGTGGCCTCGGTTTCCGCACCAAGGTAAGCGGCACCACCGCTCGTCCTCGTCTTCCTCCTCGGAAGAGGAGAGGCTTCGGCGCAAGTTGCGTCGATGCTACAAGGACCTGATGTGGCAGCAGTTACTTCTGTCTGGGAGCAAGCCGACGCCTTCCTTGGCCATTAAGTGGCTGTCATCCGAGCGGCCGAAACAACCCCTCGCTGTGGTCGAGATGCCCAAGTCTGGGCCGGTTGTTCAGCCAAAACCTGCTGCCTCACCGATTGTGGTGGAACCTCCACCTTCACAACCGAAATCGGGGGCACCGACCAAGGACTCTTAAGTCGGGTCAAGGCCTGCCCCACAGGTTGTCGGTCACCCTCACTCCCGACCGTCCTCGGCAGGTGGAGGGTGGCTCAGGTCCCAGGCAGCTCTTCACGGACTCCTCTGAGTCTGACGATGACTCCTTCCTGTTCTCCAGGCCGGTTGACCTGGAGTCCTCCGGGGGCCAGTCGTTGGATGAAAGCCCATCGTCCTTCATGGATTTGCTTCGGCTCATCTCGGAGTCCACTGGGATGCAACTCGAGCCCGTATCCAAACGGGCCAAGTATCTCCTGGACCGAGGGGATTCCTCCACGGAGGCCTTTCCGATGGCTGAGGCCATTGTTGGCCCAGCCTTGGAGCTTTGGCAGCGGCCTGCTTCCTGCCCTGCGCCTTGGGCCAGGATGGCCAGGAAGTACGCAGTCCCTACCGGCTCTTTGCCTGGGTTTTCTGAACACCCCTCTGCCGAAGGATTGGTTGCCGACAGTGTTTTCCAGCGTTCCGGGAATGCTAGGGATGTGGACAAGCCCCCCCGACAAGGAGTCCAAAAAGCTGGACTACGCTGGACGCAAGGTGTACGCTGCATCCTCCCTTGGCCTCCGCCAGGCCAGCTCGGCCATGCTGATGGCACACTTCTCCCACGCCCTCATGGGCTCCCCGGATGAGGTGATCCCTCATCTCTCCCAGCCGACCTGCAGACCCACGGTCCGGCAGGTTCGGGACCAGGGTAGGGTGGTGGCTAAGCAGCAGCTCAAAGCGGCTCTGGACATAGGAGACTTCTGTGCCAGATCGGTTGCGGCTGCAGGTGGCCATCGCCGCAGAGCATGGCTGAGGATATCCACCTTCACGGCGGATACCCAGCACAAATTGGCGGATGTCCCCTTCTTGGGGACCGACCTCTTCGGCCCTGGGTGGAAGGTCACCTCCAGTGGATCGAGAAGTCCAGTGCCCTCTGGACTTGGTCACCTCCGCCCAGAAGGACAAAGGCCGCTGACAGCAGCAGCACAAGTCCTTCTGCCCTTCTGTGCCTGCGACACGTCCATAACAGCACCAGCACCAGGGCCAGCAGACTCACGCTTGCATCCCAAACTGACCGTGGCTTCCTCAATAGGAAAGCTGAGAGTAAAGCGGAGAGAGGTTCTCGGCGGTCCTCCTCCAAGCCTGCCCAGTGACGGCTTGAGGGGTGTCGCCCCCAGCCTCGTCACTTCCCCCTGCGTTTCCCCCTGTGGGGGGATGGCTCCGCCACTTCCTTTCTGCCTGGTCTGATATCACCACGGACCGCTGGGTGTTGGAGGTGGTCGGACAGGGTCTGCCTCTGGAGTTCGAACAGGCCCCACCCTTCCGAGCCATCGCCCCTCGGGGGTCCACTGGGTCCACAGCCTCTCTGTTGGCCCGCCAAGCCGATATTACCCTGCTCCTCGAAAAAGAGGTAATCCGGAAGATGGCGGATCCTCCTCCAGACCCGGGGTTTGTGTCCAGGTACTTCCTGGTCCCAAAACGGAGGGGGGGGCTGGCGCCCCATTATCGACCTGCACGACCTGAACAGGTTCCTAAGGTCTCGGACCTTCAGGATGATCACTCTGGCTCATATATTCCCATCCTTGGAATGAGGCATGTGGTTCTGTTCCCTGGGTCTCCAGGGCACGTTCTTTCACGTCCCAATCCGTCCATCCCACCAGAGATTCCTCCACTTCAGAGCGGAGGGATCCCTTTACGAGTTCCGGGCCATGCCCTTCGGCCTTTCCCTAGCTCCCAGGGTCTTCACCAAATGCATGGCAGTGGTGACAGCATTCCTGCAGCACCGAAGGGTCCGGGTGTACCCCTACCTGAATGACTGGCTGATTGCAGCCCCCTCCAGAGCAGAGGTAGAGCGGTCCAGAGATCTGGCCCTCCAGGTTTGCTCTCCGGTTGGCCTCCTCATCAACGAGGCCAAGTCTGAACTCGTGCCAAAGCAGGTGATGCAATTCATCGGGGAAGAGCTCGACTCTCTATGAGCCAGAACATGGCTCCTGGCAGTCAGGGCCGAGGTTCTTTCCTCTTTTGCCCAATCATTTCAGGTTGGGCAATTGCGCCCTGCCCGGGACTTCCTGCGCCTCCTGGGCCTCATGGCGGCCTGCACCAGTGTGGTCCGTTGGGCCCGCTGGTACATGCGTCCACTTCAATGGGGACTGGCCAGCCAATGGTCACAGCACTTCGATCTGCTGGATCAGCTAGTGACAATGTCCCAGGGGATGTGGGACGCTCTCCAGTGGTGGACCGTTCCAGCACATCTGCAGGAGGGCATCCCGTTTGTCCGCCCTAAGCCGATGGTCTCTCTATTGACCGGTGCTTCTCTGATGGGTTGGGGTGCCCATCTGGGGGAGCACAGAGCGCACGGCCTCTGGTCCCCTCGGGAGTCCCGATGCCATATCAACCTACTGGAGCTTCGAGCGGTTTGTCTAGCCCTCACCGCCTTCACTCTGTTTCTATGGGGTCAAGTGGTTCAGGTCAGGACTGACAACACCACGACCATGTACTACCTAAACCGCCAGGGCGGGACTCGCTCCATGCCTCTGTGCAGGGAAGCTCTCCGCATTTGGTCACACGTGCGCAGCCTGGAGGTGGATCTCCTCGCCATTCATGTGGCAGGAGCCTCCAACACCCTGGCCAATGCCATAAGCCGGATAGGGGCTGCGTCCCACGAGTGGTCTTTCCTGCCGGAGGTAGTACAAGATCTCTTCTCCCTCTGGGGCACGCCTCAGGCGGACCTGTTTGCTTGCAGGGAGACTGCGAAGCTGAGTCTGTTTCATGCCTGCCCCCCTAAGCAGGGCTCGCTGCAGGGGGATGCCTTCTCGAGGCCGCGGACCCTGGGCCTCTTCTGCGCCTTTCCCCCATTTCCCTTGATCCACAAAGTGCTTCTCAAGGCGAGGAGGGACAAGGTGCAGGTGATTCTGGTAGCCCCAGACTGGCCCCGCCAGTTCTGGTATCCAGATCTCCTCAGTCTCAGCTCCAGGCTCCCGAGGCAGCTTCCAGCCCGCCCGGACCTGATCTCAGTCAACCAGGGGAAGGTATTCCATCCAGACCTTCAATCCCTGCACCTGACGGCCTGGTTCCTGAGCGGCTAGAGGTTCCAGGCCTTGGGTCTTTCCAACGAGGTCCTCAGCGTCGTTAGGCGTCCCGTAAGTCGAGCAGAAAATGCTAACGCCTTCAAATGGAAGAGATTCTCCATTTGGTGTCAGGACCAGGACCTGGACCTTCCTCCTGTTCCTTGGCAAGCATTCTGGACTACCTGTGGTCCCTTTCTCAGCAAGGGCTTTGGTCGACGACCCTTAAGGTGCACCTGGCAGCAGTCTTTGCTTACCGGGCGCGGGCTGGGAAGTAGTCGGTGGCACAGGAGAAGGTGGTCGGGCACTTCTTCAAAGGCCTAGATCACATATCCCCTCCGGTGCGAGAACCTCCACCTCCGTGGGATCTACTGCTGGTATTGGCTAAACTCATGGGCAGGCCATTCGAACCGATGCACAGGTGTGACATCTCTCACCTGTCGTGGAAGACCACCTTCTTGGTGGCTATCCGTCAGCCAGAGCGATGGAAGAGCTCCAGGCACTTTCCATCGAGTCTCATATCTGGTCTTCCACAGGACAAGGTGGTCTCTGCCCGCCACCGAAATTCCTTCGAAGGCGATGTGGAGTTTCACCTTAACCAGGTGTTGACTCTGCGGTGTTCTACAAATCACATCTCAGAGGCGAATGTAGGCTCCATGCTTGGACCCTAGAAGGCTAAGCTTATTATAAGGCGGACGGCTGAAGTTTTGGGGAGAGGTTCGTCAGCTGTTTGTCACCTGCGCTGAAGCCGCACCTGGGAGACCTGCAGCCAGCGGACGATAGGCAGGTGGGTCACCTCCTGCATAGATCTCTGCTATAGGTTGGCGGGCATGGAGCCTCCCAAAGGGATAAGAGCTCATTCTACCCGCCATACCGCTGCCTTGGTGGCTGCTTCTAGGGACGTCCCTATCCAGGAAATCTGCAGGGCTGCTACCTGGAAGTCAGCACACACCTTCATCACCCACTACCACATGAGCCTTGAGTCACGTCGGGTGCTGGTTTTGGGGCCTCGGTTCTCAGTCCTTATTTCCCAAGTAAGCATCAGGGTGTGCGCCTCCCTCCTCCCAGAGAACTGCTAGAGTCTGCCAGTAAGTGTGGATGAACAACATATCCATGTCCCTAGAAATACAGGTTACTCACCTGTAAAGGAGTTCTAGGAATGATATATGTTGTTCATCATATACCTCGACCTCCCAACCCGACCTTCCAGCCTGGCTTCCAGCGGGCTAGATCTGGTGTCATGGGGTGGGCCGAGTTTACCACCGGGGTGGATGGGGGAGCCAGCGAAGACCTTCCGGCAAGATTTAAGCGGCAGGAACCTGCCAATAAGTGTGGATGAACAACATGTCCATTCCTAGAACTCCTGTTACAGGTGAGTAACCTGTATTTCTTGGGTGCTCCAGCTCATAGCAGAAGGACACTTCAAGAGGTTTCTGCAGAAACCACCCGCCACCCCTCTGAAGTCATCGTATTCACAGGAACATCTTCTCTTGGTTCAGGAGGAAATCTCTGCTCTTCTGCTGAAGCAAGTGATAGAGCCCGTCCCCCTTCATCTACAAGGGATGGGTTACTATTCCCATTTCTTCCTGGTCCCAAAGAAGACAGGAGATCTCAGTTCCCCGAATCTTTTAGTAGAATACAAAAGGTTCAGGATGCTCTCTTTGCAGAGCCTTCTGCCCCTCCTATGGCCGGGTCAATGACTTTGTGCTCTGGATATGCAGGATGCTTATCTGCACATTCCCATTCGCCCATCTCATCGCAAATACCTTCGTTTTGCGTTCCAGGGGGACCACTGCCAGTTCAAGGCGCTCCCGTTTGGTCTATCCTCGGCTCCCCGAGTATTTACCCAATGCCTGGCAGTGGTGGCGGCCCCCCTGCGTACCAAGGGAGTGCAGGTTTTCCCGTACCTGGACGACTTGCTCCTGGCGGCCTCGTCCGGGGAGGAACTCCTGTGTTTCCTTAGCCAACAGGTTTTTGCCTGCCTGGGTATTACCATCAACCATTCCAAGTCTCATCTGGACCTATCCCAGAGGCTGCAGTTTATTGGGGCGATCCTCGATATAACCATGGGCAAGGCCTTCCTGCCTCCGGACAGGGCGTCCACCCTTCAGACCCAAATAAGTCTGTTGTCCGACCGCAGGATGGTCCCTGCGAGGTCAGTCCTTCGCCTTCTCGGGCTCATGACTGCTGCTATCCCGACTGTACTTCGCGCTCGACTCCACATGAGGATCTTTCAATGGACTCTACGCTCTCAGTGGGATCAGCTGGTGGACGACCTAGATCACTCAGTTCTGATCTCCTCGCCGATGATGCGAGACTTGCAGTGACTGACCTGTTTTGGGGAGTTCCTTTCTTTCATCCTTCCCCCTCCCAGACTCTAACCACAGACGCCACAGGCAAAGGTTGGGGAGCCCATCTGGGCCCTCATTGGACCCAGGGCTCCTCGTCCAAGCTAGAACAAGCTCTCCACATCAGTGTGCTCGAACTTCGGGCAGTGTTGTACGCTCTCCAAGCCCTTCACCAATACATCCTTCCCGGCCACCTAGCTGTCCAGACGGACAACATGTGCGTGGTGTGGTATATCAACAAGCAGGGAGGGACTCGGTCCTACCCTCTATGCAGGGAGGCAGTGAGGGTTTGGGATTGGGCAACACAACACGACCTTCACCTCACGGCGATTCATGTTCCGGGAGTAGACAACACCCTGGCAGACAAGCTAAGTCGCTCTTCTACTCTGACTCACAAGTGGGAACTGGACCAAGGGGTCCTAGACAATAACTTCCAACTTTGGGGAACGCCACAGGTCAACCTGTTCGCATCCCCCCTAAACTCAAAACTTCCCATCTTCTGCTCGCTCATTCCAGAGCGAGGCGCTTTTTGGAGCGACGCTCTGTCTCTGGACTGGAAGGACAGATTCGTCTATGCCTTTCCCCCAATTCCACTTATCCCACGAGTCTTGCAGAAACTAGCTTCAGAAGGAGCGAGAATGATTCTGATCACTCCTTTCTGGCCCAGGCAAATCTGGTTCTCTCTTCTACAACAATATTCAGAGGATCCTCCTCCTCCTCCTCCTCTTCCTCTATCTCGAGGTTTGTTGACCCAGGATCGGGGGACCCTGGTCCATCCAGGCCTCAGATTCCTTCAACTGAATGCATGGCTCCTGCAGACCTAGCTCAATCCTGTTTTGGAGCGTCTTCCAAAGTATCGGAGATTTTAGTGGAGCCCAGAAAACCCTCCACCAGATCCACTTATGCCGTGAAGTGTAAAAGATTCACTATTTGGGCCGTTTCCAAGAACGTGGAACCTTTCTCTTGTTCAGTGGGGCTTCTGCTGGAATATCTGCATCATCTGTTTGACCTGGGTCTCAGCCATTCCTCTCTGAAGGTACACATGGTGGCCTTTTCAGCCTATCATGTTCCCTTCGCAGACAAGGCTTTTGATCAACTGGAGGTCTCCAAGAACTTTCTCAGAGGGGTCCTCCATCTGAGGCCCCCCATCCGTACTCCTGCTCCCCCTTGGAACTTGAACTTTGTTCTTGAGAAACTTACTCTGCCTCTCTTCGAACCTGCAGCTTCTGCGGATTTGAAGTTCCTTTCGTGGAAGACGCTCTTCTTGGTGGTCCTTACTTCAGCTCAAAGAATCTCCGAGCTCCAGGCCCTGATGTGTAAAATCCCGTACTTGATTTTTTACAAGGAACGAGTTGCTCTTCGCACGAATCCTAAGTTTCTACCTAAAGTACTAGCAGAGTCCACCTTAAATCAGTCCATAGAGTTACCTGCCTTTTTAACACAGTACTCTAATCAAGGGAAGTATTTACTCCATACTATGGATGGTCACCGGATTCTGAGATACTACACCAACAGGACGAAGGATCTCAGAAAGACTGATCAGTTGTTCGGTCTCTTTTGCTCACAAAAGGGAAGGCAATGCTGTTTCCAAACAATGCCTGTCTAAGTGGTTTTCTCATTGCATCACTTTCTGTTATGACAAATACAACAAGACCGTCCTGGGTCAAGTCAGAGGCCACTCCACAAGAGGAGTAGCTGCCTCTGCGGCTTGTTTCAAGAATGTGTCTGCGGCAGACATCTGCGCTGCCGCCACCTGGACTTCTGTCCATACCTTTACGAAACACTACAGTTTGGATGTTGCCCCTCGCCGTAGAGCAGGCTTTGGGCTGGCTGTTTTGCAAGGCCTCCTATCTTGAGACTTGCACAACCAGAACTACCTTTTGGAGTAGTTTTCCTCCTCCCCGGTGCCTCTCTCTGTTCTAGACTGCTTGGGATTCAGTCCTATATGTAATTACCTACTGCAAGAGCCCTCTCAAAGTAAGATAGTACAGTTACGTAAGAACTTACCGTAACAGTAGATCTTCGAGAGAGGCTCTTGCAGTAAATACTCCGCCCTCCATCCCCCTAGGCTTTTTCAGCTCCTTTTCCATTGAGGGAAATATCCGCTTCTCTCTCGTCCGGCCTCTTTTGGCCTGTGGCAGGAAAGAACTGGAAGGTGGGCGTCCGGAAGTGCCCCTTTATACCGTCTCCTGATGCCGGTCACCTGACGTGGGAGCGGTCCCTCGCCAGGGACTGCTAGCTAGAAATTTTTCCGTGGGGTCCTGCTGGCGTCAGTCCTATATGCAATTACCTACTGCAAGAGCCTCTCTCGAAGATCTACTGTTACAGTAAGTTCTTGCGTAACTGTACTATATTCAAGAGAATCTCTTTCATCAGGCCATGCTGTCCCACCCTTAGAAACATAGACTTTGACAGCAGATAAGGACCGCTTGGCCCACCTAGTCTGCCCATTTCCCTATCTACAGGATAAGCTGCAGATCCTATTTAACCAACAGCCTATTTCTTCCTGCCCCCCACAACAATTGCCCTATGTCTGTCCCTTGCATTCTTGAATTCTCCCACAGTTTTAGACCCCGCAGCCTCCTCAGGAAGGCTGTTCCATGCGTCCACCACCCTCTCTGTGAAAAAATACTTCCTCACATTGTCCCTGAGCCCCCCCCATCTTCAAATTGTGTGCCCTTGTTCTTGAACATCTCTTTTTCTGAAAGATGCTACCATCTTGGACTTGGTTGATTCCACTGAGGTATTTAAATGTTTCTATCATGCCCCCCTTCTCCCTCCTTTCCTCAAGGGCATACATATTAAGCTCCTTTAGTCTCTCCTTGTATGGCTTCTCTTGCAGACCCTGCACCATTTTAGTTGCCCTCCTGTGGACTGCCTCCGTTCTGTCTGTGTCCTTGTGGAGATGGGGTCTCCAGAACTGGACGCAATACTCCAGATGGGGTCTCAACCAACTGTCTGTACAGAGGGATAGCAACTTCCTGTTTTCTGCTGGTGATGCCGCTCCCTGTTCATCCCAGTATCCCCCAAGCCATCCCTACTGCCTTCTCACATTGCTTGCTAACCTTTATATCATCTGGAAACAGGGGAGGTACCCAAAGACTGGAGGATAGCAGATGTAGTCCCCTTATACAAAAGTGGGAACAAAGAGGAAGCGGGGAACTACAGACCAGTCAGCCTCACCTCTGTAGTGGGGAAGATCATAGAAGCACTACTGAAGGAGAGATTGGTGGAACATCAGGTTGTCAGTGGACTACAGGACCCAAGGCAGCATGGTTTCACCAGGGGGAGGTCATGTCAGACCAACCTCGTTGAATTTTTTGACTGGGTGACTAGGGAGGTGGATCAGGGGAGGGCAGTGGACATGGCCTATTTGGACTTCAGCAAGGCCTTTGACACTGTGCCACACAGAAGACTATTACACAAACTGGGGAATATGGGTGTGGGCAGGACAATAGTGTGGTGGGTAGGTAACTGGCTGGGCGAGGACACAGAGGGTGGTGGTAAATGGCTGTCCACACAGAGGAAGAGTGACCAGTGGGGTACCAGAGGGATCAGTGCTGGGACCAGTCCTATTCAACATCTTCATCAGTGACATTGCGCAGGACCTAGAAGGCAGAATTTCACTGTTCGCTGATGACACAAAGCTCTGTAACAGAGTAGACACACCAGAGGGTGTAGACAGAGTAAGAAGGGACCTGCAGAAACTTGAAGAATGGTCAAGGGTTTGGCAGTTGAAATTCAATGCAAAGAAGTGCAAGATAATGCATATGGGGCACAAAAACCCTGGCACAATATATCAGTTGGGGGTGAGGATATAGCATGCACCAAGCAGGAAAGGAATCTTGGGGTTATCATCTCTGATGACCTCAAGGTAGGGAAACAGTGTGACAAGGCAGCAGGTAAAGCAAATAGGATGCTGGGATGCAGGGCATCACCAGCAAGAAAGAGGTCATAATTCCACTATACAAGACACTAGCGAGGCCCCTACTGAAGTACAGCGTACAGTTCTGGAGACCTTACCTACGTAAGGACATAGACAGGGTAGAGAAGGTTCAGAGGAAGGCAACAAAGATGGTGCATGGATTGCATCACAAGTCCTATGTGGACAGGTTGAAGGAATTGAACATGTACTCCCTGGAGGAGAGGAGGGAGAGAGGGGATATGATAGAGACATACAAGTATCTTACAGGGAGGAACAGGGTGCAGGAATACATTATTTTTAAGTGAAGAAGATGTTCCAGGACTAGAGGGCATGGGATGAAGTTGGAGGGAGGACGATTCAGAGGAAACGTGAGGAAGAATTTCTTCACAGAACGGGTGGTGGACAAGTGGAACACCCTGCCAGAGGAAGTGATGGGGGCTGAAACAATCACGGGATTTAAGAATGCATGGGATAGACATAAAGGAGTTCTGGAGGTCAGGGGTAAGGGGCAACAGACTTCTAGGAAAACATAAAGTGAACTTACAAGCTCAAATGGGCAGACTGGGTGGGCCATAGGCCCTTATCTGCTGACACTGTCTATGTATCTGATATGATTACCCCAGGTCCCTTTCCCTTTTTGTTGTTGTTACTACCCCCAATTGTGTAATCTTCCCCTGGGTTTTTGTTTCCCAGGTGCATTATTTTGCACTTCTTTGCATTGAATCCAAGCTGCCATACTTTTGACCATTCCTCCAACCTTGCCTAGTCCCTTCTCGTCCTTTCCACGCCTCCTTGTGTATCAACCCTGTTGCACATCTTTGTGTCATCTGCAAAGAGGCATACTTTTCCTTCCAGTCCCTCTGCAGTGTCACTTATAAAGAGATTAAAAAGGACTGGACCCAGTACTGAACCCTGCAGTACCCCACTAGTAACCCCTCGTCTTCAGAGTGGACTCCATTTACAATTACCTTCTGTGTCCTGTTGTCCAGCCAATGTCTAGGTAGGCCATGTCCATAGCCCTTTCCTGGTCTACTGCTTTGATCACCCAGTCAAAGAAATCAATTAGATTCGCCTGACATGACCTTCCCTCTGTGAATCCATGCTGTTTTGGGTCCTGTGCCCCACTGGCCTCTAGGTACTCAACAGTTCTTTCCTTCAGAATTGATTCCATCAATTTCTCTACCACAGAGGTCAAACTGACAGGTTTGTAGTTTCCTGCCTCTGTCTTGCTCCCACTTTTGTGAAGGGGAATCACATCTGCCTTCCTCCAGTCCTCAGGTATCACACCATCCTCTCGTGATTTGTTAAAAAGGGTAGTCAGTGGTGTCACTAGTTCTCTGCTTAATTCTTTTAGAATTGTGGGGTGAATTCCATCAGGCCCGATTGCTTTGTCCACCTTCAGTTTTAGGAGTTCTTTTAGAACCTTTTCTTCTGTGAAAGGACTGGGATCGACCCCCCCCCCACCACCACCACCACCAATCCAGAGTGCTTCAGTTAATTGGATTAGGCACCTTCCCTCCTCCTCTGTTGTGAATACTGAGCAGAAGTATTCGTTCAGTATCCCTGCTTTTTCACTGTCCCTCTCTGCCCAGCCACCGTCAATTCTGTTCAGCTTCACTATCCCTCCCCTTGTCTTTCTACACTCCCTGATATACCTGTAAAAGGTTTTATCCCCTTTCTTAACAGAGTTGGCTATCTTTTCCTCAGTTTGGGCCTTTGCTATTCTGACTACCCTTCGTGCTTCCTTCTACCTTAACTGGTACCGCTCTCTGTCCTGCTCCTTCTGTGTTTCCTTATATTCCTAAATGCTGTCTCTTTCTCCCTAACCTTCACCGCCACCTCTTTTGAGAACCATAGTGGCTTTTTCTTTCGTTTTGATTTATTTGCTTCACACAAAGGCTTTGTTGCCTTTGTGATGGCAGTTTTGATGTTTCCCCATTGTTACTCCACCCCCTCCTTCTAGCCTGTTTGCTCGTGCTTTTCTAAGGCACTCTCCCATCTTGATAAAGTTAGCCCTCCTGAAGTCCAGTACCCTCACTTTTGTATGACTTGACTCTGTAGCTGAGTTTATCGTGAACCACACTGTTTGGTGTTCACTTGTTCCCAGATGGCTACCCACTTCTAGATCTGAGATCCTCTCACTGTCCCCATTTGAGACTACGAGGTCTAAGATTGCTCCCTCATGAGTGGGTTCCAAAACTAGCTGTCTGAGGCATGCCACCTGAAGGGCATCGAGAATAGCCCTGCTTTTGGGTGTGGCTGCAGCAAAGGTGCTCCAGTTAACACCTGGCATATTCAAGTCTCCCATCAACAGTATCTCCCCTTTCTCTGCCATCCTAAGGATGCTGTCTATCATATCCTTGTCCATTCTCTCCGCCTGACGTGGGGGTCTGTATACAATTCCTGTGCGGATTGTGGTGCCATTTCCAGTCTCTAAGGTGATCCACAGTGCCTCCTCTCCTCCCTATTTACTCTTTTGTTCAGTTGCTTTTAACCCTTCCCTTACATAGAGAGCTACTCTTCCCCCTCTTCTCCCTTCCCTGTCTATCCTGTAGGTTGTGTACCCTGGTATGTTAACATCCCAGTCATGGTTCTCTGTGTACCTTGTTTCTGTGACTGCTGCGATATCCAGGCATCCCTCTTCCATCAAGGCGAGCAGTTCGGGGAGCTTATTGCCCAGACTACGGGCACTGATACTCATTACCCTCCTTTTCTTGATGACCTTACCCCTTTTTGCCCCATCCCTGTCCTTATTGTGTTGGTCATTTTCTCCATTTACCCCAGCCTTTCTCCCTATAGACATCTCTGTCTTGGTGTTTACCTCACTTAGTACCCTGATGATTTTTTTTTTTTGGGGGGCTTGGATTTCCCTGCTCCTCTCCAGTGCCTCCCCCCTTGGCTAATTTAAATGCTTGCTAAATGCTACCCTCTTCAGGGTTGGACAAAGGATCTTTGTATTGCTGTTTCCATTTCTGTCTTTTCCTGCACTTACTCTCTTGCCTGGTATGCAGAGTGCTGGGGGTCTCTCCTGGTTCCCCAGAGGGAGGTCCTCCAAGCATGATCTCCGGCAGGGAACTGAGGAGAGAAGGGTCCACCAATGTTTATGTAGAAAGTGTCACATGACATAGTCATGGGCGGCCCCTGGCTTGGTACTGGGCAGTATCTCATGGCCTTCTGCTGTCTGCCATGTTTCTCCCAGGTCTTCAGAATGTGCTGGCAGACAAGTTAAGCAGGTCTAAGCCCCTGATTTATTAATGGGAGCTTCTGACCTTTGTGGTAAATGACTTCTTTGCAAGATGGGATCATCCATAGTTGGACCATTTTGCGTCCCAACTCTGTGCAAAACTACCACATTTTTGCTTCCTCGCTCCAGGGCATGGAGTTTTTTGGCAAGAAGCATTGTCCCTCTCTTGGGAAGGGAAATTCCTCCATGCATTTCCCACAATTCCTCTCATACAGAGGGTTCTGCTGAAGTTAAGAGTGGGGAGTGCCACTCTCATCGTCACAACTCCTCTGTGGCATCACCAGATTTATTTTCACTCCTACAACACTTGGCAATAGAGTATTCTGTTCCTTTGCCCCGTGTTGGGGTCTGTTTTCACAGGAACAGAGGTCTCTGGTCCCGTGGGACCTAAAGTACCTACATAGCTGTCACATATTTTGGAGTGTCACCTTAGGTTGCTGATATCTTGCTTGTGGCTAGAAAGCCTTCTACCAGACATACCTATTCCTTGATATGGAAGTGTTTCACTTTGTGGGCCCGTTCTCAGAATATGGACCCTTTTACATGTCCTATGAATTCTGTTTTGTATTCCTGTTGTATTTTCCCCCTAACCCAGGTGTGGCTGAAAATGGATCTTTGATCCAGTCCACTTTCCTGGTAAAGCAAATAAATAAATAAATACTTTGCTTTCATTACCTGATTCATGTGTGCAGTGTTCCTCTGTAAAGGTACATTTGGTTGCCATATCAGCATTTCATGCCCCTTTTGATGGTCATATGGTTGCATAATTAATGTCTCATAATTTTTCTGAGAGGCATCCTACATACGAAACCTTGTGTCTGTAACCCATCTACCCCGCCTTTGCCCCCTTTGTGCCTGCCATGACTAGTGGCCTACATTTCCTTCATGGAAAACTTTACTTTCAGTTGCCATGACCTCTGTTCATAGAATTCCTGAGCTTCGGATTCTAATGAATGAGCCTTTGTATTTGATTTTTAACAAAGACATTCTTCATATACTAATCTTAAGTTTTTCCAAAGGTGGTTTTGGAATTTTACACTGATCCAAAAAACAATCCACCTTCCTGTTTATTACCCTGAGTGTGCCAAAAAGGGTGAGGCATAGCTGCAGTGCTCCAGATTCTCGATGCACATGGAACACTGACATGTTCTTTGAGGGTATCTCTTCCGCTAGGCCGCACCTTTGGAATGATACCCATGTCAGCGCTAGGACTACATTTTGCTAGCCAGGGGCCACCCATGACAACGTCATGAGTCAGCGTCTGTATAAACGTTGGCAGCCCCATCTCTCCTCAGTTCATTTCCTGCCTATGATCATTCTTATTGGACCTGCTGGAGGAAATGTCTTCAGCTGGTCATTGCTGTGTATCATTTTATATTTAAGTGAATTTCGTCATATCTGCATGCTGCCAAATATTGTAAATGCGCAGATAAAATCTACAATGAAGACACCCATGAAGTCTGCATGTGTTGCTTGTGCCTCTCATACAGTGTGAGGACATGTGAGGTTTGCCAGAGCTTCAGTAAAGCTACACGGTACCTCAGCTAGAAAATTTCCTTCTGTTTGAAACATTAACTGCCATGGAGAAGGATCAGGGTCCAGCATTGGTGTCTCCCGCTACATCATCCCAGAAACGACCACCAAAATTGAAGTACCAGAAGAAAGAAAGATTGACATTGAGGCCATCGTCATCGTCTGAACACAAGTATAGGGATAATGGAGGCAGTATAGTGCAGTGGTCTAAGGCTCTGAGCTGCAAATATGGTGACATCCAGCAGACCAGACCTGGGTTTGAATCCCACAGCTTCCACCTGCATGCTGTGTGACCCTGAGCAAGTCACTTAACCTCCTTGTGCTCCCAGGTCGCTCCTGTAAAAAAGCTTTCAGCTTAGTGTGCTATACCTGGTTAAATAACTAACTAATGAAAGATCTTACTTCGAGTGGGAGCTCTTGCAACAGGCTATAACCATTAGTACTAACGCCGCAGGACTTAGGACCCACCAGAAAAATTCTTAGCTGTCAATACCAGCAGGGACTGCCCCTCTTATCAGCTCTACCCGACCTGGTCCGCGGTACAAAAGGCGGACCAGCTCCACCCCAGTTCTTTCCGCCCGCTGACCGCTACGTTGAGAAGTTCTGCTGCTCGCAGCAAAAATAATAGAGATTTGGAAGAAATTGTTCCTTCTTCGTCGTTTTTGACGTGTTATCTCCTCGTTTTCCTCTCCGACTTCAGTCCGGCACATGTCGCCGTCATCGGTCTCCTCCTCCGGCCCCAAGAGGAATAAATGTGACTGTGGCCGCCAGATCCCATCATAGGACGGCCACGCCAAGTGCGTTTTCTGCCTGGGCCCAGAGCACGACAGCGCGACCTGCAGGATTTGCAAGGGCTTCACAAGCACATTTGGACCTGACAGAAGGATGCGATGCCTGAAGGCCCTAAAGGCTCACCTCATGGAGCAACAGATAGATGTCCTGCGCACCTCAGGGGAGAAGGACAAGTGCAGGCAGGGATAAGAGCAAATGCTCCCGTGACAAGGACCGTAGCCGATCCCATCACCGCTTCCTGTCTCGGTCTCGGTCCCGCTCTTCCCCCAAGAATGCTTTTTAGTTCTTGGGCTTGGGGGACTATCACAAGCCTCCAGATGGCTATACAGTGCTGGGCCCTCTCGCCGAAAAGCCAGCGCTGGCCAAGGCGGGAACTTCGGGGAGAAAAAAAAAAACAAACCAAAGATGGCTGCTCTCGGGTTACCCCAGACCTCTTCAGCGCAAGCTGCGGGTGATAAGTTTCCCCAGCTCCTCCTCCTGCTAAACCGATGCTGGACACAGTACCAATGCCGGTGGAGGCTTCCTTAGTGGACGACACCCCCGTGGCAGGGGCGACCTCAGCGACTTCCAGGTCTTCCACTTTGCAGGGCTCTGCGGGGGATTCGGCTTACCTGGGTCCCTTTTCTGGTTCTTCAGCCATGGTCTTCAATAAAGAGGAACTGCAGGAGCTGTTTACCTTCGGATGGAGTCAAGTAAAGAAGGATCAGCCTCCGTCGAATCCGGACCCAACACCGGATACTGGTTGGCCAGACAACGTTGAACCCGAGGGCCTTCCCGCTCCTTCCCCACGGAAGACCCCCGAGTGGCCGCTGCTGCACCCTCCCTTGAAAGTTTGTTCTCAGTCTGAGAATAGACGTCGGCATCCCTCCCTATCGAGCAGCCGTCGTTAATCTCTGTCCCATTCCAGGAGCCGTTCCCGCTCTCTTAGGCGGGCCCGCTTCCACTCCTGACATCGGTCTCCAGGCCGACGTCAGTCGTTGCTCCCACAGCTGACACCAGTCCTCGGACTGACGTCGGTCCAGTAGCTACCAGCGCTCGAGCGGGGGAAGTCCGAGACATAGCTCAGGCCGTTCAAGGCCCAGTAGCAGATCGTCTACCTTTTTTGCTTCCTCATCCCTCTCGGGGGTCGGGGGTTCCCTGGGAGAGAAGAACCAGCCCCACTCGCCTCTTGATGATCCGACTTTCATGGATGTCGTGAGGCACATCCAGGCCTCCAGTGCATGGGAGATGGAAGACCTGGATCCAGAACGCCGCCGACTGGTCAAATACCTGAGACAGAAGGAGCCCAAGCCTCTAGTGGTGCCCCCTTTAGTGGATGCTGTCCAGGATCTCACCAGGATAACTTGGAATCATCCAGCTTCAGTCCCGCCTGTTCCGAAAAAGTCAGACAGGCTGTATAGAGCCCCTCAGGCGGACTCATCAGTAATTACGACTGCCCATTACAAGTCCAAGCAGCCTAAGCTCCCAGCCTCCTGACCCAGAATCCCGCTACTTGGACCAGGTGAGCAAAAAAGTCTACTTTGCCTCCACCTGCTCCATTAGGTCCCTCAACTTCCTCACATATATGGTCCAGTACCAGAATGCGTTATGGGAGAGAGGGCAGGAGTTAGCTACTGCCTTGCCAGACTCCGCACAAAAGACAGAGCTCCTGGGCATTTTAAAATTGGGCTCGGAGGTAGGTACGCATGTTCTCCGTGCCTCATACAACGCCGCAGATACGGTGGCCAGAGCAGCAGCGGCAGGTGTCTGCCTCCAGTGCCACGCCTGGTTGAGAGTCTCAGGTTTTCACCAGGATCTGTAGTCCAGAATCCTGGGCCTCCCATTCCAGGGTTCTGTCCTGTTTGGGCAGGAAACAGTTTCTTATCTCCAGGAGTCTGGCAAATCTATCTGGTCCATCTGGCAAATGTACAGAGGGGACCAGAAACAAGCAAGACGACTGCCATTTCGGAACCCCTCAGGTATTCAAGCCCGTAGTAACCAACAGGGCCAGAGGGTGGCTTCAAAAGGAGAGTCGGCAACCAGCAACCTGCCTTTTCATGGCCCCAAGTCCTCCCAAGCCTTTCTGTCCATTCCTGGCTCCACCCAATGACTCCCTCCCGACGCCCCCTCCTCTGAAGGGGGTACCGGGGAGGCAGTAGGGGGTCGCTTCTCCCTTCACCTGAAGGGTTGGAGCTCTATAACAGCGGACCAGTGAGTCCTAGACATTATAAGGAGGGGACATACACTGGAGTTCACCGAAATTCCCCCAGATATTCCACCAAGGTTCTCAAGATATCCTCCTTCTCACATACCTGTCATAGGAGAGAGTCAGACTCTCTTGCGAAAAAGGGCGATAGAACCGGTTCCTCTGCAGCAGCAGGGAAAGGGATATTACTCCCATTTTTTCCTAGTTCCAAAGAAGACACAAGATCTTTTCGGCCCATCCTGGACCTCAGCTCTTTAAACAACTATATAGAGTACCGAAGGTTCCGGATGGTGACGTTTCCAGGTCTTATTCCTCTGCTGCACCAGGGAGACTGTCTCTGCTTCCTAGACATGCAAGATGCGTACATGCAGATGGGGGTCTTCACCCCCCCCCAGAAGTACTTGAGGTTCCGTTTCCAGGGGGTCTTCATCAAATGTTTGGCAGTGGTAGATGCGGCTCTAAGGCACCAAGGGCATTATGTCTTCTCTTACTTCGACAATTGGCTGCTTGCGGCCCCGTTAAGGACGCACCTCCTTCAGGCTCTCGGAGACACCTGTACTCTGTTCCGAGAGGTGGGGATCACCCTGAACCTTCCAAAGTCTTCCCCGAGCCCAACCAAAGACTTGTCTTCATAGGTGCGGTCCTGGACTCAGTCCAGGGCATGGCTTTTCTGCCTGCGGAAGATAGCTGGATTGGTCCTAGTAACCCCTCAGGTCCAGGCCAGGACCTTACGCAGACTTCTGGGGCACATGGCAGTGGCCATTCCTGTCACCTGGGGTGCAGTGGGATCAATGCTCAGAAAACCTAGACCACATGGTCAGAGTCACAGAGCTGGTCAAGAGGACACTTCTTTGGTGGCTGGACCCTCTCAATTTAGAGAAAGGGGTCCCTTTCCGTCAGGAACCCCCAAATCAAACCCTAACAACATATGCGTCAGATTTAGGATTGAGCGCACCTAGGGGCCCGCCAAACACAAGGGGTCTGGACCCTAGAGGAGTGCGACCTCCACGTCAATGTCCTGGAGATCCGAGTGGTTCTCAATGCACTGCATGCCTTCCAAGAGGACCTTATCCCAAACTCTCTCTCCTAGTTCAGACGGACAACATGGCGGTCGTCTTTTACATCAACAAGAAAGGGGGAATGCACTCCTAACTCCTATACAGGGAGGCGATGAGAGTCTGGTACTGGGCACTGGAGCGTCACATCTCTCTGTCCACAGTGCACGTTCCAGGCATCCTAACCAACTTGGCAGGCAGCCTAAGCAGGTCTCAGTCCAAGGCATACGAGTGGGAGCTACTGCAGTCAGTAGCGGACCAGCTCTTCGACACACGGGGTCGACCAGAACTGTACCTCTTTGCATCCCCACGCAACCCCAAATTGCCAATTTTCTGCTTGCGAGAGCACGCGCCTTGTGCTTTCTGGCCAGAGGCATTGTCCGTTTGCTGGGCAGGGAGGTTTCTCTATGCTTTCCCTCTCATTCAGAGAATATTATTGAAGATACAGGTTGAGGGGGCTCGGATGATTCTAATCGCCCCATTGTGGCCTCGGCAGATTTGGTTCCTAGTACTTCAGCGGTTGTCCTCAGAACCTTCAGTTCTGCTGCCAATATGTTCTCAGTTGTTGTCCCAGGATCAGGGCTTACTGATCCGTCCACATCTCAGGTCTTTGCACCTTCATGCATGGCTCCCGCACATGTAGCAAAATCCAGGTATGGGGTCTCCCAAGAGGTGGTGGACGTCCTCGTCTCAGCGAGGAAGCCCTCTACTCGCTCCACTTATGCTATGAAGTGGAAGCGCTTCTGTTTATGGGCATCATCTCACCATCTGGACCCTCTTAACTGTCTGGAGAACTCAGCATTGCAGTATATCCTCTCCTTATAACAAGAAGACTTGAGCTACTGTTCCATAAAGGTGCACATGTGGGCCATTTCTGCATATCCTGTCCTCTTGTGGGATAGAACCTTACCCAACTGGACGGGGCCTGTACCTTTTTACGGGGTATTCTGCATAGGAGACCTCCCATTAGGAATCCTTTCCCACTCTGAGACCTCCTGTTTGTGTTGGAGAAGCTCACTCTTCCCCCTTTTGAACCAGCGGCTGATTGTGAGCTGCGTTACTTTTCCTGTAAGGTTTGTTTGTTTTTTAGTTGCTGTTACCTCAGCTCAAAGGGTTTCCGAGCTCCAGGCTGTGTTGTGTAAAGAGCCTTATTTGGTTTTTCACAGGGAAAGGGTTTCCCTCAGAACGAATCCTAAGTTCCTTCCTAAAGTGGTCTCGGAGTTGACCCTCAACCAATCGGTTGACCTTGCAGTTTATTTTTCTTCTTCTAATAGGGGAGAAGCTCTCCTTCACGCACTGGATATTCACAGGGTGCTGAGGTACTACCTCAGGCACACAGCTGCACACCGTAAATCACAGCAGCGGTGAGCCTCATGCCACAATGCTCTGGCATCCTGGTGTCTAAACAGACTATTTCTAAGTGGCTTGTCCACTGTATTATGTTTTGCTGTGAAACGCACAACAAACCCCTTCCGGGCCCGGTTAGGGGGTCACTCCACTAGAGGAGTCTTTGCTTCTTTTGCCACCTTGAAGAATATCTCTATAAGAGACATGTGCGGCTGCCACCTGGAATTCTGTGCACACTTTCGTGAAGCACTATAACCTGGACATTGCATCCAGACGCCGTGCCGGTTTTGGCTTGGCAGTTCTTCAGGGACTTCTTTCCTGAATTGCTGTGTTTCCAGCATTATCCCATCCTTCCACCTCCCGGGGTTAGGCACCTCCTTGGCGTGGGACTGCTTGGGATTCAGTCCTAATGGTTATAACCTGCCGCAAGAGCTCCCACTTGAAGTAAGATGGTACAGTTACATAAGAACTTACGTAACAGTAGATCTTCGAGAGGAGCTCTTCCAGCAGGCGCTGCTTTCCCGCCCTCCATCCCCCGAATGAGGTGTTCAGCACATCATCTACAGACTTCGCTTCTTTCTCTCATTAGGGCCCGTTTGCAGGTCTTGGCGGGGGAACTGGGGTGGAGCTGGGTCCGCCCCCCTTTTGTACTGTGACCGATGTCGGGGTGGAGCCGACGTCCGGTTGCGGTCCCTGCTCAGTATTGCTAGCTAAGAACTTTTCTGGTGGGTCCTAAGGCCTGCGGCATTAGTCCTAATGGTTATAGCCTGCTGCTCCTCTTGAAGAGCTACTGTTACAGTAAGTTCTTGTGTAACTGTACATCTTACTTCGAGAGGGCTCTTGCAGTAGATAATTACATATAGGACTGATGCCGGCAGGTGGCAGGACCCCACAGAACAATCTCTAGCTAGGAGTCCCTGGCGAGGGACCTCCCCCACGTCAGGTGACCGGCGTCAGGAGACGTCGGTATAAAGGGGCAGTCCCTGACGCCTGCCTTCCAGTTCTTTCCCAGCGTTAGCTCGTGCCAGCGCCTAGCGGAAAAGTTCTTCGCTCGTCAGACTCCCTTAGTCGGTGTTTTACAGAGTATTTTCACTTTTCTTGCTAAATCGTCAGTCATCCGTCGGTGTATGTCATCCCATACACCCTCCGAGCACAAAAACAAGTGCGACTCGTGCGGTGCCCAACTCCCGCACAAGGACAGCCATTCCCTGTGCCTTTTTTGTCTAGGCCCCGATCATCTGGTAGAGAAGTGCCAGCACTGTCTGAGTTTCAACGCGGCCACCCGGAGAAGGTGGCAGCAGTCCTTGGAAGCCCACATTCTCAAGAAAAAGGTGAGCTCCGTGGAGAAGGAACTTAAAAAACTGCTGCAGACGTGCACTTCCCCCGAAGGCCATCGGAAGAAAAAGGACAAAGAGAAGCACCGGGACAAGGGCTCCTCCACGCAACTTCCTCGGGAGTCGCCGTGTTACAGGTAACACTCTCCGAGGGGACTGCTCCTCGGCGGCATATACAGGGCTTCTAAGGCGGCGTCGGCCCTACAGCTGAGCTCGGGCTTTCCGGTGCCTCTGGGCTATTGGGCCTCCGCCCGGTATGGCCGTAGCCGTGGCCTACCAGCGCAGGCTGCTCCGATAAGCCAGACGTCGGCTCCTCCGACGCCCGCATGGAGAAGGCTGGTAAGTCGCACAACCCTTCGGGGCGGCACGCGGCCCCTCTTCCATCAGAACAGGCCGCTCCTCCATCACAGTCCGCTGCCGGCGACGGGTCCGGTAAGTCGGACGCCGGCCCCTCCGGTGCACGTCGGTTCGCCAGACGTCCGTACAGCGGAAGAGCCGATGCCAGACCCTCCCACATCTGTCGTCCCTGGCTCCCCGCAGCCTTCGCTGCCATCCGGGGACCCTGAGTCTCCCCAGCCCGACCCCAGGGATTCCCCCCCCAAGTCCCCGGGCGACGCTGGGGTTCTGCCTCCGTCACACCGTCCATCTGCGGGTCCACCGGATCTGACGTTGGTTCCCCGGAAGCCGGCTCCGACACCGGTTTTACCGACTCTGGCCGACGTCCCACTCCTGGATGTCGCCTCGACGCTGGGCCCTCCAACCCGGACCCACCCGTGGGGCCTATGGCCAGGCCGTCTGCTATGGCAGCTCCTCCAGCTCCCGGATACCCTCCGTCGTATCCGATGCTGGCGTACTTGGGATCACAGTATCCGGCGCCACAGTACCCGACGCCAGTCTACCCAATGCTGCAGTACTCTACGCCACAATACCCAACGCCTGGTTTTCTGCCACTGGGTTTCGGATACTCTCCTTATGGATATAGTCCATACCCATATCCCCCTCCTCCTCCTCCTTCTCCTCCTCTACTGCCCCCTCAGCTGCCGGTGGATTTGCAGGAGACTCTGGCCTCCTGGTGGACTGAGGCCAAGGCTCAGCTCACCAGAGAGGTGGAGAGTCATCTACCGACGAAGGTTCCGGTTCCTGAACGTCCCAACGACACACTCCCTCACCACCTCCAGACACCAGGGCTACCTCCTCTGGGTCCAGAGAGGGGCAGGACACGCTTCCCAAGGGGTCTGTTCGTCCCCCTGGACGTGAAAGGGAGTCGCTTTCTTCTTCATCTTCCTCTTCCCCCTCTGACTCCTCAGACTCTTCTGACAGCTGCTCCGAAAGGGACGACTAGTCACACTATCTGTCAAAACCCAGGCCAAGGACTCCTCCGAAGTTGCCTCTGGAAGATCCTTCCTTTACGGAGCTGCTACGGAAAATCCAGGAGGTACCTAAGTGGCTATCATTGGAACCAGACCCTCAGCGGGTGAAACTCGCCAAGCATCTGGATCTGCCCGTGACAGCTCCCACCTTGGGTGCCGCCCTGGATCGAGCCTCATGCTGACCTTGTTACCACCATTTGGAAACGGCCGTCGGCTCTAGCCCCACTTCCTCGGGAGTCGAACAGGCTATACCAGGCTCCCGAGGGTGTTAACTTTTTAGATTCTCACCCTCGTGCTGACTCGGTAGTGATTAGCGCTGCTCACGGCCGGTTGGCTAACCCAAAACACCTTAGCTCATCGCCACCTGATAAAGAATCGCCTACTGGGACCAGTATCATAAGAAGATTTTTGCTTCTTCCACACTGGGGATCAGGGCCCTGAACTATGTCGGTCATATGGGGGATTTTCAGAAGGCAGTTCTTACTCAGGTGGAAGCTAAATTGGGCTCCCTGCCGGACTCTCAAGTCAAGCAGGAGTTGGCTGACCTTGTCCACTCTGCATGTTCGGCCAGTCGACACGTGCTTTGTGTGACCTACGATGCAGTGGACACTGCTGAATGGAGTTCAGCTTTCGCTTTAGGCTTGTGTTGTCATGCTTGGCTCCGTGTGTCAGGGTTGGTCCCGGAAGTGCAGTCTGCTATACAGGAAGTGCCCTTCCGATGGTCGGTGCTCTTCAGTGGTAATGTCAGGAACATCATCACCGATTTGCAGGAGAAGGGGATGGCACTAAAGTCTATCGACTCTATGTATCATCCCCTCCAGTCACAGTGCTGTCCCTTTCGCAGAATGAATCGGCCAAAGCGCTCGGGAAAGCAGGCCACTAAACACCGGGCCCCCACAGCTGCTAAGCCCCTTCGCCCAAAAAAGCAGCGGGTGCTTCAGCTGCAGCGCTTCCCCACACCACCTGACTCCTTTCCTCTCTCACAGCCTCTGGACTCCCCGGAGGAACCGGTAGGAGGGGGGTTTTCCCTCCACCTTCTGGGCTGGGAGAGGATAATATCAGATTCCTGGGTGCTTCAGCTGATCGCAGAACGACACCCAATAGAGTTTCTACAGAAACCACCTCGCCACCCCAACCCCCCAAAAAAGTTGTCGTATTCTCGGGAACATCTTCTCTTGGTCCAGGAAGGGATTTCAGCACTGTTGCTGAAAGAGGCGCTAGAACCCGTCCCTCTTCATCTTCAGGGAACGGGTTACTATTCCCACTTCTTTCTGGTCCTGAAGAAGACAGGAGATGTAAGACCCATTCTAGATCTCTATTCCCTGAATCTTTTTGTGGAGTACAAAAGGTTCAGAATGCTCTCCTTGCAGAGCCTTCTGCCCCTCCTCCGCTCGGGCCAATGGCTGTGCGCTCTGTATATGCAGGATGCTTACCTGCACATTTCCATTCTCCCGTCTCACCTCAAATATCTCCGTTTTGCATTCCAGGGGGACTACTACCAGTTCAGTGCACTTCCCTTTGGCCTATCCTCGGCTCCCTGAGTATTTACCAAGTGCCTTGTGGTGGTGGCGGCCTACCTGCGTACCCGGGAAGTACAGGTTTTCCCGTACCTGGACGATTGGCTCCTGGCAGCCTCGTCCAGGGAGGAACTCCTGCACTGCCTCGCCCTTACTCAGCAGGTTTTTGCCTGCCTGGGTATTACCATCGACCATTCCAAGTCTCACTTGATCCCATCTCAGAGACTACAGTTTATCGGGCCGATTTTAGACATGACCATTGGCAGGACCTTCTTGCCAACTGGACAGGGTGTCCACTCTCCAGACTCAAGTCTGTTGTCCAGCTGCAGGCAGATCAGTGCAAGATTGGTCCTTCGCCTCATCGGGCTCATGGCGGCTGCCAACAGTCCCTCGCGCTCGGCTCCACATGAGGGTTTCCCAGTGGACGCTTCGCTCCCAATGGGATCAGCTGGTACACGATTTGGATCACTTGGTTCTAGTCTCCTCCCTGATTCTTCGAGACTTGCAGTGGTGGATGGTTCGAGAGAACCTGCTTCAGGGAGTTCCTTTCTTCCTTCCTTCCTCCCCTCTCCCAGACTCTAACCACAGACGCCTCGGGCGAAGGTTGGAGAGCCCATCTCGGTCCCCATCGGACCCAGGGTTCTTGGTCCAAGCTCGAACAAACACTCCACATCAGTGTGCTCAAGCTTCGGGCAGTTCTTCACGCTCTCCAAGCCCTATACCTGTTCATTCTTCCTGGCCACCTAGCCGTCCAGATGGACAATATGTACGTGGTTTGGTATATCAACAAACAGAGGGGGACCCGGTCCTACCCTCTTTGCAGGGAAGCAATGAGGGTTTGGGATTGGGCAGCACAACACGACCTTCGCCTCACGGCAGTTCATGTTCCGGGAGTCGACAACACCTTGGCAGACAAGCTAAGTCGCTCATCTGCTCTGGCTCACGAGTGGGAACTGGATCAAGGGGTTCTAGATGATGTCTTTCGACACTAGGGAACACCACAGGTCGACCTGTTCGCTTCCCCTCTAAATGCAAAACTTCCCAACTTCTGCTCGCTTGTTCAAGAGCGAGGCGTTTTCTGGAGAAACACTTTGTCTCTAAATTGGAAGGACAGATTCGTCTATGCCTTTCCCCCAGTTCCTCTGATCCCACGAGTCCTGCAGAAACTAGGCTCAGAAGGAGCACTAATGATTCTAATCGCTCCTTTCTGGCCCAGGCAAGTTTGGTTCTCTCTTCTGCAACAATACTCAGAGGATCCTCCTCTTCCTCTATCTCGAGGTTTACTGACCCAGGATCAGGGGACTCTGGTCCATCCAGGTCTCATGTCCCTTCAGATTCATGCATGGCTCCTGCAGACATAGCTCAAAGTCGCTTCGGGGTTTCTCCCCAAGTGGCGGAGATTTGGTGGAGGCTAGAAAACCCTCCACTAGATCTACATATGCCATGAAGTGGAAAAGGTTCACAATCTGGCTGCTTCAAAAGACGTGGAACCTTTTTCCTGCTCGCCTGGGCTTCTGCTGGAGTACCTGCGCCATCTTTTCGACCTGGGTCTTAGTCACTCTTCTCTGAACGTTCACATGGTGGCCATCTCGGCCTATCATGTTCCCTTTGCAGACAGAACATTCGCTCAGCTGGAGGTCTCTAAGACTTTCCTCAGAGGGGTTCTCCATCTGAGACCTCCTATCTGTATTCCCTCCCCTCCTTGGGATCTGAACTTCGTTCTTGAGAAACTTACCCTGCCTCCTTTTGAACCGGCAGCTTCCGCACTCTTGAAGTTCCTTTCACGGAAAACTGTCTTTCTTGTGGCCATTACTTCCGCTCGGAGAATTTCCGAACTCCAGGCCCTGATGTGTAAAATTCCATATTTGATTTTTCACAAGGAACGTGTGGCTCTGCGCACTAACCCTAAGTTTCTTCCCAAGGTGGTAGCGGAGTCTACTCTGAATCAGTCCATGGAGTTACCCACCTTTTTTACACAGTACTCCAATCAAGGGGAGTATTTACTGCATACTATGGACGCTCACCAGATTCTGAGATGCTACACTAACAGGACAAAGGATCTCAGGAAGACTGATCAACTGTTTGTCTCTTTTGCACCCAAAAGAGAAGGCAATGCTGTTTCTAAGCAATGCCTAGCTAAGTGGTTGGCTCATTGTATCACTTTCTGTTATGACAAGTACAAGAAGACCCTCCCGGGTCAAGTAAGAGGCCACTCCACCAGGGGAGTCGCTGCCTCAGCAGCTTGTTTCAAGAATGTGTCAGCTGCGGACATCTGTGCTGCCGCCACTTGGACCTCCTTCCATTCCTTTATAAAACATTACAGTTTGGATATTGCCTCTCACCGCAGAGCAGGCTTCGGGCTTGCTGTTCTTCAAGGCCTCCTCTCTTAAGGCTTGCACAACTAGAGGTTCTTCTTGGAGTAGCTTTCCTCCTCCCGTGTGCTTCTTATTGTTCCAGACTGCTTGGGACTCGGTCCTATATGTAATTACCTACTACAAGAGCCCTCTCGAAGTAAGATAGTACAGTTACTTGGGAACTTACCGTAACAGTAGATCTTAGAGAGAGGCTCTTGCAGTAGGTAATACCTTCCCGCCCTCCATCCCCCTAAGCCTTTTCAGCTCCTTTTCCATTGAGGGAAATATACGCTCCTCTCTTGTCCGGCCTCCTTTGGCCTGTGGCGGGAAAGAACTGGAAGGCGGGCGTCAGGGACCGCCCCTTTATACCGATGTCTCCTGACACCGGTCACCTGACGTGGGGGCGGTCCCTCGCCAGGGACTGCTAGCTAGAGATTTTCCCATGGGGTCCTGCCGCCTGCTGGTGTCAGTCCTATATGTAATTACCTACTGCAAGAGCCTCTCTTGAAGATCTACTGTTATGGTAAGTTCCCTCATAACTGTACTTTCCTTCTGTGCCAGCAAGGTTCTGGTCACCAGTAAGACGAGGTAAATCAGTCATGTTCTCGCCAGCTTTGGTGGCATTGATGACAGCCTCCCCCTGACCGTCGATGAGACACCAAGGTTGGGGCTTGACTCAGGCACTGCTGTACCTACTGTGGAGGGTACAATGCCATCATCGTTGGGCCAAGGCCCGTTGTCAACACAAGTAGTCACAGCCCCTGTCCAGGGTGTTCTTAACTCTCAAGCTGTGCTGGTGGCGTTTTCAAAAATGGTACAGCATCTTCTGCCTGGATTACCTATACAGGCTGTACCATTGACGGGGCCTGCGGGCACTCTACCCCCGTTGATGGCAGCTACTAGCACATCGCAGATTCCTGCCTCTCAGTCTCCATCGGTATCATCCTGGGGGCCCCCCCATCATCGATGGTCATCGATGATGAGACAGAATACAATCCTAACCTCATAGTTTTGGAGGAGGCTTTAGAAGAGGAATATGAGGGAGAATGATATGTGGTGCCCCATTCTAGTTCCAGCCTCTCATCCTGCAGCAAGGACTCAGCAGTGTATTTCCCGAGATCTCCTGAGGATCCCACTGTTCAAGCCATTATACAGCAAGTGCAAGTTGCCATGGGCTTTGCTGTGGAAGAAAAGGATTTCACAAAGAGGAACCTGATGGAATACCTGGAGGCTCCAGTCTCTGTCTCCATAATCATTCCACCTATATATCCTACACTAGAGGATGCTTCATTTGCTGCATGATACAGAGCTAACTCGCTACCTGCAGTTCCTAGAAAGGCTGACGAGCAGTATCCTGCTCCGTCTGCTGTGCCGTACTGTGCTAACCAGTGAGGAACTGATTCTGTAGTCATCATGGCTGCTCATGCTAGATCTAGGGCACCTAGATATACAAGTAGCCTGCCTCCAGATAAAGAATCTAGACGACTGGACGTGATAGGAAAGCATACTTATGCCTGTGCCTCATTGGGCCTTTGGATTGCAAAGTATTAGGCCTTTGTGAGTAAATATCAGAATAGCCTGTGGAAAGTTGCCAAGACTACAACTCGGGCTTTGCCTGAAAGATCAGTCAAGAATGAGTTGATTAAAACTTTTAACTTTGGGTGTTGAAGTCTGCAAGCATTTTCTGTTTTCAGCATATGATGTCTGAGGCCTCTGCCAGGGCTGCAGCTTCTGGCATTTGTATGAGAAGGTATTCTTGGCTCAGAGTAGCAGTATCTACCACAGATGTGCAGCAGGCTGTTTTGAATTCCCTTTTAGAGGGGCAAAACATTTTGGGTATGATTGTGAAGAAGTCCTTGGAAGCCTTCAGACATCCAAAATGGCTCTGAGGTCTGTAAAAGTCCCTGTATAAAAGTCCCTGTATCCCACTCCTGCTAGAGGGCATGAGAGGGGGATCCTTTCATCAGCCTGCTGCCAGAGGTGGCCATGGTTTCTTCCCACAAGGCTGAGGTAAAGGAGCTGGTCCCTTGCTGGGTTCCCTCCCCCAGGTGCCCATACAAAAGCCTCAGAGTAAATGCCGGTGGCAGTGACCCCACTGGCTCCACCTGACTCGTACCTGGACCTACTTCCATGAATGCCTCCACGAGTGGTTGGGGGGGTCTCTCCCTGCATCTGGAACAGTGGAGGGAGATTACAGCAGATGAGTGGATCCTGGAGATAATTGCAAGGGGGCATGTTCTGGAACTAACCAACACTCCTCCATATCATCCTTGGTCTTCTTCCTGTTATCCTCCGGGACATAGCTGCTGGTAGCAGAGGGAGGTTCTGATTTGGATATTTTTACGATCCTAACACTGAATGTTGTTTGCACCAGAGCACTTTTTGCACTTTACTGCTGATTTGTATGTGAGTAGCCCTGTAGGGCAATCGATATTTTTCTGTATGAATAAATACTGAAGATTGGATACTCCACGAATTGTTTTTTTTAAATGCATTTATTAAAATGTTCCACCAGGAAGGCACACTGAGCAACAGGTTGCTCGTCTCCTGGTACTACCTGGGATATGCGACTCTGAAATATGAACACTAGTCACCACTAGCTGAAGTTGGTATCGTAAAGTGTTTTCCAAAAGATGCAAAAATTAGAACCTCTGAGTGCCCCCACCCTCCCACCGCCATGGATGCCTGTCCT
Source organism: Neoceratodus forsteri (assembly GCA_016271365.2). Taxonomy (NCBI): domain Eukaryota; kingdom Metazoa; phylum Chordata; order Ceratodontiformes; family Ceratodontidae; genus Neoceratodus; species Neoceratodus forsteri. Next base: position 897,516,830 of record CM028136.1, read on the forward strand.
CTGGGACATTTGTCCCTTCTGAAGGCAGAAGTGCAGTTAGTCACTACTCCAGAAACGTGCTACAGAACTAGTTCTTCCATGGCAAAGGAACAGAGGATTCTGTTCTAGATACTACCTAGTCCCAGAGTGGACAGGGGATCTGCAGCCTGTGATAGATCTCGGGGACCTCAGTTTCTGTATTGAATACAAGAAGTTTTGAACAGTATCCCTGCAAGCTGCCATTCCCCTTCTGCCGCAAGAGGACTGACTTTGTTCGCTGGAGATGAAGGATGCATACCTTCATATAAAGACCAGGAAAGCTCACAGGAAATACCTCTGCTTCGTGCTGGAGAGGGGAATGTTACCAGTTCATAGTATTGCCCTTTGTCTTGTTCTTGGTGCCTTGGGTCTTTACCAAATGCATGGCAGCAGTCCTTCGCAGGGAAGACCTGTGTGTGTTCCCCTATCTGGACAATTGGCTGCTTAAAATCAGCTCTGGGCAAGTCTTACAATATGGTCTATCTTGGACATATTGATTGTTCGACTTGGGAACCATAGAGAATGTGCCAAAGTCTATGTTGAATCCTAGCCAGAGACAGCAATACATAGGAGTAGGGCTGGACACAGAGACTGGATATGGTTTCGTGCCTCAGGACAGAGCAGAAAACCCAATTGTTCAAGCACAGATGATATACAGGACCTGCTGGCTCTCTGCAAGAACAGTGTTACTTCTCCAGGGGCTTACTTACATATGAGAATTCTCTAGTGGACACTAAGGGTCCAGTAGGATCAACTGATAGATGAGCTGGACCAAAGGGTTCCTGTCACGTCCCCAGTTCACTGAGCACTGTTGTGGCGGATGGATCATGAAAACCTGTTAAAAGGGCCTTCCATTCCTTGTACCAGCTCCTGTACAGATCCTCACCACAGATGCCTCAGGCTTCTGCTGAGAAGCGCAACTTGGCCCTTACCAGATTTGGGGGTTATGGACCAAGGTGGAAGCCAAGTTACACATAAATGTCCTGGAGATGAGGGCTGTGCTGTACAGTCTCCAGGCTTTTCTGGAGCATCTCTGCCCAGGTCTTCTGTTAATACAGATGAACAATGCCAGTGTGATGCATTACATTGACAAACAAGGGGGAGTTCATTCTTACCACTATGCAGGGAAGCAGTGAGAATATGCCATTGGGCACTGTCTCACGGCCAACAGCTGTTAACTGTGCATCTCTTTAAGCTCCAAAATGTCTTGGCAGACAAGTTAAGACTGTCACAGTCCAAATCGCACGAGTGGGAACTGCTGACCATGGTGGTTGATGACTTTTCGCAACATGGGGTCATCCAGAGTTGGACCGTTTTGCAACCCACACAGTGCAAAACTGCAGTGTTTTTGCCCACTTGATCCAGGGCCTGGAGTTTTGTGGTGAGATGTGGTGTTCCTCTCTTGGTAAGGGAAATTCCTATACACATTTCCTCCAATTCCACTAATACAGAGGGTGCTAATCAAACTGCAGATGGAGAGTGCCACTGTCATCTTCATTGCTCCGTTTTAGCCTCACCAGATATGGTTTCCACACCTACAACAGATGACAGTGGAACCTCCAGGACCCTTTCCTCTGTGTTGGGGTCTATTGTCACAGGACAAGGGACCCCTGGTCCATCCATATCTGAAGTCCCCTCATCTGCATGCATGACTCCCAAGAACATTACCATAGCATGTTTTGGGGTATCCCTAAGGTTGCTGATGTTCTTGTTGTGGCTAGAAAACCTTCTACTAGAAATACTTATGCCTTGAAGTGGAAGCGGTTCACTTTGTGGACTGTTTTCTAGAATTTAGACCCATTTACATGCCCTTTAAATGCAATGCTGGAATGCTTGCTGTCCCTGTCAGACTGTGGCCTACAATTATCTTCATCTAAGAAGCATTTGTCTGCTATGTCAGCTTTCCATGCCCTTATTGATGGATGTACAGTTGCACAAGTAGTGGTGTCCTGTACTTTTTTGAGAGGTATTACTCATATGAAACTTCCTATCTGCAATCCAATTCCACCTTGGGACTTAAATTATGTCTTTGAAAAACTGAGGCTGGCTCCCTCTGAGCTGGCCACGAGTTGTGGCCTATGTTTGCTGTCATAGAAAATGTCATTTTAAGATGCAGTCACTTCTGCTCGAATTATTTCAGAGCTTCAAGCTCCATACCCTGGACCTGCATAAAGCACTTTCTTATTATGTGGACCGTGTGACTGGAGTTCGGGGAGAGGATCGCCAGTTGTTTGTCACGCTGAAGCCATGCCTGGCAGACAAGCAGTAAAAACAAGTGACTGGCGGGCAGATAACATCCTGCATCAACCTCTGCTATAGACTGGTGGCTAGGGAGCCTCCTGTAGGGCGTAGAGCTCATTCCACTAGACATATCACTGCCTCAGTGGCTGCTTCCAGAGATGCCCTAGCCAGGAAATCTGGAGGGCTGCTACCTGGAATTCAGCACACACCTTAATTTCCCACTACTGCATGGACCTTGAGTCATGTCGAGGTGCTGGTTTTTGGACCTCTGTTCTCCAATCAGGGGTGCACACCTTGCACCCTTCTCCCAGAGAACTGCTAGAAGTCTGCCAGAATGTAGATAGTGAACCATATCCATGCCCCTAGAAAAACAGGTCACTCACCAGTAATCGTAGATCTTACTTTGAGAGGGCTCTTGCAGTAGGTAATTACATATAGGACTGACGCCGGCAGGCAGCAGGACCCCTCAGAAAAATTTCTAGCTAGCAGTCCTTGGCGAGGGACTGCCCCCACGTCAGGTGACGGTGTCAGGGAGCGTCAGTATAAAGGGCAGTCCGGATGCCTGCCTTCTCAATTCTTTCCGGCGTTAGCTGTTGCAGCTCTTGTGAAAAAGTTCTTTGTGTTTTTTAATAACATCAGTACTGTAAATCGGTGTATGCCAGTCCCTACACCCTCGAACACAAGAATAAAGTGCAATTAGGTGGCAACTACTACCGCTGAGGCGGCCACTCCTGTCGTGTTCTCCTAGGCCCCGATCACCCCGTCGAGAAGTGCCAGCACTGCCTCAGTTTCAACGCGGCTACCGGAAAAGGCGGCAGCAATCCTGGAAACCCATATTCTAAAGAAGAAAATGAGTTCTATGGAGAAGGAGCTCAAAAACCTGAGGCAGGCGTCCACTTCCCCTGAAGGCCATCGGAAGAAGGAGAGGCACCGGGACAAGGGCTCCTCCACCGCTTCTCCCTCGGGAGTTGCTGGGACGCAGGTAACATCCCTCCGGGGGATCGCTCCTTGACGGCCGCCTTGGAGGTTTCTGAGGGGCCGTCAGCCCGCAAGTCTGGCTCGCGCTCAGGCCTTGCGGGTGCCTCCGGGCAATTGGAAGCCTCCGCCCCTGGTTCGGACGCAGGCTCGCGGCCTACCACTGTGGGCAACTCCAGTAAGCCGGGAGTCGGCTCCTCTGACGTCCGCCCGGATAGGGCCAGTAAGACGTCCGAACCTCCGGAGTGACGCGCCTCCACTCCACCGGACCAGGCTGATCCCTCTACTTGGCCCGCCTCCGGTGATGGCTCTCATAAGTCGGACGTCGGCTCCTCCGCGCCGCCGAGCCCCCAAGCCTCACGTTAGCTTGTCCGACGTCCGGCCGGTGAAGGAACAGACGACTGACCCCCCCCACGTCCATCGTACCAGTTCCCCGCAGCCTTCGCTGCCATCTGGGGAATCAGAGTCTCCCCAACTTTCGACCCCAGGGACCCCGTCCCAGGCGGCCCCTGAGGGATCTTTTGCCTCCATCAGTCCTTCCTCCACCTCGTGCGCCGGACCTGACGTCGGCTCCCCGGATGCTGGCTCCAACGCCGGCCCCTCAGACGTCAGTACCTCCAGCGCCAGGGCCTCTGCCGTCGGCCCTGATGTCGGCCTTACTGACTCCAGGAGACATTCCGCTCCCATCGGGCCCTCAGTCCTCCAGGCTCTCCACTATTGACCCGCCCGTGAGGCCTCCGGCTGGGCCGTCTGCTCCGGCAGCCCCCCCGGGTACCCTCCATCCTATGTGACGCCGGTGTACCTGGGACCGCAGTATCTGGCGATACAGTACCTGATGCTGGGCTTCTTGACGCCACAATACCCGACACAGGGCTACCCGCAGCCATGTTTTGGATACGCTCCATACGGTTACAACCTGTATCTTTATCCCCCGCCTCCTCCTCCTCCACCACCCTCGAGGCTGCCGGTGGACCTGCAGGAGACTCTGGCCTCCTGGTGGGCTGAGGCCAAGGCTCAGCTCACCAAAGAGGTTGAGAGCCGCCTTCCGGCGATGGTGTCGTCCCAGATTCCCGTACGTCCGAGGTGGCACACTCCTTCACCACCTCCGGACTTCAGGGTTCTTCTGTCTGGATCCAGAGAGGGGCAGGACACTCTTCCCCAGGGACTACGCAAGGGGTCTGTTCCTCCCCCGGGTCGAGAAAGGGAGTCTTTCTCCTCTTCATCCTCCTCTTCACCCTTGGACTCCTCTGACTCTTCCGATGGTTGCTCCGAGAGGGACGACGAGCCACGCTCTTCGTCGAAGCCCAGGCCAAGGACTCCTCTGAAGTCTCCTCCGGAGGATCCTTCTTTTACAGAGTTGCTTAGGAAAATCCAGGAGGTTCATCAGTGGCACTCCCTGGAACCAGATCCTCAGCGTCTGAAACTCGCTGAACATCTGGATCTGCTCGTGACAGCTCCTACCTTGGTGCCACCCTGGATAGAGCCTCACACCGACCTCGTTACCACAATATTGAAACTGACGTCAGCCTTAGCCCCACTTCCTAGGAAGGCAAACCGGCTATATCAGGCTCCAGAGGGTGTTGATTTTCTGGATTCTCACCGTTGTGCCGACTTGGTGGTGATTAGCGCCGCTCACGGCCGGTCGGCGAACCCCAAACATCTTAGCTCGTCACCACCTGATAAGGAATCACGCCTTCTGGACCAGTATGTGAGAAAGATTTACACTTTCTCCATGCTGGGGATCAGGGCCCTGAACTATGTCGGCCATATGGGGGACTACCAGTAGGCCATCCTGACTCAGGCGGAAGCCAAACTGGACTCCTTGCCTGACCCCCAAGTCAAGCAGGAGTTGGCTGATCTCATCCGCTCTGCTCGTTCGGCCAGTCGACACTTGCTACGTGCAACATACGATGCAGTGGACACTGCTGGGTGGAGCTCAGCTTTCGCTGTAGGTCTACGGCATCATGCTTGGCTCCGTGTGTCAGGGTTGGTCCCGGAGGTGCAATCTGCTATCCAGGAAGCACCCTTCCGGGGATCGGTGCTTCTCGGGGGTGATATCAAGGACATCACCACCAATCTGCAAGAGAAGGGGACGGCACTGAAGTCAGTTGATTCCATATACCGTCCCCATCAGCGGCAGCGCCGTCCCTTTCGCAGATGGAATCGGCCAAAGGCGAAACTCCAGGGAAGGCAGGCCGCAAAACGCCGGGCCCCCACAGCTGCCAAGCCCCCCCCCTTGCCCAAAACAGCAGGTGCTTCAGCTGCGGTGCTGCCCCACACTACCTGACTCCTTTCCTCTCTCACTGCCTCTGGACTCCCTGGAGGAACCAGTAGGAGGGAGGTTTTCCCTCCACTTTCCAGGATGGGAGCAGATAACCACAGATTCTTGGGTGCTTCAGCTCATAGCAGAAGGACACTCCATAGAGTTTCTTCAGAAACCACCCCGCCACCCCCCTCTGAAGTAGTCTTATTCACAGGAACATCTTCTCTTGGTCCAGGAGGAAATTTCAGCTCTTCTGCTGAAGCAAGCAATAGAGCCTGTCCCCCTTCATTTGCAAGGGACGGGTTACTAGTCCCATTTCTTCCTGGTCCCAAAGAAGACAGGAGATCTCAGACCAATTCTGGATGTCAGTTCCCTGAATCTTTACATAGAATACAAAAGGTTCAGGATGCTCTCTTTGTAGAGCCTTCTGCCCCTCCTATGGCCGGGTCAATGGCTTTGTGCTCTGGATATGCAGGATGCTTATCTGCACATTCCCATTCGCCCATCTCATCGCAAATACCCTCGTTTTGCATTCCAGGGGAACCACTACCAGTTCAAGGCACTCCCGTTTGGTCTATCCTCGGCCCCTTGAGTATTTACCAAATACCTGGCAGTGGTGACGGCCCATCTGCTTACCAGGGGAGTGCAGGTTTTCCCGTACCTGGACGACTGGCTCCTGGCAGCCTCGTCCAGGGAGGAACTCCTGCTTTTCCTCTCCCTTACCTAGCAGGGTTTTTGCCTGCCTGGGTATTACCATCAACCATTCCAAGTCTCATCTGGACCCATCCCAGAGGATACAGTTTATTGGGGCAATTCTCGACACGACCGTGGGCAAGACCTTCCTGCCTCCGGACAGGGTGTCCCCCCTTCAAACCCAAATAAGTCTGTTGTCCGACCGCAGGATGGTCTCTGCGAGGTCGGTCATTTGCCTTCTTGGGCTAATGGCGGCTGCTATCCCGATGGTGCCTCGCGCTCGACTCCACATGAGGATCTCTCAGTGGACTTTACACTCTCAATGGGATCAGCTAGTGGACGACCTAGATCACCCAGTTCTGATCTCCTCACCGATGATTCGAGGCTTGCAGCGGTGGATGGTTCGAGAGAACCTGTTCCGGGGAGTTCCTTTCTTTCATCCTACCCCCTCCCAGACTCTAATCATAGGTGCCTCAGGCGAAGGTTGGGGAGCCCATCTAGGCCCTCGTCGGACCCAGGGCTCCTCGTCCAAGCTAGAACAAGCTCTCCACATCAGTGTGCTTGAGCTTCGGGCAGTGTTGTATGCTCTCCAAGCCCTTCACCAGTACATCCTTCCTGGCCACCTAACCGTCCAGACGGACAACATGTGCATGGTGTGGTACATCAACAAACAGGGAGGGACTCGGTCCTACCCTCTATGCAGGGAGGCAATGAGGGTTTGGGATTGGGCAACACAACACAACCTTCACCTCACGGCAGTTCACGTTCCGGGAGTCGACAACACCCTGGCAGACCAGCTAAGTCGCTCTTCTGCTCTGACTCACGAGTGGGAACTGGACCAAGGGGTCCTAGACAATATCTTCCAACTTTGGGGAACACCAGAGGTCGACCTGTTCGCTTCCCCCCTAAACGCAAAACTTCCCGTCTTCTGCTTGCTCATTCTAGAGCAAGGCGCTTGTTGGAGCGACTAGTCGTGCAGAAACTAACTTCAGAAGGAGCACGAATGAATCTGATCGCTCCTTTCTGGCCCAGGCAGGTCTGTTCTCTCTTCTACAACAATATTCAGAGGATCCTCCTCTTCCTCTACCTCTGTCTCGAGGTTTACTGACCCAGGATCAGGGGACCCTGGTCCATCCAGGCCTCAAATCCCTTCAACTGCATGCATGGCACCTGCAAACTTAGCCCAGTCCCGTTTTGGAGTGTCTCCCAAAGTGGCGGAGATTTTAGTGGAGGCCAGAAAACCCTCCACCAGATCCACTTATGCCATGAAGTGGAAAAGATTCACTATCTGGGTCGCTTCCAAGAATGTGGAACCTTTCTCCTGTTCATCGGGGCTTCTGCTGGAGTATCTACGGCATCTGTTTGACCTGGGTCTCAGTCATTCCTTGCTGAAAGTACACGTGGTGGCCATTTTGGCCTATCATGTTCCCTTCGCAGACAAGGCTTTCGCTCAACTGGAGGTCTCCAAGACCTTTCTCAGAGGGGTCCTCCACCTGAGGCCCCCCATCCGTACTCCTGCTCCCCCTTGGGACTTGAACTTTGTTCTCAAGAAACTTACTCTCCCTCCCTTCGAACCTGCAGTTTCTGCGGATTTGAAGTTTCTTTCGTGGAAGACTCTCTTCTTGGTGGCCATTACTTCTGCTCGGAGAACCTCCGAGCTCCAGGCCCTGATGTGTAAAATCCTGTACTTGATTTTTCACAAGGAACGTGTTGCTCTTCACATGAATCCTAAGTTTCTCCCTAGAGTAGTAGCTGAGTCTACTCTAAATCAGTCCATAGAGTTAGCTGCCTTTTTAACGCAGTACTGTAATCAAGGGGAATATTTACTGCATACTATGGATGTTCACCGGATTCTGAGCTACTACACCAACAGGACGAAGGATCTCAGAAAGACTGATCAATTGTTCGTCTCTTTTGCTCACAAAAGGGAAGGCAATGCTGTTTCCAAGCAATGCCTGTCGAAGTGGGTGGCTCATTGCATCACTTTCTGTTATGACAAATACAACAAGACCCTTCCGGGTCAAGTCAGAGGCCACTCCACAAGAGGAGTAGCTGCCTCAGGATGGCCTCCAGCTGGTTACGACTGAACTCTTACAAGACTGAGGTACTGGTAGTGGAGTCGAACAGAGTTCATGATGGGATGGCCTCTGACTCTGCAACTGGACTTGTGCTAGGAGCTGCGTCATTGATGGCCTCCCCTTCGGTGCGAAATCTTGGTGTGATTCTTGACAGGAATTTGTCCATGGAGGTTCAGACATCTTCCGTGGTACGTTCCTGTTTTTTCCATCTTAGAAACATTGCCAGGATTAAGCCCCTTGTTCCGTCTCTGGACCTTCCTACCTTGATACATGCCTTAGTCACTTCCAGGCTTGACTACTGTAATGCCCTCTATCTCGGGGTCTCTGGGGGCTCTCTTCGCAGACTGCAGCTAGTGCAAAACACTGCTGCCCAGCTTTTGTCTGGGCAAAGTAGATTTTGCCATATTACATCTGTGTTGCGCGGATTGCACTGGCTGCCTGTCAGGTGAAGAGTGCTTTTCAAGATGGATTTTCTCTCCTATAAGGCCCTACGCGGACAGGGCCCTGGTTACCTGTCAGTTCTCCTGGTATCTTCTTCCTCTACCCGTAATCTCCACTCTTCTAGTGGTGGCCTCCTAAATGTTCCAAGAGCTAGATTAAAATCTGCAGGCTACCGAGCTTTTAGTGTTGCCGCCCCCGCTCTTTGGAACTCCTTGCCAGCTGTAGTTAGGGAGGCCCCCACTATAATTGCCTTTAAGCTCGCCTGAAGACTTTCGTATTTATGCAAGCTTTTGGGGTGTAATTCTGATTATTTATATTTATTTTTAATTTATATGATTATACGGTATGAAATGCTGTAAAGTTTTGTGCGGCGCCCAGAGCCTTTGGGATTGGGCGTCTTTTTAAATAAACTTGCCTTTGCCTTTGTTTCAAGAATGTGTCTGCAGCAGACATCTGCGCTGCCGCCACCTGGACTTCCATCCATACCTTTACTAAACACTACAGTTTGGATGTTGCCTCTCGCCGTAGAGCATGCTTCGGGCTGGCTGTTTTGCAAGACCTCCTATGTTGAGACTTGCACAACCAGTATTACCTTTTGGAGTAGTTTTCCTCCTCCCGGTGCCTCTCTTCGTTCCAGACTGCTTGTGATTCAGTCCTATATGTATTTACCTACTGCAAGAGCCCACTCAAAGTAAGATAGTACAGTCACGTAAGAACTTACCGTAACAGTAGATCTTCGAGAGAGGCTCTTGCAGTAGGTAATACCTTCCCGCCCTCCATTCCCCTAGGCTTTTTCAGCTCCTTTTCCATTGAAATATCCAGCTTCTCTCGTCCGGCCTCTTTTGGCCTGTGGTGGGAAAGAACTTGACGGGCGTCCGGGTCCGCCTTTACCCGGCGTCTCTGGCTGGATCACACCCTGACATGGGGGCGGTCACTCGCCAGGGACTGCTAGCTAGAAATTTTTCCGTGGGTTCCTGCTGCCTGCCGGTGTCAGTCCTATATGTAATTACCTACTGCAAGAGCCTCTCTCGAAGATCTGCTGTTACGGTAAGTTCTTACGTAACTGTACTTTCTAGGAGTGGTATGTGGTTCACATCATTGGACCTAGTGGCCATTCTGGCAGAAGCTGACCTGGACATCGTTGCCATTATCGACTCATGGTGCAGTGAATTCCGTAACTGGGACATAGCTATACCAGGCTATACTCTGTTCAGGATGGACAGGGTGGGTAAGAAAGGGGGAGGAGGAGTTCTTTACGTGAGGGATAGCATAAAAGCAAGAGATCCAGGGAACACAGGGAGGGGTTGAGGTACTATGGGTCACCCTAGTGACAGGGAAAGGAGCCACTATTCAAACAGGTGTGATCTACAAACCTCCCGGGCAGAGGGGGTAAGGTTCTGATGGAAGATATAAAAGATGGCAAATAAGGGTGAGGTACTGCTGGTGGGGGACTTCAGCCTGCTGGGTGTAGACTGGAGCATCCCAGCTGCAGCATCAGCCAAGAGCATGGACATCCTAGACTCCCTCCAGGGGGCATGCCTCAGGCAGCTTGTGGGGGAGCCCACTCGTGAGGGAGCAATTCTGGATCTTGTTCTCACTAATGGGGACAGTGTTGCAGTAGTCACAGTTGGTGGCCACCTGGGGACCAGTGATCACTGCACGGTGTGGTTCAGTATGGGGGGAACTTGGGTGGAGTGGAGGCTCAGTGGGCTAAACTAAAAGCTGGAATAGTGAAGGCAACAAACCCCTGCATCAGGCAAGTAAGCAAAAGCAAGAAATAAGAGACCATCACTATCAAAAGAGGTGTGTATGAAGGTAAAGCCAAAAAGGTTAGCATTCAGGAGGTATAAGGAGACAGAGTGAGGAGGCTAGGAAGGAGTAACAAGAGAAGCAGAGGGGGAGGCAGGGAAAGCAGTCAGAAGCGCAAAAGAGGAAATGGCGGAGAAAATAGCCCAGGTGGTAGAGAATGAAGACAAGACATGGATACAGGGAGGTGGGGTGGGAGCCTTAAAGGGGAGAGAGAAGGGGCAGACTTGATGGGCCAAGGTGTGCTCTTCTGCCATCGATTTCTATTATTCTATGATTCTAAGACATTTTTCAGGTATGTAAGCCAAAGGAGAAAGACCAGAGGCGGGATTGTAAGGCTAAGGAGGATGGGGGCCAGGAAAAAGCAGACATTCTGAACAGATACTTTTGTTTTGTGTTCACAGACGAATTGTAAGGTGAGGGTCCACAGATAAGAGCCAGGGGCATTGTTGGTAGAGTGGTGGATACTAGTCCATTTACAGAGGAGAGAGTCCTGAAGGAACTTACAAATCTGAAAGTGGAAAAGGCTATGGGACCAGACCAGATACATCCACAGATATTGAGGGAGCTCAGTGGGGTGCTGGCTGCACCTCTGACGGTCCTGCTCAGCCACTTACTGGAAACAGGGGTGGTCCCAGAAGACTGAAGGAGGGCAGACGTAGTCCCGCTTCACAAAAGTGGTAGTAAAGAGGAGGCTGGAAATTACAGGCTAGTCAGCCTGAAGGTGGGGAAATTAATGGAATCTCTACTGAAGGAAAGGATTGTGGAACATCTCAAATCCAGTGGCTTGCAAGATCTGAAGCAGCATGGATTCACAAGGGGGAGGTCACGTCAAACAAATCTGATACATTTTTTTAACTGGGTGACCAGGGAAGTAGATCAGGGTGGAACAGTGGATGTAGCCTACCTAGAATTCAGAAAGACCTTCTGCACCATTCATCATGGGAGACTCATAAATAAGCTGAGAAGCCTGAGGGTAAGTCCAAAGTTGGTAAACTGGGTACAAAATTTGTTTGGGGGATAGGAAACAGGGGGTAGTGGTAAATGAAATTCACTCTGAGGAAGGGATTGTGACCAGCGGGGTGTCACAAGGATCAGTACTGGGACCGGTCCTTTTTAATGACTTTATTAGTGACATTGCAGAGGGACTAGAATGGGAAGGTACATCTTTTTGCAGACTACACTAACATCTGTAACAGGGTAGACATGGGGGGGGTGTGTGTGTGTGGAAAAAATGAAGAGGGATCTAGGAAAACTTGAGAAGTGATCAAGAATGTGGCAACTAAGATCTCACTTCGAGTGGGAGCTCTTGCAGCAGGTAATAACCATCGGGACTATGCCTTCAGGCACTAGGACCCCATGGAAAACTGTCTAGCTAGCAGTCCAAGGCGGGTACCGCCCCTGACTGTGGCCCTGCCCCAACGTCACCAGTGGTATAAAGTGGCAGTCCCCCGGCACCACCTCAGTTATTTTCCCACCGTCAACCCTTGCATCTCGGCTCCACGGACGCCTTTTGCTTCCAGTCGACCGTCATTTTTCAGGCTTTGCGCAATTCCATTTTTTTTCAATAAATTACTGACTCATCATGTATGTCTACCCAGCCATCTTCTTCCACAGAGCGGCGCAAATCAAAGTGTGCATGTGGCATTGTCTAGGCCCTGACCACAAGCTTGGACGCCTTGCCACACTGCCTCAGCTTCAACAGAAGGACCAGCATTCTCCACCTGAAAACTTTGAAAGCCTACGTACTAGAACAAGTGGCCGCCCTGCAAAAGACCCACTTGGGACAAAGTTAGTCTTCTTCATCGGCCAGGGACGCCTCCTCTAGAGAGAAGAAATCTAGCAGGAAGCACCATCACTGAGACAAGGACAGACCCAGGTCAGAATTCCGTTCTAGGTCTCCATTAAAGGTCTCCAAGAGCTCTACCTCTGGCACAAGGTTAGACTCACCCCTTCCAGTTTCCCTTGCTGTCCCTGGAATACCATCAATGAAACTCTCCACCTCCACCCTGACATCCAGCAAGGAGTCTTCCAGGCTTAGGTCTTTGTCAGCATAGTCTTCCCTGGCTATTAGACCCCACAAGCATTCCACAGGGTCTTCGGTCCATTCTTAATCGGGTGTCAGGTCATAGCCTGTTGCCTGCAAGACGACTTCCTCAGGGTTGTCGGACACGACGACAGGGTCCATCGGCTCCAAGAGGAGAAAGGAGCACGAGCATCAGAAGAAATCTCACTCACCCTCCAAGCCGTCGTCAGCCAGGGCTCCGGACTGACAACAGCCTCCAGCTCCTTCAAATACTGACAAGGACCAGGCAGCACCCTCCAAGCCATCATCTGACCCACAAGGGCCTAAGCAGCCTCCACCCTTAAAGCAGAAGTCCGATGACCTGACGCCAGACCCTTCAAATGCTAAAAGACCAGGTGCCGGTAACACCGATGACATCTCTGCCTTGGGAGCCAGATGACCAGACGTCAGGGCCCCAGACGCCAGGGGATACGACTCAGCCAGACCTGACACCTGATGCAGCAGAACTGTCAGACCCGACACAGAAGGGACCAATCCGCGGGGCTGGCCTTGGTCCCTCTGGCGTCCTAACCCGTCGCCAGAGCCCCTGATGACACCCGTGGTGCCTTTGGTGGACAATGGTGCACTATTTAATAGCTGGTGGAACACAATCAAGGGGGATCTGTTACCCAGGCCACCAGAGCTGGAATCCACACCTGTAGGGAACCCGATACCGGCTCCGACTTAGACAGCCTACACCTCCCCCGCTCCTGCCATCGCCACCCCAACACCAGCTCACCTGACTCCAGGTGACGCAGGACAGGGATCCCACGGACATCGGAGGTATAGTCACCATTCATCATCCTGATAAACTTCTAGACACAGAAGTCGTTCTACCAGATGTCACTCCACCTCTTTAGAGGAGTCCAGTAGAGGTTCATCCTCATATGAGTTTTCAGAGGATGACTTGTCTGTTCCATCTCCAGATCCAAGGAAGGATTCTTCTGGATCCCCTCTGGATGATACAGTCTTTTTAGATGTGATGAGGCACATTCAATTCCTCAATCAATGGGAAAACTGAAGACTTAGACGCCGCCGAAAGACATTAGCTGGCAAAATTCTTAGAGGCCAATGACCCAAAACCTTTAGTCATTCCATGTTTACTGGAGCCATTACAGGATGTCTCAAAACTAGCCTGGAAGCATCCTTCCACAACCGCGGTAGTCCCAAAGAAGGCTGATCGCTTGTACAGGCCCCCCTGGGGAAAAGCCTCATCTGAGTGAACAGCTGAAAGCTGACTCAATAGTTCTTACAGCTGCACATGGAAGGGCTCAACAGCCAAAACATATGAGTTCCCAGCCACTGGGCAGAGTCCAAAAGGATAGATCAGTTTGGATGCAAAATATATTCGTTGGCCACTTGCACAGTCCGGTCACTGAACTTTCTGGCTCATATGGTAATGTAACAGAAATTGCTTTGGAATAAGGCGATGGATCTGGCTAGGACGCAGGCAGCCTGACTCCACCACCAAATCAGAGCTCCTAGGTGTCCTACAGTCTGGTGCAGACGTTGGAAAACACGTCCTCAGATGCTTGCATGATTCCGCAGACACGCAGCCAGGGCAGCTGCCACAGGGATATGCCTTCGGCGCTACTCCTGGTTACCAGTACGGGTTTCCAACAGGATTTGCAGGATGCCATCCTGGATGCCCCTTTTCAGGAATCAGTTCTTTTCAGCCAGGAGACAGAAAAGATGATTACCAACTTGCAATGGGGGGAGCTGTTTCTGAAGTCCCACAAGTGGTACAAATCAGAGCCAATTCCTTACAGACACTGGCCCTTTCATAGGCAGCAAAGCTAACAAGGAGAAAGACAACAGCATAGAGGAGGGTTCAGAAGAAAGACCCCCTCCTCCCCCTGGCAGCAGGGGCACAGGGCCCAAGAAATGCGAAATCTACAAGAGCTCCCCTGCCCACTCCAACTGCATCTGCATGATTCTCTACCTGCTCCGTCACCCCCCACAGAGCTACAGGGGGACACAGTAAGAGGGCGATTCTCCCTTTACCTCACTGGTTGGTCCAACATCATGATAGACCAGTGGGTACTCCAGGTGATAGAAAGGGGCGTTCACACAAATTCCTCCAGACAACCCACTGATCTCTACTCATTGCTCCCCATCCCATGCAGGCTTCATTCGGACAGATTCGACAAAACCCCCTCAATACCTCCCAGCTCGCTCTAACAAACAAACTGGGCACCCTCATTGAACAGGTCTCCTGCTTTAAATATCTTGGCATCACTCTTGACACATCCCTTACATACCATCAACATATTAAGCTTCTCTCCACCTCTATCAATACCTGTATTGGCATCCTCTACGGACATAAACATTGCCTCCCCCCTCAGGCCCTTAGGCTAGCAGTTACTAGCTCAGTCCTTTCGTTGATTGATTATGGTATAACTATTTATGGTTCGGCAGACCAATCCGCACTAAACAGCATCAGGACAGCACTCAATAAAGCCTGCCGCTTGGTCACTAGTAGCCCTAGACAGACGCATACCTGCTTGCTCTACTCACAAGTGGGCTGGCTTACCTTTGACAGGAGGCTTAAATATCACACCTGTCTACAAGCCAAAAGATCTGATGAAACTCACACCAACGGATTACACGCCTCATCCAACTGGCCCTAGCCAAGGAGCACCCAGGGCGGCTGGCGGAACCACCTTCAAAGTCCCCACTGTAGGACCTCGCTTGGACAAAGATCCTTCCGGTATTGTGCTCCCCTCCGGCTTAACAACATACTGTCTTCCATCCTACTGGCCCCCACCCTAAGTCAATTCAAATCTGGGACCAAGTTTTTTCTTCTCAACACTGTGACCTGCAAATGTTCCCCTTCTTTCCCCTGTACTGGCTGACCAAGTGGGGGTCACCTCAACCGGCTCGATATTCTCAACCGCCATATTTCATTTACTGACACCGGGCTCTAACCCTATCCTCTATTGTTGAACATGGTAATGTACTGTTGGAAGCCCCTAAACAGCCGGCCTCTATAGTGTAAACCAATGATTTCCTATCTGACGAATGGCATTTAACAAATTGCTATGATGTTAATCTCTGTCGTATTGTAATGTCTCTGGTTTGTTGAATCTTTAGCACTCTGTTACGTTGTTATGTCCTGTCCAGAATGACGTGGAGCCTTTGCAAAGGAGTCCTTGACCCAAAGGTTGTAATTCCGAAATGTTCAATAAATAAATAAGTAAAATAGAGATTCAGGCCCTGCTAAGCAAAAGGGTGATCCATGCAGTTCCACCGAGCGAAAGAGGGAGAGGGTATTACTCTTTTTTTTTTTTCTAGTGCCAAAGAAGACTAGAGGCCTTCATCCCATCCTGGACGTAAGCCAACCAAACCTTTTTATCGAATACAAGAGGTTCAGGATGGTGACCCTGCCCGGGCTGTTGCCCATGCTTCTTCAGGGGGACTGGCTGTGCCCCCTGGACATGCAGGAGGCATATATGCATATAGATATCCTGCCATCCCACTTAAAGTACCTTCACTTCACCTTACAGGGAGAGCATTACCAATTTTGAGTGCTGCTGTTTGGCCTGTCCTCTGCACCTCGGGTATTCACCAAATGCCTGTCTGTGGTGGCCGCAGCTCTCAGGAAGCAGGGACATTTAGTTTATCCCTACCTGGATGACTGGCTCCTAACAGCCCCCACAAGAGAGCAACTGTGGAACACATTGGAAAGTATTTTCCATCTATTCCAAGACTTGGGGGTCACAAAATCTTCCCAAGTCATCCCCCTGGCCCAGTCAGAGACTACAATACAGTACATAGGAGCCTTCTGGGACACCCACCGGGGAGAGCCTTTCTCCCCTCAGACAGGGCAGACCACCTTTGGGCGCTGTCTTGGAGACTTGTCTCCACAAACCAGGTCCCAGCCAGAATGGTGCTACAGCTCTTAAGTCATATGGCAGCCACCACTGTGACAGTGCCCTTAGCCCAACTCCATATGAGAATTCTTCAGTGGCATCTCAGAGTACTGTGGGATCAGCGTTGGGATGATTTTGAGCAGCAAGTCTGCATCTCCAATGCAGTGCATCAGGACATTGAATGGTGGCTCACCCCTTCCCGTCTGGAGACTGGAGCCCCACATCGCAGTCCCAGTCCTTAGCAGATCCTAACAATGGACGTCTTGGGGCTGGGGTGGGGTGTGCATTTGAAAGACAACCAGACAAGAGGGACGTGGTCTCCTTGGAACACAGCCTACACATAAATGTGTTAGAAATGAGAGACATTCTGTATGCTTTACAGATATTCCAGATGGTCCTCCCTCCAGGTCCCTTACTGATCCTGACAGACAACATGCCAATAGTCTTTTTCCTCAACGTGCAAGGGGGGCACACACTCCTACCCCCTATGCAGAGAGGCTATGAGAGTTTGGTACTGGGCAGTGGAGCACAATCTGGAAAGCACAGCAGTTCATGTTCCAGGAGTTCAAAACACCTTGGCCGACAGCCTCAGCTGTTCTCAGTCATGGGCTCATGAATGGGAGCTATTACAGGATGTAGTAGACAACCTTTTCGGAAGGTGGGGTGTTCCAGAATTGGACCTCTTTGCGTCCCCGCTCAACGTCAGACTGCCCAGTTTCTGCTCGCTAGATCCAGGGCCTGGTGTTTTTTTGGTGAGACGCATTGTCCCTCTCTTGGACAGGGAAGTTCCTTTATGCCTTCCCTCCTTTCCCACTGCTCCAGAGAGTTCTGCTCTAGCTACAAGCGGAGCGAGCAGACATGATTCTGATAGCACCATTCTGTCCCAGGCAGATCTGGTTCCCATCGCTCCAGCAACTGGCAATAGAACCTCCAATTCCGCTTCCCCTGTCCTCTCACTTACTGTCCCAGGAACAGGGTACTCTCCTTCACCTGAACCTCAAGTCTCTGAATCTATATGCTTGGCTCCTGCAGACTTGGTCAAGGTTCGGTATGGAGTGTCTCTAAGAGTAGCAGAGGTCTTGGTGGCAGCGAGGAAACCATCAACCAGAGCCACCTATACCACGAAATGGAAACACTTCTGTTTTGGGGCATCTGCCCATCATCTCGACCCATTTACCTGCCCAGTGAACTTGATACTGGAGTACCCACTTTCCCTGTCAGATGCTGGTCTTAGCTATTCGTCCCTTAAGGTACACCTTTCTGCCTTATCAGCTTATCATTTACTAGTGGATGGCAAGACCTTGGCGCAAATGGGTCTGTCCCGCACCTTTCTGCTGGGCATGTTGCATATTAAACCACCCATTCGGGACCGGAATCCCCATGGGACTTATTTATGTTGGAGAAACTCACATTGCCTCCCTTCGAACCAGCCAGGAGTTGCAAGCTACGCCTCCTGTCATGGAAGGTGTTATTTTTAGTTGCTATTACTTCAGCCTGGAGGATTTCCGAGCTTCAGGCTCTTATGTGTAAGGAGCCCTATTTGATTTTTCAGAGGGATAAGGTGTCTTGCACTAATCCAGAGTTTCTTCCAAAGGCAGTGCCTGAGTTCACTCTCAACCAAGACATTAACTTGCCAGTTTAGTACCCGGAGTATTCAAATCGAGGGGAGGCCTTGTTGCATACTCTGGATATTCACAGAGTTCTTTGTTTTTACTAGGAAAACAGGACTGTTGTTTGTTTCTTTCGTCCCTAGAATGATTGGGGTGCCAGTGACTAAACAGACACTATCCAAATGGTTGATCAACTGCATAGTTTTCTGTCACCGGAAGTACAACAAACCCTTACCGGGCTCGGTTAAGGGTCATTCCATGAGAGGAGTTGCCATTTCTTTCGCCTCTCTTTGAAATGTGTCTGCAGAGGATCTCTGTGCTGCTGCCACCTGGAGTTCTGTCCATACTTTCATTAAATACTACAGTCTGGACATCGCTTCTAGAAGGAGGGCGGGTTTCTGCCTTGCTGTTCTCCAAGGATTGCTGTCTTAGAAGACTGGTTGGATACCTGTTACCATGGCCTATCTGACCAGAGTCATATCCTTGTACTTGGGACTCAGTCCTGATGGTTATTACCTGCTGCAAGAGCTCCCTCTTGAAGTGAGATAGTGCAGTTATGTAAGAACTTACCATAACAGTAGATCTTCGAGAGGAGCTCTTGCAGCAGGTATGCTATCCCTCCCTCCATCCCTCTTGGATTTGTATTTCATTTTGTTTTTCTCCCTTTGAGATGTTTGAACCTCCTCAGTTCCCCATCCTTTATGCTAGCCGGGTCTCTGGCGGGCGATCTGAGGTGGTGCCGGGGAACCCCCCCTTTATACCATTGGTGACGGGGGCAGTGAAGACGTCAGGGGGTAGTCTCCCGCCTTCGACTGCTAGCTAGAAAGTGTTCCATAGGTTCCTAGTGCCTGGCAGCATAGTCCTGATGGTTATCACCTGCTGCAAGAGCTCCTCTCGAAGATCTACTGTTACAGTAAGTTCTTATGTAACTTTACTTTTCAATGCAAAAAAGTGCACTAAAGAAACCCAGGGGCAGAGCACAAGGCGAGGAGAATGGTATTGATGACCACAAAACAGGAAAGGGACCTGGGGCAGTCATATTTGATGACCTAAAGGTGGCCAAACAGTGAGACAAGTCAGTGAGGAGAGCCAGTGGGATGCCGGGGTGCATAAATAGGGGTATCACCAGCAGAAAAAGGGAGGTGATGATTCAGCTGTATAAATCACTGGTGAGACCTCACCAAGAGTACTGTGTCCAGTTCTGGAGACCACATCTCAGAAGGACAGAGACAAAGTAGAGGTGGTCCAGAGGAGAGCAACTAAAATGGTAAAGGGTCTGCATCAAAAGCCGTATAAGGAAGGACTGCAGGACCTCCATGTGTACAGACTGGAGAAGGGGGGGGGGGTATGACAGAGGCTTTCAGATACCTCACAAGTATAAATAAGGTTCAAGAACAAAGCCTCTTTCAGAGCAAAAGATGTTCAAGAAAAAAAAAATTACCTTAGTAATCTTGTTTCTTCCAAGGTATTCTTCAGTATTCATAACTCTTGCAGTCAGCCTTCAGAGTAGAACTGCCCGGAGAATGGAACAGTATGTAAATGATGGAACTCATTGGCTCGTGCCACTATTCGACTGCTGCCCTTAGTAACTGCTGCGTTCTGTAGTACCTCAGATTTTATGGTAAGCCTGCAAGGAGAGATCCACCTTAATTTATACTAACAACTAATCATATGTCAGGAACAGCTGCTGTCTAGCCTGCCTGTGGCTTTTAGTGCGAGTCATGTAGTAGCTCAAAGCCCTCTTGACATCAAGGCTATGAAGTCTGCGTTCCCCTGAGCTGGAATGCTCCATGAAAAAGACAGGTAAGGTGATGGACTGATTTTAAGTGGAAGTCAGAAACCACCTTTGCTAGAAACTTCCTGTTGGTTCTAAGCACTACCTTGTCCCTGTGGATGGAAATGTAGTCCTGCTCTATGTACAAGGCCTGAAGTTCACTAATTCTTCTGGCTGAAGTGATAGCCGCCAAGAACACTGTTTTCCAGGTAACGTATTTCAAGAGAGCTGTGGCCATTGGCTCGAATGGTGGACCCATGAGCTTAGCAATGCATACATTAAGATCCCATGCAGGCACCAGTTCCCTATGAGGGAGTGCAGTTGAGCTAATCCCTTGAAAAATGTATTAAAAATGAGATTGAAAGTTAGGGATACTTCCTTCCCGGCTGAGATGTATGCTGAAACAGATGCCAAATGCACCTTCAGAGTAGTGGGTTGCAAACCCAAGGAGTGCAGGTGGATAAGATAATCCAGCAATGCTAGTACCCTGCCTGTATTATATTATCAGAACACCATATGGCAAATCGATTCCACTTAGAAGCGTAGATCTTCTTAGTGCAGGGTTTCCTGTACTCCTTCAGAACATTTAGGACACTTTCAGAGAGATTGAAGCCTGCATACTCTAGTCCTCAAGAGCCAGGCCTTGAGCTTGAGGGATCTGAGGTTCGGGTACAGCATCCTCCCCTGGGAGAAGGATAACCGGTTGTGCCTCTGAGGGAGGTGTATTGGTGATGCCACAGACATGGAGAGCAGCAGAGAGTACCATGGCTGCCTGACCCAGTCTGGTGCTATCAAGATCAGTGATTCTGGCTGGGATCTGAGCTTGATTAGAACTCTCAGAATCTGAGGAAAAGGAGGGAAGGCATACAGCTGCTTCCCTGACCAATCCAGAGTCAGGGCATCCAGAAGTATTGTGCCCCTGGCTGGTGGTCTGCAACAAAACTGTGGCAGCTAGTGGTTTAAGTGGGATGCAAAGAGATCCATCTCTGGGGTGCCCCACCTCCAGTACCTGTTTGTTGAGAGTCCATTCGTGATGATCCTGATTGATTCGACTTAAAACATCTGCCAGGATATTGTCCTTGCCTGGCAGATGGATAGCCACTGGGGAGGCCCGACGTGAGTGGACCAGAGACTACACCTTCATTGCCTCCGTGCACAAAGAGCTGGACCTTGTTCCTCCCTGTTTATGTAGTACATGGTGGTGGTATTGTCTGTTCTGACCTGTACCACCTTTCTCTGAATCAAGGATGCAAAGGCCTGTAGAGCTAGGAACACTGCCCTGAGTTCCAGCAAATTTATGTACTGGAGTGATTTTGCACTTGACCAAGTGCTGTGTATGGTGTGTGCCCCCAGATGAGCTCCCCAACCTAATAGGGAAGCATCTGTACTGAAGGTTGCTGATGGTGGCTCTTGCTGGAAAGGGACTCCCACTCTGAGGTTGTCCCTTACTTGCCACTATTGAAGTGCCTTTATCAGAGTCTTTGTTACAGGTATCAGCTTTTCCAGTGAGTCCCTTCTTTGGTACCAATGTGCCCTGAGGTGGAACTGAATGTCCCTCATCTGGAACCTGGCTCCTAAGACTGCACCTGGTGATGCATCCATATGGCCTAGGAGCTGCAGGAACTGCCTTGCTGGCTTTGACCTGTGCAGTGTGAAAGAACTTGTTATCTAAAGGATGTTCAAACAACATGAAGTCTTGCTATATTATGACATGTGCAGTTTGTCCCAGCCTTAGAACTGCTCCGGAGGTGAAAGAGTTAACTTCCATGCCAGGCATGGAATCTTGAGCTCGAGCTCGGTTGAAAAAACTCTGTCTGTTGATCTGCAAACTGAAACTGTCAGATTCTTTACTCCGCCTCACTGAACAGTCGCTCTGGAGATTCCTCCTACTGCTCGGTTCATTTCTCGGTTAAAAACGTGTTATTCTCGGTTTGTTTAAACTGCAATTATATTTATTTTAACCGCAAACCGGTTGGTTCAAGCTCTGTCTGTGGCATCGTAAGTAATAGATAGGTTTTACTTTCTCTGTGTGGAACTTGCAAACTTTGTCATCGGTTCGGTTTGAACCGATCAGGTTGTTGTTAAAACTTACCAAATTACATTTAGAGTGCGGTTCCCGGGTCTTATCGGTTCTAAAAAAAACGGATTTCATTACGGTTTTTTCCACGACCCGTGACACGGTTGGGAACCAATAAGGGTGTCTTGCTTGGCGTTTTGCCGGAAAAGCTGGCATTATGTCTGAGAAACCCAAAAGAAAAACCGGGCCCACTGGGTTTCAACACTGTAGTGTCTGTGGGGAAGCCTTTGCCAAGGCTGACCCACACACCATATGTGTTATTATCTGGGTTTGACCACCTCAATGCAGACTGCCAGATTTGCAAGAATTTCCTTGCAGCTACCCTGGATAAAAGAGTTGGTAGGCTCCGGGGGCGAGGAGGCCAAAGTCCGCTGACCGGATGGCCAGCCGGTTGGGTGCCAACTGAACTGGAGGGAGTGCTTCCCTCTGACCGGCGAGACTTCCTCGGGCAAGCGAAGAGGCTGACTCTGAGGAGCCAGTTCCAGCAAAGAGGACTAGAAAATTAGGGTGTGGAGCCAAAATTTCCTTCTCCAACCGCTGCAGAGATATAAGCGATCCAAATTGTCCAGTTGCTTTCCCCGGTTCCGTCCGAACCGCCACTATCAAGTAAACGGTCGGTTCGGTCGGTTCCACCGGTTCAAGAATATGATATAGAGGAATTTTATGAACCGGTGGAGGGGGAGAAGGATTATGAAGAGTGTGAATGTGATTTTGAAAGTCTGGATGTGCCCATTGAACTGGACATCTCCCCAGACAGACCTTCAGGAGTGTCTCCCCCTAGGCTTTCTGAGTCCCCTTCTCATTTTCTGTTTTATAAGAAAAGTTGCTGAAACCCTCCAGCTCCCTTTGGAAGAAGCTGTGGATGAACAGGAGGAGCCTGACTATGTGGAAATGATGGATATCCCGAGTCCAGGAGATTGTCTATTCCTTTACATAAATCCTTTAGAAACAGACAATAAAAATTTTAAAAGCTCCTAATTCTTTACCTCCTGTGGATAAAAGATGGACAGGAGGTACACTTTGTCAGCCCTGATACGGAGTTCCTTTCACAACAATGCAGCCATGTTGGGGTAGTGCAGGCTGCAGCCTGTGATAAGGCAAATATTCCCTTGGCTTCACAACCCTGACAAGGACTCCAGGAGGATTGATGCCATGGCAAAGAAACAATACATGGCAGCATCCTTGGGACTCAGACAGGCAAATTATGTGGCCTATATTGCAAGATACCAGAAATCCAGATGGGATACTGTTATGGCTTTAGCGAAACAGGTCCCTGGCCAGCTTGCCAAGGAGCTGGAACAGGTGGCTGCTGATGGTATTGAGGCATCCAAGGTGCAATTCCATGCTGCAGTGGACTCTAATGATGTATCTTCAAGAGTCATGGCTACATCTGTGGCTTTTCGTAGAATGGCTTGGCTCAGGTGTACTACTAGCCTGTCACAGGATACCCAGGCTAAGGCCATGGATTTTCCTGTTGTGGGTAATTCTCTGTTTGGGGAGCAGACAGAGAATTACATGAAGAAAATGAATGAGTATAGGACCACTTATAGGAGTGCACAGGCCAAGGAGAGGCAAGCCACTCCTCAGAGGCAGCCTTCCAGGGGCAGGGGCAGGCCTTTTTAGCAAGCCCAGGCCTACTCTTCAGCTTATGCCCAGAGGGGGTTCTTCAGAGGGAGAGGCAGACGGGCTACGAGCAGGCCTGCTCCCACCCCTCACCCTAAAGCCCCTGCCAAACAGGCACCCTAATGGGATGCCCAGGGCCGATTCTCCATTACATGTAGGGGGCAGGCTGGCTTACTTCGTCCAGGACTGGGAGTCTTTAACATCAGACAAGTGGGTCCAGGAAGTAGTAAGCCAGGGACTGGTTCTCAGCTTCAAAAAATTTCCAAAGATGAGAGACAGATCTTTTCCACCTGCAAATCCATTAGAGGCTCTTGCTTTAGAATCAGAAGTCTCAACCCTCCTGGCTCTCAGAGCTGTGGAAAGGGTTCCTCCTCTACACCAGGGCAAAGGACTGTACTCCAGGTACTTCCTTACACCAAAAAAGACAGGAGAATGGCGGCCCATCCTGGATCTAAGATACCTAAATAAGCACCTTTTAAAACCAAAATTCAAAATGGTGACTCTGGGAATGATTTTACCCTCCCTAAGGCCAGGGGACTGGCTAGCGTCCCTGGACCTCAAGGATGCCTACTTCCATGTTCTCATCAGAACTCCCAAGAAGTACCTCAGATTCGAACTGCCCTCAGGCCATTACCAGTTCAGAGCAATGCCCTTTGGCCTTACCTCTGCCCCAAGGGTATTCACAAAATGCCTGGCAGTAGCAGTTGCTCACTTAAGAAGGCAAAAGATTGCCATCTTTCCTTACTGGACGACTGGCTCATAGTGGGTCAGTCTCCAGACCAAGTCAAATCACACCTTCAGGTTACCCAGCAGCTGCTTACATCTCTAGGTTTTCTTCTCAGTCTCCCAAAGTCCGTTCTAGAGCCTGTTCAGCTACTCACCTTCATAGGCGCAGAACTGGACACAAAGCAGGCCAGAGCTTTCCTTTCTCTAGAAAGAGTAAAGACCCTGGTGGCTGTGGCCTCCTCCTTCACTCTGCAAGTCTCTCGACCAGCAAGGCACTTTCTACAGCTCCTTGGACACATGGCTGCCTCCACAGCTGTAGTGCAAGGAGCAAGATTTCAGATGAGAGATGAGAGCCTTCTGGTCTCAAAGGAGAGATCCCCTAACCAAATTGATCCCAGTAACTCGAACCCTGATCCAGGTCCTGCAGTGGTGGCGGGATCTGAGCAGTCTGAGACAGGGGGTTCCTTTCATCCCTCAATCTTACTCCTTGACCCTTACTACAGATGCGTCCCTCTTTGGATGGGGAGCTCACATGGGCGACCTCACCACTCAGGGATTGTGGTCCCCTCAGGAATCTCTGCTCCACATCAATCTGTTGGAACTCAGAGCTGTTTTTCTAGATCTTCAGGTTTTTTCTGCATCTGTTCAGAACAAAGTGGTACAGGTCAGAACAGACAACACCACTACAATGTGGTACATCAACAAGCAAGGGGCACTCGGTCTTGACCTTGTGCACCGAGGCAATGAGTGTGGTCTCTGGCTTATTCCCTGAACACCTCCCTCATAGCAGTTCACCTCCCAGGCAAGGACAATGTCCTGGCAGATGCTCTCAGCAGGATTTCCCAGGGCCATCACGAATGGTCACTGGATCCCCTAGTACTGGGGTTAGTATTTGCCAGGTGGGGCACCCCTCAGATAGATCTTTTTGCAGCCCCAGACAATCACCAACTTCCGCTTTTTTGTTGCAGGCCCCCAGTGTTGGGCTCAGTCCCTCTGGATGCCTTCCTTCTCGATTGGGAAGGGAAGTTCCTCTGTGCCTTTCCCCCCTTCCCTCTCTTGTTCAAGGTGCTAGTCAAAGTCAGATCTCAACCTTGCAAGATGATTCTGATTGCTCCAGATTGGGCCAGACAGCCCTGGTATCCACTCCTTCTGTCCTTAGCAGTCCATCTTCCCCTGTGTCTCCCCAGGAACCACAATTTGTTAACCTGTGCCCAGGGGAGAGTTTGGTATCAGAATCTCAAATCCCTCAACCTCAAGGCCTGGCTCTTGAGGAGTTAGGTTGCTGACCTACACCTTTCTCAAGGTGTACTCGAAATCTTGAAAGCTTCTAGGAAGCCTTCCACCAGGGCTACTTATAATTCTGAATGGCAAAGGTTTTCCATATGGTGCTCTGGGAAGCATATTTCCCCAGAATCTGCTGATTTGCCCACAGTCTTGGACTATATGGTCCATCTAAATACTTTGGGGCTGAGGCCAGCTACTCTGAAAGTGCATTTGGCAGCTGTCTCTGCTTTTATTTCAGCATTATTATGACCTCCCCCCCTGCCTGCCCCTCTCAGAACCTCTGCTCTTGGGATGTGGGTGGGCAGTGCAGTGTTGGCACTTAAAGATGCCCACCTTGTGTTTTTCACCCCTCCTTTTTGGGGTGTTTGGGTGTTGTATTTTATTTTATTTTCTGGGTCCCCTGACTTGAGTCTTGGTTTTGGGACCAGAAAAATGTGTTAATATTTTAGTAGCCAGTTGGCTAGTGTAGGTTTACAGCTTCCACACTGAACCTTAGTGAGTTTTTGCTCGTAAAGATCTGACAGTTTCAGTTTGAAGATCAACAGACAGAGTTTCTTCAACCGAGCTCGCGCTCAAGATTCCATGCCTGGCATGGAAGTTAACTCTTTCACCTCCGGAGCAGTTCTAAGGCTGGGACAAACTGCATATGTCATAATATAGCAAGACTCCATTAGAAGAAACAACATTACTAAGGTGAGTATTTTTTTCTTGTTTACCCTGTCCTCGGGTAAAAATGCCCTTCCCTTCAGTGTGTCTAATTTAGTTGGATCTTATTTATGTCACTCTTTACCATTCTTCACTATTGGGTACTCTCGGAGCCAGAACCAGCGGGAGACTCTTTTTTTTATGGGTAGACTGATAGGAGCGGCACCGCCTTGAGGCCGATGTTCCAAGTGGCACTTTCGAGGGCTGGCAGTTAGCCGCCGTCTATTTCGCCCCAGCCGTTCTTTCTCTCCCCCAGTGTGGATCCTGCATGTGAGAATGTAACTTGTGGCCTAGTCCGTCATATTTGACCTATTTCTATTGCCTCGGTTCTACTCGCCTACTCAACATTGCTTCAAAATACTGGTAAGATCTTTCCTTTTTATAAGCGGCGTTGAGTACTGTGTTTATTACTTTTCTGTTCAGTCATGTCTCGTCCGGTGGGGAAGAAGACGTCGAAGACAGGGTGGCCCCCTATGCGTCGGTGCCCCTGTAGCCGCCTTTATTCTGTAACGGACCAGCATGACTGCTGCCTTTCCTGCCTCGGCACCAAACATGATATGGAGAACTGCAACATTTGTTTCTCCATGAACCGCCGTGTGATTGAGAACCGCGCATTGAAGGTCGGATGTGCACCACAGACTTTCGGAGGTCGAATTCTCAGTCGCCAGGCCAAAGCCATTATTCTCAGCCATTCCTCTGGGTCCCCTCCTGGTCCTATACGGCCCATGGAGGAGGCCTCTTCTAGCCTTGCCGCTGCGGGGGTTTCCTCCGCGGTGCAGGAGGCCCAGGCTGACCCCTTGGGAGTCAGTTGGGAGGCACTGCATCGGCAGTCACTACTTCGGTGGCGAAGGCTCCCTCGGTGTTGTGTTCTGGGTCCTTTGGGACCGGGCCGGCACCGTCCTCGGCGCCATCTCGTGGCACCCCTCTTGGTTCCGGCACCGCGAGCGGCGCCATGGGCTTTGAGTGCAGCACCGCAGTCAGCGTCAGACCTGCTCGCGGCGCCACCTTCATCTCCAATGCTGTTCGTGGTGTCAGGGTTCTCGGCGGCATCGGGTTAGGTGATCTGGATGTTTCTGGGCCTGGTTCTGGTACCAGCGAGCGGCGCCAGGGATGGGGTCAGCGCCGCAGTAGGGGTTGATCCTGTTTTGGGAGCCACTTGCAGCTCTGGAGTATTGTGCGGGACCACGCCTGGCCTCTGTGCTGCTTGCAGGCGCGGGGTGGGTAATCTGGTCGAGCTCGGTGTCGCATTGGGTTTGCCACTGCGGCACGAGAGCCGGAGACCGCCGGGTAGCGCCAGACTCCAGCACCGGCATGGGACTGTGCCTTCTGCGCTGGAGGCATTGGAATCCCAGGGTGCCAGGCCTTGGGGTCCGGGAACTGGAGGGGTCCGTGGGGTTGTCTGGCATCGGACCTCAGAGCCTGCCTCTTCGTAGGCGGATTCTGGGTCTGATCCAGAATGGCTCCTGGAGTCTTCAGA
This sequence comes from Neoceratodus forsteri, assembly GCA_016271365.2. NCBI lineage: Eukaryota > Metazoa > Chordata > Ceratodontiformes > Ceratodontidae > Neoceratodus > Neoceratodus forsteri. Next base: position 897,544,558 of record CM028136.1, read on the forward strand.
TGCCTTTGTCTCCAGCACCTCCGCCCCCACTCAGCCTCCCTCTGGGACTCGGCTCTCGCTGGTGGACCTCAGGGTCAGGGGGTCTGACCAGCCAGCGGTGGTCCTGTGACTACTGCTGCGCAGGCTGGGATCACTAGCATGACTGTTTCCCCAGTTGGGGTACCCCCCTCCCTGGTGTGTTGGGACAGCTCAAGTTTGGAGTAGCCCAGGGCGCATCAGGAGGGGGAGGGTACGATTCCCTTGGTGGACTCCTCGGAGACTGCTTGGAGGTGCCAGCTACCTAGGTTGGTGGGTGAGGACGAGGTCCCTCTTTGACTCCGAAGGGTTGAAAGGTAGAGGTGTGGCGCAACAAGACCTTCCTAGAGCCCAGCCAGGTTCTGGTAGGGGCCAAAGCACAGGCCCTCACCTTTTCCTAGAGGAGTCCCCAAGGGGGACTCTTACTTCTGAGGTCAGGGGCCGTCCTTCTGGACTCACACGGTCCCGGTTACCTCACGGGGGTATTTCTTCCTTTGGTCACCGCTCTGACTGTTCTGACCCGGTTGAATGGCTGTTAACTGCAGCGGCCTTTGGGTCCCCCTCCTTGCAGAGGGTTTCCTGTTGGCCCCCTTGCCCTGACAGAGACCGTTTTCCTGTTGCCAGGAGTCTGTCCCCCGAACCTCTGTCTCCTTCCCTGGTGGTCCCAGGTATTCCTGGTCCTCGTGGACCTCTTACCTGGGAACAGTTCAGAGGTTCGGCTGCACATTTTCCCACCTGCCTCCATGCCCTAGTTCACCACGTTCCCATGCAGCTGGACTCTGAACCTGGGAGCTCATCTTCCTCTTCTTCTCCCTCTACTGAGGGAGAGGAACCTTCGGTCCACATCTCCCCAGCGTCTCATCTGTCCTCTTATCAGCGTTTCCTTGTGAGGATGCTGGACAAGCTTCACCTGACCCCGGTCCCAATCAGCAATCCCAAGCATGTGGCACACGCCTTTTTAGGCGAATACAGTGCAGCCCACCTGGTGGCTCCAGCCTGGCCTATTCCTTTTTAGGAAGCATCACATCGGCTCTGGCTACATCCCTTTTCCACAGTACCAGCCCCAAGGGACCTACGCCAGCGATATTGTGCTCCCCCTGGGTCTCCAGGTTCTCTGCCTCATCCCCCTTCAGGATTGACCTCCCTGGACACCCCCTCAGGGCCTTGGCCTTTTACCGTGACCGCCCTCCAGATTTGGACTCTGCAGATTTCGACTTCTGGGGGAGACAAGTGTTCTACTCAGCATGGATCTCTCTGTCAATTGCAGCACATCAGGCCCACTATGCAGCCTATGACAGGTTTTTGTGGTCCAGGCTAGGACGACTCCTGGCATTGATGCCTGATTCGGAGGAAACCAGGCAAGTCATTGCCCTCACTGTGCAGGGCATGGAGCTAGCAAGGCACCAAGTAAGGGCATCTTATGATGCCAATGAGGTAGCATTCAGAGTGGTAGGGACAGCAGTCTACCTTCGGCGGAAGGCATGGCTTCGCCTGTCACCCCTGGCCCGGCTTAGGGTGATTTACTCTACCGACCGGAGAACCCACCTCTTCTCCTGACGGGTGAGATGGCGGCTCGCAGGGCGCCTTCCTTCCCCCACTGGGGGATTCCCATCTCACCCAGACCAGTCTCAGACCTCTTCAGGCCTGTAAGGGTTCTCTCCTGCAGTGTCTCACCCACTGCGGACTAAGGGTTAGGGTGCTTCAGGGTTGCCCTCTCGGAGGCAGCTGACCAATAGTGATGAATGGTGAAGATTGACACAGATAAGATGTGAAAATTACATACCTACCGTCATTGTTGATATTTCTGTGCATCTTCATCATTCATCACTAAATCCCACCCTCCTTTCCCCTGGAGCCTCAGTCTCTGGACTCCTCCCCTATGCGTCTTCCCTTTCCTCGCTGTCCTCTCCATTGGGTGTAGGTGGGAGAGGACTGTGGAGTCGCACAGGGGTGAATTCTTTAGAGCTTATAAAGGTTGGAGGGGACCTCCCCTTCTATTCTTCCTTCTTAGGGAGTCTCAGAATGAGGGGGCATCCTCTTTTCTCTCCCCCTCCCTTCTCAGTTTTATTATTTATGGGCTTGAAAATTGACCTCGCATATTTTTCCCCCAGCCTTTGGCTGCTAAAAAGTTTTTACCCCCCCCCCTTCTTTTGGGCGGAAGGGGGAGAGTTGAGACACATCCTCAGTCCGCACTTCTTAGTGGTTGGTCTTCAGACCTAGACTGCTTCAAATTCTGTCCTGCAGCTGAACTCTTAGTCCAGATCTGAACTTATCCCTAAAAAGGTTTATGTGTGACTCCGCTTCTGAGGGTGTGCTACTCTTTCTCCCCCCAAGCGCTCCCCTTATTTTCCTTCCCTTGTTCCTTCTCTTCTCCTCCTTTTAGAGATTGGGGCCCCCTTTCCCCAATTTCCTTTTTAAGTCTCCGCTCTGTCGCTTTAGTCGCTTATATCTCCTTTTTGGTTTATTCTTCTTTTCCTTTTATGTATCCCTTAGGCTGTCTTGCCTCAACCCACCCTCCCTTCCTTACACTCTCCGGCGTGTCAGAATTGGGACTGGGACAGAGTTGACAGTGGCTAACTGCCAACCCTCGAGCGCCACATGGAACGTCGGCCTCGAGGGTGGCGCCGGCCCCACAACTGCTCTGTCCATGAAAACAAGTCTCCCACGGGGTCCTGGCTCTGGCACAGTACCCAATAGTGATGAATGGTGAAGATACATAAAAAGATCAACAGTTACGGTAGGTACATAATTTTCATTTTTTTGTTGACCTGGTAAGTGCACTAGACAAATTCTGCCTATTTTCAGGCATGACCTGGGGAAGGGGGATACAGATGAGTGCCAACTGACCTTGAACCAGATTAAGCTGTTGGTATTTTTAGTGAATGCCCCTATGAAGTGCAGAACCTGCACTGATTGTAGAACAGATTTCTTTAGGTTTACCAGGAATCCCAGAGACTCTAGCAGGTACTGGGTTATTCTTCGGGACTCTGTCACCTGTTGTGGTGATTTTCCCACTATCAGCCAGTCATCTTAAGTATGGGAAGGCAGTCATTCCCTGCCTTCTTGGATGAGCTACCACCACTGCCAGACACTTTGTGAACGCCCTTTGGGCCCAAGTGAGGCCAAATGGCATTGCTGTGAACTGGTAGTGACCTGATGGGAACCTGAACCTGAGGTATTTTATGTGAGACTCCCGTATGGGGATGTGAAAGTAAGCATCTTTTAAATCTAGCGGTGCCAACCAGTCTCCTTTTTGGAGGACTGGCAGAATCACTCCCAAGCCTTTTGAATTGTGGCTTTGCCAAGTGTCTGCTTAGTAACCTTAGGTCTAGAATAGGCCGCCATTCCCCATTCTTCTTTGTGGTGAGGAAGTATCTTGAGTAGAAACCTTTCCCTTTCTGTTGTGAGGGGACAGGTCCCACTGCCTTTAACAGTAGTAGATTTGCCACTTCCTCTTCTAGAAGCTTCCTCTCCGAGTTTGAAGCTGGTCTGAACACTCTTATTCTTAATGATTGGAAGGATTTGAAACTGAGGGACAAACCCTGACTCACTACCTCCAGGACCCACTTGTCTGTGGTAATGTTTTTCCAAGCCTGGAAGTAGTGGGCCAGCCTGCCCCTTACTGGAATGTGGGAGGCAGCCTTGGCAGTTAGATCAGGGGTTCTGCTTAGACTGTGGTTGGGCCTGGCTAGTCTGTGACCCATGCCTTGACCCCCTTCTGCCTCTTCCCCTGAAGTACCCTCTCTGCTGAGGGTACTGCTGGACAGCCTGTGCTTGGAAGAAAGGCCTGGTATAACCAGCCCTACCCTTACTTCCCCTGCCGTAAGACCTGCTGGAAGGTGGAGGTTTCTCGTTGGCTGAATTGCTTTAATAGGTGGCTGTGTACTCATCCACCTTCTTCATGTAGGCTTTTGTCTTGTTCCCAAACAGAGAGTTATTCTCCACTGAGAAATCCATGGCCTTTGTCTGAGTATCCTGTGTGAGACTGGTGGCTCTGAGTCATGAAAATTTCCCGTGAGCCACTGTGAGAGCCATCCACCTGGCAGCAGTATCATTAGCATCTGCTGCCATTTGAAATTGATATTTAGAAGCTTCTAGTCCAGATCTAGCAGTTTCAGCCAGATCAGCTAATAATCCCGAAGGGAGCCTTATCAGCCATGGCCAACAGTGACTGCCACAGAGAATTCTGATACTGGGCAGCATATATAATTAGCTTGCCTAATAGATAAAAGAAGTCAACAGGTGTGGACATTATTGCAGATTTAGTTCACGCCTATAAATTTCTCTCCTTTCAGGAGGTGAGGGCGTTATACTATTGGCCGTCATCCTGTTGTTTTCGATACTTTCAGTTTTCGCATATGCTCCACCAGTTCTTCGATTCTGGCCCCTGGTATAGCCCTTTTGGGAATCTGGTTTTTCACCTAGTTAAAATTGCCCCTATTTCCACTATATATCTTATTACTATCAGTTTCTGAGGGACTGTCTAGCTCAGAAAGCTGGCCATAGGTTCTACTACTGGGATCAAGCCGGCCCAACCAATAATCCCACCTGGAACTGGCCCGAAATATGGAAACACCTATATAAGTATATCAGATGGGATAGATACCAGTTTATGCAATTCCAGATTTTACATAACCTGTATTACACTCCGGTCAAATTGCATAGGATGGGTAGGCTACCCACCGACACTTGTTCCAGATGTGGTAAGGAACCGGGTTCCTTGTTTCATATCCTCTGGTCTTGTGAAACGGACCCTTTCTGGAGGTCAGTCCAGAAGGAGGCAGTATAGCACAGAGGTTTAAGGCTCTGAGCTGCAAACCTGGGTTTGAATCCCACAGCCCCCACTTGCATACTGTGTGACCCTGAGCAAATCGCTTAACTTCCTTGTGCTCCCAGGTCGCACCTGTAAACAAACTTCAGCTTTGTGAGTCTCTCCTGGTTAAAAAAAAAAAAAAAAAAAACGTCTAAACCCATTGCTTGGATTATCTGAGGCATTCTGTCCCAAAATATGCCTTTTGGGGAAATACACCGGCACCTTGATTGGTAACCAAAGACCACATATGGCCTTGATTTCGGCCTGTGCGAAAAAGTTATCCTTTGGCACTGGCTGGATCAGATCTCTCCTCACTTCCTTGAATGGTATAGGGAAGTGCTGTTTGCCCTACAAGTGGAACATCTTATCGCCAATATGACGGGCAAAAGTCACAAATATCAATACATTTGGGAACCCTTGTGAGTCTTAACAGTATGAGTATTAGACCCTGCTCTTTGATAGGGTCCCTACGCACAACTAGGCAGGTCAACCTGCTTGGGTTCTCCTCCATGGGTACTTCGTGTGTCCTGGCTCGGTTTACGTCTGGTGGCGGGGTGGGGGCTGGGTGAGGGGGTTTACATAAAACGTTCTCTATTCTGGAGTTTGTTCCTTTTTTCGGATTTGTATTTCCAGATTTGTATGCCATCTACAACTTCTTATTTCATTTCCTCAAAGTTTATTCAATTTGGAAAAAAAAAAAAAAGAAGCCAACAGGTAGCCCTTCTTGGCAGTGCTGTCAGTCTTCTTAACTCGTTATCTCCTGGGCGGCCATTTTGTGTCAGATGAACAATGGATAGTTCGGACTTCATATGGAGCTGTTGGAGGTAATGAGCTAGAGTCCTTCTCAGGTGGGTGAGATGCTAAAGGTACTTTTGCCCTATCATAGGCAGCACATCACCCTGATGGTCATGCTGGGTAAACAAGAATTCAGCCCCTTCTCTGTCCAGCTGATACTGCTTAACAGCCCTTTTGTCAAGGGTGGTACAGAGTGTGGTGTTTGCAGCATCTTCAAAATGTCCTTTTTGAAGAATTTGTTCATGGGGAGCAACAGTTTCTTTGTTGGGGTGTCTCAGCGTGTGGGAATAAACTTCAGACGTGGCAAATTTACAGGTTTAAACACGCCGTGGTGTGATATTTATTTTTCAAAAGTTAGAAAAATAAATGAAAAACAATTACAATGAAAATCACTACTTAACATCAGTAGTTTCTCACATTATACAGTCCTCGATTTTTTTAGAGCTCCTAAGACCCTTCTCATCTGCATTCAACAGCTTGTCTGCACAAACAGTAGAACCTCTCTCAGGGCTGAGCCCCACTGGACTGACTGAACTGCGCTCAGTGAAGAGGTTTTATATCTTTTGGTAGGGTCACCTGACTGAGCCCTTTCTGTATTTACATATCTGGACATGTTTCAGAACCAAGGGGGGGTTTGTTTCACGGGACTTCCTCGTACAGTGTACATCTCCACATATATTGACTCTATATCTCTGATCCACAATGACTAAGCAGTTTTACAAAGCATACCATTCAGCCTCATACATAAAACCATATACAGTAACAGGTTTACAGTGTGAATCTGTGAAAATACCTTAAGGATTTCTTATAATTGTACTAATCTTGAAATTTTTATATGGCTGCTGAATCCTTATTTAAAAAGGCTTTATTAACTGTATGTATTCCTATTTAAAATAGCCTTCATGTTTTTTGTACACAAAATGCACTTATAAAATGGGTAGGCTAAATCAGCCAATCAGAGATTAAGCTCACCATGCATGAAATATGTTCCATGCACGGTGAAAAAAAGATGACAGTAAAACGGCTGAAATCATCAAGCATTAGAACGTTGGCATTTAAAAATACCTCCATTTTTGTTTCCATGCTGAATGCTGAACCCGCTTGCTCACTCCCTTCAAAACTCCCACACCCACTCTATAAGTGGAGGAGAACAGAGAGAAACTGTATAGTGGTGTCGGCATGAGGCGCTAGACGCACTTCTGGCCCGCAGCCTGCAAGTGTGTGAGATATATATAGGCCAATTTCGGCCAGACAAGACTTGTCGTTCTGCTGCTATGTTAGTGAAGGGGAAAGCGGCGTGGCTGGCACTGTATTTACCGCCCCCATACGTCACCGAACGGGGCTTTCAGCTATGCGTCTCGTCTTCATTTCTATTTCGTTCATCGCACTTATCTAGAGTTCCCGTACTGCTAAACTCAGTAGAGACCGAGAACAGCTGCCTGCTGTTTCCTCCCCCGTTTCTAATCCCAGACGCAGTTCATCTGTTCCATCTTTTTTCTCGCAGTGGTTTGGCAGTTGTGTGCATATCTCTGAAGTGCTGCTGCTAACTCAAATCCAAAAAACAATGACCTCATGAATATTATGCAAATTACCTTATGAATATTAAAACAATGTCTGCGGAAGGACTATTTTATCATACATTAGCATCATTATATTTCTTTTTAACATACAAACAATATTTCTCTAACTGCACACAGTTAAATAAAGGTAGGATACCATTTTATAAATGCAATAAAACACTCCAGGTATGTGCATGGAACAAATTTTACTGCACGCCAGGGGCTAAAGGCACTCGGCCAAGGCCCCTGGCCATGTGGTATAATCTGTTCCATGCACACCCTGTCGTGTCTTATTGCTTACTTATGCACTTTACACAACACCTCTTTGAGTGTTTGGCATCATTCCAGGGACTGGATGGATGGAAATGGAAAAAGAATGAAAAAAAAAAAAGAACTAGTAGGAAGTTTAGTAGGGAAAGAAAAGAGCTATGCTGGGTGGCCAACCTAGGGTAGGGGGAAAAGAAGAAAAGCAAAGAGAAAAGCATTAACTGTTGCTCAACAGAAGTTTTGGTAGCTAGGAAATAAGGAGATGGAAAAGTGGTCCAACAGTCACAGCCGAGGGTGTAGCCTAACTCCGCCACACACCTCCCTGCTTAAGAAAAAAGTTTTCAAAACTATACTGGTTTTTCAAGAACCCCCTCTCAGTCATAAATATTCTACCAAAACAGTAGAATGGGGGTTGGTTGAAACGTTATCTCACCCACTATGAGAGCTTCACCCCAGGGTCCCTTAATTCAGCTAATTTTAGTGTTGTCCGCCATAAAAAGTTACTGCAATATGACAGTACTTTCACTGCATTACTCTGGGGCTGTCATACAGTTCAACACAGTACTCATCTATGCTGTCAGTTAAATATTTCACTCTTGTTACTACAACTCAGACATTTCATATGTAATATCAGGCGCCCATCACTTGGCATTGTTTCAGAACCCATCACATGGCATCATTTCAGCCCAGTGCATCCATTGTCGTACCTTCATCAGTACATTAAAAAAGAGGAAGTAATACACAGCAGTTTTATGCTGACTTTGAGCTTCCTACATCTAGCTATCAGGGCAGTTGTACAGGCCTGTACCACAACTTTCTCTGGGGTGAGATGTACCCAGCTCTAACCCCATTCTAACACGTTGTTTCCACTCAGGGGCCCAATCATAGGGTCCACCCATACTAGATCCTCCATGACTCTAGGTTCCTCATTTTATATCATACAGTATAGACATTTCTTTTATCTTATACATTTCTTGTGATCATTTCATACATCTCATTTATCCATTTTCCTTTGATATATTTTCTGGTAGACAAGGAACTTTCTCATGCTGAACATCAACCAGCCAGTTCCTAACTCCCAAAACCTTTGGAGTTTCCTTTCAACCCTTATTTGTAACATACCAGGTGTTTCCTTTTATCCCTTATTTGTAACATACCTGGGGTTTCCTTTCAACCCTTATTTATAATATACCAGGGGTTTCCTTTCAACCCTTACACCGTTCTGGTACCCTCAACTGACTGTACTTAGCACCAGCCTAAGCTGTATTCATTTTAAACATTACATATTTCATACATTTCATCCCATATCACCCAGATCCCCCAGACCAATCTAACCCAGTCAGTACTGTAAATACTGTTAATAGTTTCACTTGTAACTGAACAAGCAAAGGTCCCTTAAGCCCCAACGGCTTCTTCTTTCTTGCTTGAAGGTTTCCACCCCAATACATTATCCCTAGCAACAGTCTCACCTGGGATCTCATCATCTTTGTCACTGTCCTGCACCAAGTAACAGCCCGGGAAAATGGGCAACAACAGGATCCCAAAAGTGGCTGTCAACAAAGATTCCATCGGGGGGTCCTCCTTCTCTAGAACCCAAGGATCCTGCTCCTCTCCCTCTGCCACGAAATCCTCCGGTTGAGAACCCTCCATCAGCAACTGGCAGCGGTGTTCCACCTCCATGTTCCATCGAACTCCAGTCCAGGCACTAGCTCCTCTCCAGTCCTCCTCACCTGGGCTCTGGTATGCACACCGGTAAGCCCCTCTTCCTTCAACAGATCCTTGGCATCCACGGGATCCAGTAGGTGTGCCGTTCTGCTCTTTGTCCCTATGTCTGGATACCAGGGCTGGTATTTGGGTACTGGTCTCCCCCCTTGTTTCTCCGGACAACCAGTACTATCCCACTGCTAACACCAAGTCTGTCACAGCGTGTGAGAATAAACTTAAGACGAGGCAAATTTACAGGTCTAAAACACGCCGTGTTATGATATTTATTTTTCAAAAGTTAGAAAAATAATAAATGAAAAAAAAATTACAAAGAAGATCACTACTTAACATCAGTAGTTTCTCACATCTCCTAAGACCCTTCTCATCTGCATTTAACAGCTTGTCTGCGCAAACAGTAGAACCTCTCCTCCTCTCTCAGGACTGAACCCCACTAGACTGACTGAACTGCGGTCTGTGGTGTTGGGTAGCAGGGTTTTAAATAATTGATTAGCACTTTTTTCCTTGGGACAATACTAACTGTACAGAAAGCATTTATATAGGTTTTCTAGAAGTGTTATGTTTGTTAAACACAATGAGGCAAGTGCTATGTATTTTCGCAATGTTTTAGAACTTTTATGAGCAAAACTCTATAATCAATTTTTAGAGTTAAAGAAAACTCTGCGTAGGTAGGGAAAATTGGTAGACTGGGAGGGCCAAGTGGTCTTTATCTGCTGTCAAATTCTATACTTCTGTGTTATCCACACAATCCACCCAGCCTCCTGTGGCACACAGATCCCTGCTTCCAGCATGCAAGATCTGACATCACAGGGCAGAGTTGGGGGGATATACAGCACAGGTGGTGGGAGGAGCTTGGCTTAAAGACTTTCGGCAAATTAGACTGTTCCAGTGGAACTGCTAGAGTGTAGATGTGAACAATGTACTGCTCCCCTGTTACAGATGATTAACCTATTTTCCTTGCCTCCCCATTTTAAGATAGAGTAATTAGGTTACTCAGAATCATTCATGTGTTTTAGAATACACAATTTAAACATGTTATAATTCCTATTATTGGAATGTGCTTCAGATTAGGTCTCTTTAAGATCTACTTGGAATGCTGGGAATCTTGAGACTAGCACAATGTATAATGTATCCTTTGAAAAATACTCCCAAGTTCTGGGGCATCACACATCAGTAGCAGATGATGCACAAGTTTGACTGACTGTTCTAATCCATTAGAAGAAATTATGTTGCTGCCGTAAGTAACTTTTCCGTTTCTCCCAGTGTGGTCCCTGATTTCTCTCCTGTAGGCTCTCGCACGCCCCTCTGCCCATCTGGACACTCTGCAGGCCACTGGATCCTCCCTCCATACCCCCATTACCTCCACTGTCACAGGCCTTCTGTTTATGCTAGCACAGAGGACCCTCAGGATAGGCCTGTTTTGGCATAATGGAGAGTTGGATTGTCAGAGGCCCTTTCAAGTAGGGGCTCAAAAGCTGTCATCTGAGCCACCAGATTGACCTTTTTCTCTGTTACACTTAAAATGTCAATTCCAGATCCTCTGTATAGCTGGAATCATCCAGCTCCCTTCCCCTAGACAGGGCCTGTCCAGCATGGTGTGGTCAACCATCAATGCCACATGCCCATCTGCAGTAGGAGATGCTGCTACAGTGGCATCTCGCTCTATCTCCCTAGGGTCTGAACATCCTGCCTCCTCAGCATCTGCTAGACTCCCTGGGCATATGCTGAGGGTGGCCCTCACCATTTTTCAAGATGTACTTTTTGTCTGTACCCATGTGACCTTGGCACCTCATTCTTGCAGTTTCACCTTAGCCCAACTGTCCATCTGGGACACTCAGCATTCCCCTGGGATTCTCTAGTTATCTCAGTTCACACAATCAGGGGCATCTGATTTATCCAAGCACAGAGACCCCTACTATTACCAAGGTGAAGCAATCTGTTTTTCTTGGCTATGGCTAGAGGGAGGTCCCTGGGTTTCAGAGACTTGCTGGCATGCATCAGAAGGTGGCTGGTGGCCATCCTCTGATGCATGGTGCAGCAGATTTCCCTTTTACTACCGTAACATCCCACTCTTAACAGAATTTGATATACTTCGGTGCTTCTCCAATACATGTGGTCACCAACACTGTCAATGCCTTAGGAGCTCGGTGAGAGCTGACTTGTCTGCTCTCTACTTCTGGAGTGTGGAGACAAACTGTCCCAGACTCCACTGGCCCAGGCTGTCGGGTCGGGCTAGTGACGCAAACCCTAATGCTACTGCTGGGCCTGGCCAATACTCTTGTTAACAAAAAAAAAAAAAGTTTGTTCATAAATACTCTTCCTCTTTTATTCGGGGCAAAGTCCCCCTCTGCATCACTGGCACGATGACCATGATCTGGAGGTGTTCTGCTAACCAGCCATTCAGCTCCTGTCTTTGTCCACCACAGGATGCTTGATGATTTCTCACATGAGTTGGACAACACTCAGTCACGGCTGGACAACGTAATGAAGAAACTTGCTAAAGTGTCTCACATGACCAGCGGTAAGTGTTGAGGATAAATGTTGATAACACACGACAATGAAGTGTTACATTTTTATGCTGATATACATTCATTATGAACCTGGGTATGTTTGAACATGAGTAAATTATTTAAAGGACACACAAACAATTTATTTTTACGTATTGTATTTTCAGGAACAGATCCCATAGACTCTTTTTTTTTTAATATATTTATTAAGAACTCGGCTTAAACCTTTGAGTACAGTCTCATTACATAGGTTCCACGTCAGGGTCTTACAGCGACAAACAAAATAACAGCTTACAGAAAGGTTGTAAGAAAGTCAACAACAAATAAGACAAATTAAGCAACAAGTTACATGTCAGTGACTGAAATAAGAAAACACTAAATACAGTGGGACTTGCAAACATAGAGAAAAAGGGAAGGAGAGAGAGTGAACAAGGTGAGGGGTTGGCTCAGGAAGAGAGGGGCAATATGGAGAAGACAAACTGGAGAGAGAGAGAGAGATACAGGAATCAGCCCAGATGGTGGGCCACATCAAAGTTGAAAAGGATGCTTATTCTAAGCATACTGGCAGTGCTAGTAGCAGGTAAAGGTTAAACAGAGGTGCCGGGTGTAAGGGCGGAGCAGCATCAGTACAGGATGTCTGCACAAGAAGGGGAATAGGGAATGGGAGCACACAGGGAGTGGTGGAGAGAGGATGAGGGAGAGGTAAAGTAGATGGAGAGGGAAGAGGGTGGGTCAGTTGGGGCGGGAAGAAGTAGGGGGGAGAGGTGCCAGGTGGTGCTGAAGTAGATGAAGAGGGGGAGGAGGGAAGAAGTAGGGATATAGACCGTGCCGCGCTGCTTAGGTGGACGAATAGTCAGGGGGCTCGAGGCTTTATTGGAAACGGTCACAACTTGCTTTAACAACCAGATGAGATCTTAGCCTAGCATTGGTATAGCAGCGAGGCTTGGAGGTAGGTTGTTTTAAAAAAAACTATCCAGTCTTTTTAATAAAGTGGCTCCTCACCTCGAAGTCTGAGGTTTACATTTCCGTCACATTTTAAAAATGTGAAGAAACACCTTCCCACATCCAAACCTAGTGCAGCCATTTACTTCAGTGATGATGATAACATCATTGAAGCGAGATGGCTTGTCGCACCATGTAGAATCTCTCCGCATGGTCTCTAAACTTGATTAAATTTGACCCTTCTCATGCACGGTAACATATGAATTGGTACTTGTGCATTAAAGTCTAATACACCCATTTAGCACTCCTGATGTCGCCAGTAGTGCAGCATCCAGTGGTTATTCCACCATCATTGTGGGCAGTACCACAGTGACCAATTTAGGTGGCACCTCATCCTCTACAGATGTGGGAGGATGCTTCTTTGAAGAACTGTAGGCCTGAGACTGGACTTTCCAAGCTTTTGTCGGTGGTGCCCCGTTGAAATGGGTCGTCCATATTCCTAAATGACGACTGGAGCCTCTCTTTCCAGGTTCAGACATGGAAGCTTCTTTAGTGTTGTCATCCCAGTGTCGACAGGACTTCAGTTCCTGCAACACTGGCTCCACTTTGGGGATTGTCTCCTTTTTGGCCTTATTGCACCACATGTCTGCATCCTTGGATGTTCCCTTGGAGAAAGTCCAGAAGTGGGAGTTGAACCCCTTATGGACATCCTGAATCAGCATTCCTCACTGAGGACGGCATTCCCATTCGCCCAAGCCATGCTGGGCCCCTATGCTCGGTAGTTGGCAACACCCAGCCTCATGCCAAGAGCCTGTGCATTACATGGACCGCAAATGCACGGTCCCCATGGGTGGGGCTATCTGGCCTTTTTTTGAGCGCCCATCCTCAGAGACCCTTATGGTCAATGGCGTCTTCCATAAGGCCAAGGTGCAGGGTGAGTTGGACAAGCCACCAGACAAGGAGTCTTAAGAAGCAGTATTTTCTTGGTCAGAAAGAAGGCAGCTGCCTCCATGGGGATCAAGCAGGCTTTGATGGCTAGATTCGGCCTTGAGCTTTTCAATAACCTCACTAACACAAGGCTTGCATTAACCCCTTACTAAAGTTCCCAAATGAGATTTTTGAGGATTTTGAAGCACAAAAATGAAAGCAGTGCTTCAGCACTGACCGTGTATATTGGAAGTTTTTCATAGATATCCTTGGCAGAAAAAGTATCGGACAATATTGTACAAAACAACTCCAGAAATTTCTGACCCCAAGATTTTCTGGTCTGACCCCCTACATTTGAAGCAGCGTGTCAGACTGACCTCCACTTTACTAGTGCTAATGCAAGCCCTGCAACAGATCCCTCTGCATCTGGCAGTCTGTCATTCAAACAACATGAAGTCTTGCTATATTATAGACATTAGCAGTTTGATCCAGCTCTAGAACTGCCCCGGAGTGAAATGGTTAAAACCATTCCAAAATAGAATTTTGGCACGAGAGCAGCTCTATCTGTGTCATTTCAAACTTGAACTGTCAGATTCTTTACTCCGCCTCAGTGAACAGTCGCTCCGGAGATTTCTCCTTCTGCTCGGTTCATTTCTCGGTTTAAAAAGTGTTTTCTCGGTTGGATTTAACCGAGAATAGTTTTATTTTAACCGCAAAACCGCTAGTTCAAGCTCTATCTGTGGTAACCGTAAGTAAATGAAGGTTTTGTCTGTGTGGAACTTGTAAGTTATTGATTAGGTTTTGAACGATCAGTGGGTTAGTTTAAAACTCATTTAAAACTAAAAGTTACTATTTTGAGTGTGGTTCCGGTTCTTATCGGTTCTAAAAAAATCGGATTTATACGTTTTTCCAATACCCGTGACACGGTTAGGGAACGATAAGGGTGTCTTGCTCACACTGCCGTTAAAGGCAAGTTTTTGGTTAGGCTGGCATTATGTCTGAGAAACCAAAGAAAAACTGGCCCACTGGTTTCAACACTGTGATGTTTGTGGGAAGTCTTTGCTAAGGCTGACCCACACACCACATGTGTTTATTGTCTGAGGTTTGACCACCTCCAGTCAGACTGCCAGGTATGTAAGAATTTCCCTGCAGCCACCCTGGAAAAAGATTGGGCAGGCTCAGGGAACGAGAGGCCAAAAAGTCCGCTGACCCGGATGGCCAGCCCGGTTCGGTGCCAACCGAACCAGAGGGAGTGCCCTCTGACCAGGTCCAGACTTCCTCGGGCAAAAGAAAAGCTGGTTCTGAGGAACCAATTCCAGTAAAGAAAACAAGAAAATCAGCAGGTCTGGGTCAAAATTCCTTCTCCAACTGCTGCAGAGATAACAAAAGCCATACAAATTGTCAGACACTGTCTCGAGGTCCGTCCGAACCACCACTATCTGGTAAAGGTCAGTTTGTCCGGTCCCAGTGGTTCAGGATTATGATATTGAGGAATTTTATGAACCAGAGGAGGGAGGAGGGTTATGAACAGTATGAATGTGGCTGGGAAGGTCTGGGTGTGCCCATTGAACGGACATCTCCCAGACAGACCTTTGAATCTCCCCTATGCTGTCTGAGTCCCCATCTCATTTTATGTTTTATAAAAAGTTGCTGAAACCCTCCAGCTTCCTTTAGAAGAGGCTGTGGATGAGCAAGAGGAGCCTGATTTTGTAGAAATGATGGATATTCCAGAGTCTAGGAGATTGTCTATTCCTTTACATAAGTCTTTTAGAAACAAACAATTAAAATTTTAAAGCTCTAATTCTGTACCTCCTGTAGATAAAAAGATGGACAGAAGGTATACATTGTCAGGCCTGATACAGAATTCCTTTCTCAGCAATGCAGTCATGTTGGGGTAGTTCAGGTTGCTGCCTGTGATAAAGCTAATATTCCTTGGCTTCACATCCTCCTGACAAGGATTCCAGGAAGATTGATGCCATGGCAAAAAATAGTATATGGCAGCCTCTCTGAGACTCAGGCAAGAAAATTATATGGCTTATGTAGCTAGGTATCAGAAATCTAGATGGGATACTGTTATGCATGGCCAAGCAGGCCCATGGCCAGCTGGCTAGTGAACTAGAACAGGTGGCTGCTGATGGCATTGAAGCCTCTAAGGTTCAGTTTCATGCTGCTGTGGATGTTAATGATGTTTCCTCTAGGGTCATGGCCACATCTGTAGCATTTCGTGGGTTGGCCTGGCTCAGGTGTACTAGTTTGTCCAGGATACCCAGACTAAGGCTATGGATTTTCCTGTGGTGGGAAATTCTCTGTTTGGAGAGCAGACAGAGAACTACATGAAGATGGATGAATATAGGACTACTTACAAGAGTGCCCAGGCTAAGGAGCGGCAAGCCACTCCTCAAAGGCATGCCCCAGGGGTAGGTAGGCCTTTTCACAGGCCTTTCTACCAGACTCAGGCCTCCTCTGCCTATGCTCAGAGGGCTTCTTCAGAGGCAGGGCAGACGAGGGGTGGGCAGACCTGCCCCACCCCCAGCCTAAAGCTCCTGGCGAAACAGACACCCTGATGGGGTGCCCAGGGCCGATTCTCCTGTACCAGTGGGGGCAGGCTGGCTACTTCAGTCAGATTGGGCTTCTTTAACCTCAGACAAGTGGGTTCTGAAGTAGTAAGCCAGGGTCTGGTTCTCAGCTTCAAAGTTTCCCAAGTTGAGAAGCAGACTTTTCTACCTGCAAGTGCTTCAGAGACCCTTGCTCTGGAAACAGAGGTCTCATCCCTGTTAGCTCTCAGAGCAGTGAAAGGTTCCTCCTGCATCAGGGCAGGGGTCTGTATTCAGATACTTCCTTACCCCAAAAGACAGGAGAGTGGCGGCCCATTTTAGATCTCAGATATCTGAACAAGCATCTTTTGAAACCAAAGTTCAAAATGGTAACTCTGGCAATGATTTTGCCTTCCCTAAGGCCAGGGGACTGGCTAGCCTCCCTGGACCTCAAGGATGCCTGTTTCCATGTCCTAATCAGAAGATCCCATCGAAAGTACCTCAGATTCCAGACTGCCCTCAGGTCATTACCAGTTCAGAGCAATGCCCTTGACTCCACCTCTGCTCCAAGGGTATTCACAAAGTGTCTAGCAGTGGCCCACTTAAGGAGGCAGAGGATTGCTGTTATTCCCTATCTAGACGACTGGCTCATTGTAGGCCAGTCCCCAGAACAGAGTAAAATCTCACCTGCAGGTCACCCAGCAGCTTCTCACCTCCTGGGTTTTCTGCTAAACCTACCAAAAGTCGGTTCTGGAACCAGTCCAGGTACTCACCTTTATAGGGGCAGAATTGGACACAAAGCTAGCCAGAGCCTTTCTTCCCCCAGAAAGGGTAAGGAATTTAGTGGCTCTGGCCTCTTCCTTCACTCTGCAGGTCTCTCGACCAGCAAGACACTTTCTGCAGCTCCTGGGGCACATGGCTGCATCCACAGCTGTTGTGCAGGGAGCCAGATTTCAGATGAGAGACATTCAGTTTCACTTGAGAACCTTTTGGTCTCGGAGAAGAGACCCCCTTTCCAAGTTGGTCCCAGTGACTCGAACCTTGATCCTAGCTCTCCAGTGGTGGCAGGATCAGAGCAATTAGAAGCGGGGTCCCTTCATTTCCCCTTCTCACGACTTGACTCCCACTACAGATGCTTCCCTTCTGGGTTGGGGAGCCCACATGGCGACCTTTCCACTCAGGGAGTTTGGTCCCCAGGAATCTCTGCTCCACATCAATTTGCTGGAACTCAGAGCTGTCTTTTAGCTCTTCAAGCTTTTTCTGCATCTGTCCACAGCAAGGTGATACAAGTCAGAACAGACAACACCACAACAATGTGGTACATCAACAAACAGGGGGCACTCTGTCTTGGCCTTGTGTGCAGGCAATGAGTTGTGGTCTCTGGCCTATTCCTGAACACTTCCCTCATAGCAGTTCATCTTCCAGGGAAGGACAATGTCCTAGCGGATGCCCTCAGCAGGATTTCCCAGGGCCATCACGAATGGTCCCTGGATCCTCAAGTGCTGGGGATAGTTTTTGCCAGGTGGGGCATCCCTCAGATAGATCTTTTTGCAGCCCCAGACAATCACAAACTTCCTCTGTTCTGTTGCAGGCCTCCAGTGCTGGGCTCAGTTCCCCTGGATGCCCTTCTTCTGGATTGGGAGAGGAAGTTCCTCTATGCTTCCCTCTCCTATTCAAAGTACTAGTCAAAATCATATCTCAGCCTTGCAGGGTGATTCTGATTGCCCCGGATTGGGCCAGGCAGCCCTGGTACCCACTCCTTCTGTCTCTGACAGTCCATCTTCCCATGTGCCTCCCCAGGAATCACAATCTGTTGACTTGTGCCCAGGGAAGGGTTTGGTATCCGGACCTCAAATCCCTCAACCTCAAGGCCTGGCTCTTGAGAAGTTAGAGTTTGCTGATTTACACCTCTCTCAGGGTGTTCTTGAGATCCTAAAGGCTTCCAGAAAGCCTTCCACTAGGGCTGCTTATAGTTCTAAATGGAAAAGGTTTTCCATTTGGTGTGCTAGGAAAATATTTCCCAGAATCTGCTGAATTGCCCATTTGTTAGATTACATGGTACATCTTAATTCCTTGGGTCTCAGACCAGCTACCCTGAGAGTTCATTTGGCAGCTGTGTCTGCTTTTGTGTCAGCAGGAAAGTCATCCCTCTTTCCTCTCATCCTGTGTTTTCCAAGTTTTTAAGGGATTACTCCATACTAATCCTCCCTTTAGGAACCGGCCCCTGCTTGGGACCTTAATGTTTGCATTGCCCAGTTAATGCAACCCCTTTGAACCTCTGTCTTCTGCAGAGCTTAAGTACCTAACTTGGAAAACTGTTTTCTAGTGGCTATCACTTCTGCCAGGCGCATAAGTGGATTGCAATCCTTGTCAGTGGAGACTGACTTTATTTCTTTCCACAGGGATAAGGTAGTCCTTAGGACTAATAGGAAGTTTTGCTAAGGTGGTTTCAGATTTCCATCTTAATCAATCTATCTCCTTCCAGTATTTTTCACTGATCACTCCTCTTGGGTGAGGAGGAGGTTGCACAGCCTGGATATTAAGAGAGCTCTTAGTTATTATATAGAGCGTACCAAAGGTCAAGGTTCGAATCCCTCCAACTTTTCCTTACCTATGGTGAAGTTGGGAAAGGCAAACCTGCCACTAAGAGATCAATAGCCAGGTGGATTGTCTCTTGTATCCAGTTTTGTTATCAGAAAGTGGGCAGAGCCTCCCCCCTGGTTTGAGGGCTCATTCTACCAGGGGTACAGCTGCGTCCAGAGATATCCCTTTATTAGAGATTTGCCAGGCTGCTACTTGGAAACTGGTACACACTTTTACCAAGCATTACTCCCTGGATGTCCAGGCCAGGAGAGATGCTCGGTTTGGCACAGCTGTTCTTCAGAGCCTATTCCTTAAGTAGGTTCTGCCCTCCTCCATGGAGGTACTGCTGTGTATTCTGCTAATGTCTATAATATAGCAAGACTTCATGTTGTTTGAAGAAAAATTATTCACCTTAGTAATGTTGTTTCTTCTAATGGAGTCTTGCTATATTATAGACCTCCAACCTGCCCCTCTCAGAACCTCTACTTGGTTGGGTGCGGCAACTTAGTGTGGGCACTACTTATGTCCTTGTTAGCATTTTGTCCCTTTGGGACTTTGGGGTGTGTATGTATACTGTGTGTGTGTTTTATTATACTTATGTTCCATTTTCATATTATTAGAATGGTGTTAGTATTTCTGGTCCCCTGACTTGAGTCTTGGGTGTTGGGACCATCAATGGTTCTTTTATTTAGGTAGCCATTTGGCTAGTGTAGGTTACAGCTTCCACACAGACCTTAGTGAGTTTGGCTCAAAAGATCTAACAGTTCAAGTTTGAAATGACACAGATAGAGCTGCTCTCGTGCCAAAATTCTATTTTGGAATGGTTTTAACCATTTCACTCCGGGGCAGTTCTAGAGCTGGATCAAACTGCTAATGTCTATAATATAGCAAGACTCCATTAGAAGAAACAGCATTACTAAGGTGAGTAATTTTTTCTTCCAAAGCACGTGTTCTCTGTGCCTTTGGCATGTCTCCCTCTAAGCACCAGTTGCAGATGGCATTATTGGACTCAGCCAGTAGTGCAGCCTGCGTAGTGGCATTAACAGTATCCATGTGCAGATGGGCATTACTGTGGGTCTCTCCACTCTGGAGACCCAGCATAAACTGATGTATTTGCCCTTCTTGGGCACTGACCTCTTTGTCCGGGGGTGGAGGACCATCTCACCCACATTAAGAAGTCCAATGACAGTTTGGACCCTGTGATTTTTGGCACTGCGTGGACTGGCGTGCCAAAGTCAGAGTCCAAATCCAATGTCACTTTGGACTCTGTAACTTCAGCACAGCCATCCAAGCCAAAGCAGCAGGGTTCCTTTTGGAGTGCCCTTCATGAGCCTGGACAGGAGCACCATCATTGCTGGGCTGGCCAATTCATCCAATAAATTTGGTGGTCATGGTTGGCAAAATGGGGAGTACTTCCACTAGTCAGCCCTCAGGAGGTCCCTGTAAGGGTAAAAAGTGATAGGCTGAGAGATGTCATCCTTCACCTTCTCATGGCCCGTGCTAGCTTCCATCAGTTACAATCCACAGTGGTCTGCCCTCATGTTAAGTGGTTCCTGGAAGCCATGGAGTCTTAAGTCTTTGAAATTCAAGATGTTCCCTGCATGGGGTGCCATTTCAGTCTTTGGTTTCTGTAGACGCTCTGCCTGCACTACGGAGTGATGTCACTCAGCACGTAGAGCACTGAGAAATTCAGGCTGTTCTCTATGTGCTAGCATCTGAGGGTTTGTGTCTCATTAGTTTTTAGTAGTGAAATGGTGGAGAAGGGGATGGGTTAGTGCCCCACTGTTGAGCTGCATTTCCTGTATAGAGGTAGAAGTTCTTTATGGTCTTCCTCAACTATATCGTACTGTTTCTGGAGCCTGTGGCCTGGTTCTGCTCCCTGGACCTTCCGGACACACACTTTCATATTTCAGTCTGCCCATCTCATTGGTGGTTCCTCCCCTTTTGGGTGGACATCACCCTGTACCGGTTCAGTTTGATGCACTTCGGCCTGTCATCTACACTCAAGGTGTTCACTAAGTGCCTGTCAGTTGTGGCAGCCTTCCTCTGCCACCACCAGGGATCCAGATAAGATTTTTTGGGATGTGTACTATATTCCTCATTTTGAAAGTGAGGGGAGTGAAACCAAATTCAGATGCTTACAAATGTCTGGACAAAATGGAGTGAGGAGTACATTTTTAAAAACAATGCAGTTTTTTATAGATAAGAATTGATCAAGTGCCAACAATGCTCCAGATAATGTTGGCAAGTAGAAGTAATTTACTCACCAGTTTTAAAATATAGTGAGTAAAACTTGTAACTCTGAGTGGAAGAGGTTTAGCATTTGGTGTTATCAGAGGAATATACAGCCAGATACTGCTGGCATTTCCACAGCATTGGACTGTTCAAACAACGTGAAGTCTTGCAGTATTCTGACATGTGCAGTTAGCCCCAGCACTTGAACTGCCCCGGAGAGGAGAGCGTTAACTGTATGCCAGAGCATAGAACGTTGGACTTGAGCTCGGTTCAAACCTCTGTCTGCTGTACTTCAAAGAGTAACCGTCAGATTCTTTACTCCCCCTAACTGAACAGTCGCTCCGGAGATTGCTTCTTCACTTACTTGGTTTGGTAAAGTCAGTTGGTTTAAAATACCATTTTTTTTCGCTATTTTCTTTCAGTTCAGATCCCTGTCTGCGGTACAGTAAGTGTTGTAGGTAGTGGGCTTGGTTTTATTTGTTAAACTTTTGTGGAAATTGTAAAGTCTTGTCTATCAGTCCAGTTTGGAACAGATTGTGTTTATCTTGTTTTATTTCTTAATTTTTTAGTGTAAGGTACCGGTCCCTATCAGTTTCAAAAAACTGGGATTTTAAACGTTTTTTTTTTTTTTTTTCACGACCCATAACACGGTTGGTAACCGATAGGCGGGCCTTGCTTTTTCTAAGCTATAAAAGGTAAGTTGTTAGTCTGGCCATGTCTGAGAAACCCAAGAAAAAAAACGGGCCCACTGGTTTTCAACACAGTAGTGGGTGTGGGAACGCCTTTGCTAAGGCAGACCCTCACACCACCTGTGTTTATTGTCTGAGGTTTGACCACCTCGATTCAGACTGCCAAATCTGCAAAAATTTTTCCGAAGGCCCTCCTGGATAAGAGATTGCGTAGGCTTAGGGAAAAGGAGCCTGAGAAGTCCATTAATCCGGATGGCCAACCCGGTTCGGTTCCAACCGAACCTGAGGGAGTGCCCACTGACCTGGGCGTTACGCCTTTGGGCAAAAGGAGAGACGATCCTGAGGGGTCGGTTCCGTCAAAGAAAAAGAGGAAATTGGCCAGTTCTGATCCAGAATCTCAATGTCCAACCACTGAAGGGATAGCCAGGGCGACAAGTATTGTAGAATCGCTCCATCCAGTTCCGTCCGATCCGGTGCACCTCGCTAGGCGCTCGGTTTGGTCGACTCCTCTGGTTCCGGAATATTGTCCGGATGAGTATTATGAACCGGATTTGGAAGGGAAAGAAGGGTACGATGACAGTGATGGTGTGGAAGGTCTGGATGAGCCCATTGAACTGAACATCTCCCCAGACAGGTCTTCTAATGTTTCCCCTCCCAGGCTTTCCGAGTCCCCATTCCACTTTTTGTTTTACAAAAAAGTGGCAGAGACTCTCCAGCTCCCTCTGGTTGAAGCTGTTGAGGAACAAGAAGAGCCTGATTTTGTAGAAATGATGGACATCCCAAGGCTTTCTATTCCCCTCCATAAATCTCTTGGGAAGCTGACAAAAAAAATTCTCCAAACACCAAATTCTTTACCTCCTGTGGATAAGAGAATGGACAGGAGGTATATGCTGTCAGGCTCAGGAACAGATTTCTTGTTCCAACAATGCAACCATGTTCGGGTTGTGCAAGCTGCAGCCTGTGACAAGACTAATATACCTTTGGCTTCACCCCACCCCCGATAAAGATTCTAGGAAGGTGGATGCTATGGCCAAAAAACAGTACTTGGCATCCTCCTTAGGACTTAGGCAGGCAAATTATATGGCCTACACAGCCAGCTACTAGAAGTCCAGATGAGATACTGTTCTGGAACTGGCTAAACAGGCTTCCCCCCCAGCTTCCAGCTAGCCAAGAAGGTGGAGGAGGTGGCTGCTGATGGGATTGAGGCATCTAAGATCCAATTTCATGCTGCTGTGGACTCAAATGATGTCTCGTCATGAGTCATGCCTACATCTGTGTCTCTTCGGAGATTTGCTTGGCTCAGATGTGCTAGCCTCTCACAGGACACTTAGGCTAAGGCCATGGATTTCCCTGTGGTGGGTAATTCTTTGTTTGGGGAGCAGACAGAGAATTACAGGAAAAAGATGGATGAATACAGGACCACCTACATGAGTGCACAGGCCAAGGAAAGTCAGGCAACTCCTCAGAAGCAGCAGTCTAGGGGCAGGGACAGGCCTTTTCACAGGCCTTTCTACCAGGCGCAGGCCTCCTCTCCTTTTTCTCAGAGGGGGTTTTTCAGAGGGGAGGGTCAGAAGGGGATGAGCAGGGCTGCATCCTCCTCCTCCTCCTCCTCCCAGTCTAAGGCTCCTGCAAAGCAGACATCCTGATGTGTCAGCCCGGGTCAACACCCCTATTCCAGTAGGAGGTAGGCTGGCTTACTACTTCCAGGCCTGGAAGTCTTGTTACCTCAGACAAGTTGGTCCTGGAGGTAGTAAGCCAGGAACTGGCCCTCAGCATCAGAAAATTTCCAAAACTGAGGGTCAGGTCTTTTCCACCTGCAAACATCTCCGAAACCATTGCCCTAGAAGCAGAGGTTTCCTCTCTGCTGACTCTCAGAATCGTAGAGGAAGTTCCTACTCCATACAGGGGCAAGGTTCTGTACTCCAGATACTTCCTTACCCCAAAAAAGACAGGGGAGTGGTGGCCCATCCTAGACCTAAGATACCTAAACAAGCAAGATTCAAAATGGTGACTCTGGGAGTAATTCTTCCCTCTCTGAGGCCAGGGGGATTGGTTAGCCTCCCTGGACCTCAAAGATGCCTACTTTCACATTCCCATCAGGTGCTCCCACAGAAAGTACATCGGGTTCAAATTGCCTTTAGGCCATTATCAGTTCAGAGCAATGCCCTTTGGACTAACATCAGCTCCAAGGATGTTCACAAAATGCCTAGTAGTAGTAGTGGCCCTTCTCAGGAGACAGAACATCTCCATTTTGCCATACCTGGCTGACTGGCTCATTGTGGGGCAGTCTTCAGACCAGGTCAAGTCAAACTTGCAAGTGACACAATACTTGCTCACTTCCCTGGGGATTCCTCCTCAACCTATCAGAGTCAGTTCTCAAACCAGTGCAACTCCTGACCTTCATAGGGATAGAGCTGGATACTGTCCAAGCAAAGGCTTTTCTTCCTCTGGCAAGGGCAAAGGCCCTTACAGACCTTGCTTCTTCTTTCCGCCTTCTAGTGTCTCGACCAGCAAGACATTTTCTTCAGCTCCTGGGCCACATGGCAGCTTCCACTGTGGTGGTATAGGGACACAGATTTTAGATGAGGGACATTCGGTTCTATCTGAGGTCCTTTTGGTCTCAGAAAAAAGATCCTGTAACCAAATTGATTCCAGTGACTCAGACTCTGATCCAAGCTCTCCAATGGTGGGTGGATCAGGACAGTCTCAGGCAAGGAGTCCCATTCATCAGTCAGACTCATTCAGTGGTGCTAACCACAGATGCTTTTCTGCTAGGCTGGGGAGCTCACTTAGGTGCCCTCACAGCACAAGGGGTGTGGTCCCCTCAGGAATCTCTACTTCATATCAATCTTCTGGAACTCAGGGTAGTATTCCTGGATCTCCAAGTTTTCTCTGACACAGTAAAGAACAGGGTGGTTCAGGTCTGGACATACAGTACCCCCACCATGTGGTACATCAGCAAGCAGAGAGGCATTCTGTCTACGGCCCTTTTGCACGGAAGCCACAAAAATGTGGTCTCTGACTTATGCCCTGCAGGCATCTCTGGCAGCAGTCCATCTACTAGGGAAGGACAATGTGCTAGCAGATGCCCTGAGCAGGATCTGTCAGGGCCATCACGAATGGGCCCTGGACCCCTTCATTTTGAAAGTAGTCTTCTCCAGGTGGGGCACTCCAGAGATGGATCCCTTTGCAGCCCCAGACAATCATCAACTTCCTCTCTTCTGTTGCAGACCCCCCCAGCCATGGGCACAGTCCCCTGGATGCTCTGGTTCTGGATTTTTTTTTTTAGGGGGGCAAATTCCTTTATGCCTTTCCTCCCTTTCCCCTGTTATTCAAGGTCCTGGTCAAAATCAGGTCACAACCGTGCAAGGTGATTCTGATTGCACCAGACTGGGCCAGACAGCCTTGGTATCCCCTGTTGTTGTCCCTTGCAGTCCATCTTCCCCTATCTCTTCCCAAGAGGCACAACCTGTTAACCTGCTCTCGGGAGAATCTGGTACCCCAATGTCCAGTCTTTCAACCTCAAGGCTTGGCTCTTAAAGAGTTAAGAGTATGCAAATCTGCATCTGTCTCAAGGGGGTTCTGGATATTCTTAAACCTTCTTAAAAGCCTGCCGCCAGAAAAAACTTATAATTCTGAATGGAAGAGATTCAGCATTTGGTGCTCCAATAAGGATGTTTTACCAGACACTGCTGTTCTGGATTATATGGTTCATCTCAATGGCCTAGGTCTCAGGCCAGCCACTCTGAAAGTGCACTTAGCAGCTGTCTCTGCATTTCTGTTAGTGGGGAAGGCTTCCTCCCTGGCATCTCACCCTGTTTTCTGTAAGTTCTTTACCAACCCTCCTTTTAAGGACCCTTCTCCTGCCTGGGATCTTAATGTTTGCATTGCTCAACTTATACAACCCCCTTTTGAGCCATTGGCTTCAGCAGAACTTAAGTACTTGACTTGGAAAATTGTGTTCCTGGTAGCCATCACGTCTGCCAGGCGTATTAGTGAGCTACAAGCTCTGTCAGTGGAGCCGGATTTTGTCTCATTCCATAGAGACAAGGTGGTCCTTAGAACCAATAGGAGGTTCTTACCCAAGGTGGTTTCAGATTTTCATCTGAACTAGTCCATGTCTCTTCCTGTGTTCTTCACTGATCATTTTTCTTCAGAAGAAAGAAGATTACACAGTTTGGCTGTTAAGAGGGCGCTTAGTGGCCGGCCCGGTGGCGCTGAGGGTTGAGGCACTGGACACCACACCTCATGCCGCGCCGGTGACCCAGGTTCGGGAACGAGCCCGGACCACCATGGGTCGGCAGGGGAAAGAGAGAAAGAGGATCGAGCATCCGTAGGACTACTCTCCTCTCTCAGGGAGGGATCCAGGGGTAGCCTGGTGCAGCAGTGGCCCCCGGTGGAGAGCGGCGGCACTGCGACGCTCAGGGGCTCACGACATGGTGATGACATTGTCAGCTGCCTTCCAGACGTGGGTGGGAGCACCCACATCGCAGGTTGGGTGGCATTGCATGTCCAACATCGAGGGCGTGATAACATCCAGAAATACCCCTCCGGCTTGGATAGGCAACGGCCCTGCCAGTGCCACCGCCACACGTCCAACGCTGGTTCCCCGTCACTGCCCCCTGCAGTTTTCCCAGGTTATCATCCCCCTCCAACCTGGGGGACCGTGATGAAATTGAAGATGTAGGGGAACACAGTGGGCGGTAGAGCATGTCGGTGAGTGCAGTGGCCTGAGAGAGTTCCAAGCCGGAGGGTCAGAAAAATATTTGGGGGGGAGGGGGTAAAGGCGCTCAGCTACTACATTGAGCATACTAAGGCACTTAGGTTGTTTTTTCAATTGTTTTACCAGGAGTAACACACTAAGCTGAAAACTTGTTTACAGGTGCGACCTGGGAACACAGAGAAGTTAAGTGACTTGCTCAAGGTCACACAGTATGCAAGTGGGAGCTGAGAGATTCAAACCCAGGTCTCCAGATTTGCAGCTCAGAGCCTTAAACCACTGTGCTGTACTGCCTCCCAATTTGACTGTTCTCAGTTGTTTCTCACTTATGATGAAGTGGGAAAGGGTAAACCTGCTACTAAGAGAACTATTGCCAGGTGGATTTTCTCTTCTATACAGTTTTGCTATGATAAGTAAAGCAAAATAACCCCCTCAGGCCTGAGGGCTCATTCGACTAGGGGTACAGCTGCTTCTCTGGCTGCTGCCAGAGATATACCTTTGTTAGAAATATGCAAAGCAGCTACCCAGAAAACAGTCCATACATTCACCAGACATTACTCTCTGGATACCAAATCTAGGAGTGATGCTAGGTTGGTGCAGCAGTACTACAGATCCTATTTCCAAAATAGGTTCGATACCCTCCTCCTTGGAGGTACTGCTTGGTATTCTGCATATGTCAGAATCCAGCAAGACTTCCTGTTGTTTTAAGAAAAAATTACTCACTTTAGTAATTGTGTTTCTTCTAATGGAGTCTTGCTGTATTCTGACCTCCCTCACTGCCTCCCCTCTCAGGACCTGGTTTTTGGGAAGTGGGCTGGCAGGTACAGTGTTGCACCTTAGGGGTGGGTGTACTTTGCACTCCCCCTTTTAGAAAGGGGGGAGTGGGTTATGCTTATGTTGTTTTTGTAGTTATATGTTGGTTCACTACCTGGTTATTATTTTGGGGTTCTCAACTTGAGTCTTTTGGGGACCCAAAAATTGGTTGCCTGTTGGCTAATTTATTTACAATTTCCACTTATAAGGTGTATTTAATATTGGCTCATAAGAATCTGACGGTTACACTTTGAAGTGCAGCAGACAGAGGTTTGAACCGAGCTTGAGCACAACATTCTGTGCTCTGGCATATAGTTAACTCTTTCCTCTGCAGGGCAGTTCAAGTGCTGGGGCTAACTGCATATGTCAGAATACAACAAGACTCCATTAGAAAAAACACAATTACTAAGGTGAGTCATTTTTTTCTTTTAGTCCATTTGAACACTTTAGGCCTCAGGCCTGCTACTGTTAAGGTTCATCTAGCAGATGTCTCTGCTTTTCTTTCAGCAGGGAAGGGATCTTCCCTAGCGTCGCACCCTGTGTTCAGTAAGTTTTTCAAGGGTCTGGTTCATCTCAGCCCTCCCTTTAGGGAACCAACTCCAGCTTGGGACCTGAATATCTGTATTGCGCATCTTATGCAGCCTCCGTTCGAGCCTTTGTCTTCAGCTGAGCTAAAGTACTTGGCTTAGAAGACTGTATTCCTGGTGGCCATTACTTCTGCCAGGATGATCAGTGAGTTACAGGCTTTGTCAGTGGAACCTGACTTTATTTCCTTCCACAGAGATAAGGTGGTCCTCAGGACAAATGGAAAATTTCTCCCTAAAGTGGTGTCAAATTTCCATCTTAACCAGACCATGTCTCTGCCTGTGTTTTTCACTGACCACTGTTCTTTAGGTGAGCGAAGGTTGCACAGTCTGGATGTAAAAGGGGCATTGAATTATTATGTTGAACATACCAAGGTCTATAGAGGTGGCTGTTCTCAGTTGTTTCTCACTTATGGTGAGGTGGGCAAGGGTAAACCTGCCACTAAGAGAACTGCTGCCAGATGGATTGTTTCTTGTATCTAGTTCTACTAAATTGGGCAAAGAGCCTCCCTCAGGCCTGAGGGCACACTCTACCAGAGGTACTGCCGCCTCCTTGGCAGCAGCTAGGGATATTCCCCTCCTGGAAATCTGTAAAGCAGCCACCTGGAAAACTATTCACACATTCACCAAACATTGTTGTCTGGATACCCAAGCCAGAAGTGATGCTAGGTTTGGCACTGCAGTGCTGCAGAGCCTCTTTCCTAAGTAGGTTCTGTAGTTCCCTCCTTCATGGACGTACTGCTTGGTAGTCTGCAGATTGTCAGAATACAGCAAGGCTTCATGTTGTTTGAGGAAAAAATTACTCACCATAGTAATATTGTTTCTTCTAATGGAGTCTTGCTGTATTCTGACCTCCCACCCTGCCTCCCCTCTCAGAACCTCTGTGTTTTGGGTTGTGGGTTGGCAGGTGCGGTGTTGCACCCCAGAGGTGTACCTTTTGGATCCCATTCTGCATAGATTGGGTTCTCTTGTTCTATTACAGTATTTGGTTATTATCACTATCTACATAAAGTTTTGTTTTTGGGTGTTCTTGACCCGAGTCTTTCGTACCCCATTTGTTGCTTTTGGCTTTTAAAAGTTTTTATGAAAACAATTCCTATTCTATGAGTTAGTATTAGTGCTCGTAAGAATCTGACGGTTACAGTGAAGTGTACCAGGAACAGAGGTTTGAAAACCGAGCTCAATGTTCTATGCCTTGGCATAGAGTTAACCCTTTCCTCTCCGGGGCAGTTCAAGTGCTGAGGCTAACTGCAGATTGTCAGAATGCAGCAAGACTCCATTAGAAGAAACATTACTATGGTGAGTAATTTTTTCTTCTGTCACCATGTTCAACATAATTTGCTTTAGTCCTAAATATGGCTCTTTCATCTCTGTCTCATTAATTGTTGGTACTTGTCTCTCAAGTTATTTAGAATAATCCATTCAGCTTTGAGGTGGTAGGTTTAAGATTTTTTTTTATCTTAACTCTTTCTCCTTTTCCTCCTTTTTAGCTGTAGCTAGCGTTAAGCAGGCAGAAACAAGTACATGTTAAATGTAATTGTTTGCAGATTGCCAATGCAGAAGGGACAGCTATGTCTTTGTGGGCCTACTTGGTTAACAAGGAGACTCCTAAAATTAGGTTTCTCTAAGAAGGTAGCTGATACTTTGATGGCTGCCAGGAAAACCTCTTCATCCACAGCCTTTGCTTGGGTATAGTCCACCTTTTAATCTTGGGCTAGAGAGAAGGACTTAAAGCCTTCAATGGCCTCGATTCTACAGATTTTGGATTCTTACTTCGAGAGGGTTCCTTCAGTAGGTCTTAACATATAGGACTAGCACCACCTGGTGTCAGGACCCAACGGCAGACTTTTCCAGCAATGCCTGAAGGGGGACCGCCCACCCGACATCACGTGACAACGTCAGCGTGATCCTATATAGTGGGTGGTCCCCACGCCCACCCTCCAGTTCTTTCCCGCCGTTGCCTCATGCAGTTACCTTGCGGTAGTCTTACACAGCGATCGCTAGTAGTTTCTCAATTTTTCTTCTCAAAATTTATTTCCAATCCTTCAGGGTTTTCATTCACGTTAGCGTTTCTATGTCTTCTCCGATGCCGAAAAAGAAGTGTGAGGCTTATGGCACCCAGATCCCACACAAAGACGGTTATTGAAAGTGCATCATTTGCCTAGGCCCAGACCATCCCATGGCCACCTGCCCAGATTGCCAGCTGTTCAGCCAGGCCACCCAGAAATGGAGGCAGCAGGCTCTGGAGGCCCACCTTTTGAAATCCTCGCTAGCGTCCTTAGAGAAGCAAATGGAGTGGATCAGGCACTCGTCCTCACCTTCATCCTCATCCCCTTCCAAACATAAGAAGGAGACGCACTGGGAGCAGGAACATCAGCTGGAGGATTCCAAGGCCGAGACATCTAGACCGGCATCAAGCAAGGCCTCTTCCCCTGCTGCCTGCAGTTAGTTGTCCAGGCCGTGTCCGGGGACCAGAATGGAACCATGCTACTCCCGGTCTTGACAGCCGATAAGTCGGCTTCCGGCTCCTCTAAGGGACCACTCTGCTCCTGCCGCTTCAAGTCCTCCCAGCTCCTCTGGGGACGCCGCGCCAATAAGTCGTCTCCCCACCCTCTGGTCCCGTGACAGCCGGAGTCGCTAAGTCGGGAGGGGGCTCCTCCCCTTCTCGCCCATCTCCAGTGCCCAGTAAGATGATCCCCGTGGGGATCGCACGGACCCGGCTTTTCCGTCAGGGGCCAACGTCAGCCAACCCAACGTCCGGATGAGCCTGGGGAAGACTTCCCCTCTTCCCCCCTCTCCCCCTCCGGTAGCATCGGCTTCAGATCCCGCTACCCCAGGCAGAAACAGCGCTGGTTCCCTGGACGTAGAGCACACTCCAGGGTCACACCCACGTTCCCCTTTGGGGGGGTCTCTGAACAGGAGGTCCCTCACAGGAGCTTCCCCGGGAGGAGCCTCCTGTTCCCAATGGAGGGAGCCCTTCCTGGCCAATCCTCGACCCAATGCCGGATCAGCCTCCCTTGTCAGACCCTGTTCTGCCAGTGCCTACACATAGCAATTTTTCCTTACCTGGACAACTGGCTGACTTCAGCACCATCCAGGGAATCCCTTTTGGAGGCCCTTTTAGTTACCCTGAACCTGTTTTCCAGACTGGGGATTATGGTCAGTGTCCCCAAGTTTTCTTTGAAGTTTGATGAAGTTGGAGGGAGGACGATTCAGAGGAAACGTGAGGAAGAATTTCTTCACAGAACGGGTGGTGGACAAGTGGAACACCCTGCCAGAGGAAGTGGTGGGGGCTGAAACAATCACGGGATTTAAGAATGCATGGGATAGACATAAAGGAATTCTGGAGGTCAGGCCCACCCCCACTTGGTAAGGGGCAACAGACTTCTAGGAAAACATAAACTGAACTTACAAGCTCAAATGGCCAGACTGGGTGTGCCATAGGCCCTTATCTGCCGACACTGTCTATGTATCTCAACAGCTTCAGTTTATCGGCGCTATTATGGATATGATCCAGGGCAGAGCCTTCCTTCCTCCAGACCGGAGGGACATTCTGAACGAACAGGCCAACCTGGTGGCCTCTTCCAGCCAGAGAAGTTCTCAGGCTTCTCGGCTTGATGGTGGCCTCTATCTCCACGGTTCCCTTGAAGAGGCTCCATGTGAGAATCTTTCAGTGGTCCTTGTGAGTTCATTGGGATCAGCTCCAGGACCAATTGAACCAGCCAGTCCTCATTTCCTCTGCACTTCAGAGAGATCTTTGGTGGTGGAGGGATCCTGCGAATCTGTCCTTGGGCCTTCCATTTCAAGGCTCAGCCCCCCTGGGAGTCCTTACCATGGACGCCTCCAGTCTAGGCTGGGGGGCTCATCTGGGGGACCATCAGACACAGGGACTTTGGTCCCGGTTGGAGATGTCCTTGTACATCAACATTTTGGAGATGCAAGCGGTCCTGCACGCTCTCCAAGCGTTTCAGACCGTCCTTCCCAAGGGATTACTGCTTATCCAGACAGACAGTACCTCGGTTGTCTGGTATCTCAACAAGCAGGGAGGCACTCGCTCCTATCTCCTTTGTAGGGAAACGATGAGAATGTGGAACTGGGCAGTTCAGCACAACCTGTTTCTCACAGCAGTGCATGTTCCAGGAGTGGAAAACATCCTGGCAGACAATTTAAGCAGATCGTTCACCTTCGCACATGAATGGGAACTAGATCAGAAAGTGGCGCAGTCACTATTCCAGAGATGGTGACTGGAACTTACCTATTCACCTCCCCATCCAAATCAAAGCTTCCCAGCTTTTGCTTGCTCGTTCCAGAGCATGGTGCTTTTTGGCATGACTCCTTCTCTCTGTCCTGGACAGGGAAATTCTTATGTCTTCCCACCATTCCCATTCTTCAGAGGGTGCTCCTCAAACTTCAGGCAGAGAGAGCATGAATGATCCTAGTTGCTCCTCTGTGGTCCAGACAAATTTGGTTCCCACTTCTTGTACAGTTGTCTGAGGAACCCCCAGTTCCGCTTCCATTGAAGTACAGCCTGCTAACCCAGGACAAGGGTCGGCTGGTGCATCCGGGGCTTAGGACCCTACATCTTCATGCCTGGCTCCTGCAGACGTAGCGATTTCTCGCTTTGGGGTTTCTTCGAGAGTTGCCCAGGTTATCGTGGAGGCCAGGAAGCCTTCCATGAGATCCACTTATGCCATGAAGTGGAAACATTTTTCTTTTTGGGCGGGCTCCAAGGGTTGGGACCCCTGTACTTGTTCAGCCCCACAGTTGATGGAATACCTGCTTCATCTCTCAGATTCAGGGCTTTCTTATTCCTCCTTGAAGATTCTCTTGTCCGCCATTTTGGCTTACCACGTACTGGTGGATGGTAACCCTGTGGCCCAGTTGGAGGTCTCAAAAACCTTTCTGAAAGGGATTCTCCATCTAAACCCCCTCCTCCCCCCATCCGCAGCCCTACACCACCTTGGGATTTGAATTTTGTGTTGGAGAAGCTCACCCTCCCTCCTTTTGAACCAGCAATGAGCTGTGATTTGTGCTACCTTTCTTGGAAGGTGCTGTTTTTGGTTGCCATTACTTCTGCTCAAAGGATTTCCAAGCTTCAGGCTCTTGTGTGCAAAGAGCCGTATCTTATTTGCCACAAGGACTGGACGATACTTCAAACTCACCCTCTGTTCATTCCTAAGGTGGTATCAGAGCTCACCCTGAACCAGTCAGTCGAGCTTCCGGTGTATTATCTGGCCCCAACAAATAGAGGTGAGGCTCTGTTGCATACTTTGGACATGCACAGTATCCTTCGGTGCT
Organism: Neoceratodus forsteri; assembly: GCA_016271365.2. Classification (NCBI taxonomy): domain Eukaryota; kingdom Metazoa; phylum Chordata; order Ceratodontiformes; family Ceratodontidae; genus Neoceratodus; species Neoceratodus forsteri. The sequence continues at coordinate 897,577,561 of CM028136.1, forward strand.
ATGCCTTCCGGTTCAAAGACATGTGTAAAGACGACCAACTCTTTGTTTTCTTTGCTCCCAAGTCCTTGGGAAAAGCTGTTTCTAAGTGGCTAGCCAACTGCATTCGCTTCTCTTATCAGGAGTATAAAAAACCCTTGCCGGGGTCTGTCAAGGCTCATTCCACTAGGGACATGGCTGTATCTACTGCCTTTCTCCGTAATGTTTCTGCAGCGGAGACCTGTGCGGCAGCAACCTGGAGTTCCGTCCATACCTTTACCGAGCATTACAGTCTGGATATTGCTTCTAGGCGAAGGGCTGGGTTTGTCCTAGCTGTTCTGCAGGGCCTTCTGTCCTCGGCTGGTTCCATTCTGGCCTTTAGTTTGTTCCTCCTCCCGTGTTTCTCTTGGTCTCTCTTTAGAGGGACTGCTTGGGACTCAATCCTATATGTTATGACCTACTGAAGGAACTCTCTCAAAGTAAGATAGTACAGTTACATAAGAACTTACCATAACAGTAGATCTTCGAGCGAGGTTCCTTCAGTAGGTCATGTTTTTTCCCTCCCTCCTTCCTTCCTTCCCCCAGATTTTTGGTTTGCTTAGGGTCTTCAGGCCAAGCATCCTCTCCTTCCTGACCTTCCAGGAGAACTAGAGAATGGGCAGTATCCCCTCCACACTGGCGTCGTCGGCGTGACATCAGGTGGGCGGTCCCCATCGGGCATTGCTGAAAAAGTCTGCCGTTGGGTCCTGACACCAGTTGGCTCTAGTCCTATATGTTATGACCTACTGAAGGGAACCTCTCTCGAAGATCTAGTGTTACAGTAAGTTCTTGCGTAACTGCATTTTCTACAGGAAGGCGAGGAGAAGGGGTTGGCATTGAATACCCTGAGAGGCCAGGTTTCTGATCTCTGAGCATCTTTCAGCATTTCCCTAGGAACCAATAAGGTATTCATTTTTTGTGCTTGGTTAGCAGGAGCCGTCTGCTGTTCCGATCCCTGGTTCCTCCATGAGATCTAAATCTGGTTCTGAATGTGATCTGTAAGGAGCCTTCTAGGAGCATGGATATGTTGTTCATCCACACTCTCTGGCATGTCCCTTTCCCCTTTAAATCTCACCAGAAAGTCTTCAAGCTGGCTCCTCCCACCCACCCGGGTGGTAAATACCTCGGCTCTGCCCCATAACGCCAGATCTTCCTTTCCGCTGGAAGATTCAGGTTCCCTCATGCTTCTTCAGCAGTTCATTGGCCCTGGATTCTCAACTTCAGTTTTCACCGCAAACGCTTTCTCTAAAACTCATTAGAGTTTACGATTCCGATCCTAGCGCATCAGACATGGAGGACAAATTGTCCCCCTGATTTCGCCGGTGTTCCTGCGGCCAGAAAATGTCACGCACTGATCCCCACCTCTCATGTGTCTACTGTTTAGGTGTTATTCATGACACCACCTCTCGTACCATCTTTCTGACCTTCCATCCCAATATCCTGGGCGACCACAAGGCACGCCTTAAATTGGGGAGAATGGAGCTTCGCAATCCACCGGTGAAATCGAAGGAGGCAAGGTGGACGGTTTCCGTGGCCGCGTGATCCGCCAAACAGCTCGATGAGATGGCAGCTTTCGAAGAGGAAGCTGCTCAAGTTTCGGCCAGCCAAAGTTTTTTCGTGCCTCTCAACCTTGGCTCTGCCTTTACTGGGTCTTTTCGGGAGTTGTGCCAGTCTCTCCCCACCAGGGGTGAGGCACTCTCGGACTTGCACTCCTCCTGCTCTCAGAAGAGGGACAAGGACCCCAAGTCATCTTCCTCCAGAAGGAGACGTTCCTGGGATCGAGAGAAGTCCGATTCACAGGAACTTGCGGTCTCGACCTCGGTCGAGATTGCTTCCTTGGCCGCCAGCTTTTCGGACCTTCCGTCAGGCCAAGGCACCAAGACTGAGGAAATGGCTCAACTGGCCGAGATCACCCTCGACCCAATCGAGCCTTTGTCGCCGACTCCTTAGAAAGGACACCTGTCCTTTCCTTCCCTGACGAGGAGACTCTGCCCTTGGGTGTCCCAAGCAAGGGAAGGGTGCCGGAATCTCGGTTCTCTGTGACTCTGGTGTCTCCCAGTCAAACAAGCCGACCCCATTGGTCATGATAGAGGACCAGGACCCCTTCGGTCAAAAAACCGAAGAAAGGTCACAAGCACTGCAGAAAGAGATATTGCCATCGATCCTCATCCTCCTCGGATGAGGAGAGACTTCGGAAACTCCGTTGACATTATGAGGATCTCGTGTGGCAACAACTGATTCTGACCGGTCAAAAGCCGGCTTTGCCGGCGGCACTGGCCATTACTTGGCCCCCGCCTCTCAGGCCGACCACTCCGGAACTGAAGGCTTCGGTTCCCCCACAGTGTGGGACCGGCATGTATTCCAGTTCGGCCTTTTTCGGTCTCCCCACCTATTTTGGTGGAACTACCAGCTAAGCAGCCTCAGGGAGGGGCTCCCTTGTAAGAGGACTGGACAGACACCGGACTGCCCCGTCATCTGTTCATCACTGTTGTCCCCGATCGCCCTTAGCGCATTGAGGGAGACATAGCTGGGAGTCCATTATATCCCAACTCTTCGGACTCGGATGCCACTGGTTTGCACTCTCATCCGGGGGCTGACGAGTCATTAGTGGCAGGTTTGGAGGAAGATCCTTCCTCCTTTCAAGGCATCCTTCGCCTGATTTCCGAATCTACTGGAATGCCCTTGGAGCCTAATCAAAAGAAGGCAGAATACCCCCTCACAGATATCTTCAAGGGGGGGGGATACTCAACAGAGGCCTTTCCAGTGGCCGGAGCCATTGTTGGCTCGGCCCTTGAGCTTTGGCAGCGCCCTGCCTCCTGTCCAGCTCTGTCTACCCGCAAGTACATGGTACCCATGGGGGTCCCTGGTGGGGTTCACAGAGCATCCCTCGGCCGAAAGCCTTGTGACTGCCTCTGTGTTCAGACGCACTGGTAGCTCAGCCGACACTGACCGCCATCCGGACAAGGAGTCCAAGAATATGGACCATTCTGCCTGGAAGGTCTATGCGGCCTCATCCTTGGGCCTTCATCAGGTCAGCTCGGCTGTAATCATGGCACACTTCTCTCATGCCCTCTTAGGGTCATTAGATGAAGTCCTCCCTCATCTCCCAGCGGACATGCAGACCACGGTGAAGCAAGTCTGTGACCAGGGCCATGCTGTTGCGAAACAGCAGCTCCAGACGGCCCTGGACATTGGAGATTCCTGTGCCTGCTCCTTAGCAGCCACAGTGGCCACTCGCCGCAGGGCCTGGCTGAGGTTATCCTCCTTTCTGGCGGATACTCAGCACAAGTTAGCGGATGTGCCCTTCCTAGGCACTGACCTCTTCGGTCCAGGAGTGGCTGGTCACCTCCAGTGCATTGAGCAGTCAAATGCCACCTTGGATGCTACCTCTGTGAAGGGTTCTTCGGGTAAGAACCAGCAGAAGCCTTTTTCGGCACTCTTCCCCTGTGGTTAGGCAGCCCTCCTTTCGAGGAGGCCAGCAGCTGCAGCAGGTTCAAGCTTGGCCCCCCAGGCCCAAGCAGGGTCCCCAGCAGCCCCGTAAAGGAGGCAGAGGTGCTGGTCCCGGAGTCTCCTCTTCCTCCTCTAAACCTGCTCAGTGACGGATGGGGGTTGCCACCACTACACCCATCACGCCAGCTCTGGGTCCTCCCTTGGGGGGCCGGCTCCATCACTTTCTTTCCACCTGGTCTGGTATCACTTCGGACAGGTGTGTTCTTGAAGTGGTGGGCTAGGGACTGCCTTAGGAATTCAAGCAGTACCCTCCCAGTCAAGCCAAGCCCCTTGAGAGGAAAGGATCTCGGCTTGCACTCAGTTGGCCCTTCGGGACGACATAGCTCAGCTCCTCCGCGAGGAGGCGGTAGCTCCAGTGCCGGATCCTCCTACAGACCCAGGCTTTGTGTCCAGGTACTTCCTGGTGCCCAAGCGGACGGGGGTTTGGTGCCCCCTCCTAGATCTCCACGACCTAAATCAATATCTTGGGTCTCACACCTTCCAGATGGTAACTCTGAATCAGATCATACCATCTCGGGAGCGAAACATGTGGTTCTGTTCACTGGATCTACAGGACATGTTCTTTCATATACCAATCCGTCCATCTCACCAGCGGTTCCTCCACTACAGGGTCGGAGGGACCCTGTACGAGTTCCGAGTCATGCCGTTTGGCCTGTCATCGGCCCCATGGGTCTTTACCAAGTGCATTGCAGTGGTGGCAGCCCATCTTCGGCATAGAGGAGTTCGGATTTACCCTTATCTCGACGACTGGCTCCTGGCAGGTTCCTCCCTTCAGGAGATGGAGAGGTCCAGGGATCTGGCCCTCCAAACCTGCTCCCAACTCTGCCTCCTCATCCACAAAGCCAAGTTGGAACTGGTACCCTCTCAGGTGATGGGCTTCATCAGGGCAGAGCTTGACTCTCGTCAAGCCAGAGCTCGGCTCCCGGCGGACAGGGCGGAGGTTCTTTCCTCCTTTGCCCGATCATTTCTGGTTGGGCACTTGCGCCCTACTTGGGACTTTCTGCGCCTTCTGGGTTACATGGTGGCCTGCAGCTCCATGATCCGTTGGGCCAGGTGGCGCATGTGCCCCCTTCAATGAGAGCTGGCCACCCAGTGGACTCAGCGCCAGGGTCATTTCGACCAGTTGATCACTGTAACCCAGAAGATGTGGGACGCTCTCCAATGGTGGACCGCCCCAGAACGGTTGCAGGAAAGGATCCCGTTTGTCCACCCAGAGCTGACAGTCATCCTGACGACCGATGCCTCTCTCATGGGCTGGGGAGCCCATATGGGGGACAACAAGGCCCACGGGTTCTCGACCCCCGAGGAGTCCCAATGCTGCATCAACCTGTTGGAGCTCAGAACAGTCAGACTGGCACTGTCAGCTTTCGCTCCTCAGGTCCAGGGTCAAGTGGTTCAAGTCCAGACGGACAATGCCACGACCATGTACTACCTCAGCAAACAGGGCAGCATACACTCCCATCTGCTATGCAAGTAGGCGCTCTGAATCTGGACCCTCGTCAGCCAGTTGGAGGCGGATCTCCTTGCCATCCATGTGGCAGGAGTCTCGAACCAACTGGCAGATGCTCTCAGCCGCTTAGGCTAGACATCCCACGAGTGGTCTCTCCATCCAGAGATAGCTTGCAGTCTGTTCTCCCATTGGGGCAAGCCGTTGGTGGACCTGTTTGCCTCCAGGGAGAACACCAAGCTGAGTCTTTACCATGCCCGCCCCCCTCAGCAGGGCTCGCTGCAAGGGGATGCCTTCTCAAGGCTGTGGACCCCAGGCCTCCTGTATGCCTTCCCTCCATTTCCCTTGATCCACAAGGTGTTACTCAAGGTGAGGAGGAACAAGGTGAAGGTGATCCTGGTAACCCCAGATTGGCCCCGCCAGTTCTGGTATCCGGATCTCCTCAGCTGCAGGGCCCCGGAGCGGCTTTGTACACGCCCAGACCTGATATCATTGAACCAAGGGAAGGTATTCCATCTGGACCTTCAATCCCTGCACCTCACAGCCTGGTACCTGAGCAGCTAGAGTTCCGGGCTCTGGGTCTTTCCGAGGATGTCTACACCGTGGTTGAGGCATCTCATAAGGAATCGACCAGGAAGTGTTATGCCTTCAAATGGAAAAGGTTTTCCATTTGGTGTCAAGGTAAGAGTCTGGACCCCTTATCCAGCTCTGTGGCTAACATTCTAGACTGCCTTTGGTCTCTCTCCAAAGGGGGTCTACGGTCATCGACCGTTCGGGTGCACCTGGCAGCCATTTCTGCTTACTGGGCGCAGGCCGGTCAGCCGACATTGGCACAGGAGACAGTGGTCGGGCACTTTTTCAAAGGCCTGGATCACACATCCCCTCTGGTGCGTGAACCTCCACCTCCGTGGGATCTCTTGCTGGTTTTGGCAAAGCTCATGGGCATGCCATTCAAACCCATGCACAAGGGTGAGCTCTCACACTTGTCATGGAAGACTGCCTTCTTGGTGGCGATCACGTCAGTCAGAAGGACAGGGGAGCTCCAGGTACTTTCAGTGGACTCCCCTTATCTGGTCTTCCACAGGGACAAAGTTGTCCTGCACCCCAACCCGAAATTCCTTCCGAAGGTGGTTTCAGAGTTTCACCTTAACCAGGTGTTAACTCTGCTGTATACTACCCTAACTACACCTCGGACGCCGAGTACGGGCTCCATACTCTATACCTGAGACATGCCATCTCCTATTATAAGGAGAGGACGGCGGAAATTCAGGGAGAGGTTCGCCACCTGTTTGTCACCTACACTGAAGCCGCTTCTGGCAGACCTGCAGTTAAATGGAACATTGCAAGATGGATTACATGATGCATAGGTCTGTGTTACGAGTTGGTGGGCAAGGAGCCTCCCAAAGGGATAAGAGCTCATTCTGCCCACCATAATGCTGCATCGGTGGCTGCTTCCAGGGACATCCCTATCCAGGAGATCTGTCGGGCTGCTACCTGGAAGTCAGCAAACACCTTCATTACCCACTACCACATCAACCTTGAGTCACACCGGGATGCTAGTTTTGGGGCCTCGGTTCTCCAATCTGTTTCCTAAATAGGGGGTATGCGCCTTGCCTCCCTCCTCCCAGAGAACTGCTTGAAGTCTGCCAGAGTGTGTGGATGAACAACATATCCACGCTCCTAGAAGAACAGGTTACTCACCTGTAACAGTAGTTCTAGGAGTGGTATATGTTGTTCATCCACATGTACCCACCCGACCTTCCCGGCTTTAGGCGCACCACCTTGCTTCCAGCGGGCTAAGATCTGGCGTCATGGGGCGGAGCCGAGGTATTTACCACCTGGGTGGGTGGGAGGAGCCAGCTTGAAGACTTTCTGGCGCGATTTAAAGGGGAAAGGGACATGCCAGACAGTGTGGGTGAACAACATATACCACTCCTTGAACTACTGTTACATGTGAGTAACCTGTTCTTTTGAACCGCTATCATCCATATTACTGGATGTGTTGTCTTACAAGGTGTGTTTCTTGGTGGCTGTGTGCTCAACCAGGAGGATTGGTGAACTCCAGGCCTTATCCTACAATGAGCCATACCTTATTATACATAAGGTCAAGGTGGTACTCAGTGGTCCCATCTTTTGTCCCTAAAGTGCCCACAGTTTTCTGTGTGAACCAGGAAATATGCCTTCCATCCTTCTGTCCGCAACCTTCTTAACCCAAAGAGAAGTAATTGCACAAGTTAGATTTATGACAGGCCGTTAGAATCTACCTTAGACGGACGTCTGAGTTCGGAAAATCAAATAGTTCCTTTTGGAGCAGCCAAGCAGGGTCAGAAAGCCTTTAAGGCCACCCCAGCAAAGTGGACGTGGGCCTGCATTGCTAAGGCTTATGTCACGGAAAAGAAGAGTGCTCCTGCTCTCATCAAGGCTTACTCTACCAGGACTGTGGCAACGTCCTGGGCAGAGAGAGGTGAAGCATGGATTTTAGAGTTATGCAAGGCAGCTATGTGATCTTCTATCCACACGTTCACAAAACATTTGATTGGATGTTCAGAGTTCGGCTGATGCAGCCTTTGGTCACAGAGTGTTGCAGCCAGCAGTTTGCAAGTAATTTCTCATTACTTGTTTTTGGCATATGGGACACTATTCTCCCCCCTCCCGGTTTTTCTGGGTACTACTTCTTAGAACCCAGTTGTTTTGATTACCTATTGACAGTGAAGAGCGCTACAGAAAGAAGAAATTTCTTCATACTTATCATAATTTCCTTTTCTTTTAGTTCCAACATTGTCAGTGGGGCCCACCCAGGATCCTTGCTGCTGTGGGAAAATCTTATCTGGTATGCCAGGAGGGTTGTTCTGTTTGATAAAATCCCCTACTGTGTTTTTCGGAGAGCCCTGTATAGTTCTGCTGCACTTTACTCATCAAAAAATAAAAAAAACATTTTTTCAATCAGTCTGCAACCGCATGTTAACAGGTTTAGTTGTATCCTTAGAGGTGTTTTCCTTGTTTCAGGTAGTCTCGCTGCATACAGTTTTAGCCTGAAATTTATGCATCGTCGTGTTGGTCAGCTTCAAGTTTTCCAAATGAGCGGCGGGTATGGAGCGTTCCTTGTTACCTGATTATTTTTGTACAGAGATGACTGAACCGTCTAAGCCTTGTGTCTAGTGGGGAGCAAAAGTGAGACAGTTTTTATTTACAGTGTTAAGGAATGTTGCATACAAGTAATTGGTTATAATATAGGCTAATGTGTAGCTACCATGGCACTGCGAGGTCAGTAGTGACTGGGGAGTTGCTGCTGCCTAGAAGCCTGTGCCCAACATTCTAAAGCTTGGACTGAGCCATTTCCCCTAGTAGGGGTGCACTATACCCAGTTGTTTTGATTACCCATAGACAATGTTGGAGCTAACAGAAAAGGAAATTGCGGTAAGTATGAAGAAATTTCTTCTTTTTGTTCTGTGCAGCCGACTGAGAAAATGCTGCAACTTCTGTACTGTCAGACACGCCACCGTGCTAGCATGTTTTATGATATCAGTACAGGAACAGCGCGGAGATGCTCTCCATACACTGTTACAAGGACATTTTTAACTGCCTTTTTATGTTGCTTGCACGCATGTGCAAGAAACATAGTGCCATCATTGGAGATTTCGGAGGTGTGTCACCTCCTCCTCCAATTCAGTCAGTGAGCTGGCAGGCGCGACCCCTGTAAGCCAATGCATTTTGGAGCTGTCTATGACACGCTCCAAAATGCAGTGGCATACAGTTGAAAGGGGAGCTACGCTTCAGTGAGCAGAGATAAGAAGCGTAGCTCCCCACACGCAGGCGCAGCGCGCTCAAGACGAGTTGTGTAGTCACAAGTGCCCAGTCCCTGCCGGCTGAGCTGCAGCCTCCCTCCCCCCCAGCTGTAGGTGCCACGCTGGGAAGCCCACCCAAGCGTGGCCATCAGTCCTTTGGCGGCAGGGGTGCCCAATCCCCCGTCTGAACGCTCAACGTCCTTGTGCCACGCTGAGAGCCCACCCAGCGTGGCAAACGGTCCCACTATGTCTTTTTTAATTTTTACCTGAAAACGAAAACGGTCCCTGCGCGCATCTCCCACCCCCACAACCCGCAGCCCACCCACTGCACACCCAGCCTCCTCACCCCCCACCCCATACTTACCTCCGACTCGCGCCGCGATCTTCGTGGACCAGGAACACATCTGCACTCTTCAAAGCCGACCGCGAACTGAGGAAAATGCCGGTGCTCGTATAATGGCCAGATAGGGGGTTTCAACTTTATTGCACATTCAGGTATTTTTGGATGCGGCACCACATAATTCCTTCATGACGATGTCATTGTCATGGTAGAGCTGGGCCTCGTAAGTGATTTTGGCGCAGTGATTCGCGTAAATCACCCTTCGGGCCTGAATACCGCCATGACAGTGACATCATTCATGAGAAGGGGTCCTAAAACCCATGTTGAAAATTTGTGCCAAAATTCCAAAATGACTGTTTTATTAGCGCAAGGCTATGCAGTTCCTACGCAGGCTCATAAGTTCGCAAAATTTCAATATTTTCACTCCAGATTTTCAACATTGCCATTTTACCACACTCTTCTTATGAGTAGTACAGCTGTCATTTTCACATCTCACCCAAAATGTGTTTCCACCCATGTAGCCTTGAATGGCGCATTCGATTATCTGAAATCAATGTATGGGACAAATTAAGAAAATCACAGTGACACTGTTCATGAGCAGAGGTCTTAAAATGGCTATGTTGAAAATTTGGTGAAAAAATTCCTAAAATGACTGTTTCTGGCGTCGTTCGCGAAGTTCCCTCACATGCTCGTAAGTTCGCAAATTTTCAATATTTTCACTCCAGATTTTCAACATTGCCATTTTACCACACCTCCTTATGAGCAGTACAGCTGTCATTTTTCACATCCTGCCCAAAACGTGTTTCCGCCCATGTAGCGCACAATGGCTCAGTCGGTGTGCAAACTCAATGTATGGTACACATTAACAAAATCACAGTGACACTGTTCATGAGCAGAGGTCTTAAAATGGCTATGTTGAAAATTTGGTGAAAAATTCTAAAAATGACTTGTTTCTGAGCTTGCGTTAGCAGTTCCTTGCACGCTCGTAAGTTCGCAAATTTTCAATATTTGCACTCCAGTGACTTCCAAATACCTAAACAGCACATAGAAGCAAGCAACATTCGGCATTGACAAATGCTTGTTTTTTATACTTTAGAATTGCGATTTTGACAACTCAAGGCCACCATTCAACTAACAAGGACCTTAGTGTACAGTATCCGGTAGTCATCAGTTAAAGGCAGCCATGGATGCATATGACACTGTTTCTTGTGCTGCCGCTGCTGGAATCTGCATAAGGATGCATTCCTGACTGTGAACCTCAGGTTTTTCCACTGACGCTGAGCAGCAGATTATGAATGTCCGCTTTGATGGCACTTATTTTTTCGGCCAGCAGGTGGAACAGTCTCTCGAGGCCTCTCAGAAGACTGTGACTGCCATAAAATTTCTGACTACTCTGTTCAGTCTGTCATTGAAAACAAGGGAGGTGCCCAAGAGCTAGAGGAGGGCTGATGTAGTCCATCTATACAAAAGTGGGAACAAGGAGGAAGTAGGAAACTATAGACCAGTCAGCCTGACCTCAGTAGTAGGAAGAGTTATGGACACACTGCTAAAGGAAAGAATAGTGGAACACCTTGTTGTCAACGGACTTCAGGACCCAAGCAAACATGGTTGTACAGGAGGAAGGTCATGCCAGATGAATCTCATTGAGTTTTTCAACTGGGTAACCAGGGAAGTTGATGGGGGACAGTGGATGTAGTCTATTTGGATTTCAGCAAGGCGTTTGACACCTTAAGCAAGCTGGAGAACATGGGGGTGAGAAAGAGGTAGTGAAGTGGGTGGGGAATTGGTTGGGTAATAGGACCCAGAGGGTAGTGGTAAATGGCATTCACTAGGCAGAGGGTAAAATGACCAGTGGAGTGCCACAGGGTTCAGTTCTGGGTTTGGTCTTCATCAGTGACATTGCAGAGGGTCTAGTAGGAAAAGTATGTCTGTTCGCTGACGACACCAAGCTCTTTAAGAAGGCAGACATGCCTAGGGGAGTGGACAGAATGAGGGGAGATCTAAAGAAGCTGGAGGATTGGTCAAGGGATTGGCAACTGAAGTTCAGTGCAAAAAAGTGCAGGGTATTGCACATGGGACACAAAAACCCAGGGGCAATATATCATCGGGGTGGGGGGAAATGCAATGCTCCAAATAAGAGAAAGACCTGGGGGTCATCTCTGATCTCAAGGTCGATAAGCAATGTGACAAGGCAGCTGGTAAGGTTAGCAGGATGCTGGGATGCATAGGCAGAGGTATCATCAGCAGAAAAAAGGAGGTGGTGATTCCACTATATAGATCATTGGTGAGGCCACACCTCGAGTACTGTGTCCAGTTCTGGAGGCCTCATCTACGAAAGGACATTGATAGGCTGGAGGCAGTTCAGAGGATCACAACCAAAATGATGCAGGAACTGCATCACAAGCCCTACAGGGATAGGAAGAGGGAGTATATGATTGAGACCTTTAAATACCTCACAGGGAAAAATAAAGTGCAGGAGAATACAATTTTTCAAAGAAAAAGATGCTCAAGGACAAGGGGGCACAAGATGAAACTGGAATGAGGGGAGTTCAGGGGGAATGTGAGGACATACTTCACAGAGAGGGCAGTGGACAAATGGAACAGCTTGCCAGCAGAGGTCATGGAGGTAGAAATAATTACAGGGTTTAGAAAAAGCTTGAGATAGGCATAGCGGGCTGCTAGTAGGTGGAGAGGGGGACCACCTATTACCAGCAGAATTTGAAAAAGCACATTTCTTAAGGATGATAGGGCAGACTCAGTGGTCTGAAGACCCTTATCTGCCGACATCTTCTGTGTTTCTATGTTTAAAATCTGCAAGACCAGACCCTTAACATCCTCAAAGAGGAAGAGGAAGAGGCTGTCAGTTCTTTCATAACAGACAGTCCTTTAGTAGATGAGGCAGAGGAGCCCCACCCAAGCACCAGTCTCCTCGGCCACAAAAGAAAATGCAGCAGAAGGCACAGGCCCCAAAAGCGCCCAGTGCCACCACCCTCTGAGTCTTCGGGACCAGCTCTGCCTCAGCCGATCGAGGCGGACATCTCTTCCCCTGTGTGTGTGCGTGTGTGTGTGGTGCATCTGTCCCATTTTTACAGCCACTGGAAGTCTGTCACCACAGACAAGACAGACAAGTGGGTTTTAAGGATCATCTGGGAGGGATACCTTCTGAATGTCTCAGAAATCACCCCCCCCCCCCGGCTGTCCGCACAAGAGGCAGCACTCTCTTTCGGTTGTACAGATGGACCTTCTAACTCAGGAGATAGCAGGCCTTCTGAGAAGCAGGGCAGTGGAAGTAGTGCCTCCAGTGGAATGCAACACAGGCTTCTATTCCCATTATTTTCTAGTTCCAAAAAAGAGAGGGGATATGCACCCCATCTTAGACCTCAAAAAGCTGAACAAGTTTCTGTAAAGTGAAAAGTTCAAGATGGTCTCCATAGGGACCCTTCTGCCACTTCTCAAGCCACATGACTGGTTGGCATCCCTGGACATGCAAGACATCTGCCACCACACTCCAGTACACTCAAGCCACCGCAAGTTCCTATGTTTTGTGGCCTTGGGTCAGCACTAGCAATTCAGAGTCCTGCCCTTTGAGCTTTCCTTGGCGCCTTGAGTCTTTACAAAGTACTTTGCGGGTCTTGCAGCATATCTTCGAAAGCTTGGGCTTCAGATATTTCCCTACCTGGATGATTGGCTGTTAGCAAGTCCGTCAAGGCAAGGCACAGAAGGAGGCAGTGACCACAGCAGCTCACTTACTGATCTCCATGGGGGTACTGCTGAACCTGGAGAAGTCACAGCTTCAACCTTCACAGCAGCTTCTTTTCATAGGAGCCCTCTTGGATACTGCCAAGGCGAAGGCCTTCCTTTCAGAGGGCAGATGAAATGCCATCCTTCAGATGGCACATTTCATCGTGGAGATCAACCCTGTGCGGACTCGCTCCATGCAGTGGATGTTAGGCCTTATGGCCTTGTCAGTCTTCTCAGTGCCTCTGGCACAACTGTACGTGAGGACCACTTAGTGGGTGCTTAGTAAGCAGTGGTCTCCGACAATGCATCCTCAGTCTCACCCCATCAAGGTGACAGCGTCACTGCGTCGGTCACTTGCGTGGTGGGTGTAGGAGGACAGCCCTCTTCGAGGTCTTCTGTTCGCTCCATGAGTCGCAGATAACTCTCACCACGGATGCATCTCTCCTAGGGTGTGGAGCTCACTGTCAGGGCCATCACACCCAGGGAGTCAGGACTCTGATGGAATCTCATCCCCATATCAATCTTCTGGAGATGAGGGCAGTCCTTTACGCCCTTCTAGCCTTGATGGACTTAGTTCGTTACAAGGTAATCCTTCTGTAGACAAACAACAAGGCAGTGATGTATTACATCAACAAGCATGGAGGGGTGCACTCCTACCCACTTTGCAGGGAAGCTATGAGGGTATAGGAGTGCTGTCTGGAGCAGGATGCTCTGATTAAAGCAGTTTACCTGCCAGTGGCTCAGAACAATCTGGCAGACCAAGTCAGTCAGACAGAAGCGGATCCTCACAAGTGTTCATTAGTACCAGGCATCATGCAGTCTCTCTGTGATGAGTGGAGTACTCCAGACCTGGGCCTTTTTGCGTCCACATTGTAAGCAAAACTGCCTCAGTTCTGCTCCAGAAATCCAGAATTTGGCATTTTTTTGTCAGGATGAATTCAGGCTGTGGTGGACAAATCGCTTTCTGTACGCATTTCCTCCTCTTCCACTAGTTCAGAAGGTGCTGCTCAGACTGGAGGCCCATGATGGCGAAATGATTCTGATCACTCCATTTTGGCCACGACAGATTTGGTTTCATTTGATCAACAAGTCATCTGTGACCTCTCCGAGGCCTCTACCTGTACAGACAGACCACCTGACGGAGGGATCCCAGGTCCATCCCGATCTGCGCTCTGTTAATCTTCATGCCTGGCTCATGAGGAGATACAAGTGAGCAGGTTTAAGCTCTCTGAGATTCTCTTGGCTGCCCATAAGTAGAGACCTGTGCATTTCATATTTACGAAATAGCGTGAAATAAAATGAAATGTGCTCCTAAAAACGAAATCTGCTCCAAAACGAGAAATAAAATGAAATGCCCCTTTAAGAGAAATTTACCATTTAAATTCCTGTATGTAGACCACATTTAGCTCCAGATTTAACTCAGCATTCCTTCTAGATAACCGGGGTAATTAACGAATCATTATCACGTAGTCACGATGTGATTTAAGCACTCATTCACCCAAATTAACATTAGATTTGCTTGTTAGTATCTCTGCTTGTTTAAGCTTGTGTCAGCTCAGTCGGTAACTACAATTTAGAAGGCCTGAACTTCTAATTTAGTGCTTAAAGTACCAGCATGTTGCACGTTATAGATACCACACTCAGGTACTCACCTGGTGTTAATTGTGATTAGAAAGTATATCTGCACTTATCTTCAGTTACATTGTCATATCTTGGCACCGGTCTTTGATTCTCCAAATCGTAGTTCATTTATTTGTTCAAGCAGGCTTTTCTTTTTTTTTTTTTTTTTTATTACAATGCCAAAACCACACATCAATATTAATCAAAGATGCAAGGAATTTGCTCCAGAGGGGATGCATCTGTCTGATGGTAGTATGTTGATGTGTAAATTTTTTAACTGCCGCCTTGAATGGGAATCAAGAGATACCCTCGCCAAGCATTGCCGTTCTGCTAGCCACAATGAAAAAAAAGCAAGGGCAGCTGATAGTATGAAGAAAACATCAACACAATGCACAATCGGAGAATCTATTCAGTGTATGAAGAAAGCTAAACTGGATAAGGCTTCATTCATCGAGGAAACCATTTTAATGTGTGCTGCAGCAAACATCCCTCTAGAAAAGCTTGACCACGCAGCAGTCAGAGAGTATTTGAACAAGTATATCCCAGGTACACAGAAATGGGAACTTATCTTAAAAATATTGTATTGTATTTAAAGCTTTATTTAGCTGATGAGCTATTGAGATGCTAAACAGATAATGGTTATGTTTTAGGTGCCAGTGACCTTCCATCAGCAGACCGCCTTAGGAGAGAATATTTACCAAGAGCAGGACAGATTGCAAAAGATGAAGTTCTGTCAGGAGTTTCAGGGGAAAATAATTGCTGTAAACTGTGATGAGACTACAGACAATGCTGGACGTTGTGTGTTTGCTGTGCTATTCAGAACCCTGGAAGCATGTACCAGCACCCACCTAGCTTCAAATGTTTGTTTTTTTGAGACTACACATGCTCGCAGACAATCATAGAGTCACTAAAAAAATTACAATGTAGAGCATGCCAATGTTCTTGCAATTGTTACTGACTCAGCTGCTGACATGATCAAATGTTTTAGTGCACTTGAAATCTTGTTGGGACCCCAGGTTTTACATATGGATTGTTGGGCACACAAATTACACCTGGTTGGAAATGCATCTGTTGACAATTTGTCAGAGTTGAACTCTGTGGTTGCTAAAATTAAAACTCAGTTCTCAGTCTCCAGAAAACTGAAGTCTGCCTATTTAGGGTACCTTAAAACAAATCATCCTGGTCTACGTGCAGTTTTGTACCCAGAGCCTGTTCTGACCAGGTGGAACTCTTGGTTTTAGGCAGTGTTTTATCTGCATGATTATCTAGAAGCTTTACGAGATTTTTTTGCACCAAGTGAAATGAAACCAGCATCTATAGTGACACTAAATAATTTACTTGGAGATAAAGATTTTTACTCGGTTAAGTGCCAGTGCTGTTTCATGAAGGCACATTGTGTCAACGTTGCTGATCTAACAACACAACTGGATGACACAAAAAAGCCCTGGTCTCATGTAATACTAGCTAAAATGTTGCTGTTAAAAAGAAACTTTGAAATTCTTATAACAGCTAATGCTGAGACACTAGTTGATGGAATTGAGCAAAATGTGAAAGATGGGGCAATTGCACAGATGAAGCTGGCCCTTCAGAAATCAATTCTCAAAATTGAAAAGCCTAGGCCAGTTAATTCACCACCAGTGCAGTTTCTGACAGCTGTTAACTGTCTGTTTCACCCAGTTGATGTTGGCACACGTCAGAGCATGGAAAAGAAAGAGCTTTCAAAATTGCTTTCACATGTGCCTCTGCTGAGGGAGGTTGACATAAATGATTTTCTTTTGTGGTATATGTCATTTACTGACAGTGTTAAGGACGCTGTAATGTGCAGTTTGGATGGAGCTGTAGATATTATAAAAATTATTTTTGGCTTGAGGTGCTAAAATGCCACAATATCAAACATTGTAATTTGCTGCGTGATGTACCCTGTTGTGAGTGTAGATTGTGAAAGATTCTTCAGTAAATACACACTGATTGTAAATGACAGAAGGAAAAACATGGAAAAGGAAAATGTGGAATATTGCTGTATGTGTGCATTTAATTGTTAAAAACTTGAAAACATAGAAGAAAACAGCTGCTGTTGTATACCTGTGATTTTCAATGATTTTATTGCTACTTTTGAACGTTTTGCATTTAGAAAAAATAAAAAGAAATATGGAAAAAATAAGATATAACAAGAAATTTTGTCAAAATAACAAGAAATTGGGTTGAAAATAAAAAGAAATGCACGTGTCTCTACCCATAAGTCCTCTACCAGAAAGACTTGCACAGCCAAATAGAGACGCTTCTCAGAATGGTGCGCCAAATCCCGTACGGATCCATTCCGATGTCTACCAGATAAAGTTTTGGAGTATTTACTAGATCTTCAGGGGTATCTCAGTCATCAGGTTACACCGTAGAAACTTCACTGTTGGTGAAGCAGGATGCACACAGAAGATTTTCAGCAGTACAACTGGGACCATCCACACAGTGTATGTCACCAACCCTATAAAGGCGTTAGTGGCCCTGCTCCCTCCACAGTTCTTTCCCGCCGTGGACTCATTTGCATGGGTCTCCATGGAAGCTCCAACAGAGTATTTGTGCTCTTTTATCGCCTTCGGCTTTTCTTCAGTTATTTGTCAGAATCTTTTTAAAGAGATTCCTCCAACTTGTTTATGTTGAGAGTTAATCCGACTACTCTTTTCTGTCGCTGCCACTGTGGAAAGAAGATTGCCTCCACAAACGAACATTCTCTCTGTGTCTACTGTCTTGGGCCTGACCACGAAATTGCTGACTGTGAGATCTGCCAGAAGTTTAACCAGACAACCCTCAGACAATGCAGAAAGGCTCTTAAAAATTTCCTGATGGATCAACAGGTAGCCAGTTCCGGGCAAGTCCTCTGGGGTCCCAGCCTCCCAGTCGCTGTGCCCCCAGGCCTCGAAGGCCTGAGACAAATCCTCGGGGGTTGGGGGGGAGTCATAAGAAAGGCTGAGACCACAACTGCTCCACCGGGCATTGATCTCATTCCCTGATGGCTTCTTCTCCATCTTATGGTGCATTCTCGTTGGCCGTGACTGCTCCGACGCACAAAACTGCTGTCCAGGTCTCTGTGCCCACCAGACCCATACCGAGAGCACCTCTGCCCGATTCACGAGCGGCTGGACGTCGTCATCCGGTTCATCAGCGCCTCCTTTGTCGTCAACAGGCTCGTTGTCGATGGCCATCCCATCGAGGCCTGCCCCATCTCCCTCCAGGGCTACAGGCTCTTTGGGTTCTCAGGACCCAACAGGTGGGTCATCAACACTTGTGCCATCAACTCGCCACTGTCGACTTAAACGAAATCCTGGCAAAATTCACTTCAATTGTGCAACAGTTGGGCACATTTAGACCCACCTTGCCGATGCTGTTGACGGAAGCTTCATCATCACGCCTACTCATCGGCCGCAGAAAGCTAACCATGAGTGGTCATCGGCATATATGATGCTGGACCTAGAATTGGAAGAGGTCAACATCAAGGAGGAGTACCATCCAGACCTCATTCTTCCTGATGAAGAGGAAGAGATCCTGGTCTTTGACAGATCCACTGCTTCCTCAGGCAATGAGGATTCAGTCGCATACTCCTAGGTCTCCAGAGGACCCCATGTTTTTCAGTGTGATGAAGCAGCTGTCCTCAGCCATGGCCTTCTACACTGAGGAAGAGGATGCCACCAGAAAAGAGCTGGTGGACTTCCTGGAGATCCCAGAATCTCCCCCAGAAATCATTCCGCCAATCTTACCTGCCTTGAGGAATGCAGCCACGGCAGCCTGGCACAGACCAGACATGGTGCCAGTTGTGCCTCGCAGGGTGGATAAACTTTACCATGCCCTCAGGGGTTCCCCTGCTATGCTGCCCAGCCTGAGACAGACTCAGTGATCATTAAGGCAGCCCACGGCAGGTCTAAGGTGCCTAAGCACCTTAGTTCTCTTCCCCCAAATAGTCTCGTAGAATTGACCTCTGGGGTAAGAGGGTGTATGCTTCATCTACACTGGATTTTAAGATTGCAAACTACCGGTCTCACATGGTAAAGTACCAAAATGCTAATTGGAAGAAGGGCAAGGCCGCTGCCCAGGCCCTGTCAGATGGCACACAGATGCAGAAGCTGCTCCAGTGCCCTCAGGCAGCTGAGGATGTTAGCAAGCACTTCCTCAGAACCTTCTGTAACATGGCTGGCACCATTTTCAGGGCTGCTGCCACGGGCATATGCCTACATAGGCACTCATGGTGCTGCGTATCTGGTTTTGCTACTGATGTTCTGCAAAAGGTGCTTAATGGCCCATTATTGGCACTAAGCTGTTTGGCCCTGATGTCCAGGACATTATCAATGACCTGCAAGCCTTGGGCAGGGCTCTTCTGTCAATTCCCTCTACCATACTCAGCTGAGAGGTAGAGGGCACCCTCCCTTTCACAAAACGACCAGTAGGCCCTCTCAGCCCCAAGGGAAGCGTAGAGCCCCGGCTGCCTTGCCCGCTGCCTCCAATGCTGGAGCTGTGGCCAAGCATCCCAGAAGTGAGAGACCAACCCCTGCAGCTGGATCCACCTCTGCTTGACTCCTTGCCAGACCCCCTTCTTCTGGTCCCGGATCAGGAGGCAGTGTTCGGAGGTCAGTTCTCCCTCCATCTGAATCAGTGGAGAACCATAACTTTCGGATGCATGGATTCTGCAGATCATAGAGAGGGGGCACACCCTGGAGCTCATCGAGCAGCCTCCAGGACCCACCCCCTTCAGTTATCCCCTGGCTCACCTGTGTCTGCTTTGGGAGGAGTTACAGTCCCTTCTGCACAAGCAGGCCACTGAGCCAGTACGCAGGCACCAGAGAAATAAGGGGTTTTATTCCAGATTTTTCCCGGTCCCCAAAAAGACCCACGGTTTGAGTCCTATTCTAGATCTAAAGGATCTCAATCTGTACATCCAGTACAGAAAGTTCCGAATGGTAATTTTGTCAGGCCTGATGCCTCTTTTCAAAACAGGGGATTGGCTTTCCTCACTGGATATGCAGGACGCTTATCTGCACATATCGGTCTTTCCTTTTCACAGGAAGCTTCTCCGTTTTGCCTTTGAGGGCGCGCATTATCAGTTCAAGTGTTGCCCCTTTGGCTTGTCCTCTGTGCTGCAAGTCTTTACAAAATGCTTGGCAGCGGTAGCAGCAGCTCTCAGAAGGTAGGGACTGTATGTTTTCTCTTATCTGGACGATTGGCTCCTGAAGGCCCTGTCCAGGGAGCAGCTTTTGCTGACTCTGGAGCAAACTGTCCAGCTTTTCCACTCCCTAGGCATCACCGTCAATCTGTCCAAGTCGGTTCTTGTACTGTCCCAGAGGCTGCAGTATATAGGGGCGGTTCTGGACTCTGCGCAGGGGAAGCCTTCCTGCCCCAAAATGGGGCAGAGTGCCTTATAGCCCAAGCTCAGGAAGTCGCTTAAAGCAGCTACATTCCTGCCAGGGTGTACCTGAGATTGCTGGGCCTGATGGCAGCTGCCATACCCACTGTTCCCCTGGCCATACTTCATATGCACATTCTTCAGTGGACCTTCCGGGTACAGTGGCATCAGCGCACAAATGAGTTAGATTGCCCAGTCCTGGTCTCTTCCCCAGCCTGCAAGGAACTGCAGTGGTGGATGGACCCCTTGAATCTGCTTCAAGGCATCCCATTCCAGATCTCCTCCTCGCAGCAAATCCTCACCACGGATGCCTCGGGTCTGGGCTGGGGAACACACCTGGGTCCCTTCCAGACCTCAGGGCTCTTGGTCCCAGTTGGAAACCTCCCTGCATATCAGTGTCCTGGAGATGAGGGCAGTGCTCTACACCATGCAGGCCTTTCAGGAACACTTTGCTCCAGGTCAGCTGCTGGTGCAGTCAGACAATTTAAGCGTAGTCTACTACCTCAACAAGCAGGGGAGGATTCATTCGTACACCCAATGCAGGGAGGCCATGAGAGTGTGGTACTAGGTGCTGGATCACGGTCCGACACAGTCGGCGATCCACGTGCTAGGTGTGTTAAACACTCTGGCGGACATTCTCAGCTGGACTCAGTCCAGCATGCACGAATGGGAGCTCTTGTCATCTATCGGAGAAGACTTGTTCGACAGATAGGGTCGTCCAGAGTTCGACCTTTTTGCGTCCCCACTCAATGCAAAACTGCCCAATTTCTGCTCGCTGGATCCATGGCCTGGAGTTTTCTTGCAAGAAACATCCCTCTCCTGAAGCAGGAGGTTCCTTTATGCGTTCCCTCCGTTTTCTCTAATTTAGAGAGTGCTAATCAAGCTGCAGATGGGAGGGGGCCAGCATGATTCTGGTTGCTCATTCTGGCCTTGGCAGATATGGTTTTCCCTGCTTCAGCAGTTGGCAGACGAACCTGTGGTCTTTCTCCCCTCTGCAGGAACCTGCTGACTACCATACATACAGGACCCAGAGAAGTGCTTGTAAAAAGCAAATTAGAATAGCAAAAAGCACATACTGTAAGGGGCTTCTACTGGAAGCATCGGGTGACTTCAGGAAATTCTGGGCATACATCAAATCATTCCTAGGTTCAAAAAAATACTCATTTGGCTGATGAAATGATTGTAAGTGGGGTGCATTGTAACAACCCTAGGACCATTGCAGAAGCATTTAATAGACAAGTCTCTGACTTGTCCAGCCTTACATCTTGCTTCCTCCAAGGCCAGCTTTTTCCTCCACCCACCCCACTGCTCTTCAGCCTCCATTCTATTTCAAGGCTATTTCAAAATCCGATGTCCTAGACCTACTAAATACAAGTTCTGACAACACTAGCGTAGGTTCTGATGGCTTAGAACTCAAACTTCTGAAACTGGCCGCACCATTTATTGCTCATCTGTTATCACAGATTTTTACCCTCTCTCTGCAACGGAGTTGTCCCTGATGTATGGAAAATGGCCAGAATCACTCCAGTGTTCAAGACAGGCGATAAGAGTTATGGCAAACTACCGACCGATAGCTATCAGTGCTAAGTAAAATATTAGAAAAGCTATTATCAACTCAAGTTACTGAATTCATGACTAAATATAACCTTCTCACCAATTCGAATTGGCTTTTGTAAAGGTCATAGCACCTCCACGGCCTTGCTCCACCTTACAAATGATACGTTAACCGCCATGGACAGTGGCCACCTCACAGGTGCAGTTTTTATTGACTTGACAAAGGCATTTGACCTCGTTGACCATTCCCTTCTACTAGATAATCTCCTGTCTCTTGGCTTCTCACCTAAATCGGTTGATTGGTTTAATAGCTATCTAACAAATAGAACACAACGTGTTAGATTCAATTCTGCTGTGTCCAGCCCCATGGCAAACAACCTAGAAGTTCCCCAAGGATCGATATTAGGACCCCTCCTCTTCTCCATTTTTATTAATAGTATTGCGTCAGATAGCCCTGACTGCTCGGCTATCCTCTATGCAGACGACCTGGTCCTGTAGTGTAATGGGAAGAATATACACCATATAATCCAGACTCTTACAACTGCTTTTAAATCTACTCAGTCCTTGCTTTCCCTTCATAAACTAATCCTTAATGTTGATAAGATGCATACTATGTTGTTTGGTTCAACAGTCAAATTAAACAATAACCGTGATCTATTTAAAGTATCTGGTCAGGATGGTACGGTTCTCAAACCGCTACGCTGTTTCAAGTATCTTGGAGTATTCCTTGATGAAAACCTCAATTTTGATAAGCAGATATCATCTACTTGTAAAACAGTCAATGCTGAAATTGGAGCTGCCTACAGAACCAGCTATGTCCTCACGAAATTGGCTAGATTAGCCATAGCCCAGGGCATCCTGCTCCTGTCATTATCCTATGGAGTAGTCACTTATCTCGGTTCATCCTCTACTTTCCTTAGAAAGTGGGATACCACTTACAACAGCATCTGTAGGTATGCCTCAGCCTCACCCCGGTCAAAGCACCATTGTCAGCTCTATGCGGACTTAAATTGGCTACCCCCTGCTTTGGCTCGAACTCTTGCCCTTGTCTCCTTGACTGATAATGTTATAAGAACAGGGATCCCTGTATCACTGGCCCCCCTATTAACTACACTGTCCCTTTCCCATGGCCTCAGATCTTCTGACAAATTGCTGCTGACAATACCTAGATGTGAGTCAAACAAAGGAACCCTTACTTTCTCTTACTCGTCGACTGAGCTCTGGAACTCCCTACTTCTTAATGTTCACCTAGCCCCCTGCCATGCCCAGTATAAAACCAGTTGTCGCTATTTCCTCTTCAGCCAGGCATCCTGCGCCTGCTTCAAACCTCCCTGATTTTTTGTTCCCGGACCTCGTTCTCACTCCATCACTGCTTCAAACTGTTGACGACTCAGCCTACCCACCTGGGTATTGTACTTAGGCACTTATGACTTTATGTGGTTTTGCTTTGAGGTGCTCTTAACCCATTTGTTGCTCAGCCATATGTGTTTGTAATCATTGCATTTTGCTACTGTTGTTACCCACTCAATGTAATTTGTATAATCTTGCTCCTTGGATGCATGGAACCGCCTTCCTGGGTCTAAAACAGTGGGGGAATTCAAATATGCATGGGACAGACATAAGGCAATTGTAGTGGGGGGTTGCAGGAAGTAGGCTGTTGGTTAAGTAGAATCTGCAGCTTATCCAATAGTTTGGGAAATGGGCAGACTGGGTGGGCCAAGTGGTCCTTATCTGCCGTCAAAGTCTATGTTTCTATGTTACTTAACATTAGTTCCTACTTATGATTTGTCTATCTTGTTTGCTCTGTACTTTGTTTCTCCCTGACATCAAAAGTTTTCACTGCCTACCTATTGTAATCTCCCGGGTCGTGCCTGAAAATAGTCATGTTTTGGCTATGGCACTTACCCGGTAAACAAAAACTAAATAAAATAAATAAGACCCTCCATCTGCATGCTTGGCTCCTGAGACCATAGCAATCGCCAGGTTCGGGGTCTCTAACAGAGTGGCAGACATCCTAGTGGCCTTCCAGTTGAGCCACATATGCCATGAAGTGGAAGCGGTTTCCCATCTGGGCTGCCAAACCTGGTCTGGACCCTTTCACCTGCCCTGTGAACCACATCCTGGACTACCTGATCTCTCTGTCTGACTCGGGTCTACAGTACTCCTCCCTCAAGGTGCACCTTTAGGCTGTTTCTGCCTTTCATGAGTCCATGGATGACTGCACGATTGCTCAGCTGGAAGTCTCCTGTACCTTTCTAAGGGGCATCCTGCACCTGAAACCGCCAATCCGTTCTCCTGTCTCGGCTTGGGATTTTAATTAGAGAAGTTGACCCTGTGTTTTTTTGAGCCAGTCGCAACTTGCGAACTACACTTTCTTTCTCGGAAAGCATTATTTTTAGTTGGCATTACTTCTGCTCAAAGAATTTCAGAGCTTCAGGCACTGTGTTGTGAGGATCCTTATTTGATTTTTCACAGACAAGGATGTCTGCGCACAAATTCCTAAGTTTCTCCCTAAGGTGGTCTCAGAGTTTACACTCAACCAGTCTATCCACCTTCCTATTTACTTTCCCAAGCATGCCAATCCAGGGGAAGCACTGCTCCATAAATCAGATGTGCGTAGAACTTTGAAGTACTACCTGCTTCGGATCAAGGAATGTAGAAAGTCGAAGTAGTTGTTTCCTTCGCCCCAGGTAGATAAGGCGTCTCAGCTTCTAAGCAATGATTATCCAGATGGTTGGTGAATTGCATTGTGTTCTGCTGCAATAAGTATGACAGAGAATTGCCTGGTGCTGTCAAAGCTCATTCCACAAGAGGCATGGATACCTCTGTGGCCTGTTTCCAAGGGGTCTCTGCCACTGACATTTGTGCGGCTGCCACCTGGAGTACCGTCCATACTTTCACCAAGCACTACCTTCTGGATATTGCCTCTAGAGCCCATGCAGGATTAGGCAGGGCTGTACTGCAAGGCCTCCTGTCTTAAGTTTATGGTGAGCCCTCCTCCCAGACTGCCTGTTTGCACCTGTAACTGCTTGGGACTCATTCCTACAGTGTGACTTGATGACTGAGATACCCCCGAAGAAGACAGAACACTTATGTAAGAACTTACTGCAACAGTAGATCTTCGAGGAATCTCAGTCATCAGGCCTGCTTTCCCTACCACCATCCCCCTTCTTGGGGCTCTTGTCTAGGAACTGGCTGTCTGGTGTATCCAGCCTTTCATATAGGTCTGGGCACCTCTCTCTCTCTCTCCCCTCGATCCCCATGGCTAAAGCTATGCTCCCTTCATCTCCGGGGCAAAGAACTGAGGAGGGAGCAGGGCCGCTTACGCCTTTATAGGGTTGGTGATGATGACGGCGTGGGCAGCCCCAGCTGTACTGCTGAAAATCTTCCATGTGGATCCTGCATCGCCGACAGTGAAGTTCCTATGGTGTAACCCAATGACTGAGATCCCCTCGAAGATCTGCTATTACAGTAAGTTCTTATGTAACTATTCTGTCTCTCTGATGCAGGTCTACAATACTCTTTGTGCTGTCTCAGCCAGTCCAGAACCTTACTCTAGCTCGGCTGCCCATCTTCGAGATTCTTAAAGGGCATCCTGCACACAGTGCCCCCCAGTACAGAAACCTGTCACTCCCTTGGATATCAACCTTGTGCTAGACATACTCACTCATAAGCCTTTTGAACCCCTGGCTGCTTGTGACCTCAAATTCTTTTCTTGGAAAACAGCATTTTTGGTGGCCATTGCCTCTGCTGGTAGGGTCTCTGAGATGCATGCTTTGGCCACAGACCATCCTTATACTGTCTTCCATAAAGACAAGGTGGTCCTCCTTCACACACTCCAAGATCTTACTTTGAGATAGAGCTCTTGCAGCAGGCCATCACAATTAGGACTATGCAGCAGGCACTAGGACCACACGGAAAAACTTCTGCCAGCAATACCAGCTGGGGACGGCCCCCGACGCCAGCCCCGTCCCGCCGTCTGTTAGGGTACAAGAGGGGGCGGACCCAGCTCCACCTCAGTTCTTTCCCACCACGTACGTGAATAGCTGCTGTCTACGATTCACCAGCGAGAAAAGATCTTCAATCAAGCCATTTTTCGACGGTTATTCCGTTTTTTCTTTGCTACCGCGACCGACGCCTGCATGGTTACCGCTAGTGGCTCGGTTTTTTCAGCATTTTGTCATCCTTACCTCGGTGTTTACCGCCGTTGGTGCAGACGTCAGTACCGCGGTTGATCCACGCGGGTTCGATGTCTTCCCAGGCGTCCCTTTCCCCAGATCACCTAAACAAGTGCGAGTGCGGCCAGCAAATTCCTGCCAAAGACGGTCATTGGCGGTGTGTTTTCTGCTTGGGCCCGGACCACGACACCACTAACTGCGCCGACTGCCAAGCGTTTACAAGCCGGACTTGCATCGGACGCCTGAAGGCCTATCTATTTAGAGAAAGAAAATGGACCCTTTTCGGCCGAGGGAAGAAGGAGAAAAAGCGCCTTAGTAAGGCGCGCAGCCAGTCCCAGCACCGGTCGTGGTCTCGGTCCCGCTCGCGGTCGCGACCTTCCCCGAAAAAGGCCCATCCTTCGGGCTCGGGTGAGTCGCCACGCTCGTCCCAGGCTAAGGCCAGCCCGTCAGGGGAGCAGCCGGCCAAGCCTAAGGTGACTCCGATTAAAGTCATCGCAAAGTTCGTGGCGGTTTCTGCTTCGGCCCTACCGCCCACGGCAGCGGCGCTGCCTGCTAAAGGTGCGCCTCCGGAGCGTAAGGACTCTTCGGCGCCCCCTGTCTTCACCCCGTCGTCTGTTGCGACACCGACGCCTGTCGAAGGGGCCAAGGAATCTGGGTCGGTTGTTGTCCTGCTGACGTCCCCGTCGCCCAAGTCCTCCTCCCCCCTGGGCCACCGGGAGAGCTCGCCGTCGCGACCCGCCGCGCCTGAAGCTTCTTTCCCGCAGCGGGCGGCAGAGGTATTCTCCCCGGACGAGCCGAAACAACTTTTTTCATTTTGGTGGGGGCAGGTTCACAAACGTACCACCCCGTCGCCGGCCCAGACACCGGTACTGGATCCTGTGGGTGAACCAGAGCCAGAGGGCGAGACCTCTCCATTGAGGTCCCCGGAGCGCCGTTTTTCACCCCCTTCTAGGGCTTGTTCCAGCTCCCGATCAGAGGACCGCCGACGTCGCTCCATAGGTTCAACTGACCGACGTCGGACCCGGTCTCGTTCTCGGAGCCCTTCCTGCACTCAGTGGGACGGTTCCCGACGTTGGTCTCCTGACCGATGTTGGTCATCGCTCCGTCTTCAGACCGTCGTTGGTCCCCTGCATACAGACGTCAGCGCAGGCATGAACATGAGGCAGAACCAGACTACTCTAAGTCGGATAGTCGGTCCTCCTCTTCCTCGTCGTCATCATCTTCTTCCTTCAGCCTCAAGCGCTCCCCTGAGGAGAAGAACATGCCTCGCTCGCCTCCGGACGATCCCACATTCATGGATTTCATGAGGCATATCCAGGCTTCCAGTGAGTGGGACACGGAAGACCTGGACCCAGAACGCCGGAGATTGGCCAAATACCTGAGGCAGAAGGAGCCAAAGTCTTTGGTCATTCCTCCTCTGATGGATACCTTTCAAGACCTGACTAGATCCACCTGGCTGTGCCCAGCCTCCATCCCGGCGGTTCCCAAGAAGTCTGACAGGCTTTACAAGGCTCCAAGGGCTGAACCCTTTTTGACTGAACACCCTCAGGCAGACTCCACTGTGATCACGGCTGCTCATGACAAGTCTCGACAGCCGCGACACCTCAGCTCCCAGCCTACCGACTTGGAGTCCCGTTACCTGGATCAGGTGGGCAAAAAAATTTACTCTGCCTCCACCTGCTCCATTAGATCCCTAAACTTCCTCACGCATATGGTGCAGTTCCAGAATGCGTTGTGGGAACGGGGTCTTGAGCTGGGACAGGCCATGCCAGACTCCGATAAAAAGACAGAGCTCCTGGCCCTCTTGCAGTCTGGCTCGGACGTAGGCACTCATGTTCTGAGGGCCTCGTACGATACTGCAGATACGGCTGCCAGAGCAGCTGCCTCTGGGGTTTGTCTCCGGCGCCATGCCTGGTTACGGCTTTCGGGCTTCCACCAGGATCTGCAGTCCGGTATCCGGGACCTGCCGTTTCAGGGTACCGTCTTATTTGGGCAGGAGACGGAGAATTTGATTTCCCGTCTCCAGGAATCGGGCAAGTCTATCTGGTCGGTCCGCCAGATGTACCGTGGCAACCAGCGACGCCCCCATTGCCGTCGGCTTTTTCGAAAGTCCTCAGACAATCAGACTTCAGCCCGTGGTTCCCATCAGGGGCAGAGAGGTGGCTTCCGCCAGAGATCCGGAAACCAGCAGTCTGGTAGACCGTCTGGCCGTGGGCCCAAGTCCTCCCAGGCCTCTCTCCCTACCCCTGGTTCCGTCCAATGACTCCCTTCCGCCCCCCCCCCCCGTCGTCAGACGTCCAGGAGCCGGTCAGGGGCCGCTTCTTCCTTCATCTCAAAGGGTGGAGCTCTATTACCACAGATCAATGGGTCTTGGATGTCATTCGGAGAGGACACACGTTGGAGTTCAGAGTTCCCTCCACGTACTCCACCAAAGCTTTCCCGTTATCCTCCTTCTCACATTCCACTCTTGGAAGGAGAAATTCAGGCCCTCCTGCAGAAGAGAGCAATAGAAAGAGTTCCCATGGAGCAGTGGGGTCAGGGGTTTTACTCCCACTTTTTTCTGATCCCCAAAAAGCCGGGGGACCTTCGTCCCATTCTGAATCTCCATCCTTTAAATCTCTTTATAGAGTACAAAAAGTTCAGGATGGTGACTCTTCAGGGTCTCCTCCCTCTGCTGCACCAAGGGGATTGGCTCTGTTCTCTCGACATGCAGGATGCGTACATGCATATCGGGGTCTTTCCTCCCCACAGGAAGTTTCTGAGGTTCCACTTCCTAGGAGAGCATTGTCAATTCCGGGTGCTCCCGTTCGGCCTCTCTTCCACTCCGTGAGTCTTTACCAAATGCCTCGCAGTGGTGGCTGCAGCTCTCAGGCGAACAGGCCATTACGTTTTCCCTTACCTTGACAACTGGCTTCTGACAGCCCCGTCAAGGGACGGCCTCCTACGGTCTCTCGGAGATGCCTATACTCTATTCCGAGAGCTGGGGATCACCCTGAACTTAAAGAAGTCGTCCCCGGAGCCCAGCCAAAACCTCGCCTTCATTGGAGCGACTCTGGACTCCGTTCAGGGCAGGGCTTTTCTCCCTTAGGACAGGGGTACTCGCCTGCGAAGTTTGCAGAACAGATTTCTATAGCACCTCGAGTTCCAACTCGGAACTTCCTCAGTCTGCTGGGGCACATGGTGGCGGCCATCCCAGTAATATCCTTGGCCCACCTCCACATGAAAATCCCACAATGGATGCTCAGGGTGCAGTGAGATCAATACTCAGACGACCTGGACGCCTTAGTCATGATCTTGGAGCCAGTCAGGAGAACGTTGCTTTGGTGGATGGACCCCAACAATCTGGAAAAGGGGTCAGCTTTCGTCCGGAGCCTCCAGGTCAGACTCTGACAACAGATGCCTCAGACCTGGGTTGGGGGGGGGCTCATCTCGGTGGTCACCGGACGCAAGGGGTTTGGTCAACCAAGGAACAGTCCCTCCATATCAATGTCCTGGAAATGCGAGCGGTCCTCTACGCTCTTCAGGCGTTTTAGGAGGACCTGGTTCCCGGCTCTCTTCTAATTCAGACGGACAACATAGCGGTAGTCTTTTATATCACCAAGCAAGGAGGCACTCATTCCTATTCTCTTTGCCGGGAGGCGATGAGAGTCTGGTACTGGGCGCTGGAATGGGGCATTCGTCTGTCGGCGGTGCATGTTCCAGGAGTCCTAAACACTCTGGCCGACGATCTCAGCAGGTCGTGGGCCAGGGCGCATGAGTGGGAATTGCTTCAGTCCATGGCGGATCAGCTCTTCAGAAGGTGGGGCTTTCCCGAGCTAGATCTCTTTGTGTCACCACGCAATGCCAAGCTGCCACGCTTTTGCTTGTGAGAGCACGCGCCTGGCGTTTTTTGGCCAGACGCGTTATCCCTTTGTTGGGCCGGGAGGTTTCTTTATGCCTTTCCGCCCTTCCCTCTCATTCAGAGGGTTCTGCTCAAGTTACAGGCAGAGGGGGCATGCATGATCCTTGTGGCCCCCAATTGGCCTCGACAGATTTGGTTCCCACTTCTGCAGCGGTTGTCCCAGGAACCTCCAATCCCACTGCCTCTATGCTCGCAACTGCTGTCCCAGGACCAGGGTTCTCTGGTCCACCCGGATCTCCGATCCCTGCACCTTCACGCTTGGCTCCTCCAGACGTAGCTAGAAACAGATACGGGGTTTCCCGGGAAGTGACTGAGGTCTTAGCGTCCGCCACGTAAGCCCTCTACCGCTCTGCTTATGCTATGAAGTGGAAGCGGTTCTGTCTTTGGGCCTTGCCTCAGCATTTGGACCCAGTCACATGCTCTGTGAACTCCGCTTTGCAGTATCTCCTCTCCTTGTACGAGAAAGGCCTGAGCCATTCCTCCATCAAGGTGCATATGTGGGCAATCTCAGCCTACCATGCTCTTGTGGGTGACAGAGCATTGGCCCACCTTGAAGTGGCCCGCACCTTCCTTAGGGGGGGTTCTTCACATGAGACCTCCCGTCAGGAACCCTGTCCCACCCTGGGACCTCCTTTTTGTATTGGAGAAACTTACCCTTCCCCCTTCTGAACCCGCAGCAACGTGCGAGCTGCGATACTTATCTTGGAAAGTTTGTTTTTTGGTTGCTGTTACTTCCGCTCGAAGAGTTTCCGAGCTGCAGGCTGTGATGTGTAAAGAGCCCTATTTGGTTTTCATAGGAAAGGGTTTCCTCGAACTAATCCTAAGTTTCTTCCGAAGTGGTCTCGGAGTTGACCCTCAACTAGTCGGTTGATCTTCCTGTTTATTTTCCTTCTCCTCCAATAGAGGGAGGTTCTCCTCCACACATTGGATGTCCACAGTCCCTGAGTATTACCTCAGTAGAGCAGTTCAACACCGTAGTCAGACAACTCTTTGTGGCCTTGCGCCACAGCGCTTGGAGTCAACGGTGTCCAAGCAGACTATCTCAAATGGATAGTCTATTGCGTTTCGTTGTGTTACGAGCATCACAACAAACCCCTACCGGGTCCGGTTAGGGGTCACTCCACCAGGGGTGTATCAGCTTCTTTTGCCGCGATGTGGAATGTTGCCATTCAAGACATCTGTGCGGCTGCGACCTGGTACTCGGTGCATACCTTCGTCAAGCATTATAGCTTGGATATCGTCTCCAGATGCTGTGCTGGCTTCGGCCTAGCGGTTTTGCAAGGGCTCTTGTCCTGACAGTCTCTGGAGTCAGCATATTCCTCCTCCCGGGGGCGACTGTCTCTTCGCTAGGGAACTGCTTGGGACTCAGTCCTAATTGTGATAGCCTGCTGCAAGAGCTCTATCTCGAAGTAAGATAGTACAGTTACGTAAGAACTTACCGTAATAGTAGATCTTCGAGAGGAGCTCTTGCAGCAGGCGCTGTTTTCCCTCCCACCTTCCCCTCGGTGTGCAGGTTTCTTCTTCTCAAGGATAGGCTTCATCTCCTTCTCTTGTCAGGCCATCTGCTGGGTACTGGCAGGAGAACTGAGGTGGAGCTGGGTCCGCCCTCTCTTGTACCCTGACCGACGTTGGGGCGGTCCCCAGCTGGTATTGCTGGCAGAAGTTTTTCCATGTGGTCCTAGTGCCTGCGGCATAGTCCTAATTGTGATAGTCTGCTGCAAGAGCTCCTCTCGAAGATCTACTGTTACGGTAAGTTCTTACTTAACTGTACTTTTTTTCCTAAGGTGGTTTCGATGTTCCATTTAAACTAACCCTTGGTGTTACCCACTTACTTTCCTAACTTCCAGAAAAAGGGATAGTGCACCCTCCACTCTCTGGATGCTAAAAGAGCCCTCAGGTTCTGCATCAGTAGAACTAAGGACATCCGTCAGTCCAAGCAGCTCTTTGTCTCCTTCACCCCGAACCAACTAGGTCAGCTGGTTACATCTTCACCACTGCTTCTCTGTGGCGCAGATCATATTGGAAGGCCAAGTTCGTGCCCACTCCACCAGAGTACCTGCAACGTCCTTGGCAGAACTTCACTCTGTCCCCATTGCTGATATTTGCAGAGCGGCTTCTTGGAGCTCAGTGCATACTTTTGTTAAGCACTGTGCTCTGGATGTCCATGCCAGACAGCATGCTTCTTTTGGCAGGACAATCCTTAATGGACTTCTTTCCTGAGTGAGCTCTGTATCCTGCCGCCCTGCTCGGGGAATTTTTTTTTGTCTGAGCTTGGTACTCTAACCCAGCAGTGTGAATGAATGGTGAAGATAGGAAGATATAAAAATGATGTATTCACTGTAATTCTTGATCTTCTTGGACCATCTTCACCATTCATTCACATGCCCACCCACCATCCCCTGAGCTCAGTCTCTCTATTTCCTGGTCTTCATCTCCCTCGTTTTGTTTAAGCTGTGAAGACAGTTTGTGTTGTTGACCCTTCTTACACGGATCCAAAGGGCTATCTTATACCATTATTAGGTTAGTTGTTTACTTAAGTTAGGTTACGCTGCACCTCTTCGGTAAAAAAAGGTACTGATGCTGTTGAGGGCCATTGCCGAGATAGGTTATGTAGCGCAAGCTAATCTCGCAGTGCCACGTATGCATGCAGCCTACCTCTGTGCCAGCCCTCCTGAAGATTTTTGGCTCCCGCACTGTCCCAGCACCTCTGGCTTGAACCCAGCCTGCCTGGGATTCTTAATAAATCTG
Source organism: Neoceratodus forsteri (assembly GCA_016271365.2). Lineage (NCBI taxonomy): Eukaryota > Metazoa > Chordata > Ceratodontiformes > Ceratodontidae > Neoceratodus > Neoceratodus forsteri. The sequence goes on from CM028136.1 coordinate 897,609,786, forward strand.
CAGAAGTCTCAGACAGAACCAGTGCAGGTGCAGAGCTGGAGACCCTGCAAGGAAAGGCTTTCCTCCCACAGGAATGGGTTTCAGATCTGATCGCCATTGCAGAATCCTTCACACCAAGCTGCACAAGGCCTGCAAGAAATTTCTCCAGCTACTGGGTCACATGGCCTCATCCCCATCTGTGGTGTCATGGGCCAGATTTCAGATGAGGGACATTCAGTACCATCTAAGAGATCACTGTTCCAAAAAGTCTGACTCATTGTCTAGGCTGGTGCCTGTTACAAAAGCCTTTATACAAGCACTAGAGTGGTATAATTAGGAAAGCAGCCTCAGAGAGGGTACTCCCTTCCTATAGAAATCCCATACAAGAGTTCTCACAACAGATGTTTCACTCCCAGGGTGGGGTGTCTACCTGGAGGATCTCACAGTAAGTGGCATTTGAAGCCCTTAGGAGCACATAAATCTCCTCGAGCTTTGGGCAGTACTGCTGACAATGCAGTCCTTTTCCTACCAGCTACAAGGTCAGTCTGTCCAAATTCAGACAAGACAGTACAGCAGTGTACAACATAAACAAGCAGGGAGGAACAAGATCCTCAGAACTATGCACAGAAGCTGTGAGGATCTGGGAGCTGGCTTATTCCCTCGGCACAGAGATTTCAGCAGTGCATCTGCCAGACAAGCACAATATGCTGGCAGACCCCCTCAGCAAGATCAGCCAGGCAAATCACGAGTGGACCTTGAAGCAGCAAGTGCTGGCTTCAGTCTTCAGAAGATAGAGTATTTCGGAAATAAACACATTTGCCACGTGGGAAAACAGCCCCCAGATTTTTATTGCAGGCCACCAGGAAGGGGCACAATCTCAAGGGATGCTGTAGCTTGGACTGGACAGTGTGGTTCCTATATGCCTTCCCACCAGTCCTTCTCCTACAGAGAGTGCTTATAAAGCTTAGGAGAGAGCCAATGATTCCCAGACTGGGCCAGACAGTCTTGATACTCAGTGCTTCAGCCTCAAGTTCTTCCTCTTCCCATTGGAAGGGAAGAAGTGGTACCACTTGAGTGTGCCCTTTTCAACGTCTGCTGCGACATCTTCAGTTTGCCAGGGGCCCTCACTGGTGTCCTCTGGTACTAGGAGGTTGAGGTCTCGGGCCAGAGTCCCTCTCTGTTAGTGGAGAATTCAGTGGGTAGTTCAACCATTGTGCAGCTCTTATGGAGCAGTGGGTGCATTGCCTGGCTGATTTGCCTATACCAGAAGAGCCGATCCCAGGTCCCTTGGGGCCAGTGGTCAAGCTGGGTAGAAGTTTTGGCTCTGGCAACAGCCCCTGGGCCCTTGCCAGTGACCGTGCCACAGAGTCCTGTCCCACTGGCCACACCCCTGTTCAGTATCACTGTGATGGGACCGGTATTGTCAGTCACTGGTGCCGGCTGGATCAGTGCTGCTGTCCGCACTGGGGTTAAGCCTTTTAGGGCCTGTCCCATTGCTGGTTCTGGAGACGTTCTCGGTGCCAGGGATCTTTCTAGTGCCGATTCAGTTCTGGTTATGGTGCCACCATTGACTCTGGCCCCTCGTAAATCGGGGCCAGTGTTGCCAGGGATGTGTTCTGGATTGTAGGGCTTACGATACACCCCCCACTACGACCCTCCTTCCGGCGGGGGACAAGTCTGACCCTGATTTCATCATTTCTGAGGGCAGTGATGAAGACTTTCTATTAACTGGATTCTTCGGATTCAGGCTCTTCTGTTCCACAGGAGGATCTGACTTTCCAGGTTTTGCTCAGGAATATGCATTCTGCATTTGATCTTGAGCCTTCATTGTCCCAGGTAAATGTCTCCATCTGTAGTGGTTAAACGTTGCTACCATGCTGGTCAATTTAGGTCCTCCTATTCAATTCCACCTGCATCTGAGACCTTGTCAGATGTGGTCTGGAATAGACCTGCCTCTATCCCTTCTATATGCAAGAAGATAGAAAATACACTTACCCCTAAGGATAGACCAGTGTATGTTTCTCAACCAATAGCTGATGTCACTGCTATTCTTAATGAAAATGACAGTCATTCTTCCCCAGGAAGTTTGTGCACACCCTGTTAACAAGGAGTTGTGCAAGATTGACAGTATGGGCAAGTGGGCTTTCACAGCACCTGCCATTTGCATGCGGTTTGCTAGTTACCACAGACATTTTTCTAAGTATGAGTATACATTTGGAGCTCACGTAAGTCTCTGACGAGTCCCTGCCAGACTCTGAAACTTAACAGAAGATTCTGCAGACTGCTACTCATGGTATTGAGTCTAACAGTTATTAGCGTAAAGCAGCTGTGGATGCCTTCGATACTGCCTTCCACTCGGCATTCCTGGCTGTGTACTCCTGGTTTTTCTCAGGATGTCCAGCAGAAGGTAGTGAACATCCCCTTCAATGGTATTTACCTGTTTGGACGGCAGGTAGACATCTCTTGAGGTGTCTCAGAAAACTAGAATGACCCTGAAGACGTCCAGGTCCACTCCCGCTAACCCTCAGAGGGGAAAAAGACATAGTTTAATCAAAACATGATAGTCCTTTTGTAGAAAACGCAGGGGAGCCCTAAACAAATCTCAACCTTCCCAGTCTCAAAAGAAGGTGCAACTAAAGGCATGGATGCTGAAATCACCCAGTGCCACCCTCTGAAGCTCCGGCCCCAGTCCTTCCTCGTTTGCCCGAGGCAGACCTCTCCTCTTAAGTAGGGGGACACCTGACCCAGTTTTACCATCAGTGGGAGTCCACTACGATGGACAAGGGGGTCTCAGGATCATTCGGGAGGGATACTCCTTGGACTTCACAAAAGCCCTGCAGACTGTCCACCCAGAAAGCAACCCCACTAACTAACCCCAGGAATCACTCATTATGATTACACTTAATGCAGTCAGCCTCCTTTGTTGAACTGCCCGGAGAAATGGAATTATCTTCCTGGACATAAGTCTCCACCACTCATTCACACTAGTGGGATTAGCGCCGGAGGCACTAGGACCCATCGGGAGCAAACTTTTTGCTGGAGGGTCGGCGCGAGAGACGGCGCTGCGAGGCACGGCGCCATGACAGCCGGCTCGAGTGGCAATGACTATCTCGACGACGACCCTCCAACTGCCTCAGTTCCTTTTTTTCCTCACAACAGTGCGCTTCAGTGACGACGTCGCTCGCCTGTCGGGTGTCAAACTAGCGCATAGTTTTCAGTTTTTTTGTAACATTATCACGATAGTAGTATCGCTTAATTTATTCTATTTTCGTTAAATTTTAAATTTAACTTACTTGAAGAAGTCTTGGCCTACTGGACGGAGTCGACCATGAGCAGGTCAGGTGACGGTAGGGAGACTTCGTATGAAAGCTGTTCAGTCAGCCGGGCTGGGTCTGGTCAGCCTCCTTCTCCTCAGCGGGGTTCTGACAACAGTCAGTCCGATACCCGGGGGGATGGGTGGGCCCCCCGTCGGCATAAAAATAAACGGTCGCATTCTCGGCACCGTTCGGCCTCGAGCTCTTCTTCGGCCCACAGGTCAAAAAAGAGAAGGCATCACTCGAGGTCGCCCTCTGGTATGTCTGCGTGTCGACGGTCGGTTATCGTTGCTAGTTGCCGTTCTCCTTCTTCGGAGTCGCCAACTGCCGATGATCGTCGTCGTCGACATCGGAGCCCCTCCCCGCCTATAGGTAGGGCTCCAGATGAGCAGTTTCATCAGTGGGCCGCTCTTATGGAGCGATGGGCTCGGAGGTTGGTTCTCCTGCCTGGCTTGGTTGCCACGGAGCCCCCGGGCTCCTCCGGCGATCGGATAGGGCGGTTGGACCTTCCTATTCGCGCGGCGCCTTCTTCGGTGCCGGTGACTCCGCGCTTAGGTGTCCCCCCCCAACATGGCTGCGGCGCAGGGGGCCACACCGATGCCCTTATCTCCTGTTTCTAGGGACATGGATATGTTGTTCATCCACACTCATTGGCAGTATCCTTGCCGCTTTAAATCTTGCCGGAAGGTCTTCAAGCTTGCTCCTCCCACCCACCCGGGTGGTATAACTCTCGGCTCCGCCCCATGACGTCAGATCTTCCTTACCGCTTGGAAGCTCAGGTTCCCTCCTTAACGCTCTGCGTTTGCGACTGGTTCCTATTTCTCCGTTTGCGGATTTAAAAATAAAAATTTGCAAAAAGTCTTCGATCCCTCGCGGCTGCGATGGACAAATCGACTCCGGGATTTCGGAGATGCCCATGCGGGCAGAAGATGTCTCGGACGGATCCACACTCCACGTGTGTCTACTGCTTAGGCCTTGAGCACGACCCGCAGGCTTGCGACCTGTGCTCATCTTTCTCGGCCTACGTCCTCGAAGACCGTGCTGCCCGATTGCAACTGGGCCGTCCCGAGAGCGTTTCCCTCGGTGAAGTCCAAGGAGGCCCGGTTGGCGGTGTCAGCGGCGGCTCGGCGGATCAGCTCGGCGGATGGTGGCGCCTCGAAGAGGAGGCGGCGAGGCCAGATCTTCCTCGGCACGCATTTATCCCGCTTCTGGGTTCTTCCTACACGGCTTCTTTTAAGGAGCTTTGTCTGTCCCTCTCCACTAAGGAGAAGGGCCTGCGTCTGCTGGACCTTATTCTCGGTCAAAAGAGGACAAGGTAAGTCCCTCCGTCGGCGGCTCTTGGGAGGCGGAAAGGTCCCTCTCCCGGACGTCGTCCGTCGGCTTGATCGACCGTTCGGCCCGACCACTGGCCTCACGGTGTCCCGTCAGGTCAGTTGACCGAGACTCCCACTGATGAGTCGAGATTTTCTCGACCCATTGAACGGGCTGTCGCCTTTAGCAGCCAGTTCCCTCTCGGTTCCCCGGAGGTTGAGGATCCCGTGGGCTCGTCTGTGCCTCGGTTCCGGAGCCCTCGGATGGACCTTCCGAGCCTAAGGAGTGCGGTTCGGCCGACACCTCCCTGCACCGACCCGAAATTCCGGGACTCCGGTCTCGGTCTCGGACCTCTTCGCGGTCAGCCGTTCCCACCGTCATAAGCGGTCTCGGTCCGGCACGCGGTAAAGCGAGTCGCCGCTCGTCCTCGTCCTCCTCTCCTCGGATGAGGCTTGGCGTAAATTACGTCGGCCAGTGCGAGACCTTATATTTCTTAACAGCTCCTCCCTGGCGGGGAATAAGCCGACTCCGGCGCCTTCCCGGCCATTAAGTAGCTGTCACGGGCAGCCGACACAACCACTCGACTTGTCGAGGGCCTATACCCAGGCGGTTGTTCGGCCAAAACCAGCTGCTCCACCGGATTCCGGTGGAACCTCCGCCTCCACAGCCACCAATTGGGGCTCCGACCAAGGATTCTCGATCGACTAGGGGTTTTACCCATCGGCTGTCAGTTACCCTCACTCCCGACCGACCTCGGCAGGTGAAGGGTGGCTCAGGCCAGAAGGCAGCTCTTGAGGACTCTTCCGAGTCGAAGATGATTCCTCCTTCTTCTCCAGCGACTGGACTGGGTCTTCAGGAGGTCAGTCAATGGGCGATAGCCGTCGTCCTTCCTAGGACTGCTTGGCTCATCTCGGAGTCTACCGGGATGGAGCTGAACCCGTTCCAAGCAGACCCAGGTATCCCCTCGAGATTCTGGACCGGGGATTCTCCGGCGGAGGCCTTTCGGTGGCGAGGCCATAGTGGGTCCGGCACTGGAACTTTGGCAGCGCCTGCTTCCTGCCCTGCGCCTCGGCCAGGATGGCCAGGAAGTATCACGGTCCCTCGGTTCCTTGTCGGTTTTGGAACACCCCTCTGCTGAGGGGTTGGTTACCGACAGCGTTTTCCGGCAGCCCGCGCCAGGGATGTGGACAAACCTCCTGACAAGGGTCAAGAAATTGGACTCGTCGGGCGAAAAGTCGCTGCGTCCTCTCGGCGCCCGTCCAGGCCAGTTCGCCCGTCCTCATGGCCATTTTCCCATGCCCTGTTGGGCTCCCTGGATGGTCATCCCTCATCTTCCGCCGATCTGCAGACTACGGTTAAGCAGGTGCGGGACCAGGGCAGGCAGTGGCCAAACAGCAGCTCAGACTGCTTTGGATATGGGGACTCATGTGCCAGATCGGTGGCGGCCGCAGTGGCTGCTCGTCGGCAGGCTTGGCTGAGGATATCCACCTTTGCTCGGATACCCAGCACAAGTTGGCGGATGTTCCCTTTTGGGGACTGACCTCTTGACCCTGGGGTGGAAGGTCACCTGCAGAGGATCGAGAAGTCCAATGCCACCTTGGACTCGGTCTCTTCCGCTCAGAAGGACAAGGCCATAAACCACAGCCTAAGCCCTTTCGTCCTTCTGTGCCCCGGCCTTCGGCCCAGCAACGTCAGGGCCAGCAGGCTCGACCTTGGCATCCCAAACCCAAGCCGCGGCTTCCTCTACAAGGAGGCAGGGAGGAAAGGGCCCAGGAGGTCCCTCGGCGGTCCCTCCTCCTCCAAGCCTGCCCAGTAGCGGGCTGGGGGTGTCGCCCCATCCCGTCACCTTACCCCTGGGTCCCCGTGGAGAGCGGCTCCGGCACTTCCGTTCCACCTGGTCGCTGTTACCACGGACAGGTGGGTCTTGAGGTGGTGGGAAGAGGCCTGCCTCTGGAGTCGAGCAGGCACCACCCTTCAGGCCGTCGCCCCTCGGGAGCTTGAGGATCCCAGCCTCACTGGCGGCTCGTCGAGCCGACACACTCTCCTCCTCCAGAAGGAGGTGGTAAGAGGTGGTGGACCCTCCTTCAGACCCAGGGTTTGTGTCCAGGTACTTCCTGGTTCCGAAGCAGACGGGGCTGGCGCCCCATTCTCGACCTACACGACCTAAACAAGTTCTAAGGTCTCGAACCTTCAGGATGGTCACTCTGGCTCAGATACATACCATCCTTGCAGCGGCGTGTGGTTCTGCTCTCTGGACTTGCAGGGGCAGCGTTTTTCACGTCCCTATCCGTCCGTCTCACAGAGATTCCTTACGCTTCCGGCGGAAGGATCTCTCTTGAGTTCAAGCCATGCCCTTGACTTCAGCTCCCAGGGTCTTCACCAAATGCATGGCAGTGGTGACAGCATTCCCTCTTGGCGCCGAGGGTCCGGGTGTACCCTTACCTGGGCGACTGGCTGATAGCAGCTCCCTCCAGGAAGGAGGCGGAGTGGTCCAGAGATCTGGCCTCAGGTCTGCTCTCAACTGGGCCTCCTTATCAACGAGGCCAAGTCGGGCACCGAGCGAAGCAGGTGATTCTATTCATCAGGCGCAGCTCGACTCTCTTCGAGCCAGGCGCGGCTCCCAGCCGGACAGGGCCGAGGTTCTTTCCTCCTTTGCCCGATCATTTCTGGTTGGGCAATTACGCCTGCCGGGACTTCCTGCGCCTCCTGGGTCTCATGGCGGCCTGCACCAGCGTGGTCCGTTGGGCCGCTGGAACATCCGTCCCTTCAGTGGGGACTGGCCAGCCAGTGGTCCTGGCTCGCGATCCTTGGACCAGCTTGTATCGGTGACACAGGGATGTGGGCAGCTCTCCAGTGGTGGACGTTCCAGATCATTTGCAGGAGGGCATCCCGTTAAGTCCGCCCGAGCCGGTCTCTCTGTCGACCGATGCCTCTCTGATGGGTTGGGGTGCCCATCTGGGGAACACCGGGCTCATGGCCTCTGGTCCCAGGAGTCCGATGCCACATCAACCTGCTGGAGCTCCGGCGGTCCGCCTAGCTCTCACCACCTTTGCTCCGTTCCTCCGGGGTCAAGTGGTCCGAGTCCAGAGCGGACAATACCACGACCATGTACTATCTAAACGCCAGAGGCGGGGCGGCTCCATGCTTCTATGCAAGGGAAGCTCTCCGCATTTGGTCACTCGTGCGCAGCCTGGAGGCGGATCTCCTAGCCATTCACGTGGCAGGAGCCTCCAACACCCTGCCGATGCCCTGGGCGGATAGGGCTGCATCCCACAGTGGTCTCTCTGCCGGAGGTAGTACAGCATCTGTTCTCCTTTGGGGCACACCTCAGGTGGACCTGTTTGCCTCCATGGAGGCAGCGGCTGAGTCTGTTCCATGCGCCCCTCAGCAGGGCTCGCTGCAGGGGGATGCCTTCTCGAGGCAGTGGACCCCGGGCCTCTTTTATGCCTTTCCCCCATTTCCCTTGATCCACAAGGTGCTTCTCAAGGCGAGGAGGGACAAGGCGCAGGTGATTCTGATAGCCCCAGACTGGCCTCGCCGGTTCTGGTACCCAGATCTCCTCAGTCTCAGCTCCAGGACTCACGGCAGCTTCAGCTCGCCCGGACCTGCTCTCAATCAATCAGGGAAGGTGTTCCATCCGGACCTTCAATCCCTGCACCTGACGGCCTGGTTCCTGGGCTAGAGTTCCAGGCCTTGGGTCTTTCCGGCGAGGTCCTCAATGTAGTTGAGGCGTCCCGTAGAGTCGACCAGAAAATGCTATGCCTTCAAATGGAAAGGTTTCCATTTGGTGTCAGAAGCAAGGGCTTGGACCCTTCCTCCTGTTCCTTGGCAAGCATCTTGGACTATTTATGGTCCCTTTCTAGTCAAGGGCTTGGGTCGGCGACCCTAAGGGTGCACCTGGCAGCCATCTCTGCTTACGGGCGCGGGCCGGGAAGCAGTCGATGTAGCGCAGGAGAAGGTGGTCTGGCGCTTTTCAAAGGCCTTGATCACATTTCCTCCAGTCACGGGAACCCCCACCTCCGTGGGATCTACTGCTGGTACTGGCAGCTCATGGGCAAGCCATTGAACCTATGCACAGGTGTGCTTTCTCTCACCTGTCGTGGAAGACCGCCTTCTTGGTGGCTATCACGTCAGCCAGAAGGATGGGAGAGCTCCAGGCGCTTTCCACGAGTCTCCTACCTGGTCTTCCACAGGGACAAGGTTGTCCTGCTTCCCCACCGAAATTCCTTCCGAAGGTGGTGTGGGTTTCACCTTAACCAGTGTTGACTCTGCGGTGTTCTACCCAATCACACCTCGGAGGCGAATATAGGCTCCATACTCTGGACCTAGAAGGCGCTCGCTTATTATAAGGGCGCCTGGCTGAAATCGAGGAGAAGTTCGCCAGCTGTTTGTCACCTCGCTGAAGGCGCATCTGGCAGACCTGCAGCCAGCGGACGATAAGCAGGTGGTAACCTCCTGCATAGATCTCTGCTATAGTTGGCGGGCATGGAGGCCTCCCAGAGGATAAGGCTCATTCTACCGCCATGCTGCTGCACTGGCAGTGGCTGCTCCGGGCGTCCCTATCCAGGAAATCTGCAGGGCTGCTACCTGGAAGTCAGCAAACACCTTCATTACCCACTACCACATCGACCTTGAGTCACGCCGGGATGCTGGTTTGGGGCCTCGGTTCTCAGTCTCTCTTTCCCAAGTAAGTATAAGGGGTGTCGTCTTGCCTCCTCCTCCGGAGAACTGCTAGGAGTCTGCCAATGGTGTGGATGAACAACATATCCATGTCCTAAATACAGGTTACTCACTCTGTAACAGGAGTTCTAGGAATGGTATGTATTGTTCATCCCACGACCCTCCCGACCTCCGGCTTGACGCACAACCTGAGCTTCAGCGGGCCAGATCTGGCGTCATGGAGCGCGGGAGTTATACCACCGGTGGGTGGGAGGAACAAGCTGAAGACCTTCGGCAAGATTTAAAGCGGCAAGAGATACTGCCAATGAGTGTGGATGAACAACATATACCATTCCTAGAACTCCTGTTACAGGTGAGTAACCTGTATTTTTTCCTTCTCTAGCTTTCCAGGTTCCTGGGGCGTTTCGGCGCCTTCCGCTGGGTCTGTCGGCTTCAGCCGGCCGTTTTGAGTGCCGCTGGGCCTTCTGGCGCGTCATGGCGCCGCTTGATCTAGCGGTGCCACTTGGTTAAGCGGCGCCCGTTTGGTCGAGCGGCGCCGTGCCCCTCACGTGTGCCGTTTTCAACCGTTTTGCCTTCTCGGCAGGGGCCCTCGGGGACTCTCCTTGTTTCTCTGCTATTTCCTCCTCTCTAATTTTCCTCCTTTCCTGTCCAAACAGTCCTTCCTGGACCATCAGGAGATGATGTTGAGCCTGACCCAGACCTTCGGTTGGGTGATGAAGTGGAGGAAACAGGATCTTTCTTTGCTACAGAGCCTGTGGTGAGGACCTGTCCTTTAAGTCTCTGTTGAAGAACCTGAGATCCACTCTTTCTCTCCAGACATCGATCCTGGGAAATATTAAGACTCCAATACCTTCATGCCTCGGAGATCCCTACAGTTTGACTCCTCCGATCCAGCCTCTCCTTGAGCGCTGTCTCAAATGGTATGGAATAATCCTGCTCTTATTCCCTCAGTGGCTAAATCCATTGATAAGAAGTATTCAGCTCCAAGGATCGTCCCATTTGGCATCCCAAGCCTTTCGGATCCTATTATAGTCCTGGCAGAGAATGATAAGGTCATTCTTCCTCAAACTACTACAGCTTGACCTATTAACAAAAGTCTCGTAAGATTGATACATTAGGTGAAGAGAGTCTTTGCTGCCTCCACTCTAAGTATCGTGTGCCAATTATCAAGGCTATTTTTCTCAGTATGGTATATCCTGTGGCACTCTTTGAAAAGAATGGTTGAAGCTCTTCCGGATTCGGACTCCAAGTCAGAGCTTCTTCTCACCGTTACTAGAGGTATTGAATCCAATAACCAACAGGTCAAAGCCGCTATGGGCGCTTTCGACACTGCTTCCGCTCAGCAGCCGTAGGTATTTGTACTCGGCGCCATTCACAACTGCGTGCTTCGGCTTCACTGAATGATGCTCAGCGGGTAATGGCGCTGCCCTTGATGGCTCCTTTCTTTTCGGCCCTCAGGTGGAACAAGCCTTAGGCCACTCAGAAGACTAGGTCGGCCATTAAGTTGGCCAGACCTCCGCCTGCTCCCTCTCGGGGCATGTGAATAGCGTCAGTTTCATAATCGTCAGTCCTTTCGAGGCAGAGGCAGGGAAGCTTCCATAAAAGCCAACCTGCCCAACCTCAAAAGCGCAGCAAAGCGCGGGGCCTAAAGCCCCCAGCACCACCTTATAGTGCTGGCCCAAGTTCCATCCACATTGCCCGGTGGAACTTTCTCCTCCAGTGGGAGAGTCGTCTGATGTGCTTCTACAACCAGTGGAAGTCCATAACCGGACAAATGGGTCCTTGGATAATTCGCGAGGTTATTCTCTCAATTTTTGAACCCCCTAATTGTCCTCCCAGAGCATTCACCCAGGTTGGCGGCCTCTCAGTGAGACCTTCTCACGCCGAGATCCAGGGCCTTCTAAGCAACAGGGCAATAGAACTAGTGCCCCGCATCCTATGACACAGAGGTTCTCTCCATTACTTCCCTGGTTACAAAGAAATCTGGGGGAATCGCTCATTCTAGACCTCAGAAAGTTAAACAAATTTCTCCCCAGGAGAAATTCAAAATAATTCCTAGGTACCCTGTTTACCCTGCTGCATCAGCACGACTGGCTGACCTCCTTGATATGCAGGGCGCTTACCAGCATCCCCATCCACCCGACCCACCGCAAGTTCCTCAGGTTTGTAGCTCTGGGTCGGCATTATCAGTTCAGAGTCCTGCCTTTTGGGCTATCCTCGGCGCCGCGAGTTTTTACAAAGTGTTGTGCAGTTCTTGCAGCACATCTCAGGAAGATAGGACTCCGAGTGTTTCCCTACCTGGACGATTGGCTTCTAGCAAGCCCTTCCAGCCAAGGGACTTTGGAAGCCGTGCAAACGACTTCTCGTCTTCTTACGTCCATGGGAATTCTGCTGAATTTGAAAAAATCACAACTGCAGCCCTCCCAGAGACTCCTTTTCATAGGGGCGGCTCCCTAGACACCTCTTTGAAGGCTTTCCTTCCAGAGGACAGAAGACTCGACATCCTTTGGATGGCCCGTTACATCGGGAGAACCAATCGGTTACAGCTCTCTCCATGCAACGCATGTTGGGTCTCATGGCATCCTCGGTGTTCACTGTACCCCTGGCCGGTTGCACATGAGAACCACCCAGTGGATGCTCTCCACTCAGTGGTCTCAACCTCTCACCCCCAGTCTTATCCCATCAAGGTGGCGGCCCTTGAAGGTCTCTCACCTGGTGGACTCGAAAGCAATCTCCTGGAAGGTTCCCTTTGCTCCCCTGGATCATCAGATCTCCATCACCACAGGCGCGCCGCTAATGGGATGGGGGCTCACTGTCGTCCCTTCACACTCCAAGGTGTATGGACTCAGTTGAAACTCATCTCCATATAAATGTCCTGGAGATGAGGCGGTCCCCTCTATGCGATCTGAGCTCTGAAGGATATCCTTTGTCACAAGAACATTCTCCTTCAAGCGGACAACAAAGCTGTGATGTATTACATCAACAAGCAAGCGGTGCTCATTCTTACCCCTTTGCAGGAAGCAATGAGGGTGTGGGAGTGGTGCTTGGGCACAAGTCTCTGATTCAGGCGGTTTATCTGCCAGGTATACAAAGCGATCTAGCAGACTACCTCAGCAGAGCGGAGGCAGACCCTCACGAGTGGTCTCTCGATCCAGCCGTAGCTCGGTCACTATTCAAGAGTGGGGACTCCAGACCAGGACCTTTTGCATCCCCACTCAACAAAACTGCCTCTCTTCTGCTCCAGAAATCCAGGGCCTGGCATTTCTGTCAGGATCGTTCAGGCTCGGTGGACAAAGCGCTTTCTTACGCCTTTCCACGCTTCCTCTAATCCAGAGATTCTCCTCAAGTTCGAGTCTCAGGGGACCAAAATGATTCTCATTGCTCCCTCCTGGCCTCGGCAACTATGGTTTCCTCTGCTCAACAGTATGTTGGCAGCCTCTCCAAGACCACTTCCCTTGCAAATCAATCTTTTGTCTCAGGGTTCGTTGGTCCATCCCAACCTGAAATCACTTCACCTTCATGCTTGGCTCCTGAAGAGGTAGAAGTGAATCGGTTCAACGTCTCTCGTAGAGTCTCGGACATCCTGCTGGCTGCTCGGAAGCCAGCCACCCGAAAAACGTACGCTTCCAAATGGAAACGCTTTTCTCTCTGGTGTGCAAAGTCCTCTTGGAATCCCTTTTCCTGTCCTCCTGACAAAGTTCTGGAGTATCTTTTGGACCTATCAAACTCAGGTCTCCAGTACTCCACAGTTAAAGTTCACTTAGTGCCATCTCAGCGTTCCATGAGCGGTTTCTTCCTTGACTCTGGCTCAGCTTCCTATAGTGAAGAGATTTCTTAAGGGATTCTTCATACCAGACCCCTGTTAAGCATCCAGTTGCAGCCTGGGACATTAACCTGGTGCTGGACATGCTCACTCGGAAGCCTTCGAGCCTCTAGCTACCTGTGAGCTAAAATTTCTTACCTGGAAGACTGCCTTCCTGGTGGCCATTACCTCAGCCCGCAGGGTCTCGGAATTCATGCCTTGGTGACGGACCCTCCGTATACTGTATTCCATAAAGACAAGGTAGTTCTCCGTACTCATCCTAAATTTCTTCCCAAGGTTGTGTCAGAATTCCATCTAAACCAACCTCTGGTACTTCCCTCTTACTTCGCTAATTTCCAAAATGAAGGGGAACGATCTCTTCATTCCTCGGATGTTAAGAGAGCCTTGCGGTTCTATTTAGATAGAACCAAGAATTTTCTCAAGACTCAGCAACTGTTTGTTTCTTTCAGCGACACCTGGCTGGGTCAATCTGTCGCTATCAGATGCATCTCATCATGGTTAGTGGCATGCCTTCGACATTGCTACTCCATGGCTCAAGTTAAATTGGAGGGTAGAGTGTACGCTCACTCTACTAGGGCAGTCGCGGCATCTTTAGCGGAGATTCGCAATGTTCCAATTGCGGATATCTGCAACGACGCCACCTGGAGCTCAGTGCATACATTCGTTAAGCATTATGCACTGGATGTTCATGCCAGGCGACATTCGGCAGAACTACCCTTAATGGGCTTCTATCTTAGACACGTGAGCTCTGGCTCTCCTGCCGCCCTTTTGGGGGATTATCAGCTTGGTACTCTCCCACTAGTGTGAATGAGTGGTGGAGACTTATGTCCAGGAAGATAGGAAAATTACGTACCTACCGTAATTCTTGATCTTCTTGGACGAGTCTCCACCACTCATTCTCACGCCCACCCTCCATCCCCCGAGCTCACCGCTGTGTTGGTCTTCACTCCCTCAAATCTTTAGGCCGTGAGGACTTCTTTGCTGACCCTTCTTACAGGTCATACGGACTATCTTATGTCATTTTTTAGATTGGTTACTCTTTCACGTTAGATTAGCTGCACCTCCTTGGTAAAAAGGTACTGAGGCGGTTGGAGGTGCGTCGTCCGAGATAGTCATTGCGCTCGGCGCTGCTCGCGGCGCGTCTCGCGCCGACCCTCCAGCAAAAAGTTTGCTCCCGATGGGTCCTAGTGCCTCCGGCGCTAATCCCACTAGTGTGAATGAGTGGTGGAGACTCGTCCAAGAAGATCAAGAATTACGGTAGGTACGTAATTTTCCTTTATGCAAATTATGGAATTCTCAAGTGGCTCATGTCACTTTCAAACTGCTGCACTCTGAGTGCTTCAGATTCTTTACTCCGCCTGCCTAGTAAAGACGTCCCAGAGAGCTCTCCTTGAACTGTCTTCAGAACAAAGTTTCTAGGGACATGGATATGTTGTTCATCCACACTGTCTGGCAGGTTCTTTGCCGCTTTAAATCTTGCCAGAAGGTCTTCAAGCTGGCTCCTCCCACCCACCCGGGTGGTAAAACTCTCGGCTCCGCCCCATGATGCCAGATCTTCCTTACCACTTGGAAGCTCAGGTTCCCTCCTTAGTGCTCTGTGTCTAGACTGGATCCAAACTCTTTGGTTCACCCGAAAATAATTTTAACGTTTTCTAGACTTCGGTCTACTACTTCCTTCGCGGCTGCGATGGACAAATCGACTCCCGGTTTTCGGCGGTGCCCATGCGGACAGAAGAGGTCCAGGACCAATCCACACTCCACATGCGTCTACTGCCTCGGGCTTGACCACGACCTGCAGGCCTGCGAGTTGTGCAGGTCTCTTTCGGCAAACATCCTCAAAGACCGTTGCTGCCTGGCTCCAACTTGGACGCCCCGAGAAACATTATCCGCTGGTGAAGTCCAAGGAGGCCCATTGGGCGGTTTCCGCGGCAGCTGGCTCGGCTGAGCAACTCGAGCAGATTATCGCCCTCTAAGAGGAGGCGGCCCAGGCCGCATCTTCATCTTCCTCGGTCGCGGCATTTATCCCGCTCTCCTTGGGATCCTCCTACACAGCTTCTTTTAAGGAGTTTTGCCAATCCCTCTCTGCGAAAGGTGAGGGTCATTGGGACTCTCTTCTCGGTCAAAAAAGAAGGACTCGAAGGGTAAGTCCCACCGTCGACGTTCGTGGGAGCGGGAGAGGTCCCCTTCCCCAGACACTCGACTTCGGTCGAGGTTGCGGCTAAGGCCGCTGGCATCGCGGTGTCCCCATCAGGTCAGCCGACCGAGACACCCGTCGACGCGGTTGAGAAACAGAGGACTTGCCTGCGCCTCCTGTGCTGGAGTCCCCAGTCAAGGCTCCCGAGCCGAGGGAGGAGTGGGTTCCCCCGCTCCCTCCCAGACCCACCCTCGGAAACACCGACGGTCTCGGACCTCGTCTCGGTCCAGCCGATCCCGCTGGCATCGGCGGTCTCGGTCTCGGCACCAAGGAAAGTGGCGACACCGCTCGTCCTCTTCTTCCTCCTCCTCAGAGAGGCTTCGGCGCAAATTGTATCGACGCTATGAGGACTTAATGTGGCAGCAGCTCCTTCTGACCAGGAACAAGCCGACGCCATCGCCTTCCCAGGCCATTAAGTGGCTGTTGCCTGAAAGGCTGGAACAATCCCTTGCGGTGGTCGAGGTGCCCAAACCTGGGCCGGTTGTTCGGCCGAAACCAACTGCCCCACCGATTGTGGTGGAACCTCCGCCTCCACAACCAAAATCGGGTGCTCCGACCAAGGATTCTCAGTCGGGTCAGGGACTGCCCCACCGGTTGTCGGTCACCCTCACTCCCGACCGTCCTCGGCAGGTGGAGGATGGCTCAGGCCCTAGGCAGCTCTTCACAGACTCATCTGAGTCTGACGACGACTCCTCCCTGTTTTCCAGGCCTCTTGACCTGGAGTCCTCCGGGGGGCAGTCAATGGACAAGAGCCCATCATCGTTCATGGGTCTGCTTCGGCTTATCTCTGAGTCCACCGGGATGCAGCTCGAGCCTGTGTCCAAGCGGGCCAAGTATCCCCCCACAGAAATACTGGACCGGGGGGATTCTCCCACGGAGGCCTTTCCAGTGGCTGAAGCCATTGTGGGCTCAGCCTTGGAGTTATGGCAGCGGCCGGCTTCTTGTCCTCCTCCTTCGGCCAGGATGGCCAGGAAGTATGCGGTCCCTACCAGGTCTCCATCCGGTTTCTCGGAACACCCCTCTGCGGAGGGGTTGGTTACTGACAGCGTTTTCCGGCATTCCGGGAATGCTAGTGATGTGGACAAGCCCCCCGACAAGGAGTCCAAAAAGCTGGACTATGCCGGGCGCAAAGTATATGCTGCGTCCTCCCTCAGCTTCCGTCAGGTCAGTTCGGACGTACTGATGGCGCACTTCTCCCACGCCCATATGGGCTCCCTGGATGAGGTGATCCCTCATCTCCCGGCTGATCTGCAGGCTACGGTCAGGCAGGTGCGGGATCAGGGAAGGGCAGTGGCGAAACAGCAGCTCCAAATGGCTCTCGATATCGGAGACTCCTGTGCCTGGTCAGTAGCGGCCGCAGTGGCCATGCGCCGCAGAGCTTGGCCGAGGATATCCACCTTTACAGCGGATACCCAGCACAAGTTGGCAGTCGTCCTCTTCCTGGGTACCGACTTGTTCAGGTCTGGGGTGGAAGACCACCTCCAGAGAATTGAAAAGTCCAGTGCCACCTTGGACTTGGTCACATCTGCTCAGAAGGACAAAGGCCGCCGACAGCAACATAAGTCCTTTCGCCCTTCTTCCCCTGCGGCACGTCCAGCCCAGCAACACCAGCATCAGGGCCAGCAGGCTCGCACTTGGCATCCCAAAGCCAAGCCTACAGCTTCCTCTAACAAGAAGCCGGGGGAAAAAGGCCCAGGAGGTCCCTCGGCCGGTCCTTCCTCCAAGCCTGCCCAGTGATGGGTTGAGGGGTGTCACCCCCAACCTCGTCGCTTCCCCCTGGGTTTCCCCTGTCGGGGGACGGCTCCACCACCTTCTTTCCACCTGGTCCGCTATCACCACGGACCATTGGGTGTTGGAGGTGGTAGGAAAGGGTCTGCCTCTGGAGTTCGAGCAGGCCCTGCCCTTCCGAACCGTTGCCCCACGGGGGGTTACGGAGCCCGCAGCCTCTCTGTCAACCCGTCAAGCCGACATTGCCCTACTCCTCCAAAAGGAGGTGCTTAGGAAGGTGGCGGATCCTCCACCAGACCCAGGGTTTGTGTCCAGGTACTTCCTGGTCCCGAAATGGACGGGGGGGGCTGGTGCCCCATTCTAGACCAGCACAGGTTCCTAAGGTCTCGAACATTCAGGATGGTCACTCTGGCTCAGATCATTCCATCCTTGGAACGAGCCATGTGGTTCTGTTCTCTGGACCTCCAGGATGCGTTCTTTCACGTCCCAATCCGTCCGTCCCACCAGCGATTCCTCCGCTTCAGAGAAGAGGGGTCCCTCTACGTGTTCTGGGCCATGCCCTTCGGCCTTTCTCTAGCTCCCAGGGTCTTCACGAAATGCATAGCAGTAGTGACAGCATTCCTGCGGCGCCGAAGGGTCCGGGTGTACCCCTACCTGGACGACTGACTGATTGCGGCCTCCTCCAGAATGGAGGTGGATCGGTCCAGAGATCTGGCCCTCCAGGTTTGCTCTCAAATTGGCCTCCTTATCAATGAGGCCAAGTCGGAACGTGTGCCAAAGCAGGTGATCCAATTCATTGGGGCAGAGCTCAACTCTTTTCGAGCCAGAGCATGACTCCCGGTGGACAGGGCCGAGGTTCTTTCCTCCTTTGCCCAATCATTTCAGGTTGGGCAACTGTGCCCTGCCCGGGACTTCCTGCG
Organism: Neoceratodus forsteri; assembly: GCA_016271365.2. Taxonomy (NCBI): domain Eukaryota; kingdom Metazoa; phylum Chordata; order Ceratodontiformes; family Ceratodontidae; genus Neoceratodus; species Neoceratodus forsteri. The sequence continues at coordinate 897,627,735 of CM028136.1, forward strand.
CCTCCTGGCGGCCTGCACCAGCATGGTCCCTTGGGCCTGTTGGCACGTGCGTCCCCTACAATGGGGATTGGCCAGCCAGTGGTCACAGCGCTCCAGTCCTTTGGATCAGTCAGTGACAATGACCCAGGAGACATGGAACACTCTCTAGTGGTGGATCATTCCAGCTCATCTGCAGGAGGGCATCCCGTTTGTCCGCCCCGAGCCGACAGTCTCTCTATTGACCGACACGCCTCTGATGGGTTGGGGTGCCCATCTGGGGGAGCACAGAGCGCACAGCCTCTGGTCCCCTCGGGAGTCCTGATGCCTCCTCAACCTGCTGGAGCTTCGAGCAGTTCATCTAGCCCTCACCGCCTTTGCTCCGTTTGTACAGGGTCAAGTGGTTCAGGTCCAGACGGACAGTACCACGACCATGTACTACCTAAACCGCCAGGGTGGGACCCGCTCCATGCCCCTGTGCAGGGAAGCTGTCCACATTTGGTCCCTCATGCGCAGCCTGGAGGCGGATCTCCTTGCCATCCATGTGGCAGGAGCCTCCAACATTCTGGCCGATGTCCTAAGCCGGATACGAGCTGCGTCCCACGAGTGGTCTCTCCTGCCAGAGGTAGTACAAAATCTGTTCTCCCACTGGGGCATGCCTCAGGTGGACCTGTTTGCCCTCCAGGGAGAATGCGAAGCTGAGGCTGTTCCATGCTCTCGTGGCTGTTTGCCCCGGGCCTCTTCTACGCCTTTCCCCCATTTCCCTTGATCCACAAGGTGCTTTTCAAGGTGAGGAGGGACAAGGCGCAGGTGATTCTGGTAGCCTCAGACTGGCCCTGCCAGTTCTGGTATCCACATCTCCTCAGCCTCAGCCTCAGCTCCAGGCTCCCGAGGCGGCTCCCAGCCCGCCCGGACCTGATCTCAGTCAATCGGGAAGGTATTCCTTCCGGACCTTCAATCCCTGCGCCTGATGGCCTGGTTCCTGAGCGGCTAGAGTTCCAGGCCTTGGGTCTTTCCGACACGGTCCTCAGCGTCGTTGAGGCTTCCCATAAGGAGTCGACTAGGAAATGCTATGCCTTTAAATGGAAGAGATTCTCCATTTGGTGTCAGGGCAAGGGCCTGGGCCCTTCCTCCTGTTCCTTGGCAAGCATTCTGGACTACCTGTGGTCCCTTTCTCAACTAGGGCTTCGGTCGACGACCCTTAAGGTGCACTTGCCAGCCATCTCTGCTTACCGGGCGGGCCGGAAGCAGTCGGTGGCGCAGGAGAAGGTGGGCGGGCGTCAAAGGCCTTGGTCACATATCCTCCGGTGTAAGAACTCTACTCCGTGGGATCTACTGCTGGTATTGGCTAAGCTGTAGGCAGGCCATCGAACCGATGCACAGGTGTGACATCTCTCACCTGTCGTGGAAGACTGCCTTCTTGGTGGCTATCACATCAGCCAGAAGGATGGGAGAGCTCCAGGCGCTCCACCGAGTCTCCTTATCTGGTCTTCCACAGGGACAAGGTTGTCCTGCGTCCCCACCCGAAATTCCTTCCGAAGGTGGTGTCAGTTTCACCTTAATCAGGTGTTGACTCTGCCGGTTCTACCCCAGTCACACCTCGGGGGCCGAATATAGGCTTCATACTCTGGACCCTAGAATAGCGCTCTCTTATTATAAGGAGCGGACGGCTGAGGTTCGGGGAGAGGTTCGCCAGCTGTTTGTCACCTACGCTGAAGCCGCACCTGGCAGACCTGCAGCCAAGTGGACGATAGGCAGGTGGGTCACCACCTGCATAGATCTCTGCTATAGGTTGGCAGGCATGGAGCCTACCAGAGGGATAAGAGCTCATTCTACCCGCCATACCGCTGCATCGGTGGCTGCTTCCAGGGACGTCCCTATCCAGGAAATCTGCAGGGCTGCTACCTGGAAGTCAGCACACACCTTCATTACCCATTACCACATCGACCTTGAGTCACACCGTGATGCTGGTTTTGGGGCCTCGGTTCTCCAGTCATTATTCCCTAAGTAGGGGGTGTGCGCCTTGCCCCATGTCCATGTCCCTAGAAATACAGGTTACTCACCTGTAACAGGAGTTCTAGGAATGGTATATGTTCATCCACACGACCCACCCGGCCTCCTCGGCTTCGACGCACAACCTGGCTTCCAGCGGGCTACATCTGGCGTCATGGGGCAGAGCCGAGAGTTTTACCACCCGGGTGGGTGGGAGGAGCCAGCTTGAAGACCTTCCGGCAAGATTTAAAGCGGCAAGGAACCTGCCAGACAGCGTGGATGAACAACATATACCATTCCTAGAACTCCTGTTACAGGTGAGTAACCTGTATTTATCTGTGGATAAGTACTCATTTTAGTTTAAATTTAAAATTGCTGCCTTAGAAACATTGTTTAGTATAGTTTATTAATATTATAGTAGTTTTTTGTCTCTATTTGCGGTTCCCTCACGGTTCCTTGGAACCGAGGGTTCTACGTCTATTTGGGAGGTTTTTACCTCAGTTTTCTTTATTTTTATATATTTAGTGATCGGTTCCTTGAACTGCTTTATTTTTGTTTAAATTACTGTATTTTGTCAGTTTCCTTTTTCTTCAGGAACCGAATAGCGATCGGTTCCAGGAACCGCTATCGGTTGTTATTTTAAAGATCCTCCAGTTCCGAGGTGCTTTAAAATAGTGGTTTATTGTGAAGTAATGTTTTTGTCTATCAATATCAGAGGTCCATTTAGATAAACCTAAAAAATGCACAGGACCCACGGGTTTTAAATGTTGAGTCTTGTGGGCAACTTATAGCAAAAGCAGATAGACACACTGTGTATTTCTTATTTGGGTACTAGTGATATATTTGCCAATTATGATATTTGTAAGACCTTTTGCCCTAAAACATTAAGGAAAAGGTCTAAAATTTTAGAAGATATGGCTTCTGCTTCTGGTATGGATCATTCTGCTTCTTCCTCTTCCCACAAAAAGGATGGAGATAAAGCCAAGGATCCTGACAAGAATTCAGATAAATCTGAACAAGGTAAAACAAAAAGGGCTTTGGAAACCGGCTCCAAACCTGTTCCATTAAAGAAAAAGAGTAAGGAAAAACATGTTGCAGCGCCTCTGGCCGAGCAGGCTAAGGAGCTCCCAGCAGACAAGCATATTATGCCCTTGGCTGAGGACATTGCTAAGGCACTTCAGGCTCTATAGGGTGCAATCCCGGTCCCTACACAGACTGCCCCAGTTCCTCCTACAGCCCCAGCAAGGCAAGAAGTGCTGGAAGTGTTTGGGGGAGAAGGAGGATGATGACTTTGAAGGGGAACCTATAGATCCAGAGGTTTACCCTGAGCAAGAATTTGGGTCCCCTCTTAGGGGGCCCTGAGGAATACTCCTCTAACTATGCTTTTGTCAAGAGCATGGTTGAAACCCTGAATCTCCCTCTTCAGGAAACAGAAGAGGATATGGAGGAGGCAGATTTTCTGGACATGATGGGGTTAACCCTCACGAAACGTCTGCTTCTGCCCATACATAAATCTTTAAAGAAGGCTGCAGTGCAGATTTTTAAAACTCCAACCTCTATCCCTGATGTGGGTAAGAAAGCTGACAAGAAATATCAGCAGGACAGACCTACAGCTGCTGATTTTCTGTTTACTCATCCTGATCCTGAGGGAGTAGTCCAAGCTGCTGCCTGTGACAAGGCCAGGATCCCCTTGGCTACCCATCCACCAGACGAAGATTCAGGAAACATGGATGCTATGGGAAAGAAAGGGTACATGGCTGCCTCTTTATTAGTTCGGCAGGCCAGTTACATGGCATATTCAGTGCAGTACCAAAAAGCTCTATGGAACACAGTTCTAGCTTTGGCTGATAAGGTTCCAGGTGAAGTGGCTGTAGACTTGCAGGATACAGCAAGGGCTGCACTTGATGCTACCAAGTACCAATTTCGTATGGCAGTGGATGCCAGTGATACTGCATCCAGGTTAATGGCTTTGTCTGTTTCACTCAGGAGGTTTACTTGACTTAGGGCCACCAACCTGACTTTAGACACGCAGGCCAAACAATGGATTTTCCCCTGAAAAACAACTCTTTCTTTGGGGATAAAACAGAGGCATACATGAAGAAGGTGGAGGAATATAAATCCACCTATCGGAGCAATTCCAAAGATAGGCCCTCCACCTCTTATAGACCCCAGAGTAGGGGAGGTAGGGGTTCTTACCACAAACCCTTCTTTCAGGCACAGGCCTCTCAGCCTCAGCAGCAGGCCAGAGGTTATTTTAGAGGAAGGGGCAGGAGAGCCATGAGAAGAGCGGCTCCTGCACCGCAGGTTCAGGCACAGGCCACACAGAATCCCTGACAGGCTAGTGCAGGTCGCATCCCCTATTACAGGACCGCCAGTAGGTGGCAGACTGGTTCATTACCTTCACGCTTGGCATTCCATCACCACAGACAAGTGGGTGTTGGAGGTAGTGAGCCAGGGTCTGGCACTGTTTCAAATCGCTTCCAAAGCTGAGAACAAGAACCTTGGCTCCAACAACAGCTGCACACAGGATTCTGTTGGAGGCGGAGGTAAAGCATCTACTAGCAATCAAAGCAGTGTAGGTAGTGCCTCTGATAAGCAGGGGCAAAGGTTTTTATTCCAGGTACTTCCTCATAAGGAAGAAAAATGGGGATTGGCGACCTATTTTGGATCGAAGACTTCTGAACAAGCACATTTTGAAACCAAGGATCAAAATGGTCACTCTTGCAATAATCATTCCTTCATTGTAACAGGGATACTGGCTAGCCTCCCTAGATCTAAGGGATGCTTATTTCCACATTCCCATCAGACCATCTCACAGAAGATACTTGAGATTTAGGCTGGCTTCAGGCCATTATCAGTTTGCAGCTCTCCCTTTTGGACTAACTTCGGCACCAAGGGATTTTACAAAGTGCCTATCAGTGGTAGTAGAGTTTTTGAGAAAACAAAGGGTAACAGTCTTCCCCTACCTGGACAGCTGGTTATAGTAGGACAGTCATTGGCACTAACAAAATCTACGCTAGAGTCCCTGGGATTTCTGATAAACGAACAAAAATCTCAGCAGGTACCACTCCAGGTGTTGGAGTTTATTGCTTTGGTGCAGAACTAAACACCACACAGGGCAGAGCCTTCCTGCCACAGGACAATGTGACAAGCATTCTGCAAATTGCAAAATTCTGTGTGTCCAGGAGACCCAAATCAACCAGAGAATTTCTCAGGCTACTGGGCCACATGGCATCTGCCACGGCAGTGGTAATGGGCTCCAGGTTTCAAATGAGAGAGATTCAGTTCCATCTCAGACAGTATTGGTCTCAAAGGACGGACCCTATGTCCAAACTAGTTCCAGTCACAAAAAGTTTAGTCCAGGCCTTACAATGGTGACTGGACGAGCACAACCTCAGGGTGGGTGTACCTTTTATAAGAGAACAACCTTCACTGATTCTTACAACAGATGCCTCTCTTCTAGGTTGGGGGGCACACATGTTAGAGCTCACAGCAAGTGGCACATGGTCTCTCCAAGAGTCTCTGTTGCACATAAATCTCTTGGAGCTCAGGGCTGTTTACTTGGCCCTAAAAGCATTCGCCCCTTACCTGCAAAACAAGGTGGTGCAAGTCAGAACAGCCAACACCACAACTATGTATTACATCACCAAGCAAGGAGGTACCAGGTCACATCTACTGTGCACAGAAGCAATGAGACTGTGGTCCTTGGTATACTCCATGGGAGAATCCCTGTCAGCCATACAGCTTCCAGGGAAGGACAATGTGCTGGCAGACTCTCTAAGCAGGATAAGTCAGGACCACCATCAGTGGTGCCTGAATACTCAGGTACTCAGTACAATTTTCAGGAAATGGGGCATTCCAGAGGTGGATCTTTTTGCCTCCACAGAAAACCACCATCTTCCAATGTACTGTTGCAGGCCTTATCTAAGGGACACAATTCCCCTGGATGCCCTGGATTGGACAGGGAAGTTTCTGTATGCATTCCCTCCCTTTCCTGTGATATTCAGGACCCTACTGAAATTGAGGTTCCAGTCGGCAAAATGATACTGGTAGCTCCGGATTGGGCGAGACAGCACTGGTACTCTCTTCTGCTGTCTCTCAGTGGTTCCCCCGATCCATCTGCCCAGGAGGCACAACCTGTTAACCTCCTCTCAGGGCAGGATCCTGTACCCCAATCTCAGATCACTGAGGCTCAAGGCGTGCCTCTTGAAGACTTAGATTAAGGTTAGCAAATTCTATCAGAACAGGTATTGACAGTGCTTAGGGGTTCCAGGAAGCCTTCCACTCAGAAAACATACTCCTCTAAGTGGAAAAGATTTACTTTATGGTGCACAGGTAAGGGTGTGAGCCCTCTCAGGGCAGATTTGGCCGTTCTTCTAGATTACCTTACACATTTACATTCCTTAGGTCTGAAGCCTTCAACCCTCAAGGTCCACTTAGCTTCAGTCTCTGCTTATCTATCAGTTGGTAAGGAGAGGTCTGTAGCCTCTCATCCAGTATTTAGAAAATATTTTAAAGGCCTTAATCTTCTGCACCCTCCCCTAAGGGAGTCGGTTCCAGCCTGGAATCTAAATATTTGCATTGCTAAACTCATGGATGCACCATTCGAACCTATGGCAACCGCAGATTTGAAGTATGTCACTTGGAAAACTGTTTTCCTGGTTGCCATTACTTCAGCCAGAAGGATCAGTGAATTACAAGCCCTGTGCACAGATGTGAACTACATCTCATTCCACAGGGACAAAGTGGTCCTTAGGACTAATAGAAATTTTCTTCCCAAGGTGGTATCTGATTTTCATTTGAATCAGTCTGTCATTCTACCTGTCTTCTTTACAGACAACTCCAGTTCTCCAGAAAGGAGACTTCATTCCCTTGATGTCAAAAGGGCACTTAGCCACTACATTGACAGAACCAAGTCTTACAGGACAAGTCAGTCACAGCTCTTTCTCACATATGGTGAAGTTGGTAAGGGCAGAGCTGCAACAAAACGTATAATTGCTCGCTGGATAGTGGCATGTATACAGTTTTGTTATAGTAAGGTGGGTAAGCAGGTACCTCTGGGCCTGACAGCACACTCCACCAGGAAAGGGCAAACATTTTATTTTATGTTGTTAATTTTAGCAAGTGGGTCTTTTACCCTGTTAGGCTCCATAAGAATATGAAGCACTCAGAATGCAGCAGTTGCTAGGGCAGCAGTTTGAAAGTGGCATGAGCCACTTGAGAATTCCATAATTTGCATAAAATTCCATTTCTCCGGGCAGTTCAACACAGGAGACTGACTGCATTAAGTTTAATTATAATGAGTGATCCCTTTGAAGAAAACATTACTATGGCGAGTAGTTTTTTCTATCAGCCCATATGTCAAAACTTCTAGCGCAGGAGATTGCAGGCCTTCTGAGCAACAGAGCAGTGGAGGTAGTGCCATAGTCAGAAACAAACGCAGGCTTCTATTCCTACTACTGCCTAGTTCCAAAGAAATCGGGGCGCATGCGCCTCGTTCTCGACCTCAGAAATCTGAAAAAGTTCATGATTTGAGAACAATTCAAGATGATTTCTCTGGGATCTCTGCTTCTCTTCCTGAAATCTCGAGATTGGTTAGCTTCCCAGGATATGCAGGATGCATACCAGCACATACTGGTGTACCCCAACCACCACAGATACCTCTGATTTGTTGTGCGGGGGCAGCATTACCAGTTCAGAGTCCTGCCCTCTGGACTGTCCTCAGCACCTTGAGTCTGTACAGAGTGCTTTGCAGTACTTGCAGCATACCTGAGAAAACAAGGACTCCAGGTTTACCATTATTTGGATGATTGGCTTATAGCCAGTCCGTCCAGGCAGGAGACAGAACAGGTAGTGGTCATGGCCTTTCAGTTCCTTACCTCCATGGGGTTCTGATTCTAGAGAAGTCTCAGATCCAACCCTCACAGCAGCCGCTGTTCACAGGAGCTCTTCAGGATACTGCCAAGGCTCAGGCCTTCCTTCAGATGTCCTACAGATGACATGCTGCATATTGGAGAGCAGATCTTTTCAAGCCCACTCCATGCAATGCATGCTGTGCCTAATGGCCTCCGCCGTGTTCACAGTGCCCCTGGCATGACTGCACATGAGAATGACCCAGTGGATGCTCAGTGCACAGTGGTCACAAGCATCATATCCTCAGACCTACCCCATACGAGTGACGAAGCCCCTGGTTCAGTCGCTTACATGGTGATCAGTGGAGGGCAGTCTCTTCTAGGTCTTTCCTTTCTCTCAACCAGAGCCTCGGATGACTCTCTCATCATAGATGCCTCTTTGGGTGGGGCACCCACTGTCAGGGCCTTCAAACACAGTGTCTGGGACCCTTCATAGACTCATCTCCACATTAGTGTGTTGGAGATGTGAGCTGTGTTTTACCAAACCTTTGAGCCCTAGTGGATCACAAAACAGTCCTCCTCCAGAAGGACAGCAAGTCTGCCGTGTATTACATCAATAAGCAAGGAGGAGCATACTCTTACCCTCACTGTAGGGAAGCAGTGAGAGTGTAGAGATGGTGCCTGGACCAAGGGATCCTTCTCCAAGCCATTTACGTGCCAGGAATCCAAAACACTCTGGCAAACGAGTTCAGCCAAACAGAAACTGATCCTCACTAGTGGTCACTAGCTCCAGACATCATGGGATCACTGTTCAAGTGGGACACCCCAAATACAGACCTTTTTGCATCCGCACCCAAGGCCAGACTGCCTCAATTCTGCTCCAGAAATCCAGGACATGGTGTTTTCTGTCAGGATACATTCAGACTGCAGTGGCAATATATTTTTCTGTATGCCATCCTTCCAGTCCCCCTAGTGCAGAGGGTATTGCTCAAACTCGAGGCGCACGGGGGAAGGTTGATGATTATTGCCCCCTTGGCCTTTGCAAATATGATTTCCTCTGTTGAACAGACTGTCAGTGAACCGAGGATCCTTCTTCTCAGGATGGACTTACTGACTTAGGGCCACCTGATCCATCCCAACCTGCATGCCCTTCAACTTCAGGCCTGGCTCCTGAAGAAATGGAAGTGAACAGGTTCAGGGTTCTCAGAGGGTCTCTGAAATACTTCTGGCTGCCCGTAAACCTTGAAGACTTACACAGCTAAGTGGAAAAGATTTTGCATTTGGTGCTTCAAAACCCACGTGCACCCCTTTCAGTGCCCACCTGTTAAGGTTCTGAAGTACCTGCTGGACTTTCTGAGCTGGTTTACAATATTCTGCAGTCAGGGTCCACTTGTATGCTATTTCTGCATACCACGAGCCTGTTGGTACCCTCTACCTGGCACAGCTACCGCTCTTCAAGAGGTTCCTTAAGGGCATTTTACACACAAGGTCTCCCATAAGGAAGCTGGTGGCTGCCTGAAACATCAGCCTTGTGCTGGATATGCTGACCCGCAAACCTTTTGAGCCCCTTTCGACATCTGAGCTAAGGTTTTTAACTTGGAAAGTGGCTTTCCTATTGGCCAGCAGCTCTGCTCGTAGTGTCTAAAAATGCCTTGGACATAGATCCCCCATATATTGTTTTCCACAAGGACAAAGTAGATCTTCCTCAAGATTCTCTTGCATCAGGCCACACCTATGGAACTATAGCTGCCAGGCACTAGGACCACACAGAAACATTTCTGGCTAGCAGTCTACTAGGGGTCACCTATGATGATGTCATACACCAACAACTTCCCTCCTATTTAAACGTGGGTGACCCTGTACCCTCCTCAGTTCTTTTATGTGATTTTGGTTCTTTGTTTATGCTGATTGACCTCGAAAAATGTTTTTGATATTGCAGGTGCGGCCAGAAGATCTACAATAAGGATGACCCCGACGCCTGTGTCTGCTGCCTAGGCCCAGACCACAACGTGAAGGCCTGTGAAGTCTGCCGCATATTCAATCGGGCTACCTGGCACTGCCATCAGAAGGCCCTCAAAAGCTTCCTGCTAAAACAAGGTCACTCAAATTGAGAAGGAGCTCCAGGCCAGAAGCTCCTCCACCTCCCCGGCCCTGTCCTCAGCCTCTCATTCCTCCAAGGCCCGGAACAAGTCAGCCAGGAAACACAAGCATCAGAACAAGGATCGCAGCAAGTAGGGATCCTCCCTGGCCAGCTCACAGTCGCTGCTTTGGGCTTCAGCCACTCCAGCAACGACCCCCACTATCAGCCACACCCTCTCTTCTACAGAGTGGGCTCTGGCAGCACCTCCCATCAGTCTTACTTTGATTGGCGATGGCTCCTTGGCATCAGGCTTTCTCTCGCCCCCGCCGACTTTCCAGCCCATGCTGTTTCACACCCTCTTCTCCATGGGCCACCAGTCAGGGAGTTGTCGTTGGGGCTTCTTTCCTCCCCGACGATGTCCTCGGCCTTTGCTGCAGCCTCAACTTCGATGTCGAGGATCCAGCCTCTCCCATCGATGCCCCAGGCCAACATCAGATTACATCCAAGGCCACCATTTAGACGCCAGGGCCTCAGCCCCTCCCGTCAACGTCGCAGTCCATTCTACCAGTGCCAGGACCCCCAGGCTCTCCCGCTGGCACCGCAAGGTGTTCCGACACCGGTCACTATCGACGTCCAGGTCATGCTGTACTCCTTTTAGGAGTTCATGCACTGCTGTGCCCCACCTCGAGGGCCGGCAACGCTGGGGCCTTCAAGGCCTGCTGCCATGCCAGCGCATTCCATGGCATTGCGCCCCTGCTCACCTTTGGTCCTCAATGCTGTCGGTGCCCATTTTAGAGCCAGTCGATGAGGACAACTATCATCCTGATCTCCTGCCCCTTGAGGGTGAGGATGACTACTTCCACTGTTTCCTCAATTAGGAAGGACTCCACTAACTATATCCCGAGGTACGCTTCCTCCCCCCGCCCCCCCAAATATCGCCCTTCTTTCATCTCGGTGATGCAGCAGTTGCAAACTACTATGAAGTTCAGTGCTGAGGAGTAGGATGTTACTATGAGAAATCTGACTGACTACCTGGAGCTGCCAGATTCTTTCCCCCTGATCATTTCACCTCTAGTACCGGCCTTCAAGGCAGCCACCATGGCTGCCTGGTACTGGTCAAATTTGATTCCTGCCATGCCCAGAAAAGCAGACAGTTTGTACCATGCTCCCTTAAGGAAACCATGCTTTGCAGAGCAACCACAGATAGATTCAGTGGTTATTAATGCTGCTCATGATGGGACCAAGAGACCTAAGCACCTCGGAAAAGGACCTTTGCCTCTGCCACGTTTTCATTAGGGTCATAAATTATATCGCCTATGCGGTCAAATTTCAGAATACTCTCTGGAAGGCCAAAGTAGCTGCTCGGGCCTTTTTTTTTTTTTTTTTTTTATTATTTACATTTTTTACGTTTTTCTCCCCGATCCCAGGACCCCGGCAGACACGGCCATGCTGTGCGACGACCGACTCGGTCTCTTCTGCCTGACCCTATGGCTGTTGCCGGGCTCCCCGTTGCCCATACTGCCATCCCTGCTCCACCAAGTGGCAACCAAGGGCTGGAAAAAACCCTCATCCCTCCCCAGTAGAGGAGAGTTGCCTCACGGCAGCTCAGTCCCACTCCTTGTCCAACCCTCCTGGCCAACCCCCGACAACCTGGACTTGTTCCCAAACCCGGGTTGCTGGCATAGCGGGAGGTGTGGCGTCCAGCGCCTCAACCCTCTGCGCCACTGGGCCAGCTGCTCTCCTCAGAGGCAGGAACTACTCAAGGCACTCCAGTCTGGGGCAGATCTGGGCAGGCATCTTGAGGTTTGCCTATGATGCTGCTATGCCTCTGCTAGAGCGGCTATGGCAGGCATCTGCTTGAGATGGCATTCTGGGCTCAGAGTGTCTGGATTTGCTACTGATGTTCAGCAGTCCATCTTGAATGCCCCTTCAGAGGCTAAGCTCTTCAGGGTGGCTGTACCAGACATGTTTGCTGGCCTCTGGTGGGACGCTGTGGTCGTCCACTGTTTGCATCACACGCAGCCAAAAGTGGCCAGAAGATGCCCTTTCACTAGGCCTCTCATAAGCCTAAGCCGGGTGCCAGACCCCAGGTCAAGCATCGGGTAGCAAACAGCCCTACCTGCCCCTACCTCCACCATGGGAAAGACCCCCAGAGGAGGTGGTGCAGCCCTGGTTGCAGGTGCTACCTCAGTACAACTCCTTACCAGACCCCCACCCTCCAGCTCTACAAGAGGCGATGATAGGGGGGATCGTTTCTCCCTCCACCTGGACAGGTGGAGGGAGATCACTACAGATGCATGGGACCTGCAGCTCATAGAGCAAGGCCACACTCTGGAACTTCTGGAGTGGCCTCCAGATCTACCTCCAGTTTATTCACCCTACCTTCCAGATCACATTCCAGTTCTTTGGCGGGAAATTTGCACGTTGCTGCAATAAAGGGCATAGAACCTGCTCCCAAGGATCAGAGAAACAGGGAGTTGTATTCTCACTTCTTTCTAGTCTCCAAATCCACATGGGATTTATGGCCCATCCTAAACCTGAGAAACCTGAATTTCTGCATTCAGTACAAGACGTTCAGGATGGTGACTCTGCAGGGCTTTGCTGCCAGTGCTGCACCAGGGAGACTGAATATGCCCTCTCAACATGCAGGACACATACCTGCATATCAAGGTGTGTGCCCCCACCCCGCCCCACCGGCAGTACCTCAGGTTCCAGTTCCAGAGGGAGCACTACCAGTTCTGAGCATTGCCCTTTGGCTTGTCCTCTGCACCACAGGTCTTTACCAAATGCTTGGCAGTGATAGCAGTGGCCCTCAGGAGGGGAGGGGCTGTACATTCTTCCTTACCTGGACAATTGGTTGCCGAAGGCACAGTCCAGGAATCATCTGCTCCGGACCCTGGAGCATACCAGGCAGTTTTCCCAGGCCCTGGGAATCACAGTCAATCTGCCCAAAGTCAAGCTTGACTCCTTGCCAGTGCCTCCAGTATAACAAGGCAGTCCTGGATATAGTTTAGGGCTTTGTATTCTTGCCGCAGGACAGGGCAAAAGCCTGATGACTCAGGGCCCAGTTGATTTACAACAGCAGATAAGTTACAGCTAGATCCTTTCTGAGGCTTCTGGGTCAGACGGCTGCAGCCATTGTCACAGTACCTTTAACTAGGCTGCACATGGGGAGTCCCCAGTGGACGTTGAGGGTCCAGTGAGGCCAGCGTTCAGACAACCTAGAGCAGCAGGTTCTAGTTTCCTCTGGTTAAAAAGGTGCTGTTATGGTGGATGGAACCCACCAGCCTGTTCAAAGGGATTCCCTTCCTCATTTCTTCCCCTCAGCAGATTCTCACCACAGACACTTTGGGGTTGGGCTGGGGAGGCTCATTTTGGGCCCCATCAGACTCAAGAGACGTGGTCCAGTGTGGAGACTGCTCTCCACATCAACATCCTGGAGATGCAGGCCATTCTGTATGCTTTACAAGCCTTCCAAACCCATCTGTCCCCAGGCCATCTGCTGGTGCAGATGGACAGCATCAGTGCAGTGCACTACATCAACAAGCAAGTTGGTACCCCCTGTGTTGGGAAGTGATGAGGGTCTGGTACTGGGCTCTAGAACACCGTCTAGAACTATTGGCCATCCATGTTCCAGGCATCCAAAACATCCTGGCAGACAGGCTCAACCAGTCATAGTCTGGAATGCACGAATGGGAGCTGCTGACCTCCGTTGTAGAAGACCTGTTCGACAGGTGGGGATGTCTAGAGTTGGACCTTTTTGCATCCCCACTCAATACAAAACTGCCAATGTTTCTGCTTGCTTGCTCCAGGGCCTGGAGTTTTCTGGCGAGACGCATTGTCCCTCTCTGCCACGTTTCTGTTGCTTGCTCCCAAGGCCTGGAGTTTTCTGGTGAGATACATTGTCCCTCTCTTGGAAAGAGAGGATCCTTTATGTCTTCTCTCCCTCCCTTCTACTCCAGAAAGCACTGATTAAGCTCCAATTGGAGGGGGCCACTCTGATCCTCATTACCCCCCTTCTGGCCTTGCCAAATACGGTTTCCCTTGCTGCAACAGCTGGCATTAGAATCTCTGGTGCCCCTGTCTCTGTGCAAAGGTTTGCTATCCCAGGAGCAGGGCACCCTGGTCCATCCAGACCTCATGTCACTAGACCTCCATGCATGGCTCCTGAAGCCATAGCCATGGCTAGTTCTAGGATCATGGATATGTTGTTCTAGCCACACTGTTTGGCATGTCCTTTCCCTTTAAGAATCTTGCCGGAAGGTCTTTAAGCTGGTTCCTCCCACCCACCCGGGTGGTATCGGCTTCAGCTCCGCCCCTTGACGCCAGATCTTCCTTTCCGCTGGAAGATGCAGGTTCCCTATTTACCACTCTCGCGCTTTGTAGGCCCTGGCTTTCAAATCTACAGATTTACTCAAACTTAAACTCGTAAGAGTAGCAGCTAATCGCTTTGCGATATCGACCACTATGGAGGATAAATCCTCACCTGGTTTCCACCGCTGCCCATGCGGGCAAAAGATGTCTCTCACCAAACTGCATGCCACGTGCTTGTACTGCCTGGGTGTCGGCCATGACACTCAAGCCTGTGAGATGTGCCACGCATTTCACCCAAACGTCTTAGACGATTGTCTCTCACGGCTTCACAGCGGACCAGAAAAATGGAATCCGCCGGTCAAATCTAAGGAAGCCCAATGGGCGGTCTCCACAGCTGCGGGGTCCACTGAGCAGCTCGAACAACTAAAGACCTTCGAGGAAGCGGCAGCTCAGGCCGTGGACCGGTTCTCGAGGTGCTTCTTCGTCCAGCTCGACTTGGGCTTCACTTTCTCTGGTTTCTTTCGAGAAATATGTCAATCTCTTCCCACCAACGACGAGGGGCCCTCGGACACGCATGTTTCTCGGTCCTGTAAAAGGACAATGAACTGAGAGAAACTTCGTCTCACCGACTATGTTCCTGGGATCGTGAGAGATCTCGGTCCCAGGAATCACCTGTCTCGACTTCGGTCGAGGTCACAGCCTCAGCCACTGGCTTCACAGTTCCCCTGTCAGGCCAGCCAGCACAGACACGGAACAACGATCCGGTCGAGATCATTCTTGACCCATTGTCACCCGACGAGGCCAACAACTCCTTATTCAGGACTCCGGTCCTGTCACCTAAGGGGAGACCCGGTCCCTGACCAGGAGAAGCTGGGTCCTCCCTCGCACCTTCTCGCCCCTGTCAGTTCTCTCTCCACCCCCCCGACGATCAAGGTCTCGGACTCCTTCAACCAATAGGCTGAAGAAGGTGCATAAGCACTCTAAGAAGCGGCACCGCCACCATTCTTTTTCTTCTTCGTCCTCCTCAGATAAGGAGAGGCTTTGACGAAAACTCTGTCGACACTACAAAGACTTAATGTGGCAACAGCTGATCATGTCCAGCCAGAAGTCGCTGCTGGCTTTTACTCTGGCCATTACTTGGCTTTCGCCACATAGGCCAAAGCTGACTCCTGTGCAGCCGGCCCACAACGTTCCTCCTCCTTCGGAGCCGGTCAAGACTGTTCCGGTTCGCCCAAAGATCGACTTCTCCACCGATCCTGGTGGAGCCACCACTAAGCGGCCCCCTTTGGGGGCTCCTGCCAAAGAGTCTCTTCCTGTTCCAGGCCTCCCACATAGGCTGTCTGTCCCCCTCGCTCCCGACTGTCCTAGGCGAGTGGAGGGAGACTCCAGTGGCCAGCCAATTTATCCGAACTCCTCGGAGTCCGAGGACTCGGACCTTCATTCCCGTCCCCTGAATGAGGAATAGGTCGGTAGTGTCTCGACGGAGGAAGGTCCCTCTTCCTTTATGGGCATCCTCCATCTCATCTCCGAATCCACGGGGATGACCCTGGAACCCCTCCAGAAATGGGCCGAATATCCCCTCATCGATATTCTCAAATGGGGGAACTCACCGACGGAGACCTTCCCAGTGACTGAGGCCATTGTTGGCCTGGTCTTGGAGCTGTGGCAGCACCCTGCCTCCTGCCCTGCGCCATCTGCCCGTATGGCCTGCAGATATGCGGTGCCCGTCGGATCCCTTTCGGGATTCACAGAGCACCCCTCTGCAGATGGTCTGGTGACCGAATCTGTGTTCAGATGCTCAGGTAATTCAGGAGACACCAATAGACCCCCGGACAAGGAGTCCCAAGAAACTGGACCATTCTGCCCGGAAAGTCTATGTTGCCTCATCACTGGGCCTTAGTCAGGCAAGCTCGACTGTCATCATGGTGCACTTCTCTCATGCCCTCCTGGGCTGTCTCAATGAGGTTCTGCCTCACCTCCCCACAGACCTCCAGACCACAGTCAAGCAGGTCCGGGACCAGGGTCGGGCTGTTGTGAATCAGCAACTCCAGATGGCTCTGGATCTTGGGGACTCTTGTGCCGGCTTAGTTAAGGGTCTCCACCTTCACGGCGGACACCCAACACAAGCTAATGGACGTCCCTTTCCTGAGTACTGACCTTTTTGGTCCATGTGTGGATGGTCGCTCCAGTGCATTGAGAAGTCCAGTGCCACCTTGGACTCCATAACTTCTGCACCGTAGGAATCCCAGGGTTCCAAAATGTAGAAGAAGCCATTTCAGTATTCTCCCCCTGCGGCCGAGCAGCCCCATTTCCAGTCAGGGCAGCAACAGCAGGCACAATCTTGGCGCCTTCGGCCCAAGTCCAGGCCCCTGGCAGTCCGTAAACCTGGAGGACGGGGCTCAGGCGGTCCCCAATATGGATCCTCTTCCTCCAGGCCTGCTCAGTGACAGGATAGGGGTGGCCACCCCCAGACCTGTCACAGAAGCTCTGGGTCCTCCTGTGGGGGGGCCAGCTCCGCCACTTTCTTTCCGCCTGGTCCGCTGTTATCACGGACAGGTGTGTTCTACAAGTGGCCGGCCAGGGTCTGCCTCTGGAATTCAAGCAGTACCCTCCAAGCCAAGCCCCACGTGAGGAAATGGTGTCTG
Organism: Neoceratodus forsteri; assembly: GCA_016271365.2. Classification (NCBI taxonomy): domain Eukaryota; kingdom Metazoa; phylum Chordata; order Ceratodontiformes; family Ceratodontidae; genus Neoceratodus; species Neoceratodus forsteri. The sequence continues at coordinate 897,644,594 of CM028136.1, forward strand.
TACACACTGTCAGCTCTTCGAGACAACATTGCCCAACTCCTCCACAAGGAGGTGGGGGCCAGAGTCACGGACCCCCCTGTCAACCCAGGGTTAATTTCCAGGTACTTCCTGGTCCCAAAGCGGATGGGGGGCTGGCACCCTATTCTAGATCTGCACAACCTGACCAAATCCTCAGGTCATGCACATTCAGGATGGTAACTCTGTCCCAGATCATACCATCTCTCGAGCAGGACATGTGGTTTTGCCCTCTGGATCTCCAGGATGCATTCTTTCATGTCCTGATACGTCCATCTCACCAAAGGTTCCTTCGCTTCCGAGCAGAAGGAGCCCTGTTCGCGTTCCAAGCTATGCCATTCAACCTGCCATCAGCCCCATGGGTCTTCACCAAATGCAGTGGCTGCAGCCCATCTTCGGCATTGAGGGGTCAGAGTTTACCCATATCTCGACAACTGGCACTTAGCGGGTTCCTCCAAACAAGAGGTGGAGAGGTCCATGAATCTGGCCCTCCAGACTTGCACCGTCCTTGGGCTCCTGGTCAACGAGAACTCATCGGAACTCGTACCTTCGCAGGTGATAATACTTCAACGGGTCAGAGCTCAACTCTTGCCGAGCCAGAGCCCGGCTCCCAGTGGACGGGGCGGAGGTTCTCTCCTCCTTTGCCCAATCATTTCTGGTTGTGCACTAGCGCCCTGCCTGGGACTTTCTGCGCCTTCTGGGGTACATGGTGGCCTGCACCACTGTGGTCCGATGGGCCCAGTGGCATATGCACCCCCTCCAGTGGGAGCTGGCCAGCCAATGGACTCAGCGTCACAGTCACTTCGACCAGCTGGTCACTGTGACCCAGAAGATGTGAAACGCTCTCCAGTGGTGGTCCATCCCAAGAACACCTGCAGGAAGGGATCCCATTTGTCTATCCTGAGCTGACAGTCGTTCTCATGACCAATGCCCCTCTCACAGGCTGGGGTGCCCACATGGGGAATCTTGGAGCCCACGGGTTCTGGACCCTTGAGGAATCCCGATGATGTATCAACCTGGAGCTCAGAGCAGTCAGACTGGCACTGTCAGCATTCGCGCCAATCCTTCGGGGTCAAGTGATGCAAGTCCAGATGGACAATACCATGACCATGTACTATCTCAACAAACAGGGTGGCACGCACTCCCGGCTGCTGTACAGGGAAGCGCTCCACATCTGGACCCTCGTGAGCTGACTGGAGGCAGATATCCTAGCCATCCATGTGGCAGGAGCCTCAAACCAACTGGTGGATGCTCTCAGCTGTGTGGGCGAGATGTCCCATGAGTGGTATCTCCGTCCAGAGGTAGTACACAGCCTGTTCTCCCACTGGGGCAAACCTCAGGTGGATCTGTTCACCTCCAGGGAGAACGCTAAGCTGAGGCTGTTTCATGCCCACCCCCCTCAGCAGGGCTCGCTGCAGGGGGATGTCTTCTTGAGGCCGTGGACCCCAGGCCTCTTCTGTGCCTTCCCTCTGTTCACAAGGTGATCCTCAAGGTCAGGAGGGACAAGGCACAGGTGATCTTGGTAGCCGCAGACTGGCCCCGCCAGTTCTGGTATCCAGATCTCCTCAGTCTTAGCACCAGGCCTCCAAGGTGTCTTCCAGTATGCACGGACCTGTTATCAGTCAGTCAGGGGAAGGTATTCCATCCGGACCTTCAGTTCCTGCACCTGACAGCCTAATTCCTGAGCAGCTAGAGTTCCAGGTTCTGGGTTTCTCTGAGGATGTACTTACAGTAGTGGTAGCATCCGAGAAGGAGTCGATCAGGAGGTGCTATGCCTTCAAATGGAAAAGGTTTTCCATTTGGTGTCAGGGCAAGGGTTTGGACCCTTTGTTCTGTCTGGTGGCTAGTATCCTCGACTACGTTTGGTTCTTGTACAAAGGCAGTCTTCGGTCCATGAACCTCAAGGTGCACCTGGCAGCCATCTCTGCTTACCAGGCATGGGCCGGTCAGCAGACGGTGGCACAGGAGAAGGTGGTTTGGCGTTTCTTTAAAGGCCTCAACCACATATCGCCTCTGGTGCGTGAACCTCCACCTCAGTGTGATCTACTACTGGTACTGGCAAAGCTCATGGGCAAACCATTCGAACCGATGCACAGGTGTGTGATGTCACACCTGTCGTGGAAGACCGCCTTCTTGGTGGCTGTCGTGTCAGCCAGAAGGACTAGGGAGCTCCAGGTGCTCTTGGTGGAGTCTTCTTACCTGGTCTTCCACAGGGACAAGGTAGTCCTACGCCCCCTCCCAAGTTTCCTTCCGAAGGTGGTGTCGGAGTTTCACCTTAACCAGGTGCTAACTCTGCTTGTGTCTATCCGAACTACACCTCGGATACTGAGTACAGGCTCTATACTCTAGACCTGAGACGAGCACTCTCTTATTATAAAGAGCAGATGGCGTAAATTTGGAGAGAAGTTCGCCAGCTGTTTGTCACCTATGCTAAAGATGCACCTGGCAGACCTGCAGCAAAGCGGACGATTGGCAGATGGATTACATCCTGCATTGATCTCTGCTACCAGTTGGCAGGCAAGGAGCCTCCCATAGGGATAAGAGCTCACTCCGCCCACCATACTGCTGCATCGGTGGCTGCTTCAAGGGACATCCCTATCCAAGATATCTGCAGAGCTGCTATCTGGAAGACAGCAAACACCTTCATTACCCACTACCACATCAATCTAGAGTCACATCAGGATGCTGATTTTGGGGCCTCAGTTCTCCAGTCTCCGTTTGCCAAGTAAGTATAGAGGGGGTGTGCACCTTGCCTTCCTTCTCCTGGAGAACTGCTTGGAGTCTGCCAAACAGTGTGGATACAAGAACATATCCACGATCCTAGAAAAACAGGTTACTCACCTGTAACAGTAGATCTCCTACAGACAAGTCTCTTGCAGTAGGTTATTACTCTTGGGAGTCTGCTAGATGGAGCTGTTACATGGTAGCTTCTTCCAGCAGTCTTCTACAGGGCAACCCCTGATACATCACTTCCTCTGGCTGTGTATAAAATGTACACACTGTTCATTTTCTTGCTGACTTCAGCCCGCACAGCAGTTAGCTCGATCTTCTGTGTTCCAGTCTTCGACGTGAACTTGAACCTGATTTTTCTACTCTGTGCTGGGCCTGTGGAACACTCCCAGGCCCTGGCTCTTCTACTACCAGAACCCTGGCCTGTGAACCACTCACAGCAACCCCGGCTCCTGCCTCTGGTCCTGGGCCTGTGTACTACTCCCGGGCCCCAGCTCTTCTGCTTCTACTGGGCTGGGCCTGTGCTTCTCACAGTACCCCTGGCTCTCCTTGTTTCAGCGGGCCTATGTTCACGCACAGCACCCCCGCTGCTCCTTGGCCCAGGCTCTCTTGCTGAGTTAGGGACTCTGTCCATGGGTGACAAGGCAGCCTTCCTGAGACAGACCTCGGGGACCCGTGTTAAGGGTCCCTGGCCCAAGGCTCTCAATCCCGGCATCTGAGGCAGCAGAACTTACACTCCTCCGATCTGCTCCATTGACAGTGTCTCCAACATTGTCGACTGGACCTTCATCTCCTACTGTTGATAGGGGCTCTCCCCCAAATCGCCAGGGTATTCATCAACAGGACTGCTCCCCCTGTCGACGGAGCTTTCGTTGCTCCCCACATCGTCAACAGGCCATACTCCGTCGACTGAGCACGCTTTCACTTGTCCGGTCGCCTGGTTCCCCCTCAATCACTGGGGTATTCATCGTCGATGGGCAGCTCCCCCTGTTGACAGGGTCTTTGTTGCCCCACTCCTCATCAGTGGGACATTCCGCATCGACTGAGCACTCTCCTGGATGTTTCCCATCGACGGAACATTCCTCGTCGGCAGGGAGGCTTCCCCATGTCGACGAAGCATGTTGCTATCTCTTCCTCGTTGACAGGAGCGCTCCCCCATCGACAATGCATGCAGCTGCTCTTTTTCGTCAACGAGGGCTCTTTCCCTATCGACTGAGCACTCCTCATCGACGGGGAGGCTTCCCCCGTTGATAAGTCATGTTTCTTCCTTCCCTCGTTGACGGGAGCATTTCCCCCGTCAATGGAACATACTGCTCACTCTCGCTCGTCGACGGCGGCTCTTCCCCCATTGACAGAGCACTCCTCATCAACAGAGCTGCTTCCCCCATTGACGGGACGTCATGTTTTGTGTTCCTCGTTGACTGGGTGTCCCCATTTCCATTCCTCATCGATGGGGCTGCTTCCCCATCACTGGGACATCCCTGCCTTCCTCCATTTCAGTGGGGCTGGTTTCCCTGTTGCTGACAGGGGCTCCGCACCTCTGGCGTCCCCGGTACAGGGGTGCCCCCCATCCTGGCACCAGCATCCTGTTCCTGCGTCGCTAGGGGTACTCATCCGTCGTTGAACCCCCTTCCTTTGTGCCCTTGGCCCAGGGTTCCTGGGTCTCGGTCCTCGTGCCTCGCCCCTCCTCCAGTGCCCACCCAGTTGGGATGCCCTTCCCCCCTGCCTTTCCGATATCGTCCAGTTCGGGCTCTCTCCTCCAGGTTCCCCCTCCCTCCTCCTGTTTCCGGGGTCCATGCCTGAGGTCCAGCCTGGGGTTCCTGGGGACCTTTCTGCCCATGTCTGGGCTTGATGTCCTCCTTTCCATTCGTCATGCCCGTGTGGGCCTTCCGGTTGTGCAGTGCCTGCCAGGCTATCCTTCTGTGCTGTCGCTCTATGGCTGCCTTCTGGGGCTTCTCCGGGGCTCCTGCCCGGCCTAAGTGCCTGGCCACACCTGTTCCTGTCCGCCAGATGTGGTTTCCAGCACTTGGTGTGCTTTGGCTTGCGGGTTTGCCCTCTCGTGCCTTGCTGCTTTGCGGCCTTTCTTATGTGGGCCGTGTGGTCCGTGCCTCCGCGCCTTGTGTGTTTCAGCTTTGCTGCCTTCTCTCCGCCACTGCCCCCCTGCCTGGGGTTGACCATGTTGGCGCTGCCTGTATATGCCATTTCCATGCCTTCCTGACACTGGCTTTCTGCCATGCCTGCATCTGCTCGTCTGTCTGCCACTGCTGTCGCCTTGCGGTGCCCCGCCTGGTGTCGTGTGTTGGGTTCGGCGACCGACGTCTCCCCGTCAGCTGCCATCGCCACTTCTGTGGTGCTTTGTTTTTTGGTCGTGGTCCCCAGGCCTCTCTGATTTCTGCCCGCCATCAGGTCATGCCAGACGGTTGGTCCAGACCTCTCCCTTGCCCCCGGTTCCGGTTGTCTTCCTTGACTGCCAGGATGTCCCGTTCCTGTCCCCCTCCCCAGGGTACTGCTCGGGTCTCCAGTGGGGCCTCTCGTGGGGCAGCTGCATCTGCCCCCGGTCCTGTACCCGTCGTCCAGGCGGGACCTGGCTTGCCCCTCCTCCTTGACCGCTGTATGGAGCTTGCTCCCTGCCTCCTTCCGCATGCCTCGGAGGTGCCTGGGTGTCTCTTCGCCTTTTTCTTCGGAGGCCTGCTTCCTCTTCCTGGATGCTTCCCCTCTCTCTGCGGTCCTTTTGGCAATCCCATGTTGTTGTTTGATGTGGCCTGTCCAGTGCTCCTTGCCTCAGTACTCTTCACTCCCTGCACCTGCGCTGGTTGAATTATTGGTATGGCCCTGTTCCTCCTCTCCGTCCGTGAAGTATTGCTGTCCTCGCCACTCTTGGCTTATCAGCCCTTCCTGGTGTGGCTTGAGTTGGCTTGACTATGACTTTTGTGACGCCGTCCCTTGTCCAGGATCACACTGCTGTCCCTTGGCTTTAATGTGGCTCCTCCATGGCTTCCGCCTGGTATGTTTGCCGCCTCTTTTTCCATTTTTATGGCTGTGTCTTCTTGGCATTGCTTGGAACTGTGGCTTATATCCCGGCTTCCTACTCTGCTTGTACTTCCTTCCTTTCTTATAGCTGCTTGGTACTCTCCCAAGAGTAATAACCTACTGCAAGAGATCTGTCCGCAGAAGATAGTATTGTTACGTAAGAACTTACCATAACAGTAGATCTTCAAGGTATGGTCTCTTGAGCAGTAGGTGCAATCCCTCCCTCCATTCCTTTGCCTTTTTTGCTCAGGGTCCTTCGCTCTCCGGTCGTTGGGTTGGGTATTTCCATCGGTCCTTCGGTTTCTCTCTGTCCTCTGCCTTTCGCGTGCTGCAGCCAGCGGGGAACAGTTTGTACCTGGGGCCACCTCCTTTTATACACAGCCAGAGGAAGTAATGTGTGACAGCTCCACCTAGCGGACTCCCAAGAGTAATAACCTACTGCAAGAGACTGTACCTCGAAGATCTGCTGTTACGGTAAGTTCTTACATAACAATACTTTCTAGGAGTGGTATATGTTGTTCATCCACACCAACCCACCCGACCTCCCCTGCTTCTACGCACAGCCTAACTTCCAGCGGGCAAAATCTGGCGTCAAGGGGCTTTGCCGAGGCATATACCACCTGGGTGGGTGGGAGGAGCCAGCTTAAAGACCTTCCGGCAAGATTCTTAAAGGGAAAGGACATGCCAAACAGTGTGGATGAACAACATATACCACTCCTAGAACTACTGCTACAGGTGAGTAACCTGTTTTTTGTTTGTTTTTTTTCGGGTGTCCGAAAAGGTGGCTGATGTCCTGATGGCTGCTAAGAAGCCCTCCACCAAGGCCCCTTATTCCATGAAGTGGTGGAAGCGCTTTGCTCTGTGGGCGACGTCCCATCAGTTGGACCCTTTCACTTGTCCCATGAATCAGATTGTGGAGTACTTGCTGTCCTTCTCAGATTTGGGTCTGCGATACTCCTTCATTAAGGTGCACCTGTCTGCCATTTCAGCCTTCCATGTGCCCATTGAAGGTCATACAGCCTGTACTTTTTTGAGAAGCATTCTCCACTTGAAGCCTCCCATCCACAATCCAGTCCCACTTTAGAACTTAATTTATTTATTTATTTATTTTTGCCTCCAGCCCTCCTGGCCCATCACTCCTTCAGGTAACCAAGGCCCCCCGTCGCATACCACTGCCCCATATCTGCCAGAGTCTGGCTGACCCAATGTATCTCTTTGTCGGGGGGGCGCCTCCCATGGCACCACCAGGAGAGGAGACACGCCCATTGGACATTTCCTTCTACACCAGGCCCAGCAGGGGGAACAGTGCTGATTCCTTTGGGCTTCATGGCACGTGGGGACCGGCCGTCGTCATCCGGTCGGCCATGCGGACACTTTTCACATTTTTCTTCCCCCACCCAACCCACGCCTATTGTGCGACTCCACGCATGTGGTGCCCTGGCACACCGCAACATGCATCACCACCAGGAGTCGCTCCAGAGCGATGCAGACTCAGTCCCACCCCCGGGAGGAGAGCATCCAGCAGACACTCTAAACCCTCCTGCCGGCCTCTGCTCCTGTTGTCCTGGGCTTGAGTGCGAACCTGGATCGCCAGCATGCCAGATGTTCCCCAATTGCCTGGCGCCACAGAGTCGGCTCCCAAATTTTGTGTTGGAGAAACTTACCTTGGCTCCTTTCGAGCCAGCCGCAACATGCGAGCTACGCTTTCTGTCGTGGAAAGCGTTATTTTTAGTTGCTGTTACTTCTGCTCGAAGGATTTCTGAGCTTCAGGCTGTTGTGAGCCTTCTGATTTGATTTTTCACAAAGATAGGGTGTCTTTGTGTACAAACCCAAAGTTTCTCCCAAAGGTGGTGTCTGACTTAAATCAAACCATCCACCTGCCTGTTTATTATCCAGAGCATGCCAATCCAGGGGAAGCATTGCTGCACACCTTAGATGTACATAGAATTCTAACATATTAACATACTAAAATGCCAGCAGAATAGGCCTAACGGTCTTTCGTGTCTGCTCGTTTGGTCAGCCCCCACCCTGGGTGCTGACCTGCCTAACCTTCTCTGGCTTCTCCTTCCCAGTCTCGGGATATTCTTGCTGCATTGGATTTTGCTTCCTGAACCCTTCCCTGTACCTGTCCCACCCCTCTTGAACCCCTCCACTGTCTCTGCCTCCACCAGCCCCTAGGTAGTGCATTCCATGGCTCCACCACCTCCTCAGTGAAGTAGCACCTCCTCCTTCTCCCTTGAATCTTCCTCCAGCTTCCACCCATGCCTCTAGTGGCCCTTCCTCCTTCCTTCAAGCACCCTGACTGTTCCTCCCTATTTACCCTCTTCATGTACCTGAAGACCTCTATCATGTCCCCGGTCCCTTCTCTCTTCCAGTGTGTACATATTTAGCTCTTGAGCCTCTCCTCATAGGTCCTGTCCCCAAGCCCCAAATCATTTGGTTGCCCTCCTCTGGACCCTCTCAGGAGGTTAATGTCCCTCTTTAAGTGTGGCCTCCAAAACTGCACGCAGTACTCCAGGTGCGGCCTCACCAAGCAGTTATACAGAGGAGTATCACTTCCCTCCTTCTGGAGTGATCCCTAGTGATGCATCCCAGCATCCTGTTGGCCTTGGCTGCTGCCTCCTACAAGTCTGAGTTGTTCATCTTGACATCCACCACCACCCCAGGTCCCTCTCAGCCATTGAGACTTGTAGTATTTCCCCCCCAGGGTGTACACTTGGCCTGGGTTTCTGGCCCCCAGGTGGAGTACCTTGCATTTCCCCGCATTGAACCTCAGCTTCCACTTTCTAGACCATCTTTCCAGAGCGTCCAGATCCCCCTGCAGGGCCACCCTCCCCTCCTCCCCATCCACCGCTGCCCCCAGTTTCGAGTCATCTGCAAAGAGACTCATCTCACTCCTGATTCCTGTCCTTATGTCAGATACGTTCTTCTGCACTACTGTAATGTAATTCTGCACTACTGTACACACACACACACACACACACACACACACACACACACACACACACTGTACGAAGATGGCAGGAAGTACTCACAGCTGTTTGTTTCTTTCACCCCTGGGAAAGAGGGAGTACCGGTTTCTAAACAGTGTCTGTCAAAATGGTTGGCCAATTGTATTATTTTTTGTTATAGGAAGTATAGTAAGGAACTTCCTGATGATGTTCGTGGTCATTCAGCCAGAGGCATAGCCACCTCAGTTACTTGCTTCAGGAATCTTTCAGATGCAGATTTGTGCTGCTGCCACCTGGAGTACTGTCCACACTTTCACGAAACACTACAGTCGGAACATTGCCTCTAGAAGGGCAGGCTTTGGCCTGGCTGTGCTTCAAGGCCTCCTGTCTTAGGCCTATAGCTTCCAGCTACCCAGACTCTCTCTTGTCTGCAAATGCTTGGGACTCGTTCCATAGGTGTGGCCTGATGCAAGAGATACCCTTGATGAAGATAGTACAGTTATGTAAGAACTTACCATAACAGCAGATCTCTGAAAGGATCTTTTGCATCAGGCCATGCAGTCCCACCCCAAGTCTCCCTTGGCCTTAGGATGTTTCTGTGTCTGTCTCTCTTTCTCCAGGATGGTTAATCTTCTGTTTCACCTTACCTATGGCAGGAACCTCTGGCTCCCCTTAGTTCCCCAGCAGGTGATCCTCTGTATATGGTCGTCGGTGGGTGAACTGAGGGCGCCAGGCCGTCCACGTTTGTATGGGAGGGACGACATTGGCATATGACGTTGTCATGGGCGACCCCTGTAGACTGCTAGCGAGAAAGATTTCCATGTGGTCCTAGTGTCTGGCAGCTGTAGTTCATAGGTGTGACCTAATGCAAGAGATCCTCTCGAAGATCTACTGTTACGGTAGGTTCTTGCGTAACTACTTTCTCCACACACAGCCCAGAGTGATAACAAGTGGGGCCCCATGGGGCTCTGTGCTGGGACCAGTTCTGTTAAACGTTTTCGTAGCTGACATTTCAGATGGGATAAAAAGTAAGATCAGCCTCTTTGCTGACTACATAGAAACATAGAAGTTGACGGCAGATTAGGACCGCAAGGCCCATCCAGTCTGCGCATCTTGTCTACCTTATGAATGTGCCATAGGCCTTTACTCTGTCACAGGCCTGTTTATTCATACTCCTCTGTATTGCTTCGTTATGCCTAACCCATGCCTGTTTGAAGCCCCGCACTGTATCCACAGCCACCACTTCCTGAGGTAGGCCGTTCCATGCATCCACCACCCTTTCTGTGAAAAAGAACTTCCTCACATTACCCCTTAACATCCTCCCTCTAATCTCATGCTGTCTCCTCTTGTTCTGCTATTTTTCTTATATTGAAACATGTTAGACTCTTTCACCTTGTTAATGCCCTACACTAAGGTCTGTGCGGAAGTGGATGGGAGAAAGGCGACAAAGTACTCCAGGAGGACTTGGCAAGACTGGAGTGATGGTCGAACACATTGGCAACTTGGGTTCAATGCCAAGAAGTACAAAGTCATGCACTTGGGAGCCAGGAACCCCGGAGATAGTTGCTGGTTGGGAGGAGTGCAGTTATCCATGTCAATGGAGGAGAATGATCTGGGGGTGCTGGTAACAGGGAAAATGAACCACTCAGCCCAGCGCAGGAAGGCAGTAGCAGAGGCCAACAGAATGTTGGGGTGCATCGTAAGGGATATTACTTCTAGGCGAGGGGAAGTCATCCTGCCCTGTAACAGGTCCCTGGTGAGGCCGCACTTCAAGTACTGTGTGCAGTACTGGTGCCCCTACTTGAAGAAGGATATCAAGCTTCTGGAGGGGCTGCAGCACAGGGCAATGAAGATGATCCTGGGATTGGGAGATAAACCATATGACGAGAGACAGAGAGTTCAACATGTATTACCTAAAGGATAGAAGGGAGAGGGGGGGATATGACTGAGACCTTCAAGTACCTGAAGGGCATGAACAGAGTAAACACCAAGAGTATTTTCAAACTAAAAGGTGGGAGGGAAACCAGAGGACACAGTTTGAAATTGGAAGGAGGCAGATTCAGGAGGGAAATGAGGCATTATTTCTAGGCGCATGGATATGTTGTTCATCCACACTCTCTGGCATGTCCCTTTCCCCTTTAAATCTTGCCAGAAGTCTTCAAGCTGGCTCCTCCCACCCACCCGGGTGGTATATACCTGGGCTCCGCCCCATGACGCCAGATCTTCCTTTCCGCTGGAAGATTCAGGTTCCCTCGTGTTACTTTCACAAGTACCGTAGGCCCTGGAGTCTAATCGACTGTTTTCGCCGCATTTGCTTTCTTTAAAACTCGTAAGAGTTTACGATTCCAATCCGAGCACATCGGACATGGAGGACAAGTCATCCCCTGGTTTTCGCCGGTGTCCTTGCGGACAAAAAATGTCTTGTACTGATCCCCACCTCTCGTGCGTTTATTGCTTGGGTGCTGTGCATGACACCACTGCTTCCACTATCTGTCTGGCCTTCCATCCCAACGTCCTGGACGACCGCAAGGCACGGTTACAGCTAGGGAAACCGGAGCTTCACAATCCACCGATGAAATCGAAGGAGGCCAGGTGGGCGGTTTCCACGGCTGTGGGATCCGTCGAGCAGCTCGAACAGATGGTGGCTTTCGAGGAGGAAGCTGCCCAAGCTTTGGCCAGCCAAACTTTTTTCATGCTGCTTAACCTGGGCTCCACCTTTACTGGGTCCTTTTGGGAGCTGTGCCAGTCTCTCCCTACCAAGGGTGAGGCGCCCTCGGGCTCACACTCCTCCCGCCCCAAGACGAGGGACAAGGACCCCAAATCTTCTGGCCGAAGACAGTGTTCCTGGGACCGAGAGCGGTCCGATTCACAGGACCAGGCGGTCTCGGCCTTGGTCGAGATTGCTTCCTCAGCCGCCGGCTTCTCGGACCTTCCGTCAGGCAAAGGCGCCGAGGATACGGCAGAACCGTCCGAGATTTCTCTTGACCCGATCGAGCTGTTGTTGCAGACCCTGCTCGACGACTCTTTGGAAAGGACACCCATCCTTTCTTTCCCCGACGAGGAGACCCGTCCTGCAGGCATTCCGATCAAGGGACAGGGGCCGGATCCTCAGTTTTCACCGAATCCGCCTCTCCCGAGCGACAGAGCCGATACCGTCGGTCTCAGTCGAGGAGTAGGACCCCGTCGGTCGAGAAACCGAAAAAGGGTCATAAACACTCCCGGAAGAGGCGCCGCCACCATTCCTCATCCTCTTCGGACGAGGAGAGACTTAGACGGAAGCTCCGACATTATGAGGACCTTATGTGGCAACAGCTAATTCTGACCGGTCAAAAGCCAGCTACACCGGCCATTACTTGGCCCTAGCCTCTTCAGCCGACACCGACTCCTCTGGTACCGAGGACTCCGGTTCTCCCTCCGGCAGGACTGGCACGCATTCCTGCTCAGCCAGTTCCGGTCTCCCCACCAATTTTGGTGGAACCACTGCCTAAGCAGCCTCAGGGAGGGGCCCCCCTCAAAGGAGGATTGGACAGATACGGGCTTGCCCCGTCGTCTGTATCACTTTTGTTCCTAATCACCCTAGGCGCATTGAAGGGGACATAGGTGGAAGACCCCTGTATCCTGACTCCTCGGACTCGAATACCACTGGTGTTCACTCGCACCCTGATGAGTTGTCAGTGACAGGCTTGGAGGAAGGTCCTTCTTCCTTCCAAGGCATCCTTCAACTCATTTTTGAGTCCACGGGTATGCCATTGCAACCTATCCAAAAGAAGGCGGAATATCCTCTCACGGATATCCTTAAGAGGGGGGGTACCCCGCCGGGGGCCTTCCCAGTGGCTGAAGCCATTGTTGGCCCGGCCCTTGAGCTATGGCAGCACCCTGCCTCTTGCCCGGCTCCGTCTGCCCGCGTGGCTCGCAAGTACACTGTACCCATGGGGTCCTTGGCGGGCTTCACTGAGCATCCCTCGGCCGAGAGCCTTGTGACTGCCTCAGTGTTTCGACGCACGGTAGCTCGGCGGATACTGACTGCCCTCCGGACGAGGAGTCCAAAAATATGGACCATTCTGTCCAGAAGGTATATGTGGCCTCATCCTCGGGCCTTCGTCAGGCCAGCTTGGCTGTAATCATGGCACACTTCTCTCATGCCCTCTTGGGGTCACTAGATGAAGTCCTCCCTCATCTGCCAGTGGACATGCAGACCACGGTTAAGCAGGTCCGTGCTGTTGTGAAACAGCAGCTCCAGATGGCTCTGGACATTGGAGATGCTTGTGCCCGCTCCTTAGTAGCCGCAGTGGCCACTCGCCGCAGGGCATGGCTGAAGTTATCCTCCTTTCCTGTGGATACTCAGCACAAGTTAGCTGATGTGCCCTTCCTTGGCACCGACCTCTTCGGTCCCAGAGTGGCAAGTCACCTCCAGCACATAGCGCAGTCTAGTGCCACCTTGGATGCTACCTCTGCAAAGGGTTCTTCAGGCAAGAACCAGCAGAGGCACAAGAAGAAGCCTTTTTGGCACTCTTCCCTGCGGTTAGACAGCCCTCCTTTCAGGAAGGTCAGCAGCAACAGCAGGCTCAAGCTTGGCACCCTAGGCCCAAGCAGGGTCCCCAACAGCCCCTCAAAGGAGGCCGAGGTGCCAGTCCAGGAGCCTCTTTCTCCTCTAAGCCTGCGCAGTGACGGGTCGGGGTGGCCAACCCTACTCCTGTCACGCCATTCTAGTGGCATCTCAGTGGCGGCCCACCACTTTCTTTCCGCCTGGTCCGGTATCACTCCGGACAGGTGTGTTCTGGAAGTGGTCGGTCGGGGACTGCCTCTAGAGTTCAAGCAGTACCCTCCTTGCCGAGCCCATGCCCCACGGAAGGAAAGGATCTCAGTTGGCGCTTAGTCGGCCCTTCGGGACGACATTGCTCAGCTCCTCCGCAAGGAGGCGGTGGCACCAGTACCAGATCCTCCTGCAGACCCAGGCTTCGTGTCCAGGTACTTCCTGGTGCCCAAGCGGATGGGGGGTTGGCGCCCCATCCTAGATCTCCACGACCTGAATCAGTATCTCTGGTCTCGCACCTTCCGGATGGTAACTCTGAACCAGATCATACCATCTCTGGAGCGAAACATGTGGTTCTGTTCACTGGATCTACAGGACGTGTTCTTTCACGTCCCAATCCGTCCATCCCATCAGCGGTTCCTCCACTTCAGGGTCGAAGGGACCCTGTACGAGTTTCGAGCCATGCCGTTCAGCCTGTCATCTGCCCCTCAGGTCTTCACCAAATGCATTGCAGTGGTGGCAGCCCATCTAAGTCATCAAGGGGTTCGCATATACCCCTACCTCGACGATTGGCTCCTGGTGGGTTCCTCCCTGCAGGAGGTGGAGAGGTCCAGGGATCTGGCCCTCTGAACTTGTTCCCGATTAGGCCTCCTGATGAACGAGGCCAAGTCGGAACTCGTGCCCTCTCAGGTGATGGACTTTATTGGGGCAGAGCTCGACTCTCGTCAAGCCAGAGCTTGGCTTCCGGTGGACAGGGCGGAGGTTCTTTCCTCCTTTGCCCAATCATTTCTGGTCAAGTGCTTGTGCCCTGCCCGGGACTTCCTGCACCTTCTGGGTTACATGGAGGCATGCACCTCAGTGGTCCGTTGGGCCAGGTTGCACATGCGTCCCCTCTAGTGGGAGCTGGCCGCTCAGTGGACTCAGCGTCCGGGACTTTTCGACCAGCTGGTCACTGTCACCCAGAAGATGTGGGATGCTCTCCAATGGTGGACCGTCCCGTCATCTGCAGGAAGGGATTCCATTTGTCCACCCCGAGCCGACAGTCGTCCCTACGACCGATTCCTCTCTCTTGGGCTGGGGAGCCCACGTGGGGGACCTCAGAGCCCATGGCTTCTGGACCCCCAAGGAGTCACGTTGCCACATCCGCCTGTTGGAGCTCAGAGCAGTCAGACTGGCACTGTTAGCTTTCGCTCCTCAGCTCCAGGGTCAAGTGGTTCAAGTCCAGACGGACAATACCACGACCATGTACTACCTCAACAAACAGGGCGGCACGCACTTCCGTCTGCTGTGCAGGGAGGCATTCCGGATCTGGACCTTCGTCAGCCAGTTGGAGGCGGATCTCCTTGCTATCCATGTGGCAGGAGTCTCAAACCAACTGGGGGATGCTCTCAGCCACATAGGCCAGACATCCCACGAGTGGTCTCTTCATCCAGAGGTAGCTTACAGTCTGTTCTCCCATTGGAGCAAACTGTTGGTGGACCTGTTTGCCTCCAGGGAGAACACCAAGCTGAGGCTGTACCATGCCCGCCCCCCTCAGCAGGGCTTGCTGCAGGGGGATGCCTTTTCGAGGCCGTGGACCCCAGGCCTCCTATATGCCTTACCTCCATTTCCCTTGATCCACAAGGTGTTATTCAAGGTGAGGAGGGACAGGGCGAAGGTGATCTTGGTAGCCCCAGATTGGCCCCGCCAGTTCTGGTATCCAGATCTCGTCGGCCTCAGCTGCAGGGCCCCGGAGCAGCTTTGTACACACCCGGACCTGATATCATTGAACCAGGGGAAGGTATTCCACCCGGACCTTCAATCCCTGCACCTCACAGCCTGGTTCCTGAGCAGCTAGAGTTTCAGGCTTTGGTCTTTCCGAGGATGTCTACACTGTAGTGGAGGCATCTCGTAAGGAATCGACCAGGAAATGTTATGCCTTCAAATGGAAAAGGTTTTCCATTTGGTGTCAGGGTAAGAGTCTGGACCCCTTATCCCACTCTGTGGCTCACATTTTAGACTACCTTTGGTCCCTCTGCAAAGGGGGTCTACGGTCATCGACCCTTCGGGTGCATCTGGCAGCCATTTCAGCTTACCGGGCGCGGGCCGGTCAGTCGACATTAGCACAGGAGACTGTGTCGGGTGCTTTTTCAAAGGCCTGGATCACATATCCCCTCCGGTGCGTGAACCTCCATCTCCTTGGGATCTTCTGCTGGTTTTGGCAAAGCTCATGGGCAAGCCATTCGAACCCATGCACAAGTGTGAGCGCTCACACTTGTCGTGGAAGACTGCCTTCCTGGTGGCTATCACGTCAGCCAGAAGGACAGGGGAGCTCCAGGCACTCTCGGTGGACTCCCCTTATCTGGTCTTTTACAGGGATAAAGTTGTCCTGCGCCCCCACCCGAAATTCCTTCCGAAGGTGGTGTCAGAGTTTCACCTTAACCAGGTGTTGACTCTGCCGGTATATTACCCTAACTACACCACGGACGCCGAGTACAGGCTCCATACCCTGGACCTTAGACGTGCTGTCTCCCACTACAAGGAGAGGACGGCAGAAATTCGGGGAGAGGTTCACCAGCTATTTGTCACCTAAGCTGAAGCCGCTTCTGGCAAACCTGCAGCCAAACGGGCCCTTGCAAGGTGGATTACATCATGCATACGTCTGTGTTATGAGTTGGCGGGCAAGGAGCCTCCCAGAGGGATAAGAATTCATTCTATCCGCCATACTGCTGCATCGGTGGCTGCTTCCAGGGACATCCCTATCCAGGAAATCTGTCAGGCTGCTACCTGGAAGTCAGCAAACACCTTCATTACCCATTACCACATCGACCTTGAGTCTCGACGGGATGCTGGTTTTGGAGCCTCTGTTCTCCAATCTCTGTTTCCTAAGAAGAGGGTGTGTGCCTTGCCTTCCTCCTCCCGGAGAACTGCTAGGAGTCTGCCAGAGAGTGTGGATGAACAACACATCCACGCTCCTAGAAAAACAGGTTACTCACCTGTAACAGTAGTTCTAGCAGTGGTATATGTTGTTCATCCACACGAACCCACCCGACCTCCCCGGCTTTAGGCGCATCACCTTGCTTCCAGCAGGCTAAGATCTGGCATCATGGGGCACAACCGAGGTATATACCACCCGGGTGGGTTGGAGGAGCCAGCTTGAAGACCTCCAGCAAGATTTAAAGGGGAAAGGGACATGCCGGAGTGTGTTGATGAACAACATATACCACTCCTAGAACTACTGTTACAGGTGAGTAATCTGTTTTTCACCGAAAGAGTGGTCACAGGGTGGAACTCGCTGCCGGAGGACATGGTATCTCTTCGGACAGTGAGCAGCCTCAGGAAGGGATGGGACAGGATCCAAGGGATGGTTCAAATCGGGAGTGGACAGGTGGTGGGTGTGAGAGAAATGTGAGGAAAAACATTGGGGGGGGGAGTCAAGGGGAAGGGGGACAGCTGCAATCTAATGGCTGAAGTGCTGCACACCTGAGCAGACTAGATGGACCATAAGACCTGTATCTGCTGGCAGTTTTTATGTTTGCGAGTTCCTTCCCAGAGTGATGTTGGAGTTCCATCTGAATCAGCTTCTTGTGCTGCCTACCTACTTTGCTAACTTCCAGAATGAAGGAGAATGCGCTCTCCTTTCTCTGGATGTTGAGAGTCCTTAAGTTTTACCTGGTCAGAACTAAGGACTTCAGACAATCCAAATAGCTCTTTGTCTCCTTCAATCCCAGTCGAAGGATAACCTGTTACAGTCCAGTGCATTTCTGCCTGGAGTGTGATCTGGCTATGCTACTGCTGTGCCATGGGGCAGGTCAAGCTGGAAGGTGGGGTACATGTCCACTCCAGCAAAGTATTTGCCACAGCCATGGCAGAGATTTGCTCCGTGTTTTTTTGGTGACATTTGCAGAGCTGCAGCTTGGGGCACAGTGCACATTTTTGTTAAGCAGTATGCCTTGGATGTCAATGCCAGGCAGCATGCCACCTTTGTTTGGACTATCCTGAGTGAGCCCTTGGCTCCTGCCACCGTAGTCTGGGGGATTTTGTCTGAACTTGATACTATGACCCATTAATGTGAATCAGTGGTGAAGGTTGATTCCTGGACGATATGAAGATTTTGTACTCACCATAATTCTTGATGTAGGAATATTTTCACCATTGCTTTACAAACCCACCTACCATCCCCCGGGCTCACTCCCTTCTGTTTATTGGTCTTCACGCCTTATTCTTGGTTTGGGCTCTGAAGATGCTGTGTTTCTGCTTTGTTGACCCTTCTCATATGGGTCACCAGGGTTATCTTGTGCCCTTAGGTTTAGTGCATAAATGCTAGTTAGGTTATGCTGCACCTCCTCGGTAAAAAGGTACTGAGAAGGTTGAGGGCTGGTACCGGGGGTAAGCTATGCAGCATGAGACAGTCGCACGGTGCCACATGTGTGTGCAGCTTACCTCAGCACCAGCCCTCCTGGAAAGTTCTGACACCCACAGGGTCCTAGCATCTCTGGCTCAGATCCATTAGTGTAGATCAACAGTGAAGATAATCCTAGAAGAACAACTGTGGTGAGTACACAGTTCTCATTTTTTGAAGAGCTGGAATTCTCTAGTTTGAATCTGTCAGAGGAGGTGCTGAGGGTGCTGACAGTTTCCAGAAAACCTGCAACAAGGAGAGGATTTACCTCTAAGAGGAAGACATTTCTGATACTGGTATGCCCCCAGGAAGAATATCCTAGTGCAGCCAGGGCCATCTACATTTGTGGACTGCCTGGTACACTTGGCTTCCTCAGCCCTGAAGGTACATCTGGCAGGTTGTCAGCTTACACATCAGCAGGCAAAGACAGCTCCTTAGCCTCACAACCTGTGTTTAAAAGATTCTTTAAGGACCTGATCATTTGTATCCACCTGTAAGGGACCCAGTCCCTCCATGGAACTTAAATATCTGTTTTGCTCAGCTGATGGAGATTCCTTTAGAGCCTGTGGTTACAGCTGACTTAAAATATGTCACATGGAAAACAGTTTTCCTGATAGCCATGACATCAGCCAGGAGGGTAGGTGAACTGCAAGCCCTCTGTACAGATTCAAACTGCATAATCTTCCACACGGATAAGGTGGTCCTTGGGAGCAGTAGATTCCTACCTAAGGTGGGGTCAGAATTGCACTTAAAACTAGTCAGTTGTTATTCCTCTACTCTGTTCTGAACATTCCCATACAAGTGAGCAAAATTTGCACTGACTGGATGTGAAAAGAGCACTAGGTCTCTACATGGACCGGACAGGGAATGTCGGGTCCCATAGCACACAGCTTTTTGTTACACATGGAGAGGTCGGCAAGGGTAAGCCAGCAGCTAGGAAAACTCTCATTGGATAATCTCCTCCGTACAGTTTTGCTACAAGAATGCTGGCAAGATACCCCACAAAGTCCTATGAGCACGTTCCACAAGGGGCACCCCTGCCTCTGTGGCAGCCATAAGGGGCATCCCCCTTTAAGAAATCTAAAAAGCAGCTACCTGGAAAACAGTACGCACCTTCACGAAGCACAACTGTTAGGACATACACTCCAGAAGGAATACCATATTAGAAACTGCTGTTTTGCAGAACTTTTTTCCTAAATAAATTCTAGACCCAACCTCCCAAGGTACTGCTAGTGAATCTAACATTTGTAAGGCTTTAATGGATTCCTATTGTTTGAAGAAAAAAATGACCTACCGTAGTAATGTTTCGTCTTAGGGATCCATCAGTGAGCCTTACAGACCATGCCCCTGCCTCCCCTTTTAGAACCTGAAAATAGGTATATAGGTGTACATAAGAATCGGTTCTTATCTTAAGGTTGCTTGAACATTATTTATTGCAATTCCTAAGCAGTTGTCAAAATGTAGTGATTTTAATTTTGCATGTTGTCTGCTTCAGTTTGGTTGGATTTTTAAAAATTTTTATGAACATTTTAGAAAATGTTTTAGTAACGGTTTAGCTAGATCTTATCTGTGTCATTCAAACAACACGAAGTCTTGCTGTATTCTGACAATTGCAGTTAGCTACAGCACTTGAACTGCCCCGGAGAGTGAAGGGTTAAAATTCTATGCCAGGCATAGAACGTTGGGCTCGAGGTCGGTTGAAAACTGTCTGTGACACTTTGAAACCAAACCGTCAGATTCTTTACTCCGCCTCACTGAACAGTCACTTCAGAGATTTTCTCCTTCTGCTCGGTTCAAAGTCAGTTAAAGTTGTTGGTTTTAGTCTGCATTAAGTTCCGTTTATTGGTTCGAGACTCTGTCTGTGGTACCGTAAGTACGTAGGATAGTTATTGTGTGGAAATTATAAAGCTTTTTTGATCGGTTCGTCTGAACCGATCCTTTAGACAAAAATCTTTGGAAAAAGTTTAGTGTGGTTACCAGTCCGTATTGGCTTAGGAAAAAAAACGGAATTGAACGCTTTTTTTTTCCAGTACCCGTAACACGGTGAGAAACCGATATCGGAGTCTTGCCTGGTGGTTGCTTTATAAAGGGTAAGGTTTGTTAGGTTGGCCATGTCTGAGAAACCCAAGAAAAAAACTGGGCCCACTGGGTTTCAACACTGCCGTGTGTGTGGGGAGGTATTTGCTAAGGCCGCTCCCCACACTACTTGTGTTTACTGTTTGGGGTTTGACCACCTCGATTCAGACTGCCAAATTTGCATGAATTTCCCTAAGTCTACGTTGGATAAAAGGTTAGGTAGACTTAGGGATAAGGAGACCGAGAAATCTGCTGACCCAGAAGGCCAGCCCGGTTCAGTTCCTACCGAACCAGAAGGAATGCCCTCTGACCAGGGCGATACTTCTTCGGGCAAGAGGAGAGCCGATCCTGAGGGATCGGTTCCTACAAAGAGAAAGAGCAAGGATAAATTGGCCAGTTCTGATCCAGAACTTCATGTTCTGACCGCCAAAGAGATAGCCAGGGTGATTCGGATTGTTGAATCGCTTCGTCCAGTTCTGACCAATCCGGCGCCTTCTGGCAGGGGTTCGGTTCAGTCGGTTCCCCCGGTTCAGGATTATTCCCCTGAAGATTTTTACAAACCGGAGTTTGATGAGGAGGGGGATTTTGAAGAGGATGATTATAACGGTGAAAGTCTGGATGTGCCTGTGGAACCGGACATCTCACCAGACAGACCTTCTGGTGTTTCCCCTCCTAGGCTTTCTGAGTCCCTTCCCCACTTTCTGTTTTACAGAAAAGTGGCTCAAACCCTTCAGCTTCCTATTAAGGAGGCTGTGGAGGATCAGGAGGAGCCTGATTTTGTTGAGATGATGGACATCCCAGAGTCTAAGAGACTGTCTATTCCCCTCCATAAGTCCTTTGGGAAACAGACACAAAAAATTCTAAGGTCTCCTAACTCTGTACCTCCTGTTGACAAGATAATGGACAAGAGGTACACCTTATCAGGCTCAGATATGGAGTTTCTTTATCAGCAATGCAGCCATGTTGGGGTAGTGCAGGCTGCAGCCTGTGACAAGGCAAACATTCCCTTGGCTTCACACCCCCATACAAAGACTCCAGGAAGATGGATGCCATGGCAAAGAAGCAGTACATGGCATCATCTTTGGGACTCAGGCAGGCTGACTATATGGCCTATACAGCCAGGTACCAGAAGTCCAGGTGGGACACTGTACTGGTACTGGCTAAACAGGCTTCCCCCCAGCTAGCCAAGGAGCTGGAGGGGGTGGCTGCTGATGGGATTGAGGCATCAAAGGTGCAATTTCATGCTGCTGTGGACTCCAATGATGTGTCATCAAGAGTCATGGCTACATCAGTGGCTCTTCGGAGAATGGCTTGGCTCAGATGTACTAGCCTTTCGCAGGATACCCGGGGTAAGGCCATGGATTTCCCTGTGGTGGGTAATTCTCTGTTTGGGGAGCAGACAGAGAATTACATGAAGAAAAAGGATGAGTACAGGACCACTTACAGGAGTGCCCAGGCCAAGGAGAGGCAGGCAACTCCTCAAAGGCAGCAAGCTTGGGGCAGGCTTTTTCACAGGCCTTTCTACCAAGCACAGGCCTCTTCTTCCTTTTCTCAGAGGGGGTTCTTCAAAGGGAGAGGCAGAAGGGGGATGAGCAGGGCTGAAGCCACCCTTCAGCCTAAGGCTCCTGCCAAACAGACACCCTGATGTGTCAGCCCAGGTCGACTGCTCCATTCCGGTAGGAGGCAGGCTGGCTTACTTTGTCCAGGACTGGATGTCTGTTACCTCAGACAAGTGGGTCCTGGAGGTTGTAAGCCAGGGGTTGGTTCTCAGTTTCAAACATTTTCCGAAACTGAGACCCAGATCCTTTCCACCTGCAAATACATCAGAAACCCTTGCTCTAGAGGCAGAGGTTGCCTCTCTGCTGACCTTAAGAGCCATATAGAGAGTTCCTATCCCATACAGGGGGCAAAGGTCTGTACTCCAGGTACTTCCTTACCCCAAAAAAGACAGGGGAGTGGCGACCCATCCTAGATCTAAGATACCTAAACAAGCACCTATTAAAGCCAAAATTCAAAATTGTGACTCTGGGAACAATTCTTCCCTCTCTGAGGCCAGGAGACTGGCTAGCCTCCCTTGACCTCAAGGATGCCTATTTTCACATTCCCATCAGGTGCTCCCACAGAAAGTACCTCGGGCCATTACCAGTTCAGAGAAATGCCCTTTGGCCTAACTTCAGCTCCAAGGGTGTTTACAAAGCGCCTAGCAGTAGTGGTGGCCTTTTTTAAGAAGGAAAGGGATTTCTGTCTTTCCATACCTGGACGATTGGCTCCTTGTGGGCCAGTTCCAAGACCAGGTCAAGTCAGATCTGCAGGTTACCCAGCAAGTTCTCACTTCCCTGGGGTTCCTTTTCAATCTTCCCAAGTCAGTTCCTGAGCCAGTACAGCTCCTCACTTTTATAGGAGCAGAGCTGGACACGCTCCAGACAAGAGCTTTCCTTCCTCTGGAAAGGGCAAAAGCCATCTCTCAGCTGGCCTCTTTCTCCCTCCCTCTGGTTTCTCGACAACCAAGGCATTTTCTTCAGCTTTTGGGCCACATGGCAGCTTCCATGGCAGTGGTCCAAGGGGCCAGGTTTCAGATGAGGGGCATTCAGTTCCATTTGAGGACCTTTTGGTCCCAAAGGAAAGATCCTCTGACCAAACTAGTTCCTGTTACTCAGACTTAAGTCAGGCCCTTCAGTGGTGGCAGGACCTGGACAATCTGAGGCAAGGTGTTCCATTTGTCACTCAGATTCACTCTGTGGTTCTTACCACAGATGATTCCCTTGTGGGGTGGGGAGCCCATCTGGGGGCTCTCACAGCCCAGGGACTGTGGTCCCCTCAGGAATCCCTTCTTCATATCAACCTCCTGGAGCACAGGGCAGTACTTCTTGCCCTACAAGCTTTCTCTCAGTCAGTACAGAAGAAGGTGGTTCAGGTCAGGACAGACAACACTACCATCACGTGGTACATCAACAAGCAGGGAGGCACTCATCCCACGGCCTTGTGCACGGAGGCCATGAAAATATGGTCCCTGGCTTATTCCCTACAGACCTCTCTGGTAGCAGTCCTCCTCCCAGGAAAGGACAATGTGCTAGCAGATGCATTGAGCAGGATTTCCCAGGGCCATTTGCATGGGCTCTGGATCCCTTGGTGTTGAAAGTGATTTTCTCAAGGTGGGTCACTCCAGAGATAGATATCTTTGCATCCCCAGACAATCACCAACTTCCTCTGTTTTGTTGCAGACCCCCAGTCTTGGGCTCAGTCCCTCTGGATGCTCTGATTTTGAACTGGGAAGGGAAATTTCTGTGTTTTCCTTCTCCTGTTCAAGGTTCTAGTCAAGGTAAGGTCACAACCTTGCAGAGTGATTCTGATTGCTCCAGACTGGGCCAGGCAGACTTGGTACCCCCTGTTGCTGTCCCTATTAGTCCATCTTCCCCTGTCTTTTCCCAGGAATCAAAACCTGTTAACCTTCTCCCAGGGGAGGATTTGGTACCCCAATCTTCGGTCACTCAATCTCAAGGCATGGCTCTTGAAGAGTTAAGAGTATGCAGATTTGCATCTGTCTCGGGGAGTTCTGGATATTCTCAAACCCGCTCGAAAGCCCGCCACTAGAAAAACCTATAACTCCAAATGGAAGAGATTCAGCATTTGGTGTTCCAAGAAACATGTTTCCCCAGACACTGCTGAATTGCCTACAGTTCTGGATTATGTGGTCCATCTGAAAGGCTTAGGCCTCAGACCAGCTACTCTCAAGGTGCACTTGTCAGCTGTTTCTGCTTTTCTGTTAGTGGGGAAGTCTTCCTCACTATCATCTCATCCCGTGTTCTGTAAATTTTTTAAAGGATTGCTTCATACCAGTCCTCCCTTTAGAAACCCTGCCCCTGCCTGGGATTTAAATGTTTGCATTGCTCAACTTATGCAACCTCCCTTTGAACCTATGTCCTCAGCAGAGCTTAAGTACTTGACTTGGAAGACTGTTTTTAGTAGCTAGTACCTCTGCCAGACGTATCAGTGAATTGCAAGCCCTGTCATTGCAACCTGATTTCATCTCCTTTCATAGGGATAAAGTGGTCCTTAGAACCAATAGAAGGTTCTTGCCCAAAGTGGTTTCAGATTTCCACTTGAATCAGTCTGTTACTCCCTGTTTTCTTCACCGATCATTCTTCTTCAGGAGAGAGGAGGCTACACAGTTTAGATGTTAAAAGAGCCCTTAGCTACTATAAAGAGCGTACCAAAGGTCACAGGTTCGATTCCCTCCAGTTGTTCCTCACTTCTGGAGAAGTGGGAAAGGGCAAACCTGCCACCGAGAACTATTGCCAGGTGGATTGTGTCTTGTATACAATTCTGCTATGAGAAACTAAGGAAAATTCCACCTTCATGCCTGAGGGCTCACTCCACCAGAGGTACAGCTGCTTCCCTGACTGCTGCCAGGGATATTCCTCACTTAGAAATTTGTCGAGCAGCCACCTGGAAAACAGTCCATACCTTTACCAAGCATTACTCTCTGGATATCCAGGCTAGGAGTGATGCTCGGTTTGGCACAGCAGTACTTCAGAGCCTATTCCCAAAGTAGGTTCTGTCCCTCCTCCATGGAGGTACTGCTTGGTAGTCTGCAATAGTCAGAATACAGGAAGACTTCATGTTGTTTGAAGAAAAAATTACTCACCTTAGTAATTATGTTTCTTCTAATGGAGTCTTGCTGTATTCTGACCTGCCTCCCCTCTCAGAATCTCTTTTTGGTAAGTGGGTGGGCAGGTGCAGTGTTGCACCTCAGGGGTGCTCCTTTTACACCCTCTTTTTGTTTGGGTGTTTTATTATTATTATTATTTGGATTGGTTTTTGGTTTTGGGTTTCCTGACTTGAGTCTTCCTTTGGGAATCCAAAACTTTTGGTTGCCAGTTGGCTAGTAAAAATTTTACCATTTCCACGTAGGATAGTTAGTGAGTTTTTGCTCGTAAGAATCTGACGGTTGGATTTCAAAGGGCTCCAGACAGAGACCTCAACCGAGCTCGAGCTCAGCATTCTATGCTCTGCATAGAAAGTTAACCCTTTGTTCTCTGGGGCAATTTAAAGGTTGGGGCTAACTGCAATAGTCAGAATACAGCAAGACTCCATTAGAAGAAACATAATTATTAAGGTGAGTAATTTTTTCTTGGGCACCGTTCGCGACGTCGAGGAGGGTCGGGGTGTGGTGCCACGCTTGGCTCTGGTGCCACCTGCGGTGCCAGGGCTGAAGGTGGTCCGGCTCGTGGTCCAGGAACTGGTAGGGATCGAGGGTTGATCTGGCATCGGGTTTGGGGTCTACCTCCCCGGAGGTGGACTCTGGGTCTGATCCGGATTGGATCCCGGATTCTTCGGAATCCTTTGATCCCTCTGTGTCCAGCACCTTGGCCCCCACTCTGCCTCCCTCTGGGGGTCAGCCGTTGCCGGTAGGCTCTTTGGTCAGTGGGACTGACCAGCCAGCAGTGGTCCACGCAGCTGCTGCCGTGCAACACGGAGCCACTGGCATGTCTGCTCCTTTGGCTGGGGCACCCCCTTCTCTGATGTGTTTGGACAGTCCAAGTTTGGGACAGCTCGGGGCACCCCAGGAAGGGGAGGGTACTGTTCCCTAGGTGGATTCTTCAGAGTCTACCAAGAGTTGTGAGTTACCTAGGCTGGTGGCTATGAGAACGAGGTCCCTCTCGGACTCTGGATTGAGGAGTCGGGGTGTGGCACAGCGTGCCCTCACCAGGGCCCGGCAGGGTTCTGGAAGGAGCCGCAGTGCAGACCTCGCCTTCCTGGAATGCCTCGAGAAGGACTTCAAATTCAGAGGTCAGGGGCCTTCCATCTGGACTCACACAGTCCCGGTCACCTCACTGGGGGATTTTTTCCTATGGGGACAGCTCTGACCGTTCCAATCTGGTTGAATGGCTGTTAGCTGCTGGGACCTTTAGGTCTCCCTCCTTGCAGGGAGTTTCCTCTAGGCCCCCTTCTCTGACAGAGGCCATTCTCCTGCTGATAGGAGCTTGTCCCCTGTGCCTCTGCCTCCATCCCAGGCATTCCCGGTCCTAGGGGACCTCTCACCTAGGAATAATTCAGAGGTTCAGCTGCACATTTCCATACCTACCTTAATGCCCTGGACCAGCAGGTGTCCCACCATGCTGCCATGCAGCCGGACCATGAATCTCTCAGCTCTTTTGCATCTTCATCCTCCTCATCGGAGGGAGAGGAATTGTCTGTCCACATCTCCCCAGGGTCTGATCTTTCATCGTATCAGCGCTTCCTCGCGAGGATGCTGGACGAGCTCCATCTTAGAAGAAGCCAGAAGGTGAAGGAAGGAAACATATTCAATTCAGTGCTTTAGAGTAACTGGTAATTGGTATTTTTCTTTTAAACTTAGATTGTAGGCTTGTAGTGACACTATACTTTCTTTCTGTGTTGTCTTTACTTATAATTGTTTTGGGCTGTTGAAAATTTAAAACATAGTGGTGGTGTAATTCTGTGCTGTCTTTAATTGCTGCAAATTTTATCTTGGCTTGTCTGACTGTCCTGTAGCTGGGTGAAGGGTGTATATGCCTGATAAATCTGATTGACAGGAGCTAAACACAGGGTATAGTAAGAGGTGTGAGTAGGAGGGCATAAGGGGAAGAAGACCACCCTCAGCACAAGTGTTTTGACTCATTTATTTATTTATTGGTTTCTTTTTCCTTAAAAAATATATATCTGACGATCAGTTACGGATTTTAGTACTGTAAATAAAAAAAAGAGAACTAAGAGAGCTTCAGTAGCAGAGAAGTAGGGATTGCAGTATAATGTGGGAGTGGTGCAATGCAGTGGCTGTGGGGCAGCCATATTCAGGCAGACCTTCTGGGCACTGGAGGTACTGCCCTATCTGCATGCATCTCTCTGGACCGTGGGATGAGGTAGCCAGACTCAGAGCGGAAGTAAACTGGGTCAGAGTACCATCACCCTATCCATGGACCACCCAGTCCAATGCAGCTGCCTCAAAGGATGCCGAGCGAGGAGCACTTGGATGACAGTGGGCTCAGGAGGGTTAGAGCAGTCAGGCAGAGGCACATCCCAGATCCTATTCCTCTCAAGAACTCATATGCCACACTGGCAAATGAGGACAACCAAATAGAGGTACCCAGGAAGTGGAAGGAAAGGATATGGAGGTTAGGCAAGGAGGTGACCTCAGTGGGGAAAGCAGTGAACCCCAGAGGAGGAGGAGGCGAATCCTGGTGGGGGATTCCATCGTAAGAGGGATCCAGCTAGGAACACAGGAGGGGGAGGACAGGGAGGTGAGGTGCCTAGCAGGTGCCACGGCCTGGAGGGATGGAAGGAAGATACTGGGGATCACTGGGAAGGAAAGACGGGAGGGTGAGCTGGATGTCATTATCCACCTAGCTACTAATGACTTGGCAAATGGGGAGCCAAAGGAAGTTCAGGAAGAGTTTAGGAAACTGGGAAGGGGTCTCAAGCAAGTAGCTACTTCTGTCACTTTCTCAGAAGTACTACCTGTGAGAGGCAAGGGAGAGCATAGGAGTGCATGCACCAGGAACTTTAACTCATGGTTGAAGAACTGGTGCTGTGAGGAGGGGTTTGGATTCATTGGTGACTGGGGACCCACCTGGAGGGATGGAGGTTTGTTCAAGCCTGACGGCCTGCATCCATCCTGGAGGGGAATCCAAGCACTCAATGATAAGTGTAAATGCTACATTGACAAGCATTTAAACTAGCAAAGGAGGGTGGCAGGCCAGCAAGGACGGTACCTACTTGCTCACCCCCCACAGCTGGTAGTGGAACCAGTGAACCAGAGGAGTGGCTATCTCTGCAAAGCAGTGTGCAAAAGATGGAGATTAGTGTCCAAAAGGTGGATAAGCAGAAAAGGGGCAAAATTCAGCAGAAGGGCAAACAGCAAGGAGAACCAGGGATAAATGACAACCAAGGAAGGGGCTGAGAGAACAGTGAAGCAGTCTAGGAGGTCAAATCATGGAGCCATGTGTGCAAATGCCAGGAGCCTTAGCAACAAGATGGAAGATCTGAGGCTGTCATGGTACAGTCAGACCTGGACATTGTGGCCATCACTGAAACCTGGTGTAATGATAACCATGACTGGGAGATGGCCATACCTCTACAACATATTCAGAAGAGACAGAGCAGGCAGGAAGGAGGAGGAGTGCACTGTATGTAAAAAATGACATAAGGGCCACACAGATCCAGGAGGAACAAAATGGGGAGAGATACTGTGGGTTAAGCTGGAAAGGAAAATGGGGCCAGCCATCCCACAGGTGTGGTCTATAGACCACCAGCCCAGGAGGAAGAAACAGATAGGAGTTGATGCTAGCCATCCAAAGGATGGCAGACGAGGGTGAGGTAGTACTGGTTGGAGACTTCAATATACCAGACGTGGACTGGAGCATCCCAGCAGCAGCATCAACTAGGAGCAGATTTATCCTGGACTCCCTTCAGGGTGCCTTCCTCAAGCAACTGGTCATGGAACCAACTCGGCAGAAGGCAATACTGGACCTTGTGCTCAGAAACAGGGACAGTGTGATGGGGGTAACAGTGGGGGAGCACCTGGGTAACAGTGACCACCAGTCATTGTGGTTTGAAATCACAGAAAGAGCAGAACCAAACCACACAAAAACACGTATCCTGGATTTTAGGGGGGCAGACTGAGAGAAATTGGGGAGATACTTGAAAGAGGCATTAAGGGACAGGAATCAGGGGTTGAGGAACAGTGGGCAGTATTTAAAATGGGGATTATAAGAACAACAGAATTATGCATTAAGCAGGTTAGCAAGAGGAAAAGGAAGAGAGACCATCATGGTTTTCCAAAGAGGTAAAGAAAGTGAAAGCCAAAAAGATTGCATTCAGGCAATACAAAAGACACAGGCAGAAGGGGATAGGAGAAGTACCAGGAGAAACAAAGGAGGCAGGAAGTCAGTAAGGGAAGCCAAAGCTCAGACAGAAGAACACATTGCAAAATCAGTGGGTAAGGGGACAAAACCTTTACAGGTACATAAGTGAAAAAGAAAGACAAAGAGAGGATAGTGAGACTGAAGGGGAGGATGGGAGCCGGCGTGGAGGATGACAACAATAAAGCTGACATATTGAACAGGTATTTCTGCTCAGCCTTTACTAAGGAAGAGGGGGGTAATGGGTCTGAAGGGAGTACAAGGGGTGAGAATGGTGCAGAAATGGACACAAGTCCCTTTACATGAGAAAGGGTCCTGAAGGAACTGGAAGTAATAAGAGCTGATAAAGCAATGGGGCCAGATGGGGTGCACCCCAGGGTCCTTAAAGAACTAAGAGAGGTGGTGGCTGAACTCTGGCTATCCTGTTCAGCCAATCGCTGGAAACAGGGAGGTACCCAGAGACTGGAGGACAGCAGATGTAGTCCCTTATACAAAAGTGGGAACAAAGAGGAAGCAGGAACTACAGACCAGTCAGCCTCACCTCGGTAGTGGGAAAGATCATGGAAGCACTACTGAAGGAGAGATTGGTGGAACATCTGGTTGTCAATGGACTACAGGACCCAAGGTAGCATGGTTTCACCAGGGGAGGTCATGTCAGACCAACCTCATTGAATTTTTGACTGGGTGACTAGGAGGTGGATCAGGGAGGGCAGTGGACATGGCCTGTCTGGACTTCAGCAAGGCCTTTGACACTGTGCCACATAGAAGACTATTACACAAACTGGGAATATGGGTGTGGGCAGGACAGTAGTGTGGTGGGTAGGTAACTGGCTGGGTGGCAGGACACAGAGGGTGGTGGTAAATGGCTGTCACTCCATAGAGGGAAGAGTAACCAGTGGGGTACCACAGGAATCAGTGCTGGGACCAGTCCTATTCAACATCTTCATCAGTGACATTGCACAGGATCTAGAAGGCAGAATTTCACTGTTCGCTGATGACACAAAGCTCTGTAACAGAGTAGACACACCAGAGGGTGTAGACAGAATGAGAAGGGACTTGCAGAAACTTGAAGAATGGTCAAGGGTTTGGCAGTTGAAATTCAATGCAAAGAAGTGCAAGATAATGCATATGGGGCACAAAAACCCTGGCACAATATATCAGTTGGGGGGTGAGGATATAGCATGCGCACCAAGCAGGAAAGGGATCTTGGGGTTGTCATCTCTCTGATGACCTCAAGGTAGGGAAACAGTGTGACAAGGCAGCAGGTAAAGCAAATAGGATGCTGGGTTGTATAGGCAGGGGCATCACCAGCAGGAAAAGGGGAGGTCATAATTCCGCTATACAAGACACTAGTGAGGCCCCACCTGGAGTACAGTGTACAGTTCTGGAGACCATACCTACGTAAGGGCATAGACAGGGTAGAGAAGGTTCAGAGGAGGGCAACAAAGATGGTGCATGGGTTGCATCACAAGTCCTATGAAGACAGGTTGAAGGAACTGAACATGTACTACCTGGAGGAGAGGAGGGAGAGAGGGGATATGATAAAGACATACAAGTATCTTACAGGGAGGAACAGGGTGCAGGAAAACACTATTTTTAAGCGAAAAAGATGTTTCAGGACTAGAGGGCATGGGATGAAGTTGGAGGGAGGGACGATTCAGAGGAAACATGAGAAAGAATTTCTTCACAGAACGGGTGGTGGACAAGTGGAACACCCTGCCAGAGGAAGTGGTGGGGGCTGAAACAATCACAGGATTTAAGAATGCATGGAATAGACATAAAGGAATTCTAGAGGGCAGGGGTAAGGGGAAACAGACTTCTAGGAAAACAAACTGAACTTACAAGCTCAAATGGGCAGACTAGGTGGGCCATAGGCCCTTATCTGCCGACACTGTCTATGTATCTATGTACTCCGGTACCTGTCAGCAGTCCCAAGCATGTGATGTGCATTGTTAGGTGAATACAGTGCAGCCAACCTGGTGGTTTCCGTCTGGTCTGTCCCCTTCTGGGAAGCTTCACATCGGCTTTGGCTAAGTCCCTTCTCCACTGTTCCAGCCCCAAGGGACCTGCTCCAGTGGTATTGCGCCCACCAGGTCTCCAGGTACCTTGCCTCATCCCTCTTCAGGTTTGACTTGCCTGGACACCCTCTCTGGGCCTCCCGCCCCCCAGACTCTGACTGTGCAGACTTCGATTCTTGGGGAAGAAGGATTTTTCTATTCGGCACAGATCCTTCTTTCCGTTGCTTCACATCAGGCCCACTTTGCTTCCTACGATAGGTTCTTGTGGTCCAGGGTAGGACAGCTCCTAGCCTCAATGCCTAATATGGAGGAAACCAGGCAAGCCATTGCCCTCTCTGCTCAGGGCCTCGAGCTAGCAAGGCACCAAGCAAGGGCATCTCATGACGCCAGTGAGGTAGTCTCCAGAGCTATAGGGACAGTGATCTGCATTAGGCAGACAGCATCGCTTCGCTTATTCCGGTTGTCACCCCTGACCCGGCGGGGTGACTTCCTCTGCCTGCCAGAGAACCCACCTCTTCTGGGCCGCAGGGTGAGGCGGCCAGGGCCCTTTGCCACCC
Source organism: Neoceratodus forsteri (assembly GCA_016271365.2). Taxonomy (NCBI): domain Eukaryota; kingdom Metazoa; phylum Chordata; order Ceratodontiformes; family Ceratodontidae; genus Neoceratodus; species Neoceratodus forsteri. The sequence continues at coordinate 897,675,984 of CM028136.1, forward strand.
CCCCATTGGGGGCCCTGCCTCACCCTGGGACTAGTCTCTCAGGCCTCCCAAGCCTGTAAGGGTTCTCCTCCAGTGTCTCCCCCACAGGAGGCTAAGAGACTTAGTCCCTTAGGGAAGTATTGGGCCCCCTTCAGGGGGCTCGGTATTCCCCCACTAGTGATGAATGATGAAGACTGACACAGATAAGATATGAAAATTACATACCTACCATAATTATTGATCTTTCTGTGTATCTTTACCATTCATCACTAAATCCCGCCCACCTTTCCCCTGGGGCCTCGGTCTCTGAGCTCCCCCTCCCCTCTGTGTGTCTTCCTGTTGTTTTTCTCCTCTCTCTCTCTCCCTTGCAGTCAGAAGGAAGGGGACCCTGGAGGCACACAGGAGGAGTTTTCCTGTAAGGGGTTCTTTTTTTTTGGGGGTCCTCTTCCCCTTCATTAGCCTTGTCTTCTCCTCACCTCCGTTTCTGGAGTGAGGTGAGGGATCAAGGGGAGACCCCCTTCCCCCCCCTTTTCCCTTGGCCTGAAAACCCTTTGTTTTCCTTGTCCCAGTTTAGATCTCCCTTGACTATCCTCCCTAACATTTTTAGGTTCTCCTTTTATTTTGGGGGGAGAAGGGGAGAGAGGCACCCTTATTCCTGACCCCCTCTCTTAAGGTTTTGGCCCTTCTCAGGCTAATGCTGCTCATTCAGACCCAGGCTTTGCCTCCTGGCAGCTCTTAACCAAGTCAGATGGTCCAGACGTTCTGGTCTGTCGTCAGTTGCTAAAAGCCCTGGGGTCCAGCACCGTCTCTAGGGGTGCGCAGTCCTCTCTTTCCCCCCTCCTCTTCCTTATCTTTCCCTTCCTCCTTTCCAGAGATTGGGGCCTCTCCCCCTTTTCTCCAGTTCCTCAAGCCTAGCTTCTCTGTCCTGTCTCCTCTGTCGTTTATTTCTCCTTTTGGTTTTTATATCCTTTCCTTTTATCTATCCCTTGCCCCACCCCTGCTTCCCTTTTCTTACTTTCTCCGGCATCTCAGAACTGAGGCTAAGGCAGAGTCGACAACAGATAACAGCCAACCTGTGAGCGCCACATGGAACGTCGGCCTTGAGGGCAGCGCTGGTCCTACGTCGACTCCGCCCATAGGAAAAAAAAACAGGTCTCCTACAGGGTCCTAGCTCCAGCGCATTACCCAATAGTGATGAATGGTGACGATACACAGAAAGATCAATAGTTACGGTAGGTACATAATTTTCATTTTTAGTGGTCACTGCTTCCCTGGCTGTGGAAGCAAATCTAATGTCAGAACAGCAGGGAACATGTGACTACAGTGCAGAGTTTGAACTTGAATTCTAAATTCTATAATTTGCGTAAAGTTCTGTCTCCGAGGCTGCACATACCTGCAGACTGATGCCATTTGTAAGGATGATTGATGGATCCCTGAGAAGAAGCAACATGGTGAGTATTTTTTTTTCTTTTGTCCTTATTCTCTTCTGTTTCTGTATAATATATAAAAAACTTAATAGCTTTATTTATTGAGCGCCTTTCACATTATCAAGGCGCTTCACATATTCACAAAACAAATCATTAAAACATAATTAAAATCACAGCCGATCAGGGAATGCCTTAATCCATAGAAACGTTTTCAGTGCCTGCTTAAAACTCCCCACAGTCCTGCACTCCCGAAGCTGACTTAGAACTTAGAAAATAATAAATACAGATGTTTTAAACATAATGGATGTGAATGTAACTTTCATAGGGGGAGAGATCAAGTACAGTCTGCGGTGACTGTATAGGCAGACTGGGTGGGCCAGGTGATCCTTATCTGCTGTCATATTTGTTTTTCTATAGGCACCTGCTCCTTAGAACATCCTGGCTGCAACAATGGCCATGTAATGTTAATGTTATTTAGGGTTTTGATTTGGTTCCGTTATTAGTTGCAGTGCATTGCAAGTGTCAGTGGCTCAGTAGGTAGCACACTCGCCTCTGAGGCCGGGAGATCAGAGGGCTGTGGGTTCAGTTCCCACATCTGGCACTTGGGTTAATATCCCAGTACTGACACTGTAGTGCAGTATGAGAGGGGTGCTGCACTTCTGAGGTGCCGTCTTTTGGATGAGACGTTAAACCGAGGTCCCATCTGCCTGGATTGGTGGTAGTTCAGGCGGATGTTAAAGATCCCATGGCACTTATCGAAAAGAGTAGGGGAATTTCCCCGGTGTCCTGGCCAAATTTCCCTCATTCACTAAAAATACCACCAACAGCTTAGTCTGGTTCAAGGTCAGTTGGCATTCATCTGTATCCCCCTCCCCCGGGTCGTGCCTGAAAATAGGCAGGATTTGTCTAGTGCACTTACCCGGTCTACAAAAGCTAAATAAATAAATTAGCCTTTTTTACTTATTATTTTTCTCGCCTCCCTCCCACCAGCCCCGATAGCCTCAGGAGCACCTAGGAGTCATCCCTTTGCAAGTTACCTTACCTAGTCTGCCCCGTCACCCATGGAGCCGCGGTTTACCCCCCAGGTGGGGCCCAAACACCCCGAAACATCTGGTTTATTCGGTCGAGGGGTGCCAGAAAGGTGGCTGCACATGGAGGGCAAGCTCCGGTGTTCCGTCTCCATCTGGACTGGACGGTATTTTCCCTGTTCTGTAGGGGAGTGGCCAGCGCCCCGACGTCAAGGTGTTTCCACGGATGTCTGCCACTCCCAACCCCTCTCTACACTCCAATGCTTGCTATGCCTCCGGCTTCCACCAGAAGCCATCCAAGCGCTGAGCAGGAGGCCCCCCCCCGGGACAGGAGAGCTGTGCCTCCGGACGCTGAATCCTCTACTTCCCCTGCCGACCCCCTGGGCTCATTCCCGAACCCGTCACTGGCGTGAAGCGAGGTGTGACATGCAGCACCTCAACCTCAGTGCCACCGGGCCAGCCTGTTATTAGCCTTTTAATACTATTTTTTCAGTGTATTTCAAAATTATTAGATTGTCAACAACTAACCTTGTAATTGCTGGTTCAGGGGTTACAATTGGCACTGGCCCACTAGCCAAATGCTGGTTTTTGTTTTTTGTATCGGCTAGTAAAATTTCCTTTTGTTAGCCCTGCTTGGTTGTATTAGAGAAGAAAACATTTCAGTAAGTATACCAGTTGGGCTAGTAAAAAAAAAAAAAAGTCTGCGGGGCTAGTGGATTTTCCCAGCCACTAAACTTAATTTCAACCCCTGTGTTTGTGACACAGTAGTCTGTATATTCATTGAACAAACTGAGAACATAATAAAAAAACACACCTTTCAGGTTTGAAGATCCTCATCAAAAAGCCCTGGTGGGGCCGACTCCGTGGTGCCGTACGAAGGGGCTCACTCAGCAAGCTGGTGACCCGGGTTCACGTCCTGAGCCCAGGTGTCAGGAGTGGAAACTGGCAGGAAGGGATTCCAGAGCATCCATTGGACACTTCCCTCCCAGGGTGGTGGAGGGCTGAGCAGGGCCTTGGCACCTGGAGGTTGATTGGTGGATGTGCTAGGTGGCATGCAACCTCGACACGCCCCCACCTCAGGCCGCCGTTCATTTTAGCCCAATTAGGATGGGGGGTGGGAGGGCAGAAAAAAGTGAAAATAGCCACCAGTGATGGACGGATGACTGCAGCCCGCCTCCCCCCGCTGCAAAGCCAGGAAGCCCCCAAGCTGCTCCTCCGCCCGACATAGATGCAAGAAAGTGCCTACAGTCACTTGATTCCCCAGTTTGCCCTCTCGGGTGGGGGGGCCACCCCGATGAAGGGATATGTGTGGTCAGTAGGAGGCAGTGGACGGCAGAAAGGGGAAGTGGCAGAGATAAGAGATGGCCGCCCGAAGGAGTGGGCAGCTGAGTTGGCAGGGGTTTAAAAGTGCATGCGTGCAGATTTCAAAGGGAAAAGTCACAAAATGTGTGGTTAACTCCTGAAAAGACATCTGAAATAAAAAAAAATATATATATATATATTCTGCAGCAAAATGGAGGCATAGTAGGTGAATAAATGATACTGGTGAAAAAAGCTACCCACCCAACCCTTAAGAGATACCACCAGGTTGGAGATCGTGGGCTAGATTTTTCAGACAATGTGAGGAACTAAATCCCATGCCACAGCCCCAGCCGCAGAATGAAATCTCTGCACCTTCGGAGTTTCGTAGTTTCAGCTAGTGTATCTGCTGGGGATGTTACACCTGATCCCACTAGGCATACCTTTTCCTGCAGCTGCACTGAAACAAAATGGCCCCAAGCTGCTGCAAATTGTGGAACTGCTGGCGAACTGGCTCCACTTTTGAAAATACCGCAGTTGCGGGAAAAACTGTGACTCCGTAAGTTGTGCCATTTTTTCCCCACAGCTGCAGGATTTAAAACGGCTTTGAAAATCTAGCCCAGTGTGTAGTCTGGTGTTTAGAGCACTATCGGGGAACTAGTTGATCACAGGTTCAAACCTGGCCAGAGTCAAATGCTCACTGTGTGACCTTGAGCAAGTTACTTAACCTCCCAGTGCTCCAGTCCACACAGCTACGAAAGTGGGTAGAAGCTGGATCCCACTGAAAAATAATTGCTGAATCTCATCTGAACAGTCCTGGGTAAATATATAGAGAATACTGGCTGGACAACCATGCACAACTAGCTTGTGCTGCCACAGAGGAGTTCTGATTACATCAGACCTCGTGACCAAAACTCAAGAGGTCCGATGTAATCAGAAGCCCAAGTTGGCAACAGAGGAGGGTTGGACATGTGGTTGTCCAGCCAGTTATTTTTTTATAGTACATGTTTTTGTGTGTGTATGTGTGTTTTTAGTTTTTTAAAGGCAAAACTGCCAATCCGCCAGGTGCCAGTCTTGAGGCAGCTCCACTTTCACTTTCATGCTCACTCACACCCGGCGGCTCGCAGTTTCATTTAAAGAAAAAAAAAAGTGTGCACACAATGGTTCTGAGTGCAGATGGCTACAGATTTCCAATCAACCCATATGTTGTTGTACCATAGAAGGATACAATCAGGTTCCATGACCTTTGAACTGTAGTACAGCATTTCAGCAAGGATGTAAATCGATGCTGAACAATGGCCCACTGCACACTATATTGTCTTGTATAATATACCTGATCTTCAAAGGAAATGAACAGGCTGTACGATGGTAAGAAATCTTGGAAGATGGCTTACAGAACATCCGAATTTTTCACATCCTGCTTTGTGACTTGGTGTACTGCTATAACAGTGTTTACTTACAGAATGTGGAGTCTCACATCCTGCTTTGTGACTGGCGTACTGCTTTAAAAGTGCTTACTTCTGACTTGATTGTATGCAAGGGGTTTTCCACACCAGAGAGATTTGGGGTTCTTGCACTTGAATTTGTAGTGGCCTGATTATTCATTTAATGTTTTGGTGATTAAAATCATGATCTATTTTAGCAGTGTATTCAGGATTAGGAAATAAAGTGTTGGAAAAGCCCCTTACTGATTTCATTTATGAACTTTCTCTGTGAAAGATTAGGCTGAGGGTAAACAAATGGAACACTGAAATCAGAAATCCTAAGCAGTGGTTGTGTACAGATGCACATACCTTAAATGCATGTAGCTTTCTGTTCAGTACAAGGATATTTAAGCAGAGAAGAGTAGATTTTTTTTTTCAATAATACTGTATAATACTTGAGGTATCGCAAAGCATTTTACAGCCAGTGAGTTCGGTTGATGCACTGATAGATAACACGTGGTGAGGCAGGCATTTTGTGCCAGTGCCATCCCAGAAACTGATGTTGACTGTTGCACAGTTTTATTAAATAGGGGAGTGGTTATGACACCTGGGTAATCTGTTCTTTTCAAAGTGGCACAAGATCTTGGCCTTCTGTCTCAAAGAAGCAGAATGGACCTTGTGTTATCAACCCCATCCCTCCCTCCCTCCCTCCCTGGTAAGCATTTTGGCCTAGTGAACCTAGAGACCTGGGTTTGAATCCCTCACTGTGTGACCCTGAGCAAGTCATCTAAACTGCCTGGGCTTAACCTCTTTGTAATTTTTCTAATCTATGTCTGTGCTGTGTGAGTCTCCTTGTGTGCCAAAAACTGCTTCTGTATTCTCTTCCCTCATCCCCTTCTAATTATAAAGCAGATTGGGATAAAGTTTGTATAAAAAACAGTATGTAAAATCAAAATGTCTATCATTATTCCCGCCCTCTCCCCCATGCTGCAGTATTCAGTACTATCTCCATTCTTTCGCACATCATTCCCTCGTAGTGAAAAATGATGGGAAAGCAATGTTGTGGAAGACTCGAAAACAAGCGCTTAAAAAATTGTGGATAGTGTAATACTGCATCTGGGATCAAAATGAGCTTTTCCTGGATCCAGACACTAGTTAAAGGGCTAGTAACTGTGAAAAGTCTACCATCCCCACACCCATGCTACTTTCCCAAATCTGGGAAATGGGGTCCTAGCAGGGGAAGGGGGAACAGGCTGTCAGCTGCTGTAGCCCAAAGGGACATGTAGCATTTGTGGAAGAGCACCTGTTGCTGTTTCCCCAGAGGTAATGGAGGTAACGTTTACTTCTAGTGACGTGGATATGTTGTTCAGTCCACACTTATTGGCAGGTTCCTTGCCGCTTTAAATCTTGCCGGAAGGTCTTCAAGCTGGCTCGCTCCTCCCACCCACCCGGGTGGTAAAACTCTCGGCTCCGCCCCATGACGCCAGATCTTCCTTACCGCTTGGAAGCTCAGGTTCCCTCCTTAGTGCTCTGCATTTTAGGCTGGATTCACACTCTTCGGTTAATCCGAAACGTATTTTACGTTTTACAAGACTTCGGTCTGTATCTTCCCTCGCAGCTGCGATGGACAAATTGACTCACGGATTTCGTCAGTGCCCCTGTGGGCAGAAGATGTTCCGGACCGATCTGCACGCCACGCGGCGCTTATTGCCTCGGGACTGCCATGACTCAGGCTTGTAGAGTTGTGCAAATTCTTTTTGGCTTCGGTCTTGAAGAACGGTGCTGCCCGGTTACTGTTGGGGCGACCCGAAAAACTTTATCCTCCGGTTAAGTCTGAGGAGGCCTGTTGAGCGCTGTCTGCGGCTGCGGGCTTGGCGGAACAGCTGGAGCACATGATCGCCCTCGAGGAGGAGGCGGCCCAGGCCGTATCATCATCCTCAGTCGCGACATTTATCCCGCTCTCCTTGGAATCCTCCTATACAGCTTCTTTCAAGGAGCTTTGCCAATCCCTCTCCACCAAGGGAGAAGGCCCTTCAGGACATTCCTCTCAGTCCATAAAGAAAGACCCCAAGGGTAAGTCCCACCGTCGACGTTCGTGGGAGTGGGAGAAGTCCCCTTCCCCGGAGAGTCGACACTCTACTTCAGTTGAGGTTGCGGCTAAGGCCGCTGGCTTCACGGTGTCCCCGTCAGGTCAGCCAGCCGAGACACCTGTCGACATGGTTGAGATTTTTCTCGACCCGTTGGACAGTCTGTCGACTGGAGAAGCCGACAACCCTTCTTCACCGGTTCCCCCGGTGGAAACTGAGGACTTGCTTGTGCCTCCTGTGCCGGAGTCCCCGGTTAAAGTCCCTAAATCGAGGGTGGAGCTGGTTTCCCCCGCCCCCTCTCAGACCCACCCTCAGAAACAACGAAGGTCTCAGTCCAGCCGATCCCGCCGACACCAGCGGTCTCGGCACTGTGGAAGGCGGCGGCGCTGCTCATCCTCGTCTTCATCCTCTTCAGAGGATAGGCTCCGGCGCAAATTGCGTCGGCGCTATGAGGAGCTAATGTGGCAGCAGCTCCTTTTGACTAGGAATAGATTGACTTCGTCGTCTTCCCTGGCCATTAAGTGGCTGTCACCGGAGCGGCCGAAACAACCCCTCGCAGTGGTCGAGGAGCCGAAGCCAGCACCGGTTGTTCGTCCGAAACCGGCTGCGCCACCCATTGTGGTGGAACCCCCGCCTCCACAACCAAAATTTGGGGCCCCAACCAAGGATTCTCGGTCGGGTCAGGGCTTGCCCCATCGGTTGTCGGTCACCCTCACTCCCGATCGACCTCGGCAGGTGGAGGGTGGCTTAGGCACTCAGCAGCTGTTCGCAGACTCCTCGGAGTCTGATGATGATGACTCCTTGTTCTCCAGGCCGCTTGACTTGGAGTCCACTGGGGGTCAGTCAGTGGACGAGAGCCCATCCTCATTTTGGGAATGCTTCGGCTCATCTCAGAGTCCACTGGGATGGTGTTCGAACCCATTTCAAAACGGGCCAAGTATCCCCTCACGGAGATACTGGACCGAGGGAATTCCCCCAAGGAGGTCTTCTCGGTAGCCAAAGCTGTTGTTGGCCCGGCTCTGGAGCTATGGCAGCGGCCAGCTTCTTGTCCAGCACCTTCGGCCAGGATGGCTAGGAAGTATGCTGTCCCCACCGGTTCACTCTCCGGTTTCTCAGAGCACCCCTCTGACCGATAGCGTCTTCCTGGATTCCGGGAATGCTAGGGACGTGGACAAGCCTCCCAACAAGGAGTCCAAGAAGCTGGACTACTCTGGGCGGACAGCTTATGCCGCTTCCTCCCTAGGCCTTCGTCAGGCCAGCACGGCTGCCCTTTTGGGCTCCCTGGATGAGATGATTCCTCATCTCCCGGCTGACCTCCAAACTACGGTCAAGCAGGTGCGGGATCAGGGAAGGGCGGTGGTCAAACAGCAGCTCCAGACCTCCCTGGACATCGCTGATTCATGTGCCCGGTCAGTAGCGGCCGCAGTGGCCATGCGCTGCAGAGCTTGGCTGCGGATCTCCACTTTCACGGCAGATACCCGGCACAAGCTGGCAGATGTTCCCTTCCTGGGTACCGACTTGTTCAGCCCTGGGGTTAAGGGGCATCTTCAACGGATTGAGAAGTCCAGTGCCACCTTGGACTCAGTCACATCTGCCCAGAAAGACAAAGGCCGCCAGCAGCAGCGTAAGCCCTTTTGTCCTTCAGCCCCTGCGGCACGTCTGGCCCAGCAACACCAGCATCAGGGCCAGCAGGCTCGCACTTGCACCCCAAAGCCAAGCCTGCCGCTTCCTCCAACAGGAAGTTGGGAGGAGAAAGGTCCAGGAGGTTCCTTGGCCGGTCCTTCCTCCAAGCCTGCCCAGTGACGGGTTGAGGGATGTCGCCCTCAACCTCGTCACTCCTCCCCGCGTTCCCCCTGTGGGGGGACGGCTCCACCACTTAATTTCTGCCTGGTCTGATATCACCATGGACCACTAGGTGTTGGAAGTGGTAGGAAAGGATCTGCTGCTGGAATTCAAGCAGTCCCCACCCTGTCGAGCCGTCACCCCGCGGGGCTACGGGGTCCACAGCCTCTCTGTTGGCCTGTCGAGCTGACATTGCCCTGCTCCTCCAGGAGGAGGTGATCAGGGAGGTGGCGGATCCTCCTTCAGACCCAGGGTTTGTGTCTAAGTACTTCCTGGTCCCAAAACGGACGGGGGGCTGGCGCCCCATTCTAGACATCCACGACCTGAAGAAGTTCCTAAGGTCTTGAACCTTCAGCATGGTCACTCTGGCTCAGATCATCCCATCCTTGGAATGAGGCATGTGGTTCTGTTCTGTGGACCTTCAGGACACGTTCTTTCACGTCCCAATCCGTCCATCCCACCAGCGATTCCTCCGCTTCAGAGCGGAGGGATCCCTTTTCGAGTTCCAGGCCATGCCCTTCGGCCTCTGTCCAGCTCCCAGGGTCTTCACCAAATGCATGGCAGTGGTGACAGCATTCCTGTGATGCCGAAGGGTCCGGGTGTACCCTTACCTGGACGACTGGCTGATTGCAGCCTCCTCCAAATCGGAGGTGGAGCGGTCCAGGGATCTGGCCCTCCAGATCTGCTCTCAGATTGGCCTCATCATCAACGAGGCCAAATCAGAACTCGAGCCAAAGCAGGTGATTCATTTCATCGCGGCAGAGCTTGACTCTCTTCGAGCCAGAGCACGGCTCCTGGTGGACAGGGCCGAGGTTCTTTCCTCCTTTGCCCAATCATTTCCAGATGGGCAGTTGCACCCTGCCTGGGACTTCCTGGGCCTCATGGCCTCCTGTACCAGCGTAGTCCATTGGGCCTGCTGGCACATGTGTCCCCTGCAATGGGGACTGGCCCGCCAATGGTCACAGCGCTCCAGTCCTCTGGACCAGCCAGTGATAGTGATCCAGGAGATGGGGAATGCTCTCCAGTGGTGGATCGTTCCTGCTCATCTGCAGGAGGGTATCCCGTTTGTCCGCCCAGAGCCAACAGTCACTCTAATAACCGACGCCTCTCTAATGGGTTGGGGGTGCCCATCTGGGGGAGCTCAGAGTGCACGGCCTCTGGTCCCCCCTGGAGTCTTGATGCCACATCAACCTGCTGGAGCTTCCAGTAGTCCGACTAGCCCTCACCGCCTTCACTCCGTTTGTACGGGGTCAAGTGGTCCAGATCCAGACTGACAACACCATGACCATATACTACCTAAACCACCAGGGCGGGATGCGTTCCTTTCCCCTGTGCAAGGAAGTGCCTCGCACTTGGTCTGTCGTGGGCAGACTGGAGGCAGATCTCCTAGCCATTCATGTGGCTGGAGCCTCCAACACTCTGGCCGATGCCCTAAGCCAGATAGATGCTGCATCTCACGAGTGGTCTCTCCTGCCGGAAGTAGTACACGATCTGTTTTCCCACTGGGGCACACCTCAGGTGGACCTGTTTGCCTCCAGGGAGAATGCGAAGCTGAGGCTGTTTCATGCCTGCCCCCCTCAGCAGGGGGATGCCTTCTCAAGGCCGTGACCCTGGGCCTCTTCTACACCTTTCCCCCATTCCCCTTGATCAACAAGGTGCTTCTCAAGGCAAGGAGGGACAAGGCACAGGTGGTTCTGGTAGCCCCAGACTGGCCCCACCAGTTCTGGTATCCAGATCTTCTCAGCCTCAGCTCCCGGCTTCCGAGGCGGCTTCCAGCCCGCCCGGACCTGATCTCAGTCAACCAGGGGAAAGTATTCCACCCGGACCTTCAGTCCCTGCACCTGATGGCCTGGTTCCTGAGCGGCTGGAGTTCCAGGCCTCGGGTCTCTCCGACGAGGTCCTCAACGTCGTTGAGGCATCCCGTAAGGAGTCGACCAGAAAATTCTATGCCTTCAAATGGAAGAGATTCTACATTTGGTTTCAGGACAAGTTGTTGGACCCTTCCTCCTGTTCTTTGGCTAGCATTCTGGACTACCTGTGGTCCCTTTCTCAGCTAGGGCTTCGGTTGACACCCTCAAGGTGCACCTGGCAACCATCTCTGCTTACCGGGCTCGGGTCAGGAAGCAGTCAGTGGCGCAGGAGAAGGTGGTCGTGTGCTTTTCAAAGGCCTTGATCACATATCCCCTCCGGTGCAAGAACCTCTACCTCCGTGGGATCTGCTGCTGGTATTGGCTAAGCTCATGGGCAAGCCATTCGAACCGATGCACAGGTGTGACATCTCTCACCTGTCGTGGAAGACCGCCTTCTTGGTGGCAATCACATCAGCCAGAAGGATGGGAGAGCTCCAGGCGCTTTCCATCAAGTCTCCTTATCTGGTCTTCCACAGGGACAAGGTTGTCCTGCGCCCCTACCCGAAATTCCTTCCGAAGGTGGTGTCGGAGTTTCACCTTAACCAGGTGTTGACTCTGCCGGTGTTCTACCCCAGTCACACCTCGGAGGCCAAATATAGGCTCCATATTTTGGACCCTAGAAGAGCGCTCTCTTAGTATAAGGAGTGGACGGCTGAAGTTCGGGGAGAGGTTCGCCAGCTGTTTGTCACTTATGCTGAAGCCGCACCTGGCAGACCTGCAGCCAAGCGGATGATAGGCAGGTGGATCACCTCCTGCACAGATCTCTGCTACAGGTTGGCGGGCATGGAGCCTCCCAGAGGGATAAGAGCTCATTCTATCTGCCATACCGCTGCTTCGGTGGCTGCTTCCAGGGACGTCCCTATCCAGGAAATCTGCAGGGCTGCTACCTGGAAGTCAGCACACCTTCATTACCCACTACCACATCGACCTTGAGGGATGCTGGTTTTGGGACCTCAGTTCTCCAGTCCTTATTCCCTAAGTAGGGGGTGTGCGCCTTGCCTCCCTTCTCCCGGAGAACTGCTAGGAGTCTGCCAATAAGTGTGGATTGAACAACATATCCACGTCCTAGAAATACAGGTTACTCACCTGTAACAGGAGTTCTAGGAGTGGCATATGTTGCTCATCCACACAAACCACCCGACCTCCCCGGCTTCAGCGGGCTAGATCTGGCGTCATGGGGCCGAGCCGAGAGTTTTACCACCCGGGTGGGTGGGAGGAGCCAGCTTGAAGACCTTCCGGCAAGATTTAAAGCGGCAAGGAACCTGCCAATAAGTGTGGATGAACAACATATACCACTCCTAGAACTCCTGTTGCAGGTGAGTAACCTTTATTTCATGTTGCCTAAAGGCAAGTCTGGCAGTCTTTTTTCAGCATTTTCTTACACTGGCAGAGGGACCTCACTTCACCAGTTTCTGGTGTGAAATGTTTTTGTATACCAAAAAAGACTCAAGGATACATACATCATTGTCAGCAAGTCAGCTGTAGGCATAGAAGCCGCCTCCAGAATGGTGTCAGCAGGGGGGGAAAAAATCTACAGACATGTCACTAGTAAACTAGTGTCAGTTTTGTGCCCTGTGTGCCATTCAAGCATGCTGGGCTACTTTGCGTCTGTAAAGCATGTGCCGTTTCATTGTGGCTGAACAAACAGGCAGTTAACCTTCCATGCTTATAATGAAAGTACTGTAACTTGTGAGAGAAGTGAGTGTTCTCACTGAAAACGGATGGCTCATTTCACAGAACTGGACTTCAGTAAACCTCTGGGGCTGCAAAATGTGCTTCCTCTTTTGTTGCACTTTATACAGTTCCATCTGCAGAGGAAGGATGGGGGTGGTAGACCGTAGGCGAGATGCCAGAAATCCCCTTATATCGTTTGGTATTCATTTCGTAGAACTGCTGTAGGTATTGGGAGGAAGCAGCGGAGGTGAAAACAGGAAGTGTAACCATGCTTCTCTCCAAGAAATCACATGCATGTACTTGTCACCACCATAGCAGAAATAGATGTGTTTTTAAACTGCATATAGTGCATTTTTTTATTTTGATCATTGTAAACTGTAACATTAGATAATATGGTCTGACAGCAGCGCATTGCTCTGCCACCTGAGAAACTGTGGATCTTCCTGGACTAAAAGTCTCCACCACTCATCACACTAATGGGACTACGCTGAAGGCGCTAGGACCCCAACAATCTTCAGGAGGGCCGGTACTGGGATAGGACCACATTTGCGCGGTGCTGCGAGACTAGTTCGCGCCATATATGCTACCTCAGCGTCGACCCTACAACTGCCTTGGTTCCTTTTTTCCCACCGTCGGGTGCGCTTCGGTGTCGATGTTGCTCACCTGCCAGGAGTCAAGTCTTTGTCTATACAACAGCAGCTATATTCATTTAGTATTTGATTAACTTATTACTTTGTGTTCTTTTCTTATTTAAAAAAAAAAAAAAAAAAAGAGGAAGAAATTCTCAGCCTACCATCAATGGAGTCGACTTTAGACGGTAGCGGTGACAGTAGGGAGACGTCTTCTGAGAGCTGTTATGGCAGAGGGGCTGTGTCCGGTCTGCTGTCCTTTGCAGAGGGGGACCCGACCACGGGCAGTCCAGTGCTGGGGGGGGGGGACAGTCCACCCAAAGCACAAAACTAGAGGGCCCGTTCCCAACCTCGATCGGGGACCCGGCTGCACTCGACCTCTTCTTCCTCCTCCTGTTGGTGGATGAAGAAACTGTACCACTCAGTCACCCTCTGGTACGTCTGCACAGGGATCATCGGTGGTGGAGAGCGGTAGGCCTGACCTGACTTCAGTTGGGTCCTCTGTGACTCCATTCTTAACAGCCACGATCTTCGACACTGGATTCCATCTCTATCCTCGATGGAGCTCCAGTGAGCAGTTTCATCACTGGGCCACTCTCTTAGAGCAGTGGGTATGGTGTCTGCCCGGTTGAGCTCTGCAATGGACCCAGTTCTGGGGCCTTCGGGCCTCGCAGCCACTGGGCTGCAGCTGGGTCAGTTGAGCCATGATGTGTGTGCAGTACCCTCTCCAGTGCCAGCGCCATCGACGCTAACTGCATGTGCCTGCCCCCCCCTCATCTTTTCTCCTGCAGGGGCCGGCATGGGTACCGCTCCCTCCTCTCCCTTTTTCTTCAGGTCTTGGGCCAGCAGCGGTGCTGGCACTGCATGTGGTGCCAGCGCCACGTGTGGTGCCTGAGCCGTGGACGGCACTGAATTCCTCTACGCCAGTGGCAGGATCTTCTGTAATTCCTGGCCTCGACCTGCCTTTTGGAGGTTCTTCTGGGGTAGAAGTGGATCTTAATGAGTTTCACCTTGTCCTGGTTTGTCGAAGACGCAGCGGATGACTCATTTTATGGGCTGGAACACAAGCCTTCTGTATCAGCAGAGCTTGTGATGGAAGATCTTCTTTCCAGTCTTTCCTCAGGGATATGGGGTCCACCATAGCATTTCAGACTTCATCTGTGGACCAAAGCAGACTTCTGTGTCTTGAGTTCCTACATTCCTCAGTATGAGTACACCCTGTGGAACACACGCAGATCAATGGTTGAGAGCCTTCCGAAATCTAACGCTCCATTACCAGGGGCATATAGCCCAACGTGCAGGGTCCGGAAGCACCCTATACCAGCCTCTGAGGCTCCAGCCCAGGTCCTACCTCAGCTGTCTGAGGTGGACGCCTCTTTGCAGTGGGGGGGCATCTAACTCGGTTTTACAGCAGGTGGAAGTCCATTACAGAAGACATATGGGTCTTCAGAGGTTTCCCCAGACCTTCCATCCAGACGGCAGCTCAGTCTGTCCACCCTTCTTACTTCTGAGACACGGGGCCTCTGCAAGAACACGGCAGTAGAAGTTGTTCCACGGCAGAATGGAACACAAGTTCCTATTTCCATTGCTTCTGGTTCCAAGATAACAGGCGACATGCACCCAGTTGTCTACCTTGGAAGGTTAAACAAGTACCTGTTCAGGGAGGTGTTCACTAAAACTTTGGCTTTCAAGTCTTCACTACCTGTACGATTGGCCCCTAGCCATCCCATGCAGGCAGGAGACACAGGAAGCAGTTGCCACAGCTTCTCATTTCCTCACAGGGGGGGGTTTCTGATTCGAGGAAGGTGCCAGATTCACCTTCTCAGCAGCTTCTCTTCATAGGAGCCCTCCTGGATACCTCCAGGGTGAGGGTTTGCCTTCTAGAGGATGGGATAAATTACATCTTCATATGGCTCGTTACACCACAGAAATCGACTCTGTTCAAGCCCCTTTCAATGCAGTGGATGCTGGGACTCATGTCATTGTCCGCAGCAAGCAGTGGTCACTGACAACGCACCTGCAGTCCTCCACATAAAGTGACAGAGCCTTGGACAAAATCACTTGCATTGTAGATGCAGTTGGGCAAGTTTCTGCAAGGTCTATCCCTTACCCTACTTAAATCTCAGAGCGCCATCACCACGGATGCACTCCTGATCGGTTGGGGAGCTCACTGTCAAGACCTCCACACTTGGGTGTGGAGCCAGGAGGAGCCTCATCTTCTCATAAGTATCTTGGAGATGAGAGCTATCTTATACGCTATCAGAGTCCTGAAGGATGCCCTCTGCCATAAAGTGATCCTCCTTCAGACGGACAACAAAGCTGTGATGTAGTACATCAACAAGCAAGGTGGAGCGTTCCCCTACCCTCTGTGCGGGAAGGACATGAGGATCTGAGAGTGGTGCCTTGAGCACGATGCGTCAGTTCAGACATTGTGCAATCACTATTCGATGAGTGGGACAGTCCAGACCTGATCATTTTTGCATCCCCACTCAACACAAACTGCCTCTATCCTGCTTCAGAAATCCAGAACCTAGCATTTTCTGTCAGGATGCATTCAGATTGCAGTGGACAGGACGCTTCCTGTGCACTCTTCCTCCTCTTCCTGTAGCTCGGAGAGTGCTGCTCAAGTTAGAAGTACAGGAAGGCAGGATGATTCTCATCGCTCCATACTGGCCTCGACAGATATGATTTCCATTGATCAATAGATTGTCAAAAGTTTCCCCGAGGCAACTCCCTCTATGAGCGGACCTTCTGACACAGAGACCTTTGATCCATCCCAGCCTGTGCTCCCTTCTTCTCCATGCTGGGCTCCTGAGGAGATATAAGTGGGCGGGTTTAAGGTCCCCTCCCCCCCCCCGGACAATCCCAGAAATCCTCTTGGCCACTCATAGGCCTTCCACCAGGAAGGCTTACGCAGCTCAGTGGAAACACTTCTCTGGTGTGCAAAGTCCCGTCTGGACCCTTTCTGTTGCCCACCAAGTAAGGTGTTGGGGTGCCGCTTAGACCTGTCTATCGCAGGTCTGCAGTACTCTGCAGTGAAGGTACACCTCTGCACCATTTCGACCTATCTTGAGTCAGTACAGAATGTGCCACTGGCTCAGTTACCCGTTAGTCAAGTGATTCCTAAAAGGTATCCTACACACTAAACCCCCGGTCAATAGACCGGTAGCCGCATGGGATATTAACCTGGTGCTAGATTGCTCACCCGTAAACCCTTTGAGCCGCTAGCTATCTGTAAATTGACATTTCTGACCTGAAAGACAGCCTTTTTGTGGCTGTCACTTTGCTCACGGAGTCTCAAAAAATCCATGCTCTGGTCACACAGACCCCCTTGCACCGTCTTTTACGAGGACAAGGTGGTACTCTGTACTCACCCTAAATTCCTACCATTAGTGGTTTTGGACTTTCACCTCAACCAGCCCTTGCTTCTCCCTGCTTACTTTGCTAACTTTCTGCATGGTTAGTAGCATGTCTTCGACACTACTACTCCATGGTGCAGGTCAATTTGGAAGGCTGGGTTCACATCCGCTATACCAGAGCGGTCATGGCTTCCCTGGCAGGGATTCATAGTGTACCCATTGCAGACATCTGCAAGGTGGAGACTTGGAGATCAGTGCATCCTTTGTGAAGCACTATGCTCTGGATGTCCATGCCAGACAGCACACTTCTTCGGCAGGACAATCCTTATGGACCTGTGTCCTGAGTGAGCTCTGTCTCCTGCCGCCTTACTCGGGGATTAGTTTTAGCTCGGTACTCCCCAGATTCACCTTCCCAGCAGCTCCTCTTCATAGGAGCCCTCCTGGATACCTCCAGGGCAAGGGTTTACCTTCTGGAGGATGGGATAAATAACAATGGCTCGTTACATCAGATGGCTCATTACATCACGGAAAATGACTCTGTTTGAGCCCCTTTCAATGCAGTGGATGCTGGGACTCATGGCATCGTCCTCAGCAAGCAGTGGTAAGTGACCACACATCCGCAATCCTCCACATAAAGTGACAGAGCCTTGGACAAAATCACTCACATGGTAGACGCAGTTGGGCAAGCTTCTGCAAGGTCTACCCTTACCCCACTTAAATCTCAGATTACCATCATAGTGTGAATGAGTGGTGGAGACTTTTAGTCCAGGAAGATATAGAAATTACATACCTACCGTAACTCTTGATCTTCTTCGACAGTGTCTCCACTACTCATTCACACACCCACCCACCATCTCCCAAGCTCACTCACTGTGTTTTTGGTCTTCATTTCCTTGTGATTCAGGCTGTAAAGATGTTGAATTGACCCTTCTTACATGGGTCATCCAGGTCATCTTGTGCCCGGAAGTTAGGGTAAGATTTTCTTCAGGGACACTGGTTTACCGCATTAACAGTGACGCGGACGGAAACCCGGAATTGCGATTGGCCCGCGGGAAAACGGCGCCAAAACGGAAATAGCGTTTGTTCTCGGGCCTCCCGTGATGTGCAGGCTTTAAAAGTGAGTGCGGTAGCGCATGCGTCTTTCTTACTGCCTGCTCAGTCATTTTGCCAGTATTGTCCTGGAGTCCTGGAGAAATCTCGCTGCTGGAGTCCTGGGGAATTAAATTTTTCTGGTTCTGTGAGTATTTGATACTTTTTCACTGTTCCTGGATGGTGAGATCGAGATCGCTGGTCTTGGCAGAAGGAAGAGGTTGCATTAAATAGATAAATGCTGCAGTCGCGCTGACCGGGGTGAGGAGAAGGAAACACTTGCAGCTTCAGCCGAGCAGGTAAGGAAGGGTTTTATTAAGTAAATAAATGCAGCTGTGTGGCAGCTGTCAGGGAGTTTATTAAATAAATAAATGCAGCTCTCTGCCTGTCGGGTGAGGTGAGGAGAAGGAAGCACTTGCAGCTTCAGCTGAGCAGGTAAGGGAAGAGGTTTTATTAAATATATGCATCACCATCAGCGTGAGGACAGTTGCTAGCCTAGTCCATCAGGGTGGGGATAGACAGTGTCTGTTCTGGTCTGTTGGGGATGGGAAAATGTCTGCACTGGTCTATCAGGGTGGGAGAGCTGGGCTGAAGCTGTGCATCAGCATTGAGATTGGGATAGTGCCACCCCATGGGTGGCCTATAGGGAGGAGAGAGTGGCTGGGCTGGTCCTTCGGGGTGGGGAAGGGCCCTGGTGGTCCGTCGGGGTGGGGAAGTGGCCCTGGTGGTCCATCGGGGTGGGGGAGTGGCCCTGGTGATCTGTCGAGGGGGGATTGGCCATGCTGCTGCATGTCGGGAGGGAGAGTGGCCCTTGTGGTCCATTGTGGTGGGGCAGTGGCCCTGGTGGTCTGTTGGGGTGGGGAAAGTGGCCCTGGTGATCTGTTGTGGTGGGGCAGTGGCCCTGGTGGTCTGTTGGGGTGGGGAAGTGGCCCTGGTGGTCTGTTGGGGTGGGGAGCAGCCCTGGTGGTCCATCGGGTAGGGGGAGTGGCCGTGCTGGCCTGTCTGTGCTAGGAGAGTGGCTGGGCTAGTCTATCTGAGGAAGCAGAGTTGATGTGCATCAGCATCTGGATTGGGATACTGCCCTGGTGGTCCACTGGGATGGGGAGATTGACCCTGCTGCTACACTGCAGTGAGGAGGGTGGCCCTGGGCATCTGTCAGAGTGGGGAAAGTATTCATGCCGGCCCGTCGGGGTGGGAATAGTGTCCACTCTGGGTAAGCAGAGTGGTCATCATGCATCACCAGCATATGGATTGGGATAGCGCCACCCATGCTGCTGCAGCTTCTTGTGGGTTGGAGTGGCTGTGGTGGTCCATTAGGGTGGGGATAGTGACTGGGCTGGTGTGTCGGAGGGGAAAGATTAGTGAGTGTCCGGGCTGGTCTGAGGGTGTGAAGAGTGGCCGTGCTCAACTGCCCTGCAAACGTTGTGCTGCTCACCTGCCCTACTGTACTAGCAGCCTGGTGCTCCTGACCTGCACCTTTGTCTGCCTTGTGCTATAGACCTGCCTTGCCATCTACTGCTTTTCTGTGTGCCTGCTGAATTTAAATGTTATGTGTTTTGATAGCCCTGCTGCTGCTTTTATTTGAATGGGAAAGCAAGAGGGAAGATGTTGGGAGGGGTTGAACAGTCGGCAGATGGGCAGGCTGGGTGGACTGGTTCACATGCTGGGAAAAATGGTTCTGGCCTCGGAGGGAGGGTGAATGGGCAGAGCGGCACAGAAACATTTTTCCCAGCATGTGAACCAGTCTGCCGGGTCCGTAAGCACGCCCATTGGTTTGTTGGTTGAACAGTCGGCAGATGGGCCAGTCTGCATGAATAATAATGATGGTAAAAGACACACAGTCAGACATAATAACTTTATTATGCAAGCAAGCCACATCAAACTGAATAACGCGAGGAATGTCTACTGGAATATTGTTGGAAGTGTTGAGGATTTGCAGAGAATTGATGATAAGTTCTTAAGGTGAATTACTAGCAGGCGGGAGCCCTGACCACCGTGCAGATTGGGCTTCAGCTCTGCGCTCCCCCACAGGCACTATACAAAAAATAGTCTTTGCTCTTCAGTGAGCACTCAAATTGGTGATTGAGCACAAAGATAGATTTATTTCTGTTGACTGCAAGGGGGCTAGGACATGATGAAGCTACGAGCTGCACAGTGGTTTTATGGCTTTACCTGTGCGGTAGAACACCTTTCAGCAGTTGAGCTCCGACTTGAAAACTAAGAGGCTCCATTTTCATGAGGTCCAGTTAGAGAGTGCCCAATTTACTGTTGGTGCAATTCCTGATTGGTTTATTCTTCAGTACAGATTATTGATCTCTCTCCATTAGCATCCTCAGTCCCAATCCTCATTAATCATTGTGGATTTTTGTTTTAATTGGATGCACTTTGTTTACATATAAATAAACCAACAGGGAGCTAGATGTTAGGGACTGAACCGTGAGTCCACCTTGGCGTCTGGTGGTTCCAGCTTAATTCACGTCTGAGCTCTGTAAAGCTTTGGTACATGGCATTGGATGAGTACTGTCATTCTAACTCTGTTGCCGTCACTCTTGGTGGTTAGGGCTGCACTTGCTGCGTCACTCTGGGCGGTGGGGGCTGCTGCCATTCACACCTGCGGGGTGGGGCTGCACTTGCTGCCGCCACGCCCGCGGGTGGGGGCTGCACTTGCTGCCGCCACACCTGCGGGTGGGGCTGCACTTGCTGCCGTCACGCCTGCGGGGGTGGGGCTGCACCTGCTGCCGTCACGCCTGCGGGTGGGGCTGCACTGCTGCCGTCACGCCTGCGGGGTGGGCTGCACCTGCTGTCGTCACGCGCCCGCGGGGTGGGGCTACACCTGCTACCCGTCATTCCTGGGCGGTGGGGCTGCACCTGCTGCCGCCACGCCTGGCGGGTGGGGCTGCACTTGCTGCCGCCACGCCTGCGGGTGGGGCTGCACCTGCTGCCGCCACGCCCGCGGGTGGGGCTGTACTTGCTGCTGTCTATCCTGGAGAATCGATGAACCTGATGTTGCCATCCATCTTGCTGGGAATCAGAAGGTGAAGTCTTCATGAACATGAATGATGCCTGTGCGCTGCTGCAGATTCCTTCTGACATTGAACCACCTGCCAGCACTGCTACCATCTGAGGGATGAGTTCATGCTGCAGTAAAACCTGAGGAATAGGGACATAGTGCTGTTCCTGCTGCTGTAACACCTGCGGAATTGGAGCCGTGTCCTTCTGCAGACAATGCAATAGAGGGTGGGGGCTACAGTGCAGTATCTGAGGGATAGAGTGAGGCCATAGTGCTGTTGACACTGCCGTCACACTTGAGGGTTGGGCACAACTGTGCTGCTGCTGCCATCACATCTTATACCTATCAAAATAACAAAATTGGTGCAAGGATGGATCTATGTACAATAGTGGACGTCAAAATTGGTAATATGCATGGTAGCAGAGCAAATATTTGTTAAATAAATTACCCAAAACAAAACACCGGTAAAAACGGATTTTGGATTCGCAGACACCGGTGACAATACCGGTTTTTCCAACGTGCAAAACGGAATTTGCTCTTTCTCAATCACGGTAAACCAGTGTCCCTGATTTTCTTAAGTTAGTTTACGCTGCACCTCCTCAGTCAAAAAGGTACTGAGGTGGTTGGAGGGTCGACACCGAGATAGCCTATACAGCGTGAGCTTGTCTCACAGCGCCACGCATACGCGGTCCTATCCCTGCACTGGCCCTCCTGATGATTTTTGGCTCTCGCAGGGTCCCAGCACCTCCGGCGTAGTCCCATTAGTGTGAATGAGTGGTGGAGACTTAGTCCAAGAAGATCAAGAATTACAGTAGGTACGTAATTTCCATTTCTCATTTGAGCCTCTCAGTCCCACACTGCCACTGGCTCAGGCTGGGTGTGTGGTGTAAGTGAGGCATTCACCCCCCAGTGAGGGAGTGCATTCTCTTAACCCTGCCCAACTGTTCAAGGGGTGTCATTGGCATAGACACTAACGGCAGACACTTGCTCTTCCAGCCAGAGGAGAGGTGCAGACTGGATGTCCTGAATCATCAAGGTAGAGACAGGGAAAACCAGGGAAGAGTTCAGGAAAAAGCAAATGGGGGGGAGAATATACTTCTGCTAGGATGACACTTCTATCCTCATAGTCCTTTTTGCAGAATTTTGCTATTTTGATCTGTAATTAAAAGTCGTGTTTGTTACCATTTAATACATTTTATTAGATATAGTGTGCGCCACTTATAGCAGAAAGGACTACAGCGTATAGTCAGATTTAGTGGCCAAAACTTGCTTTTTTAAACCCCGTTTTATGCCTTTTGTGTTAAATTGCTCAGTTACTGTAGACAGCCATGATAGAGTTTAGCGCACAGTTCTCGGGATAATCCGTGCAAACGATGTGCTAATTGGCTCAATTCGTTTTTTTGTTTTGTTTGTTTTTTAAGTTGTTTAACCAGGAGTGGCACACTAAGCTGAAAGCTTTTTTACAGGAGCGACCTGAGTGCACAGGGAAGTTAAGTGAGTTGCTCAGGGTCACACAGTATGTAAGTGGAAGCTATTTTAAATTTTTTTCACCAGGTAAACTTACAGAGATAGACAAAAAATAATTTTGCTTCAAGATGCGACCTGCGGGAGGGGAAAGAGGAGCAAATAAAGCAGCAGAACTAACATTGTAAAATCTGTACAAGGTAACTGCATTTACAGGCATTATCAGAGAAGGACCAGGTAATCATGACACTAACAAGTATAGTAGGATACAGCCACAGTAGGACATAATTAGATTTCAGAGGAAGAGTTTAGCTGAAACAGTGCTGGCGGGTGGGCTGTTACCCAAGGCAAGGTTGTTCTAGACCTGTGGGAGTCTGTGGCAAAAAGCAGGTTGACCAAAATTCCGTTTGTGCCTCAGAACATGGAATCTATTTCCTGAGTGAGAGTGAAGGTGGTGTGTGGACTGAGCAGCAGGGGTAAGCAAGGTGCTCAAGTAATTTGGGAGCTTTTTAGTCAGTATGTAAAACCACAGAGAGCAACATGTTGCACACGTCTGTCCTTCAGTGAGGGCCAGCCCAAATGGCCATATAATTAATTTGCAGTGTTAATTGAGCAACGTAAACTTGGCCCTGGTAAACTGGCACAAATAAAAGCTCACCTCAGGGCCTCAGACTGTTCCTTTATTGCAAACTCCGTAAGCCCCGATAGTGCCTTGGACCTATTCACCCTGTTCTTCAATAATATATGCGACCTCTTTGCACGTTTCACTAAAAGAATGGTTAAAGACAATCATGTACCTTGGTTCACTGGACAGCTCAAGACCTTAATGCGAACTAGAGACTCATTGTGGCAGCTCTCCAATGAGTCCAGCCTCCCCCATGATAGGCATATGTTTAGAATGGCTCGGAACAAGTGCACTTGGGCCATTCACAAAGCCAAAGCAGAATACTATAAATCCGCCTTAACCTCGTCTTGTGGCACAAGTTCTGGAACAACATTAAGGAAATATGTATGTAACCCCCCTGCAAATGGGGGTTCCCAAAAGACTTCCAGGAGCTTGCTTGAATGCTCCAAGCCTGAATGGTGTTTGGCATTTAAGCCATTTATCAGTGAGTGTTTTTAGAGCCTCTGGTACTGTCTCTTTAAGAGCTGTCTGCTTGCAGACATAATTAGTTGTATGGGGGGACTGTGTGCTTCTCTGAGTACCACTCGAGCTGCTGCCAATTCACTTCGTTTTGCAGTCACTAGGGTGCAAAGGAACCTATCTGAAAGATGTAACTGTTTGCCAGAAATTATTTAGAGTAATAATGAAATTACAGTTTGTCTAACCTGCTTTCTTTGCAGTCAGAACTGTGTCTGCTAGTTCCCCATTCTAGTTTTGAACTGCTGAACTGGACCAATCAGTGTGGGTAAGCTAGCTCTAAAATGGTGCCTTGGACTTAATCAGAACTTGGACTCATAATCTGAGCCAGCCACAAGAGGATTGTATGGGCAGTGACTCTGGGAGATGTAGTTTAGACTTCAGTGCCTTTTGGACCAACAGCAGCAGTCTATTGTGAGTGACAGCCAATCTAGTCAAGAACTGGGAGGAACTCAAAGGAAGTGCCCGTTTTGTCGGTTGGAGTTTCAGTTGAGCTTTGGCAGTGAAGAAGGAAGGAGCCCTGTGCTTTTCATGTGCAGTTTTTAGCCAAAAACGGTAAGGCCCAGAGTTCCGGCTGCCAGCTTGTTAGACTGAACCGCCTGTGAAAAGAATCAAAGGATCTCTAAAGAGTAGAAACCAGGCTCACCCTGTAGAAGACTGGAGGAATTGCTGAAAATTGCACTCGGTCTGTCAGGAACTGAATCTGCTGTGTGTTCTCCCGGTATTGTGCAGTAATTGCGATCGGATACAGATGCAGCCTGCCTGGTATAGTGCTTTCTTTTATATGGATGTGTGAAGAGGTTTGTGTACCTCAAGTGAGCCCTGCTGACATTGAAGGACCCTATCTTGTTTGGAGGTCGTGAGTACTAATTCAGGGTCGCTTCCTGTTGAATTGCCACATTAAATCCAAATGGAATTACTGTACTGCTGACTGTTTAATTCTCCTTTCTCTGTGTGAAAGGGCCCCTACCAGCTGCCACGGTTTGGACTAGCCACTAGGGCTTGGGTACCCAGGGACAGTAACTGATAGGGATAGGCCTGTGCACAGAGCCATAGGTAGATTATTAGAGTGATAAGCTAATTAACCTGATTTCCCCCTGTCCTTGTTATATCCCCCTAAATAAATCAGAGCTGCTTGTTTCAGCAAAGTTATACTGCCTGAGGTATTTGTCTATGTTAAAGTACTGTACTGTGATTGTTGCACTGTATCTCATTTCACAGGAGGTCCCAGTGCCGGAACCAGACCTGGGGGTAAGTGTATACTGTGAAGGTAATTCTGATATATTGTGTGGGCCACTAGTGGGAAGAAAGGGGGGTTGCAGTGTCCCAGAGGGCTGTGACCAAGTTAGTTTAACTATTGCAAACCCTGACCTCTGGGTGGAGGCACCCGCCATTGGATCCAGGCCCCTCAACCTGTTAGTGGCAAATCAGGCAGGGGTAGTAGCCCCTGGGATAGCGCCATCTAGGGGTTACATGTAGTAAGGTCTCTAATCCTGTTCCCACTCAAGTCATGGCTAACGGGTCCTTGACCACAGACCCCACTCATATTGCCGCAGTTTTCAGCAATGCCTTCTCCAACCTTAGTCATGTTCTCCCCCCAAAATTTCTACGATCCTCCAGCTCTTAGCGCACCTTCTCCCCCCCCCCCCGGTGCTCCCCCCTTTTATCTGCGCCATATCTCTCCTAAGTCAGCAGAACCATACCTTAATACTGCCCTTAGCCACGCCTCCTCCAGCTCAGACTCCCTTGATTCTTTGGCTCACCCTTAAGGAAGTCCTTGTTCCTCTTACCCACATCTTAAACCTCTCCTTCTGTCTAGGTAAATTCCCTGCCAAGTGGAAATCCGCATCTATCACGCCCATATTTAAAGGTGGGGATCGCTCCTCTGCTAACAATTACTGCCTTATCTCCATACTTTCTCCCCTCTCCAAGGCCTTAGAGAGGATTGTTTCTGATCAGCTCACTGAGCACCTCAATAAATATAACCTTCTCTGCAAACAACAACATGGTTTCCGCAAAGGGCACAGCAAGACAACTGCCCTGCTTGAACTTACATCACACATCCATACTGCGCTTGATAAAGGCCACATCACGGGTGTGATCTTCATAGACCTCGCAAAGGCTTTTGATACCGTCCACCATTCTCCTCTCCAAACCTCCTTGATCAACCTGGGTCTTTCTCAGGAAGCCGTGGGATGGTTCTCTGACTACCTCGCGAACCGGACCCTTCAGGTCAAAATTGGCAGTGCCCTATCCATCAAATCTCCTGTCCTCTCAGGTGTCCCACAAGGGTCCATTTTGGGGTCCTCTTTTATTCAGCCTCTTCCTAAACTCCCTCCCTGTATCCTGCCCCTCCAACCTATTACTGTATACAGATGATGCTGTCATCTTCTCCAGCACCGACCCCCTTCAACTTCACAGTCCCTCCAGTCCTCCTTCAACTCTAGTCGTAGCTGGTTCTACCACAACGCCTTTATTATTAACTATAAAAAAAACAGTTATGCTTTTCGCACATCTGCAGAATGCCAGGACGGGCTTTTCCCTCAAATGCTAACGGCAACCAAGACTCCCTTGGAACTAGTGGATTCCTTTAAATATCTGGGCATCACCTTGGACACTTGCCTTACCTATCATGAGCATATTCACCAACTATCTAAGGCCCTAAACATTAGGCTAGTTCTTTTGCATTGCTTCAAACATTGCCTTACCCATGATGCCCTTAGGCTTGCTGTCTCCTCCTCGGTACTCTCTCTGCTCGACTATGGCTTACTGATTTTTGGAGGGGCAAGCACTTCAGTCCTTGGCAGACTTCGACTTGTCCTAAACAAGGCCTGTCGTCTTGTCTTGGGGTGTGATAGACTCACCCATACCTGTTCACTATATAAGGACACCAATTGGCTGAACCTTGACAGCAGAATCAGATTCCACACCTGCATTCTGGCAAAGAAAATCGCCTTAGACCACTCCCCCTCAGTACTCGCCCCTTTAATCACCCCATACTCTAAAGTTAAACACACCCATAGCTCAGACACCCATCTCTTCTCTATTCCTTCCTGTCGTACCGCTCAATTCCCAAGATTCTTCAGCTATATGGCCCCCTTGTGGATGAACAACCTACCCTCCTCCTCGGTTTATGAACAAAGAATTGGTCATTGTAAAACTCACCTTAGGGCTCACCTCCTGTCCACATGTGACTGCGATTGTACCTGAACCAGGCCCTTCCCTTCCCTTTACCACTGACAACGGCCTCCGGCCCGCATCCTGCTCATAGCTCTTAATACTAGTCTTCCTGGGGTTGTTATTCATCCTGTTAACTGTCCTAAACTACTCTCGTTCCTGAATGTTAGCCTGACTGTTCCTTGTAACAAACTGAATTTGTACTCTGTAACAATCATTGTAATGCTTGTCTGTACCTAATCTATGTGACGTGGAACCTTTGTACAGGAGTCTTTGACTCAAAGGTATTCTTTCCGAAATCTAAAATAAACAAATAAACAAAATATAGAGTGCAGTGGTGTGCTCGAAAGGTAGAGCAAAGGATAAACCTACTACAGAGGGCATTAAATAGAGTATCGAGCTTTGCTCATTGGCCTTCTGGGGCAATATCATAAACCACGTCACCAAAGTCAATAGCTGGAAAGAATTAAATGCTCAACCAGATACTTTCGCGTACATTGGGAAAGGCAGTCACCTACCCTATCAAAGATTCCAGGCTTCCTATAGGATTTTGAAATCCGTGATCATCTTAGGGGGTATCTCAGTCATCGGGTCATGCCGTAGGAACTTTACCATCGGTGAAGCAGGATCCACACTGAAGATTTTCCAGCAGTACAACTGGGCCTGCCAGCATCATCAACCCTATAAAGGTGTGAATGGGCCCCACTCCCTTCTCAGTTCTTTCCAGCCATCGACTCCTGTTGCATAGGTCTCTGCTGAAGCTCCATCATAGTTTACACCATTTTTTGCCTACACTTCTTCTACCTTAGCTTTTAGAATCTCATTTTAGCAAGAGATTCTTTTACCTCGCTTGTCGAGACTTGCACCTTCCACATCTCTCTTCTGTTGCTGTCGCTGCGGAAAGAAGATTGCTTCTTCAGATGACCAAAACCTCTGTGTCTGCTGTCTTGGGCCTGACCACGACGTTTCTGACAGTGAGCTCTGCCAAAAATTCAGCTTCACAACCATTAGGTGACGTAAAAAGACTTTGAAGAAATTCGTCATGGAACAGCAGGTAGCCAGTTCTGAGCAGAGGTCCTCCGGAGTCCCTCCTTCCCAGTCGCCAGTGGGATCATCTAGCTCCGAGGCCCCGAAGGCTCAAGACAAGTCCTCAGGGAAAAGTCACAAAAAAGACTGCAACCGAGACCACTTTCCTGGCAGCGTTCCTGATCCCCGATGCAGCTTCTTCCTCCTCCAGTTCATTTTTCATTTTCTTTGTATATTTCTTCAGGATAAGACATTAGGCAAGCCTATTTACAATGTTGTCCTGATTTATCACAAAAGTTTCAACATACAGCAAACATACATGTGCAAAATTGCAAAGACCAGAGACTCATCACTCAGCAGGAACTTACGTACAAAACAAGTTAAATACAATACCACAAGAATTAAATTGTAATACAGTACATTCATTTAAAACATTTACATTCAAATGCATAGCACTTCATTAAAGCGATTTTAAATACTATTAAAGTTGGCAAACTTCGGACCCCTGGTGGGACAGAATTCCAAGCATTAGAGGCAATATAATCAAATCATGCTTTGCCATATCCAGGGCCCCGAGTTTTCCGCGATTCCGCGGATGCGTCAAACAGCGGAAATATCCGCGAATTTGCCATCACCCGCTGGACCAGCCGCCCATGAACAAACTTCCGCTGATTTGCTGACGGGGTGCCTAATCCTCGTCGGGCTGAATGCCTCTCTGTAAAGTCGCGTGCCATGCTGGGAGCCTACCCAGCGTGGCAAACCTGCCAATTGTTTTTTTTTTTTTTGCCGAATGGGTGCCTAATCCCCTGTCGGCTGAACGCCACTTAAAGTCATTGTGCCACGCCAGAGCCCACCCCAGTGTGGCAAACGTACAATTGTTTATATTTTTGCCGACGGGGTGCCTAATCCCCGTCGCTGAACGCCCCTAAAGTCGTTAGCACGCTGGGAGCCCACCCAGCGTGGCAAGCGGTCCCGTGACGCCTTTTTTTTTTTTTCCTGTAAACAAAACTGTCCCACGCAGCCTCCCGAGCCCCCTCCCACATCCCGCACCCACCCACCGCGCACCAGCCTCCCCACCCCCACCCCATACTTACCTCCGACTCCAGCGCGACGATCTTCGTGGACCGGGAACACGCCTGCACTCTTCAAAGGCGATCGCGAACTGAGGAAATGCCGGTAAGCTGTATAATGGGCTAGATAGAGGGGTTCAACTTTATTGCATATCTCAAGAGTTTTTGATTTTGAGACCACCTCAACATAAGCTTTGACTACGACGTCACATGGCGCCATTGCTCGGCGGTGATTTCGCCGCAGTGACTGCGAAATCACCCTTCGACCGAATACCGCCATGACAGTGACATCATTCATGAGAAGGGGGCCCAAACCCCGATGTTGAAAATTTGGTGCCAAAATTCCAAAAATCACTGTTTAACGAAAGGCACATGCGCAGTTCCTATGCAGGCTCGTGTTCATGTGGCATTTCAATATTTTCATCCAGAGTTTAACATTGCCATTTCACCACACTGTCTTATGAGTAGTACAGCTGTCATTTTCACATCTCACCCAAAATGTGTTTCCACCCTTGTAGCGCAGAATGGTGCAGTCGGTGTGCGAAATCAATGTACGGGACAAATTAAGAAAATCACAGTGACACTGTTCATGAGCAGAGGTCTTGAAATGGCTATGTTGAAAATTTGGTGAAAAGATTCCAAAAAATGACTGTTTAGCGAGCGTGCGTTGCGCAGTTCCTACGCAGGCTCGTAAGTTCGTGAAATTTCAATATTTTCACTCCAGAGTTTCAACATTGCCATTTCACCACACTGTCTTATGAGTAGTACAGTTGTCATTTTTCACATCTCACCCAAAATGTGTTTCCACCCTTGTAGCCAGGAATGGTGCAGTCGGTGTGCGAAATCAATGTATCGGACAATTAAGAAATCACAGTGACACTGTTCATGAGCAGAGGTCTTGAAATGGCTATGTTGGAAAATTTGGTGAAAAGATTCCAAAAATGACTGTTTAACGAAGCGCATGCGCAGTTCCTTACGAGGCTCGTAAGTTCGCGAAATTTCAATATTTTCATCTAGAAAGTTTCAACATTGCCATTTCACCACACTGTCTTACAGAGTAGTGTTGGTTGTCATTTTCGCTATCTCACCCAAAATGTGTTTCCACCCTTGTAGCGCAGAATGGCGCAGTCGGTGTATGTAAATCAATGTTCCGACAGATTAATAAAATCACAGTGATACTGTTCATGAGCAGAGGTCTTAAACTGGCTATGTTGAAAATTTGGTGACAAACACCCATAAAATGACTGTGTTACGAGTGCATTGTGTCAGATATGGCAAAAATCAAAAAAGGAAAAAATTAAGGGTAAAATGTGCGCAGAATTGTCAGTAGAAATTGGTGTTGAGTGTCATGAGAAGTTCTCATGCAAATGAGAACCCCTGCCGCAGAACTTTGCTCCGATGTGCCGCAGAAAAATCGGGGCCCTGGCCATATCTAGTTTTTATATGTGGGACTTTTACACCCCTTCCTTTTACATCACATAAAGTGAATCGTGAATTTTCTAATACCAATTTATCAGTTAAGTAAGTGGGGGCAGACCCATGAAGGCATTTATAAAATAAAATGCTCAGAATTCTACCCCTTCTAACATCTAAGGGGACCCATTGCAGTTGAGAAAGTTAAATCACAGTGGTGGAAATGATAATACGGACCCTTAACTCCTACTATGAATCGAGCCAATTTAAATTGCAACCTATCTAATTTAAGAAGATTATGCTTACTTGTATTCGAGTATACCATACTTCCATAATTTATTATTGGGAGAATTACAGATTGAACTAATTTTCTTCTAGTATCTAGGGACAATGCTATCTTTATGCCTTCTCAGGGCTTCTAATTTCTGGGAAACCTTGGCGCATAGCTGGTCAATGTGAAAATCATATTTTCATTGGAAGTCAGCATAGACTCCCAGGTACTTGTATGTATCCACCTTGACCAAGTGGTTACCCTTTACTGTTTTTATAGTGAGATTTGCAGTCTTTTTGTCACACCCTTTTGATGTTTTTCTGGCACTAAACATCATTATTTTTTTTTTTTGTATTCATAATTAATTTGTTGAAACCCCAGGAAATCTTACTGTATTCTGACTTATGCTGTATGGTCTCACGATAGGACTGCCACGGAGCCGAAATGGTTAATAGAACCTATGCAAATGATGGAATGCTAGCTCGAGCTCGGTTTTCAAATCACTGTCTCTCGTAAACAGCTTCTGAACTGTCAGATTCTTTAATCCGCTTGCCTCAGTAAAACGTCTCCCGAGAGCTCTCCTTCATCGCTTGAAGGAACTTTAATTACTTGGTTATTTTATCAGTAAATTTATTTTATTTGGTGGTATTTTCACTGTACTTGGTTTTCAGATAGTAGTTGTTTAGATTTTAGTTTTAGAGGGGTAAGTAGTCGTTTTCCTCCCCGGTTTCTTAACCGAGAGGAAACCAACAGTCTCCCTAATTATTTTTCTTGTCTTTTAGTATTTTAGTTTTAGTGAATTTTACCGGGGTAACTCCTGGTCAGTGGGTCTCTTTTTTTTTTTCAACTGGGGTAACTCCTGGGCTGTTATTATTTGAGAAACTCCAGGGTAACTCCTGCTTTTTCTTATTCCGGTGTAACAACCGAAAACAAAACAAAAGATATATATTATATTTATTTTACTTGGTGTGGTATCTGGGTTATGTCACAGAAATCAAAAAAGAGTACAGGACCCACTGGTTTCCAGCACTCTACTGAGTGCAGGGAACTGTTTGCAAAAGCAGATCCTCATCTTATTTGCTTGTTCTGTCTGGGGTCTGACCACTTACAGACAGACTGTGAGATCTGTGCTAATTTTCCTCAGTCTACTTTAGACAGGAGATTAAAAAGACTGAAGGAGAAAATGACTGAAAAGGCTGCTAACCCGGCCGTTGAGCAGCTGGATGAACCAGAGGGGCTGCCCTGTGACAGGGGCGATAGCTCTACAAAGAAACGTACTGCGGATAAGGCTGCTGAACCGGCCATCATGGTTAAAAAGAAGAAGCACCAGGCAACGCAACCGAAGCAATCCGCGGTTCCTTCTGCTGAGGAGATTGCTAATGCGATTAAAATTATTCAGTCTCTCTAATCCACGGTTCCGGTTGGGAAGCAACCAGTTACCCATACTCCCGGTACACAGGATATCACTGGTTTAACAGACCCTAGTGGGGATCCTTTTGGGGACAGTGAGTTTGGCATTGAACCTGATGAGGAAGATGAAGATGAGGACCATGGGGAGCCTATTGACCCAAACATCAATCAATCAAATCTTTATTTATTCAGGCGATCATCATTGAGCAAGGCTCATTTACAAGATGGACCTGATAAGGTCAGGGTTCGAGTTGGTGCACAGCAATTACATCACATACTTACGAGACAGTTATACATACAGAAACAAGAAAATGTTATTTATAACACAATAATATACAGAGACTTCACATATTAAAGCTTGGCAAGAGAAAGTTAAACTAACATCTACAATATTTACAATACATATATATCACAATGAGGGCCATGACAGTCACTCACATAATGAGTACAAGGATGGTGAAGGGAATATTGGGTGCCATATACTGGCGGTGTCTGGCTGGAAGGAATATGCCATATGTGATTGGAATAAGGTTTTGTGGGATGGCTATTCTATCTCTAGCGGTAGCAACTGCATTTCTCTGTGAAGAAGACTGTACAGTGCTGCTTGAAGGATGTAAATGGAATGATAATGGACAGTTTTAGGGATTTTTGTAGGGTGTTCCATGCTATGGCTAGAGAGTAGCTGATTGCTGCCCTCCCTATTTTGGTGTTGACTTTGGGCAATTTGAGCAGAATGATATTGTTGCTTCTTAGGGCATAGGAGCTGGGAGTGGTCAGGTTGAAGCAGTCCAGTTTATAGCTTGGGACTTTTTTTGATAAAGCTCTGTAGATCCATAGAGCTGCATTTCTGCTCCTTCTGACATGAAGGGAAACCCATCCAACTGAATCATAGAGAGAACAATGGTGAGTATTATATGGCAGGTCTGTAATGAACCTTCTTGCTCTATGGTATAAGGTATCCAACTTTTGAAGGTAGGGAGTGGAGCAGTGACTATAGAGGAAGTCTGCATAGTCAATGACTGATAGAAAGATGGCCTGGACTAATCTCATCTTTGAATCTCTATTAAGGAAGGGTTTTAATCTGTAGAGGAGGCCAAGCCTTAGCGAGCTTTTTAGCAGTTGTTCTAGATGCTGAGTAAAGTCAAGTCTGTTGTCAATCCACACACCTAGGTATTTGAAATGTTCAACATACTCCAGATTTTCTCCAAGTATAGTGCATATCTGGGGGAGACTGATTGAAGAGGATGTGTTGGTGGAGTTTTGGGTTGTGAACATCATTGCTTTGGTTTTCTTTGCATTTAGCAGAAGCTTTTTCTCGAGAAGCTGATGTTGTAACAGGGAGAATTCTGCTTGTAGGATTTCATGAGCAACTTTATGTGAAGGGTTGCTGACATACAGTACAGTGTCATCAGCAAAGAGATGTACTGAGGACTTGGTAAGGGTTGAATCAATTTTATTTATATAAATGACTCCTCTTGACAGTGGTCTTAATGGGGAGAGGTCACCTTCAGCTTTTACCTGCTGTGATCTACCGGAGAGGTAGCATCTGAACCACTTAAGGGAGGATGGATCTAGGCCAATGGAGTGTAGGGATGAGAGTAGCAGTTCATGGTCCACAGTGTCGAATGCTTTGCTCAGGTCCACGAATACTGCACAGACATTGTTCTTTTTATCCAGTTCGGTTTGCCAATCATTGGTGACCTTGGCTAATGCAGTGATAGTGCTATGTTTGGCCCTGAATCCAGATTGAGCTGGATTTAATAGATTAGCATTGTCCAGATAATCCCTTAACTGAATACTCACTAATTTCTCCAGCATCTTGGATAACACAGGTAGGATGGAAATGGGCCTGTAGTTATTAAGATCCATAGGGTCCCCTGATTTTAGAAGGGGACCACTTGGGCTGTCTTCTACAGCGTGGGAATAGAGCCAGAGTTTAGGAAAGGTTAAAGAGGTGAGTTAGGGGACTGCAAGCACATGACACGCAATCTTTAGAAAGAATGGGTCCAGAAGATCTGCTCCTGCACTTTTTTTGGCATCTAGATGCCATAATAGATCCTCAACTTGTTTCAACAGTATAGGTTTGAAGCTAAAGGAGGAGTCAACTCTTTGTTCACCAGTATAGTGGGAGCTTAAATGATCCCTTAATAGGTTAGCTGGGGAGGAGTCAAAGGCAAGGCCAGCTGTTGTGAAGTGGTTGTTGAATGCATCCAGGATTTCCAATGTGCCAGTAATGGGGCCATAGTTACTGTGTAAATGGGTTGGAAGGAGGTTGTTAACATCCTGGCCCATCATACCCTTGATGGTGCCCCAAAATCTAGCAGTATTATGGTAGGAGGAGTCGAGCTGGGCCAGGTAGTAGGCAGCCTTTGCATCCCTAACTTTCCTAGTGCATTTATTCCTGACTTTCCTAAAGATCATCCAGTCCATGATATTCTTAGTTTTTCTTGCTACTTTCCAAAGTTTATCTCTCCAGCAGTGCAGCTTTGAGGTCAGCTGAAACCAGCTACAGGATTTGTATTTTATTCGGATACTAGAGATTGGGGCATGGGTGTTAAGGGCATTTAATATAATGCTATTTAGCACCTGCTGAGCTTTTTCTACAGAATGTGCAAGATAGAACTTTTGCCAGTGTGGAGAGTAGGCTAGATCATGCAGATATCCTTCAATATTGGTGTTTTTCTTGGATCTCCTCATGAGGAATTTTGCAGGATCTGTTTTAATGCTGTTGGATCTTACCCCTGCGATGTGGCAGTGGTCACTTATGTCGCCAAACATCTCCCCTGATCCTCACAGACCAGATTCCCCTGACAAGGGAACAGAAGATTTTACCTCATACTTTGCTTTTATGAAGCAAGTGGCTCAGTCCCTCGACCTCTCATCCCAAGAAGATATACAGTAGAGGACAAAGAGGATTATACAGAAATGATGGATGTCCCACCATCAAAAAGGTTACTCTTCTCTCTTCACAAATCATTAAGGAAGCAGACCATGAAGGTGCTGCTACTTCTGTCCCACCCACAGACAGGAAGGCAGACAAAGTCTTGGGTAGGCAAGGCTGGGGTTGACTTTCTTTTTGGGCATCCCAGCCATGAAGGTGTGGTACAGGCTGCAGCTTGTGACAAAGCTGGCATCCCTCTGGCCTACCACCCTCCAGAAAAAGATTCTAGGAGGGTGGATTCCATTGCAAAGACAATTTATTTGGGATCCTCCCTGGCTATTAGGTGGGCATCTTACATGGCCTATATAGTAGCCAGGTATAAAACAAATATTGGTCTACAGTTTTAGAGATTGCCAAGGCAGCCCCTCCTCCCATGGCTGCTGATCTGGAGGAAGCTGCAAAAAGAGGCATTGAAGCCTCTAAAACACAGTTTAGGATGGCAGTGGATGCGAATGACACTGCATCCAGACAAATGGCATCTTCTGTATCACTGAGGAGGTTTGCCTGGCTCAGGACTACCAGCCTGACTCAGGATACTCAGAACAAAGCCATGGATTTTCCTTGTGACCCTGTGTCTCTGTTTGGGGAACAAACAGAGGCATACATAAAAAAAAATGGATGAGTACAAGGCCGTCTATAAAAGTGCAGCAGCTAAAGAAAGGGCTACCAACTCCCAGAAGCACCATGCAAGGGGTGGCAGAGATAGGACTCCTTATAGGCCATTTTTCCAGCCTCAAGTTTTTCCCCCAGTACCAGCCTAGGGGATACTGCAGGGTCAGTGGCCGCACTAGTCCCAGTGTCCAGCCAGTAGCACAGTCCAAACAGACTCCCTGAGGGGATTGTTCAGGTCACCTCCCCACTTCCAGTAGGGGGCAAGTAGTGGGAAAATATCACCACAGACAAGTGGGTCCTGGAAGTAGTTTGCCAAGGACTTGTCCTCAGTTTCAAGGATATGCCAAAGCTGAGGTCAAGGGCCTTCAAACCCTCTTCCCCATCAGAGACAGCTCTGCTGGAAAAAGAAGTTTCAAGCCTTCTGCTGCTGAAAGCAGGGGAACCAGTCCCTTCCACTCAGATAGGAAAAGGACTGTATTCAAGGTACTTCCTCACAATAAAGAAAAGAGGGGAGTGGCGACCCATTCTGGATCTCAGATACTTAGACAAGCATCTGACAAAACAAAAATTCAGGATGGTCACCCTGTCTACCATACTACCAACCCTAAGACGAGGAGACTGTCTAGCATCCGTGGATCTGAAGGACACCTACTTTCACATCCCAATCAGAAGGTCTCACAGAAAATACTTCAGGTTCAGGTTGCCATCAGGTCATTACCAATTCAGGGCAATGCCCTTTGGACTGCCATCTGCTCCAAGGGTGTTCACAAAATGTCTAGCAGTGGTAGTGGCACACCTAAGATGACAATGGGTGTCAGTGTTCCCCTACATAGACGACTGGCTCATAGTGGGCCAATCATGCCAGTGGGTAAGGGAGGCTTTGTCAGTAACACAAGAGACACTCTCATTCCTGGGGTTCTTGGTGAACCACAAAAACTCTGTCCTAGAACCAGTCCAACTGCTCAGATTCATAGGGGCAGAACTGGATACACAAAAAGGGATGGCCTACTTTCCTCAAGACAGGGTGGACAACCTTATCCAGGTAACAGAGTCCTTCAAACGGCATGTCTCCAAGCCAGCAAGGCACTTAATACAGTTGTTAGGCCACATGGCAGCCTCCACAGCAACTGTGCCAGGGACCAGGGTCCAGATGAGGGACATTCAGTTTCACTTAAGGGAATACTGGTCACAAATAAAGGACCCTCTTTCAAAATTGGTTCCTGTTACAGTCATTTTTCTCCAAGCCCTGCAGTGGTGGCAGGAGAAAAACAATTTCGGACAAGGAGTTCCCTTCCTGCAACAGATCCCCTCTCTGGTACTCACGACAGATGCATCCCTCCTAGGGTGGGGAGCACATCTGGGGGACTACTTTGCACATAGGCAATGAGAAACTGGGCCTTGGCATACTCTCTGAATGTTTCCCTCTCAGCTGTCCACCTTCCAGGCAAGGACAATGTCTTGGCAGATGCCCTCAGCAGAATAAACCAGAACCACCACGAGTGGTCTCTGAACAAACAGGTCTTGCAGACCATTTTCAGGAGATGGGGCACCCCAGAGGTGGATCTGTTTGCAGCTCCAGACAATCACCAGCTCCCACAATATTGCTGCAGGCTCCCTACCAAGGGCACAATTCCACTGGATGCACTTCTGCTTGACTGGAAAGGGAGGTTCCAGTATGCTTTTCCTCTGTTACTGAAAGTACAAAACAAACTCAGGCTTCAGCCAGCCTCAGTGATCCTCATTGCTCCAGATTGGGCCAGACAGCCTTGGTACTCCGTGCTCCTAGCATTGTCAGTAGCCAAGCCAATCAGCCTCCCCAGGAGGTACAACCTACTGTCATACTCACAGGGCAGGATCATGTATCCCAACCTGTTATCACTCAGACTCAAGGCATGGCTCTTGAAGACTTAAAAGTATGCAGATTTGCATCTCTCAGAAGGAGTCATGAATATACTGAGGGTTTACAGAAAGCCTTCTACCAAGAAAACCTATGCCTCCAAATGGAAAAAAAAATTCATTTTGGTGTCAGGGTAGGGGCTTGGACCATGCTCAAGCTAGTCTCTCTACAGTTCTGGACTATATGGCCCATTTGCATTCCACAGGTTTAAGTATTTCCCCCTTGAGAGTGCATATGGCAGCTGTCTCAGCTTATTTACCAGCTGGTAAGGCATCTTCCTTGGCTTCAAAGCCAGTGTTCAAGACATTTTTAAAGGGGTTACTACATCTGCATCCACCACACAGGGAGCCTACTCCCATGTGGAATCTGAATGTTTGAATTGCTCAGCTTATGCAGCCCCTATTTGAGCCCATGTCCACAGCAGACCTCAAATATGTCACTTGGAAAACAGTGTTTTTGGTAGTCTTACCTCTGCAAGAAGAATCAGCGCGCTTCAGGCACTGTCTACTGAGCCTGGCTATATTGCTGTCCCTAGAGACAAAGTAGTTTTGAGAACTAATAGAAAATCTTTGCCCAGGGTGGTATCAGAGTTCCACCTCAACCAGTCTATTACTTTGCCAGTCTTCTTCACAGACCATTCCACCTCAGTTGAGCACAGGCTGCACAGCCTGGATGTACAGTAAAAAGGACAGTCAACTACTATCTTGACCACACAAAGGGTCACAAACTGGATCAAACCCAATTTTTCCTCACTTATGGAGAGGTGGGAAAAGAAAAACCTGCCACAAAACAATCCCTTGCACGATGGATTGTAGCCTGTATTCAGTTTTGCTATAGCAAGGTGGGTAAGCAACCACCTGCAGGCCTCAGTGCCCATTCAGCTAGGGGTATTGCAGCCTCTTTAGCAGCTGCTAGAGATATCCCCCTAGTGGACATTTGCAAAGCTGCAACTTGGAAGACAGTTCACATATTCACCAAACATTATTGTTTGGTTGTTCAGGCCGGAAGTGATGCCAGGCTTGGCACAGCAATCCTGCAGAGCTTGTTTTCTAAATAGGTTATAGGCCCACCTCCAAAAGCACTGCTTGGTAATCTGCATAAGTCAGAATACAGTAAGATCTCCTGGGGTTTGAAGAAAAAAATACTCACCTTAGTAATCTTGTTTCTTCTAACGGAATCTTACTGTATTCTGAGCTCCTTCCCTTCCTCCTGCAGTAACCTATGGTCACTGCACTACAGCTGTGTTATAGTTGTTGCAAACCTGTGGGTATCTGAAGATCTTTCTTTGAGAGGAAACTCTCGCAGCAGGTAACACAATTAGGACTGTAGCCGCCTGGCGGCAGCTTCCAGCAATTTTTTTCTCCAGCAGTACTGATGTAGGAACGCCCCCCGCCAACGTCGGCTCCACCCCCGACATCACCCTACATAAGGGAGGAGTTCCCCACATGCTCCAGTTCTTTCCCGCTGCACAGTCAGGGTTAGTGCGCCTTCCGTTACTGCTCGCAGTACCGATCGCTCTCCTTCCTTCTCCACCGAATTTCTTCATTATTTTCAGTAGCTATATCATCTTTCTCCAAGGGGCATGTCAACAAGTGCTCCTGTGGGCGACATATACCCTCAAAGGACGGCCATTCCACGTGTATGTCTTTTGTCTCGGGGGCCGACCATGACACCGACGCCTGCCCTCATTGTCAGGCTTTCAACTTTCGAACGCGTATCAGGCATCAGAAGTCTCTCTCCACCTTTTTAGCGGAGTCAGAATTGGCCGCTATGAAACAGGCTTCGTCCTCAGGGGGATTCCGATCGCACTTCTGCCCGCAAGCACCATAAGCACTGGGAACATCATGAGAAAGAGAGGTCCCACTCTTGGCCCAGGTCCTCTGGCTCGAAGTCCGGGTCATCGGGACATGAACCCCACCTCACTACCCTTAAGCCGTCCGGGGCTTCCTCTGTGGCCAAGTCTTCAGGGACCACCCTCCAACCTCTGAAGGTGCATCCGCCCGCCGAGAAGGCTGTCTCGCCGGGTGCAGGTAAGCACTCCTCCTGCTCGGCCTCCTCCTCCACGGCCGACTCCAGGGAGTCGAGTAAGGCCTCCGGGTCTTCTGGCGGCAGGGCCTCGTCCTTGCCGCCGAAGTCTAAGGACTGTGACCGGTACTCGCCTCCGGTGGCTGACTGACGCCTCAGTCAAGAAAGTCTCAAAACACAAGTCAGACCATCACAAGACCCTCGCCTCCAAGGGACGCCTGTCTGGCTCCAAGGATAAGTGGACGCCAGACCGTCGTCCGCCCGCTGCCCCTCCGGCTGCTACTCTGGCTAAAGCTATCCCGCCACCGGTCAAAGTCCTCCCAACGCCTACCATCCCGGTGCCTCCCGACAGCAACTCTGGGACCCCATCGACAGGGGAGCAGACGCCCCTCCAACACCACCTATCAGGCCTACGCTGGTGCCTATTGACACCGGTGACAAGGGCTCTGATACGATGCCAGTACCCCCCAACGACGGGGCCGGTGATGGTACGGGCTCTGGTGCTCCTCCGCCCCCTGCACCAGGCTCTCCAAAATTGAACCTTTCGCAGGTGAAGGAGCTCTTCTCCCACGGTGGGACATGGTAAAACTTGATCTCCCAGTGGGGGCACCTCCTCCCACGCCCACTCCGGTGCACTTGCTGGACGTCTCTGAGCCTTCTGACCTAGAGGCAAGGAAGGAGCCAGCACCTAAGAAGCACAAAGACAAGAGACGCAGGAGGACCAGGTCCAGCAGTTCCTCCCGCTCTCCATCTCCGGATACGAGGCATAAGAGGAGACGGCATAGGTCCCCATCCTCTTCGGCCTCAGATTCGTGTGTGGACTCCGACACTTCCCGTACAGACTCTGACATTGACCCGGATTTAGGGGGCACGGAGGAACACCAAACATCTCCTCCGGATGACCCTAGCTTCATGGAGGTGATGAGGCACATCCAGGCCAACATGGGTTGGGACACTGAGGCCCTGGACCCCGAGTGACTGTGGTTGGCTAAATACCTCTGCCAAAAAGACCCTAAGCCGGCGGTCATCCCTTCCATGGTTGACACCTTTGAGGACGTCACGTTCGCGACCTATAAGCGTCCTCACTCCTCCTCTGCCGTGCCCAAGAAGGCTCATCGGCTCTACCGAGCCCATAAGGGCCACCCCTTCTTGGCTGAACCACCCGCAGCAGACTCTGGTGATTTCGGCAGCTCACAATCATTTGCAGAGGCCCAAACACCTGAGCACCCAGCCACCTGACAGGGAGTCGAAGCAGCTGGATTCCATGGGGTGCAAGGTGTACTCTGCTGTCACCTGCAATATCAGGAGTCTCAACTTCCTGACACACATGGTCCAATTCCAAAACATGCTTTGGGAACAAGGATTGGACATTGTGCAAAGCATATCTGATTGCCCTCAATTGGCAGAGCTTGCTAAATTGTTTCAGACCGGCTCAGACGTGGGTACCCACTTTCTGCGGTCAGCCTACGACTCTGCGGACACCTCCTCCAGGGTGGCCGACACTGGCATTTGCCTCCGTCGCCATGCTTGGCTCCGGATCTCTTGGTTCGATCCAGATGTTCAGACGAACATTCTGGATGCTCCCTTCAAGGGCTCCATGCTCTTTGGCGAGGACACGGAGAAGATCATCACCAGGCTACAGGACTCCGCCAAAAGAGTAGGGAATGTCCCGGTCCTGGCCAAATTTCCCTCATTCACTAAAAATACCACCAACAGCTTAATCTGGTTCAGTTTCAGTTGCTTACCATCTGTATCTCCCGGTCGCCCCTGAAAGGGGACTTCAGGCCCAATGGGCTTACTGGTCAACAAAATTCAACAAAACAAGGCCATCTGAACTGCAGCAGTCCATGTACCGCCCAAAACAGGGCGTTCTAGTAAGCCTCAATCTTCCCTTGTCAATCTTCACCATTCATTACTGCTTGGGTTAGTGCCAGGGGCACGCACCGCCACGAGTAGTTTTTTTTTTGAGTCGGCTCCAACAGCCCCCGAGCGCGACGGGCAGCCGTTGGGTGTTGCCAGACCTCCTCTATCTCAGTTCTGTTTCTCCCGCCGTCGAGGCTGCACCTGCTGCTCGGTAGTTGAAGCTTTTCCGCGTCACAAGACTGCCTGGGACCCAACCACGATATGGACGCGTGCGACACCTGTTTCTCCATGGACCGTCGTGTCCTCAAAGTCCGCGTGTTCAAGATCAGCAAGGCCCCGCCGACCTTCGGGGGACGGCGTCGCTCCAGGGATTCCCAGGTAAGGTCTCTATGCCCTTCCTCCGGGTCCCTCTCGGGCCTGTATGGTCCGTGGGGAGGAAGCTTCCTCCTCTTCTCTTGCGAAGGAAAACTTCTTTTGGGAGGTGTCGAGAGGCGTCGTAGTCCAGAGGTGCAGGCTACCACAGTGTCCAGGCCCACGCCTGCTGGGCCTGGCACCGGTGGACCCTCGACTCCGCCCTCCGGTGCCATTTCGGATCCCGGCGCCGCTAACAGCGTCGGTGATCGAGACGGCGCTGTTGGCGGCACTGCAGGCCCGGTTCGCTCTCCTGGTGGCGCCGGGTTGGGTTCCGGCGCCGAGGGCGGTGCCGTGGGCCTAGCCAGCGCCGGTGGGGAGCTGGGACGGGCTTAATGAGTGGGCCTAGGTCATCCACGGCCCGCCTCTGGCACCAGCGCCCATTTCACGGGACCCCTGGGTTGCTAGTATTGTGGTCCAGCTGGTCTCTTCCTCTTCGGAGGCCAATGACTCAGACGTGGACCCATCCTGGCAACCTGACTCTTCGGAGTCGGGGTCCCCGGTGGCACGTGGTGCTAGGCGACCCAGCAGGCCTCTTCCGCTGTCCCCGCTGCTGTCCTCCCCGAGGGCCCTCGGGCTAGGGGTGGTCCTGGATCCCTGGGGAGCGATGGAGTGGGGGCGGAGAGAGGGTCTCTCCCTCCTGGGGGGCTCGTGGCAGCTACCCTCCCTGGTGCTGTTGCAGCCACTCGGGGTGGGAGAACGCTGGGGTCGAGGAGGAGGAGGGCGCTCTCTGAGTCTGAGGGGTCGAGGGGCAGGGTGCAGGCGTCGCGGTCTCTGCCACACTGGGTGGCTAGGAGCCGTGGCTTGGGCCTCACTCTTTCCTCTTTTGGACCCCGCCTTTCCCTCTTGGACCCCGGAGTCCCCTCTGGTGGCGTTGCTGTGGGCTGCCCTTCTGGATCCATGCAGTCCCAGGTTCGTCACAGGGGAGGATCCCCTTCTGGGCTCTTCCAGGTTTCGCATCCCCAAGGTTCCGTTTTGCGACCTGGTCTGTTGTCCGGGATCCCGCCAGCTCGGGCTCCGTTCTCTGGATTTCAGAGCCCTAGCAGAGGACAGTTGCCTCTTCATAGGTGCCCATCTCCCGTTCCTCTGCAGCCCCCCGGCTCTTCCAGGCCATGTCAGTTCTATGGGCCCGTTATCCTGGGAGCAGTTCAGAGGTTCTGCGGCGGTCTTCCCCTCATATGTCAGGTGTATGAATGAGCGGGTCTTTCGCCTATCCCCACCACTGCAAGAATCTTCTGGACACTCGAGCTGTCCATCATCCTCATCTTCCTCCTCTGAGGGAGAGGAACCATCTGCTCATATCTCCTCCGATGCTGATTTCACTGAATATCAGCGATTCCTTTCGAGGATGGTGAGGGATCTTCAGATCTGCTACGTTAGGCGAGACAATACCGAACGGGAGACTCATGAATTCCTTGGCGAATTCAGTGCCCAGCACCTGGTGGTACCTTCCTGGTCTATCCCCTTCCAGGAGATGTCTATCCGTTCCTGGCTGTCACCAGCGCCCTCTTCCAGCCCGGCAGACTGTCGGCAGAGGTGTGTGCCTCTTCCAGAGTCCTGGGTGCGGCTCCCCAGCCCGCCCTCGGGTCTGGGTATGCCCTAGAGACTCCCTCCGGGTGCCTTGCCACCTCTGGCGCCCCGCTACCGTCCACCGGACTTGATTCTCCGACCGGTGGGGGCGTAAGAGTGTTCTCTTCCTCTCGCAAGCGATGGCTTGCATTGCATCTCATCAGGCTCATCACGCTGCCTACAGTAGGCATTTGTGGTCGATGCTCTCTCAGATCTTAGCATCAATGCCTAATACGGAGTAAACCAGACAAGCTATTGCCCTCTCTGCTATAGGCCTGGAGCTGGCAAGACACCAAGCAAGGGCATCTTATGACGCCAGTGAGGTGGCTTCCAGGCTTGCGGGGACAGCGATCTGCATTAGACAGACGGCATGGCTTCGTCTGTCAAGGTTGTCACCCCTGGCCCGGCGTAGGGTGATTCGCTCCGCTTTCGGGGACCCGCTCTCTTTTTCCTCCAGAGCTAGGAGGATTACTGGTAGGGCTTACTCGTTTCCCGTCCTCAGGGGCTCCTCCTAGCTCTTCTCCCCATAGGCTTCTTTCTGGATTAGCCCAGGTCTTCCCTTCTGTTTCTGACCAGCAGGAGGCTGGGGGTCTTGTTTCCTCAGGGTTCCCACTTTTTTGGGGGGGGCTTGTCTGTCACTAAGGTAATGAATGGTGAAAGATTGACAAGGGAAGATATGGAAAATTACGCACCTCACCGGAATTCTTGATCTTCCTTTGTATCTTCACCATTCATTACTGATACCCACCACCTTCCCTCTGTATGCCTCCCTCCGCCTCGCTCTCTTCCCTTCCTTTGGCCTTTATGCCAAAAAAAAAAAAATTTTCTGTTCCCATTCTTAATGAATGGTTCCTTTTTTCTTCAAGGTAAAGAGGAATGAGCACAGTTGTACTTTTCTCTTATTCTGAGGGAACTCTTTCTGACCGCCCTTAGGGTGCTACTTCTAAATACCTTCTTCAGGTTATGCAGTTTCACAGCTTAAGAGACCTGCTCTGACTCGGCCTCAGCAAAATTTAGAATCCCCCTGGCAGGTATATTTTTGAGCTCTTCTAGCTGCTGATTGAACTTGTCAGCTTTGAGCATCTGCTTGCCTTGCCTTAGGGAGTCTGATTGAGTTCCACTCTATCTTTCATACAAAGCTGCCTTCGAAAGGCATAATCTTTCCCATACACTGCTGTGTTAGCACTTAACAAGGTGCTAAGGGACTTAGTCCCCTTCCTGGGTGGGCGCTCTTCCCGGAACAGGTTCTGCCCAGGCAGTCTAGGAGCCCTCAGCTAGGATGTAGGGACTTGGCATGTTGAGAGTTCAGAGATGTTGCTGGATCTCTTTGCATCACAGTTCAGTGCAA
The DNA here is from genome assembly GCA_016271365.2 of Neoceratodus forsteri. Classification (NCBI taxonomy): domain Eukaryota; kingdom Metazoa; phylum Chordata; order Ceratodontiformes; family Ceratodontidae; genus Neoceratodus; species Neoceratodus forsteri. Next base: position 897,720,379 of record CM028136.1, read on the forward strand.
AACTGCCCAGTTTCTGCTCGCTAGGTCCAGAGCCTGGAGCTTTTTGGCACGACGAGTTGTCCCTCTCCTGGAAAGGGAGGTTTCTTTACGCTTTCCCTCCCATCCCGCTACTGCAGAAGGTTCTCCTCAAGGCACAGTCAGAACCTTCCACCCTCATTCTGCTCGCACCGCTATGGCCTCGACAGATCTGGTTCCCTTTGCTTCAGCGTTTAGCAGCAGAGCCTCCGCTTTCTCTTCCACTCTCCTTTCATCTTCTGTCCCGGGACAGGGGGTCCTTGATCCATCCGAATCTGCGCTCACTTCACCTGCATGCATGGCTCCTCTGGACCTAGCTAAAGCCAGATTTGGTGTGTCTGATCAGATAGCGCAAGCTTTGGTTGTGGTGCATAAGCCTGCCACCAGGGCCACTTACACCATGAAGTGGAAATGTTTCTGTATCTGGGCCTCAGCCAAGAGGGTGGACCCATTGGTCTGTCAGGTTAACTCCGTTTTAGAATACCTGCTCTCACTTTCGGAGTCCGATCTCAGTTACTCCTCCATCAAGGTACACCTGGCTGCCATCTCCGCTTATCACTTACCAGTGCTGGATAAGACGGTGGCTCAGATGGAGGTCTCTAAAGCCTTCTTGTGAGGTATTCTGCATATCAGACCTCCCATCCAGGATCCTGTGCCCTTGAGATCTCCTTTTCAGACTGGAGAAGCTTACCACCCCCGAACCAGCTATGGAGGCCGAGCTTTGTTTCCTATCTTGGAAAACTCTGCTTTTGGTAACCATTACTTCAGCGAGGTGCATTTCAGAACTTCAAGCCCTCATGTGTAAGGAGCCCTACCTAATTTTTGATAAGGACAGGGTTGACCTTCGCAGTAACCTGAAGTTTCTACCAAAGATGGTTTCATTGCTCACCCTCAACCAATCTGTACAGCTTCCGGTGTAATACCCGGAGCATTCTCATGGGGGGGGAGCCCTGCTCCACTCTCTTTGGATGTCCACAGGGCTCTCCAGTGTTATTTGGCCAGGACCAAACAGGACAGGAAATCTGATCAACCTTTTGTATCCTTTGCTCAAAGGTCCTTAGGTCGCCCGGTCACCAAACCGATTCTGCCACGCTGTTTGGTCCATTGCATTACTTTTTGTTACCAGAAACATAACAGGTCTACCCCGGGACTGATTAAAGCTCACTCTACCAGGGCTGTCGCTGCTTCTTTCGCGGCGATGAAGCGGGTCCCTGCAGCGGACATTTGTGCTGCCGCTACCTGGAGTTCTGTTCATACATTCGTCAGGCATTACAGCCTCAACATCATTTCCAGATGCAGAGCAGGTTTTGGCCTCGCAGTTTTGCAGGGCCTGGTTTCCTGAGGGACCCCCTCTGTTCCTGCTGTTCCTTTACATTCCCTTCCCCCTCCCAGGGGTTGTTTTAAATTTATACTGCTTGGAAATCAGTCCTAATTGTGTTACCTGCTGCAAGAGCTTCCTCTCGAAGTAAGATAGTACAGTTATGTAAGAACTTAGCATAACAGTAGATCTTTGAGAGAAGCTCTTGCAGCATGTGTATTTTCTTGCCCTCTTTCCCCCAGGGATCAGGCCTTTTCCAGGCTGGTCTTTTCTTCTTTGTGAGGAAATTTTTTTTTTTTCTACCTCATCCTTCTGACTATTGCCTGTTACCATCTCTCTGCCTGGGGGGGGGGCGTGCAAGGCAAGTTTATTTAAAAGTTGCCCAATCCCGGAGGCTCTGGGCACCTTACAATCATTAAAACATAATATAAAACATTCAGATAAGATTAGATTAGATAAAACAATCACAATGCTATAAATAGATCATATTCTAGACATCAAATGCTTGTGAAATTAGTAGTGTCTTCAAACGGGTCTTAAAAACATCTGTAGTAGGGGCCTCTCTGACCACAGCTGATAGTGAGTTCCAAAGAGCAGGAGCCACGCCGCTAAAAGCTCTGTCGCGGCTGATTTCAGCCTTGCTCTAGGAACAGTCAGGAGGCCACTACTGGAGGATCGAAGAGGGCGGACAGAGGGAGTAGATATCAGGAGAACTGACAGGTAACCAGGGCCCTGGCCATGTAGGGCCTTAAAGGTGAGAAGACCCACCTTAAAGAGGACTCTCTACCTGACTGGCAGCCAGTGCAATTCGCGCAATACTGGTGTAATATGGCAGAATTTTTTCTGCCCAGTCAGTAACCACGCAGCTGCGTTTTGCACTAGCTGCAGTCTGCGGAGAAGTCCCCCTGTGACCCCGAGATAGAGCGCATTACAGTAATCCAGCCTAGATGTGACTAAGGCATGTATCAAGGTAGGGAGGTCCAGAGGCGGAACAAGGGGCCTAATCCTGGCAATGTTTCTGAGATGGAAAACACGGGTATGAACCACGGAAGATATATGAACCTCCATGGTCAGATTCCTGTCCAGAATCACTCCAAGGTTACGCACCCAAGAGGAGGCCTTCAATGACACAGCCCCAAGAACAAGTCCAGTTGCTGAGTCAGAGGCCATCCTATCATGAACTCTGTTCGACTACACTACCAATACCTCCGTCTTATTAGGGTTCAGTCGCAACCAGCTGGAGGCCATCCACTCATTTATCTCGGACAGACAGATGTTTAGCACATCCACTGCATTGGATGTTCCTGGGGCAAAGGACAAGTATAGCTGAGTATCATCAGCATAGCAATGAAAACTCAAGCCATACTTCCTAATGATCCTTCTAGGGCAGTATATATACATCATGTAACAACATTGGGGCCAATACCGAGCTCTGAGGGACTCCACAGGAAGGAGACAGGGTATAGATGAGGAATTACCCATCATGCAACCTGCTGCCTCCTGTTAGTAAGAAAGGAGTCAAACCAGTTGATGACAGTTCTGGTGAGTCCGCACAGCTCCCTGAGGCAAACAAGCAACACACAATGGTCCACAGTGTCAAATGCTGAAGAGAGATCGAGAAGAACAAGAATTGTCCTGTCCCCCCGATCCCTAGCCCTGAGGAGATCATTCTGCGCCCGAACAAGTGCAGTCTCTTTGCTATGTCTGACCCGAAAAGCTGACTGGAAGGGATCGTACAACTCGTGAGCCATGAGGTGCTCTTCCAATTGAAGCGCTACCACCTTCTCCACTACTTTCCCCAAAAATGGGAGGTTGGAGATAGGACGGAAATTTGCCATGATCTCTGGGTCCAAAGAAGGTTTCTTTAAAAGGGGTCTCACCAGTGCCTCCTTCAAGGCATCCGGGAAGACTCTCTCAAGTAAGGAGCACCGTACAATCACGGCAAACACCAGGTCAACAGAGTCAACGCATCTCATTAAGAAACGCTTTGGCACTGGGTCCAGTTCACAAAAGGTATGCTTCAAATTGGTTGCCACTCGATGACCTCACTCACTTCCACTGGTCTAAACTCCCCAACTTGGCGGAGTGCACTCAGTACACATTTGCGCACCACTGTCAGCTATAGTATTGCTGGCTGAAGAGGCCTCCCCGGATCACAGACACCCTGTCCGAGAAAACGAGCAAACTCTTCACAATCTTCTTTGGAAAAAACCCTCCCGGGCTGCAAACAGGCAGGATGAAGAAGCCTGTTTACAGTCCGGAAGAAGGAAGCTGGTCGGTTCCTCCTGGCAGCAATCTCCCTGGACAGGAACACTGCCTTCTTATGGTTGATTGCCTCCTGTTATGCACGATAGTGCACACGCAGGACCAGTCTGTCCGCCTCCATGCGGGACCCTCTCCAGCAGCTCATCTCTGCCGTCTTCTTCATCTCCTTGAGGCCCTATTGAACCATGGGGACCTCAGGTACTAAGTTCTAGGTCATACACGGACAGGTGCGAGGGAGTTGATGAAACAGAGAGCACCCTATACAAGAACTGGAGCACATGGGGAACTCCTCTCTTATATAGGGTGACGTCGCGGGTGGGAGGGCGTTCCCACATCAGTACTGCTGGAGAAAAGAATTGCTGGAAACTGCTGCCAGGCGGCGACAGTCCTAATTGTGTTACCTGCTCTCGAAGATCTACTGTTACGTTAAGTTCTTACGTAACTGTACTTTCTTGTTTTTGGGCATCTGTGACTTGAGTCTTAGTGATGCCACTTTGGAAGCCTTTTCTAAGGAACGGGTAATTACCTTAAAATTTTTTCTTTACTGTTGTCTGGGAGGGTCGTTGTTGTTACTAATATTATTAATATTATTATTATTATAGTAGTAGGAAACTGCTTAGTGCATGCTTCGTTAAGAATCTGACAGTTTAGAAGCTGTTTACCAGGGACAGTGATTTGAAAACTGAGCTCGAGCCTAGCATTCCATCATTTGCATAGGTTCTATTAACCATTTCAGCTCCGGGGCAGTCCTATGGTGAGACCATACTGCGTAAGTCAGAATACAGTAAGATTCCCTTAGAAGAAACAAGATTACTAAGGTGAGTAATTTTTTCTTTTGTCTGAACCATGACTCCAGCACTATGAATTCTTGTTGCAGGGCTTTCTGTACTTCAGTGTAATCTTTACCTGGGCACAGTAATGCCGTATCATCTGCTTACAATTTAATGGTAATATTACTGTTTGTACAAACCCTTGGCAACCCGTTAGTAAAAGAAATGAATAGGAGAGGCCCCAGGATTAAACCCTGGGGGACTCTGCTACTCACCTTTCATGCTCCAGATAACAACCCTTGTACACTGACTATTTGATTTTGGCCCTGCAAATATGATTTGAACCAATCTAAAGGCTCGTCAGCAACCCCTTTACCCTTCAAAACCTTTAGAAGAATTATGTGATAGACAGTGTTGAATGCCTTTGAAAGATCCACGAATGCCGCCCCCACACACAACTTACTGTCAAGTATGCAGGAGACGGCATCAATGAAATCCAATAAGGCTGTACTCCTAGAGTGTAAAGGTCTGAAGCCCGACTGCTGGGGAGCCAATAGATTACTACTCAAAAATGCATTCAATTGCTTATGCACCTCTCTTTCAAATATCTTGAAAATTCTAGATAACAAGGCTTTAAGCCTGTAGTTATTGGCCAGTTGGGAGTCACCACCCTTAAAAATACTCTCAGCTGCGGCTGAACGGATGCCCTCTGCTGTCTAGGCCTCTGCTTCTTCCAGACCCCTACCAACAGCGCATTCTCCTGCTTCACAGGGAGGTTAGCCATCGACCCTTGGGTTGTCGACATTGGCTCCTCTGTCGCAACCTGACACTTCCCGAGGCCCTCAGACGTTAGGGCCCTCTGGTTCTCAAGACTCAATGGATGGTTCGTTGTGCCCTATGCCGGCAACTCCTCCGCCATCAACGCACCCCTCTCCTGCTGTTGACCTCAATACTATTTTGACTCAGATAACTATGGCCCTGGTGTACCAGTTAGGTTCATACAGACATGGGTCCCTGGCGCAGTCAGTCACTCTGTCTACGCCACTTCGGCCTTCTCGGCCTGCACCCCAAAGGGCTCAGTCAGTCCCTTGCTCTTCGGACCACAAATTGGAACAGGTCGATGTTGAGGAGTACCACTCTGACTTCATCCACCCTGAGGAGGAGGAACCTCTTTACTCTTAACAGGTCTACTGTTTCTTCAGTGAGCGAGGACTCTGTTAAGCATGCTCCCAGGTCCCCTCCTGAAGATGCTACCTTTATCAATGTTTTGAAGCTGCTGTCCACAGCTGTGGGCCTCCAAACAGAGAAAGAGGGTGCTACCAGGAGAGAACTGGTAGACTTCTTGGAGATCCCAGAATCTTTTCCTAAGGTCATTCCTCTTATTCTGTCAGCTCTGAGGAATGCCACCACTGCAGCATAGCACCGCCCAGACATGGTTCCTGCCATGCCTCATAGGGCAGATGAGCTCTATCATGCCCCCCAGGGCCTGCTTTATTATGCTGCCCAACCTGAGACCGACTCTGTGGTCATCAAAGCAGCACACGACAGGTCCAGTTTGCCTAGGAACCTTAGCTCCCTCCCCCCTGACAGGGAATCCAGTTGGATTGACCTTTGGGGTAAGAGGGTTTATACCTCCTCCACCTTGGGACTTCGGACTGCTTAATATTTATTTCATATGGTCAAGTACCAGAACACCATCTGCAGGAAGGACAAGGCAGCTGCTCGAGTCCTCCCTGAGTGTTCCCAAGAACAGGAGGTTCTTAAGTCCTTATAGGCTGCCGAGGATATTTGTGAACACTTCCTCAGGGCTTTGTACAACATCTGATACTGGTGCCAGGGCTGCTGCCACAGGGATTTGCCTTTGTAGGCATTCCTGGCTGAGGGTCTCTGGCTTCGTGGCAGATGTCCAACAGAAGGTGCTTAATGCTCCTTCAGTGGTTCAAAGTTCTTGGGGCCAGATGTCCAGGACATCATTAACAACTTGCAGGCCTCTGGTAGGGCTGTTAAGTCTGTCCATTTGCTCTACCATACCTACCCAGGAGCAGACAGACTCGTCCTTTCATAAGGTGTCCCACAAGTCCAGTGCAGGCTCCCGTCCCTAGGGTAAACGTAAGGCCAGATCTTCTTTGCGGGTTTCTCAGCCATCAGGTACCACTGTAGGAACTTCACCGTCGGTGAATGGGGAATCCACACAGAAGATTTTCAGCAGTACAACTGGGCCCGCCCATGCTGGCAGTCAACATCGCCATCCCTATAAAGGCGCTAGCTGGCCTGCGCCCTCCTCAGTTCTTTTCCCGCTGTCGACTAGTAAGCACAGTCTTCGTGGAAGAGTCATCTCAGTGTTCGTGCCATTTTGTGGCCTACGGCCTTTTTTTTGTTTTTTTTTTCCTACCAACCCTTAAAATGTCTTTTTCAGAGATTTATTTTCTTTGTCTGTTTATGTTGAGAGAGAAACTTTTGACTTCTCTCTTCCGTTGCTTCCACTGCAGAAAGATTGCCCCCAATGATGAACACTCTGCCTGTGTTTGCTGGCTTGGGCCTGACCACGACACTTTAAATTGTGAGCTCTGCCAGCAGTTTAATCAAACCACCCTCAGGCAACGCAAAAAGGCTGTCTGTCTTTCTGCTGTGATGATGTAAATATCATGCAAATATTGTAAAAAAATGGCTATATCCAAATACTGTAAATAATGTCTGTAACGCATGCTTAATGTTATTGTTATACCCTGTCTGTATTAGCTTCTGTCTGACGTGTGATGAGGTACCTTTGTAAATGAGCCTCTGGATCAAAGGTTGTAATCCCGATATATCAAATAAATAAAAATAAATGGAACAGCAGGTAGCCAGCTCAGAGTCAGTGCCCTCCAGGGCACCCGCTCACTCGTCGCCCTCCGGGTCCAAGAGCTCCAAGGCCCACCAGAAAGACAAGTTCTTGGGGAAGAGTCACAAATAAGACTGGGACCGCTCCCCCCGGTGCCCTTTCATTCCCTGTCCACCTCTCCTTGTTTGGGGGGGGGGGTGGCTCCTTGTCAGTGGCCGCGGCCATGATGAAGAGACCTGCTATCCAGGCCCTGGTTCACTCCAGACCCATACCGACAGCTCTTCTGCCTGTTTCTATGGGTGCAAAGCCATTGACCTCCAGGTCGTCTGCTCCTCCTCCGTCGATGACGGCCTCGTTAACAACCACTTTTACGGGTGTCATTTTCTTCACCTCAGGCGATGGGCTCATTGGGTCAACTTGCTGGGCCGCTGGCCATGTGCCACTGAACCCTACCTCGACGACCATGGACTTGAATGAGGTTCTTGTCCACTTAACTAATGTTATAATGCACCAGTTCGTTGCCTATAACAGTCCGCCACCACTGGCCCCGTTGTTGACTCCTGTCCATAGGCCTAGGGGACCCCCACCCCACCCCCACCCCGGCACCTCCGATGAAGCGTTCGTTGGCGGATCTCAATGATGATGTTGACATTGAGGAGGAGTATTATACTGACCTCATGTTAATAGATGAGGTAGCCGAAAAGGAGGAGGAGGACCAGTACTACAGATAAGTCCACAGCCTCCTCAGTTAGTGAGGAATCAGTCAAGCAAATCCTGAGGTCTCCTGTAGAGGATGCCTCTTTTTATGGCATTATGAAACAGCTCTCTGCCACCATGGGGTTTCAAACAGAGGACGATGCCACCAGAAGGGACCTGGAAGACTATCTAGAAATTCCAGAATCTCCCACTAGATTCATCCCTCTTATGCATTCTGCCCTAAGGAATGCTACTGCAGCTGCATGGCATAGACTAGACATGGTGCCAGCTATGCCACGCCGAGCAGATACGCTCTATAATGCTCCTCAGGGCACCCCTTATTGGGCTGCCCAGGCAGAGACAGATTCTGTGGTCATTTAAGTCTGCTCATGACAGGTCCAAGGTCCCTAAGCATCTTAGTTCCTTACCCCCCGATAAGGAATCCCATCAGATTGACCTGTGGGGCAAGCGGGTATATGCCTCCTCTACCTTAGGCCTGAGGATTGTTAACTACCTCTCTCACATGGTGAAATTCCAAAACACCAATGCCAGGAAGGGCAAGGCTGCAGCTCAGGCCCTCCCTGATGGTACCCAAAAGCAGAAACTCTTGCAGTGCCTCCAAACCACGGAGGTCGTTGGCAGGCATCTCCTCAGGGCCATCTGTGACCTGTGGGACACTGTTGCCAGGGCAGCTGCCACTAGTATTTGCCTCTGCAGTCATTCTTGGCTACGTGTGTCTGGTTTTGCAGCTGACATGCAAAACAAAGTTCTAAATGCTCCTTTCAATGGCACAAAACTTTTTGGCCCAGATGTCCAGGATATCATAAATGACCTACAGGCCTCGGGCACAGCCATACAATCTGTGCTCACCCTCTACCACACTCAGCAACGTGGTAGGGGGCGTTCTGCTTTTTGTAGACAAGCTGCCAGACCAGGCTCGGGTTCTTGTCCCCAAACTAAGTAGTGAGCTCAGTCCTCCTTGCCTGCCCCCTCACAGATCGGAACCGCTGCCAAGCATCCTAGAACAGAGGTCCCTGCTGCTTCAGCATGTGCAGCCTCAATCTGACTCATTGCAAGACCCCCGCTGGTCCAGGCCCAGGATGTGGTGGTCGGAGGCCGGTTCTGCCTCCATCTGAATCAGTGGAGAGCCAGCACATCAGATGCCTGGATTCTACAAATCATAAAAAGCGGTCATACCCTTCAGCTGCTATGGACTCTGGAGCATACTCGCCAGCTGTTCCAAGCCCTGGGCATCATGGTCAACCTGCCCAAGTCTGTCCTCATACCGCCTCACAGATTACAGTATATTGGAGCGGTTCTGGACTTCGAGCAGGGGAAAGCGTTCCTTCCCCAGTGTAGAGCAGAATGCTTCATGGCCCAAGCTCAGGAAGTCTCCCGCAGTCGGCACATTCTTGCCAGACTGTACCTCAGGCTTCTGGGCCTGATGGTTGCCGCTACTCCCACTGTCCCCCCCTAGCCAGGCTTCACATGCGTATGCTTCAGTGGACCCTCAGGGTGCAGTGGGATCAGCGTGTGGACGAGTTGGACCAGTTAGTCTTGGTCTCTTCCCTGTCCACAAGGTACTGCAGTGGTGGATGGACCCCTGGAACCTTCTGCAAGGGGTACCTTTTCAGATTACTACCCCACAACAGGTCCTTACCACAGATGCCTCGGGACTTGGTTGGGGGGCTCACCTGGGTCCATTTCAAACCCAGGGCTTCTGGTTCCAGTGGGACTCCACCCTACACATCACTGTCCTATAAATGAGAGTTGTGCTCTGTGCCATGCAGGCATTCCAGGACCATCTGGCCCCGGGCCTACTGCTGGTGCAGTCGGACAACCTGAGCATTGTCTATTGTAGTGTACTACCTTAAAGCAGTCAACAGTTACCTTTTATATCTGGGGTACTTTTTCTTTTCCCTTTGGTTAGTTAGAAGATTATTTACCTGGTGTTATAAAAGGTATCCGGTGATGATAGCATGGATAAAATAACGTGGTAAAGAAGAGCGCTACCTTAATAGCGTGTTACATATGAGCGTGCAGCATAAATGGTTGTGCAGCTTAAATGGCGCTTAACAGGTGTGTTTCCAGCATGTTCGGCAGGTCACAAGGGTACAAGGCCACATCCCTATAACAACCGGGAAACTCAAGTGAGCTAAAGATATAAATAGCAATTTATATATGGGACTCGGATCATTGCTTTCTGTAAATAAAATGAGTCACCTGATGCTTTGCCAAGGGTGAGCAGCAGCATAGAGGAGCTCTGTCAGACCCAAAATAAATCTTCCTCGGGATTTCAGTGCAGCCTTTCTTTATCCGTGGAGACTGCTTGGGACCAATATCTTACAAAATGGAAAAGTGATCCAGGGTTAAAAGGAGAAGAAACTAGCTTACAGGCAGTAGAGAGGGCAAGAAGCAATGAAACCATCCAACAATAGCCTGTGTATTTGTAAATTTGACACTTAGCCGAATCAGCCCGATTTAAATAAATCTGGGAGCAGGCGTTGGAGGTTTTCACAACTTACTTGCTAGACTCAAAAGAGTGCCACTGGTCCTGAATCTTCACCTGTAGTTTAGCTGGGTATAACATCTAAAATCGAATGCCAGCACGGATGAGCTTAGATACTGTCGGATGAAAGCAGGGTTTTAAATAATTGATTAGCAGTTTTTTTCTTGGGACAATGCTAAATGTACAGAAAGCATTTATATAGGTTTTCTAGAAGTGTTATGTTTATTAAACACAGTGAGGCAGGTGCTATGCATTTTCACAATGTTTTTGAACTTTTATGAGCAAAACGCTAATCAATTTTTAGAGTTAAATAAAACCCTGGAAAGGAGGTTCTCTTTTACCGTACAGAGGCAGGTAGGTCCTGGGTAATTTGTAGTTGGCACCCCTCCCAGGTGAGCGATTGTATGTCCCTCATTCTATTCAAAATGGATAACAACCATCTATTGAAAGCTGCCAGGAGGGTGGAAAAGCTAGAATGGGATGGCAGGAGACTTTGGTTGGCCCCAGATGTAACCGTACAGAGGCAGGTAGGTCCTGGGTAATTTGTAGTTGGCACCCCTCCCAGGTGAGCGATTGTATGTCCCTCATTCTATTCAAAATGGATAACAACCATCTATTGAAAGCTGCCAGGAGGGTGGAAAAGCTAGAATGGGATGGCAGGAGACTTCGGTTGGCCCCAGATGTAACTGTACAGAGGCAGGTAGGTCCTGGGTAATTTGTAGTTGGCGCCCCTCCCAGGCGAGCGATTGTGTGTCCCTCATTCTATTCAAAATGGATAACAACCATCTATTAAAAGCTACCAGGAGGGTGGAAAAGCTAGAATGGGATGGCAGGAGACTTCAGTTGGCACCAGATGTAACGTATAAAGTCAAACAAGATTATGGCTACATGGCGAGTGTGTTCGTTGTTGACTCTCCACGCTACTATATCTGGCGCTTAATTGTAAGTGCGCTCATAAACTGCTGCGGCATTTTTAACGCACTGTTATTGTATGCACTAATCGTGCTGCGCTATTTTCACACTAACCCGTTATAAAATAGGTAAAAGAAATCCTTCACCCTGATTGGTCAAAAGGTGTGTCCTTACCTGTCAACAAACTGAAAGGTGGCACTACTTTCCTAATAACTTAAACTTCATAGGTGAAAGGGCAGCAATATCACTGAGCAACTGATATCTTCAATCAGTCCCTCTGCAACCAGAACTGATCTTTCATCACAAACATGGCTGCTACCTTTACACTGTAAAAACCTTCAACTGGGCCCTAAAAATAAAACTACCTTAAATAAAACATAAAACTAATTAAGTAAACGATCTTACTTCGAGAGGGCTCTTGCAGTAGGTAATTACATATAGGACTGACGTCGGCAGGCGGCAGGACCCCACGGAAAAATTTCTAGCTAGCAGTCCCTGCCGAGGGACAGCCCCCACATCAGGTGACCGGCGTCAGACGATGGTATAAAGGGACGGTCCCGGAAGCCCGCCTTCCAGTTCTTTCCCACCATCAGCTTGTGCAGCGCCTCGCGGTGAAGTTCATAAAGCTCAGTCCAGTTGCTTCGTCGGTTTTTCCGAAAAGTATCAGTATTTTGTTTTTTCTTCGTCAGGTGAGCGTCGATATATGTCGTCCCCTTCAAAAAATAAGTGCGACTCGTGCGGCGCCCAGCTGCCTCACAAGGACGGTCACTCCCTCTGCCTTTTCTGTTTAGGCCCCGACCATGCGGTCAACAAGTGCCCGCACTGCCTTCATTTCAACGCGGCCACCCGCAGATGACGCCAGCAGTCTCTAGAAGCCCATCTCCTAAAAAAGATGTCCGCAGTGGAGAAGGAGTTGAAGAAGCTTCGGCAGGCGTCGACCTCCCCTGAAGGACACAAGAAGCGGGACAAAGAAAGGCACTGGGAGAAGGCCTCCTCCTCCGCGACTCCGGCCGGAGCCGCAGCCAGATAACGTCCTCCGGAGATGCCTGACGGCAACCTCAAGGCTTTGGAGGCGTGCGGCCCGCCCGTCGGTTCGCGTTCGAGCCGCTGGGTGCCTCCAGGCAAGGCTTCTGCCCCAGTAGCGCCCGCGGGCTGCGGCCTACTGGTGCGGAGCGCCATAAGCCGGACGTCGGCTCCTCCGACGTCCACCGGGAGAAGGCCGCTAAGACGCCTGACCCTTCGGGGCGGCGCACGGCAGTGTCCCCCTCGGACTGGGCCTCTTCCCATCCTCGGCCCGCCTCCGACGAGGGACCCCGGAAGTTGGACACCGGCTCCTCTGGCATCCGGGATTCGGCCCCTAAGTCGCATGTCGGCTCCTCGGACATGTGCCGGGCCTCGGAGCCTATAGCATACCCTGCTCCGTCTGTCGTCCCAGGTTCCCCGCAGCTTTCGCTGCCATCCGGGGAGCATGAGTCCCCCCGCCTGACCCCGGGGATTTTCCCCCTCCGTCCCCGGGCGAGGCTCGGGATGCTGCTCTGCCATCGGATTCCCTTCCTACAGAGCCGGATCTGACGCCGGCCCTGACGCAGGCTCCACTGACGCGGCCCCGCCGACACCGGTTCCGATGCCAGCGGGGGATATTCCTCTCCCATCGGGCCCATCACAGTTGATCCATTCGTGGAGTTTCCTACTGGGCAGGCTGCTCCGGCAGCTCCTCCGGTACCTGGATATCCGCCGTCTTATCAGACACCGGTTTACCAAGGTCCACAGTATTCTGCGCTGCAGTACCCGGCGCCGACTCCACCGACGCCGCAGTACCCGACGCCGCAGTACCCAGCTCCAGTATTCCCGCAGCCGGGTTACGGATACTGTCCTTACAGATTTCATCCGTACAACTATCCCCCTCCTCCTCCTCCTCCACCACCGCTCCCTAGGCTGCCGGTGGATCTCCAGGAGACTCTGGCCTCCTGGTGGGTGGAGGCCAAGGCTCAGCTCACCAAGGAAGTCGAGGGCCGTCTTACGGCGATGGTGCCACCTCCGGCTCCCGTACGCCCCCGACGGCACACTCCCTCTCCGCCTCCGGATTCCCGGGCTTTGCCCTCGGGATCCAGAGAGGGGCAGGACACGCATCCAGGGATCCCCCCAAAGGAACCCATTCCTCCCCCAGACAAGCTAGGGAGTCTTACTCTGCTTCAAATTCCTCTTCTTCTTCTCTCTCGGACTCCTCAGATTCCTCCGATGGTTGTTCCGAGAAAGACGACGAGCCTCGCTCTCCGTCCAAGCCCTGACCGAGGACTCCTCCGAAGTCTCCTCCGGAGGATTCTTCCTTCACAGAGTTGCTCAGGAAGTCCATCAGTGGCATTCCTTAGAGCCAGATCCTCAGCGGGTCAAACTCGTCGAACATCTGGACTTGCCCCTTACGGTCCCTACTCTAGTGCACCCTGGATCGAGCCTCATGCCCACCTTGTTTCCACCATTTGGAAACAACCGTCTGCTTTAGCCCCACTTCCTTGGAAGTCCAACAGGCTATACCAGGCTCCGGAGGGTGTAGACTTTTTAGACTCTCACCCCCGTGCAGACTCGGTTGTGATTAGCGCCGCTCACGGCCGGTCAGCACACCCGAAACATTTGAGCTTGTCTCCCCCGGATTAGGAATCTCATCTTCTGGATCAGTATGGAAGGAAGATCTATGCTTCTTCCACACTGGGGATTAGGGCCCTAAATTATGTAGCACATATGGGGGATTACCAGAAGGCTGTCCTTACCCAGGCGGAATCCAAGATTAACTCCTTACCTGACTCCGAAGTCAAGCAGGAGTTAGCCGACCTGGTCCGTTCTCATTCGGCCAGTCGTCACATCTGAGGACAACCTACGGCGCAGTGGACACCGCAGGACGGAGTTCTGCGTTCGCCGTAAGTCTTCGGCGTCACGCATGGCTCCGTGTGTCAGGTCTGGTCCCGGCGGTGCAGTCAGCAATCCAAGAAGCACCTTTCAGAGGTTCTGTGCATTTCGGTGGTGATGTCAAGGACATCATCACTGACTTGCAGGATAAGGGATGGCCCTTAAATCTGTTGTTTCAGTGTACCGTCCCCATCCCCTGCAGCACCGTCCCTTTCGCAGACGCAGCCGGCACAAGTGAAACCTCAGGGAAGGTGGGCCACCAAACGTCGGGCCCCCACAGCTGCCAGGCCCCCGCCCCCCAAAAAAGCAGCGGTTGCCCCAGCTGCGGTGCTGCCTCACACCACCTGACTCCTTCCCTCTCCCACCGCCTCCAGACGCCCCGGAGGAACCGGTAGGAGGGAGATTCTCCCTCCACCTTCCGGGCTGGGAGAGGATAACATCAGATTCATGGGTGCTTCAGATCATAGCAGGGGGCACTCCATAGAGTTTCTGCAGAAACCTCCACATCACCCCTCTGAACTCCTCTTACTCAAGGGACCATCTTCCTTTGGTCAAGGAAGAAATTTCTGCTCTCCTCGTGAAGCAAGCCATAGAGCCTGTCCCCACTCGCCTTCACGAGATGGGTTACTATTCCCATTTCTTCCTTGTACCAAAGAAGACTGGAGATCTCAGGCCCATTCTCGATCTCAGCTCCCTGAACCTATATGTGGAATACAAGAGGTTCAGGATGCTCTCCCTTCAAACCCTCTTGCCCCTGCTTCGGCCGGGCCAATGGCTTTGTGCACTGGATACGCAGGGATGCATACCTGCGCATCCCCATTCGCCCTTCGCACCGAAAGTACCTCAGGTTTGCGTTCCAGGGGGACCACTACCAATTCCAGGCACTCCCTTTTGGTCTTTCCTCGGCTCCTCGAGTCTTTACCAAATGCCTGGCGGTGGTAGCGGCCCACCTGCGTACTTTGGGAGTTCAGGTTTTTCCCTACCTGGACGACTGGCTCCTGGCGGCCCCATCCAGGGAGGAACTCCTGCATTTTCTCTCCCTCACCCAGCAGGTTTTCACTGGCCTGGGTATCACCATCAACCATTCCAAGTCTCACCTGGACCCTTCCCAGAGACTCCAGTTCATCGGGGCAATCCTCGATACGACAATGTGCAGGGCCTTCCTGCCTCCAGACAGGGGGGCCTCCTTCCAGTCCCAGATTTCCCTTCTATCGGAATGCAGGAGGGTTCGGAGACGGGTGCTCTCGTCTCCCTGGGGCTTATGGCGGCTGCCATCCCGATGGTTCGTCGCGCGCCTCCACGCAGGGACTCTCAGTGGACTCTCCGCTGTCAGTGGGATCAACTGGTAGGCGCACCTAAATCATCTGGTACTGATCTCCCTCGATGATAAGAGACTTGCAATGGTGGATGGTTCGAGAGAACCTGTTCCGGGGGTCCCCTTTCTCCCCGCTCAGACTCTGACCACGGATGCTTCAGGCGAAGGTTGGGGAGCCCATCTGGGTCCTCACCGAACCCAGGGCTTATGGTCAAAATTGGAGTCAGTTCTCCACATCAATGTGCTCGAGCTTCGAGCAGTGCTGTATGCTCTCCAGGCCCTTCACCAATACATCCTTCCCGTTCACCTAGCCGTCCAAACGGACAACATGTGCGTGGTGTGGTACATCAACAAGCAGGGAGGGACTTGGTCCTACCCACTATGCAGGGAAGCGATGAGGGTTTGGGAATGGGCAACTCTTCACAACCTTCACCTCACGGCAATCCATGTTCCAGGAGTCGACAATGTCCTGGCAGACAAGCTAAGTCGTTCTTCGGCTCTACCACAAGAGTGGGAACTGGACCAAAAAGTTCTAAAAAGCATCTTCCAGATTTGGGGGACTCCACAGATAGACCTGTTCGCCTCCTCCCAAAACGCAAAGCTTCCAACCTTTTGCTCGCTCGCTCCAGGCGAGGGAGGCACTCTGGAGCGACACTCTGTCTCTAAACTGGAAGGACAGATTCGTCTATGCTTTTCCCCCAATTCCTCTGGTCCCTCGTGTGTTGCAGAAACTGGCATTGGAAGGAGCGAGAATGATTCTGATCACTTCTTTCTGGCCCAGGCAAATCTGGTTCTCTCTTCTACAACAATACTCAGAGGTGCCTCCTCTTCCTTTATCTCGAGGATTGCTGACCCAGGATCAGGGGACCCTGGTCCATCCGGGACTCAAGTCTCTTCAACTTCATGCATGGCTCCTGCAGACCTAGCCCAATCTCGCCTTGGCGTCTCTCCTAAGGTGGCGGAGATTCTGGAGGAGACTAGAAAATCCTCCACTAGGTCCACCTAGGTCATGAAATGGAAAAGATTTTCCATTTGGGCTGCATCCAAGAATGTGGAGCCCTTCTCCTGTCCTGTAGCTGTTCTGCTTGATTACCTGCGTCATCTTTTCGACCTGGGTTTCAGTCACTCCTCTTTGAAAGTCCACATGGTGGCTATTTCAGCCTACCATGTCCCTTTCGCTGATAAGGCATTTGCCCAACTGGAGATATCCAAGACTTTTCTCAGAAGGATTCTTCATCTCAGACCCCCTGTTCGGACTCTGGCTCCTCCCTAGGACTTGATCTTTGTTCTCGAGAAACTTACCCTTCCTCCTTTTGAGCCTGTGGCTTCCGCAGACTTGAAGTTCTTATAGTGGAAGACGCTCTTCTTGGTGGCCATTACTTCTGCTCGCAGAATTTCCGAGCTCCAGGCCCTTATGTGCAAAATCCCTTATCTGATCTTTCACAAAGAAAGAGTAGCTCTTCGCACTAATCCTAAGTTTCTCCCAAAAGTGGTGGGAGTCTACTTTAAATCAGTCTATTGAATTACCTGCCTTTTCACAGAGTACTCCAATCAAGGAGAATGCTGTTCATACCATGGATGTCCACAGGATTCTGAGATACTACACCGATAGGACGAAGGATCTCAGAAAGACTGATCAGTTGTTCGTCTCTTTTGCTCACAAAAGGGAAGGCAATGCTGTCTCCAAGCAATGCCTATCAAAGTGGTTGGCTCATTGCATCACTTTCTGTTATGACAAGTACAAGACCACCCTACCGGGTCAAGTCAGAGGTCACTCCACTCGAGGAGTAGCAGCCTCTGCGGCTTGTTTCAAGAACGTGTCTGCGGCAGACATCTGTGCTGCTGCCACTAGGACTTCCGTCCATACATTTACTAAACATTACAGTTTGGACATTGCCTCTCGCCGTAGAGCAGGCTTCGGGTTAGCTGTCTTGCAAGGCCTCCTATCTTGAGGTTTGCAAGGTTGTTTGCTACTTCTTGGAGTAGTTCCTCCTCCCGGTGCCTTTTCATTTGTTCCAGACTGCTTGGATGTTGTCTATATGTAATTACCTACTGCAAGAGCCCTCTCGAAGTAAGATAGTACAGTTACGTAAGAACTTACCGTAACAGTAGATCTTCGAGAGAGGCTCTTGCAATAGGTAATACCTTCCCGACCTCCATCCCCCTATGCTTTTTCAGCTCCTTTTCCATTGAGGGAAATATCTGCTTCTCTCTCGTCTGGGCCTTCCGGGCCTGTGGCGGGGAAAGAACTGGAAGGCGGGCATCCAGGACAGCCCCTTTATACCAACGTCGTCTGACGCCGGTCACCTGACGTGGGGTTGGTCCTCGCAGGACTGCTAGCTAGAAATTTTTCCGTGGGGTCCTGAGCGCCTGCCGACGTCAGTCCTGTATGTAATTACCTACTGCAAGAGCCTCTCTCGAAGATCTACTGTTACGGTAAGTTCTTACGTAACTGTACTTTTCCCTGATCATCACACACTCCTTACACACATAAACAAATTAGAAACATTAAGTATTGTTTATAGTTTTTATTACAACTGTTTCTTTATTAACAGTGAACCCCCCCCCCTTCGGTCTTTAGCTGCCCATCAGGGACATCTCTTCTGCTTGCCTTGACAGTGAGAAAACTGAGTCACTGGCTCTAAAACAGGCCTTTGTTGTCTGTGTGTACAGTGTGTTGGGAGAGTAAAATTCTACCAGCGGAACGGAGCAGAATTTTGAATTCCTGTATTCCATGGTAAACATTCCATGATAAACATTCTGGGTGGGATATTCAGAAGGGTTGCGCAAGGCGCAACACAGTTGCACCATGTGCAACCCACCGATGTACCCCAGCACAATATTCAAAAGGGGAAAGTGCCTGGCACAAATCCCGATGCGCCAGAGCGCATCAGTAATGTATACGGTGCAAATGGGGGGGCGTGCCCATGCATGCCCCGCACATCCCGATATTCAGCCCGGGATGTGCTGAGCCCATGCAGGCACAACCCCTACTTGCGCTGCACACAGTTGAGCCAGAAAAAAAAGGAGCAACAGCTGGCCTCCCACAGGTGAGCTGCCGTATTGCAGGGTGCAACACGGCAGCTGCCAGCTGTGGGTGGCCACCTGAGCTCCGGCAGCACCGTCCGTCATGGTAGCGCCCCCCCCCCATGCCCGATCGCAGGCATAGGTATTAAAATAACAGTCCTATATCCCTGGTGGTCCAGTGGACCGCTCCCAACCCGATCGCAGGCATATGTATGAAAATGAAAGGTCCCATATCCCTGGTGGTCCAGTGGACCGCTTCCATGTCCTAGCGTAAGTTTAAAATAACATATATCAATCCATCCTTGGTTGGTCCAGGTACCCCTCTCACCCACCCACTGGGTCCACCACCCGCTCTCCCCCTCCCCGGTCAGCGGCGGATGGCAGTTCCCCACCTGCAAGCCGCCCGCTGACTGACTGCTTACTGATAGGGCTGTCGCCGGTGATCCTGGCGTGGGCCAGTAGATGAACAATGCCATACTACCCCAGTCAGATATGTGAATGGATCCATTCACATTTCTGGACTGTGTAGTACGGTATGGTTCAAGCTCCATTGGCCCACGCCTGTGGATCAATGGGCATACAGCCCTGCTGTATGCAGTCAGTCGGGCGGGCGCGGGCAGCTTGCAGGTGGGAGCTGCCACCCGCTGCTGACCGGGGAGCGTGGTGGGCCTAGTGTGGAGGGGGTACCGCTGGACCACCAAGGATGGATTGGTATATGATGTTTTAAAACCTACACCCGTGATCAGGCTGGACACGGTCCACTGGACCACCAGGGATATGGAACGTTTCATTTTAATACATATGCTCTCGTTCAGGCTGGGAGTGGTCCACTGGACCACCAGGGATATTGGTGGGAGTGGTCCACTGGACCACCAGGGATATTGGACCTTTTATTGTAATACATATGCCTGCGATCGGGCATTGGGGCACTTTGCCACTTGTGCGGTGGGCGTCGGTCCCCGACAGCTGCAGCCTGGCAGGCGCCAGCGCTAAGTCGCCGAGGATGGGCACACCTGCATGCAAATGGGGCCATAATGACATGCAAATGGCCCCATTTGTGCCTTGCACATACGTCACCGTGCTGCTATGCTGCACTGAATCTCATGATGATCGCCCTAAGCGCAATGGCACTACGCTGCTAAGCGCATCCTGACCCTCTCTGACCACTTGCGCTGGTGCAGTGCCACTGCGCCATGCACAGTGCGGGTGGCCACAGAGCTATATTCAACGGTGCTGAGCCATGGCACAGCACCATTGAATAGCACCCTGTCAGCGCCTTGGCACATCCCAGTTGAGCTGCGCCCAGTCTTGCACCACAGCCTGGCGCAGTCTGAATATCCCACCCACTGTGTTGTGAATGAGGGAAAAAATAGAAAAAAAACAGGATGAAGAAAGTAGGCAATACAGTAATACTTTATAAACAAAAAGAAAAGGTGGGAAAACAGTTACAGAGGCAGACCCAGACTGCTCTTCAAACAACATGAAGTCTTGCTGTATTCTGACATATTGCAGTGATCCCCAATCTTTAAACTGCCCCGGAGAACAAAGAGTTAACTTTCTATGCAGGGCATAGAATGATGAGCTCGAGCTCGGTTAGAGTCTCTGTCTGGAGTGTTTCAAACGCAAACCGACAGATTCTTTACTCCGCCTCACTGAACGGTCGCTCCGGAGATTTCTCCTTCAGCTCGGTTCGAAAGTCGGTTAAAGTTTCAGTTTTCGTCGTTTTTTTTAAACTGAAAAAGTTATCCACATAGTCTGTTCAGTCTCTGTCTGTGGTGCCGTGAGTACTAGATAGGAATTGTTCTGTTTTTCTGTGTGGAACTTGTAAAAGTGCGGCTCGGTTTGGCTGAACCGGCCATTTGATAGTGAAATCTTGTGTTTTGTGTTTTTACTTGGTGTGTGGTTACCGATCCTTATCGGTTCTAAAAACACCGTGTTTTAGTATGGTTTTTTCCAATAGCCGTGACATGGTTAAGAACCGATAAGGGAGTCTTGCCTGGCGGTTGCCATAAAAAGGGTAAGTTGGTTAGGTTGGCTATGTCTGAGAAATCCAAGAAAAAACACGGGCCCACTGGGTTTCAACACTGCAGTGAGTGTGGGGAGGTCTTTGCTAAGGCCAATCCCCACACCACCTGTGTTTATTGTCTGGGGTTTGACCACCTCGATTCAGACTGCCAAATATGTAAAAAGTTCCCAAATCTACCCTTGTGAAGAGATTAGGTAGACTGAGGGAAGAGGAGGCCGAGAAGTCCGCTGACCAAGATGGCCAGCCCGGTTCGGTTCCGACCGAACCAGGAGGAGTGCCCTCTGACCAGGGCGATATTTCTTCGGGCAAAAGGAGAGCCGATTCCGAGGGATCAGTTCCGACAAAAGGAAAACGCAAAGACAAATCGACCGCTTCGGACCAGAGGTTCATGTTCTGACCGCCGAGGAGATAGCCAGAGCGATTCAGATTGTGGAATCACTCCGCCCGGTTCCTACCATTCCAGCATCTTCTGGCAGGGGTTCAGTTCAGTTGGTTCCCCCGGTTCAAGATTATACCCTTGAAGATTTTCATAACCGGAGTTTGAAGAGGAAGGGGAATTTGAGGATGATGATGGTGAAAGTGAGGGTCTGAATGTGCCTGTGGAACCGGACATCTCCCAAGACAGACCTTCAGGTGTTTCCCCTCCTAGGCTTTCTGAGTCTCGTTCTCACTTTATGTTCTACAAAAAGGTGGCTGAAACCCTTCAGCTTCCTATAGAGGAGGCTGTGGAAGATCAAGAGGAGCCTGATTATGTAGAAATGATGGACATCCCAGAGTCCAGGAGACTGTCTGTTCCCCTGCACAAATTCTTTGGGAAACAGACACAAAAAATCCTAAAGTCTCCTAACACTATACCTCCTGTGGATAGAAGAATGGACAAGTGGTATACACTTTCAGGCTCAGACACATAGTTCTTATACCAGCAGCGCAACCATGTTGGGGTAGTGTAGGCTTCTGCCTGTGACAAGGTAAATATTCCCTTGGCTTCACACACCCCCAGACAAGGACTCCAGGAAGATTGATGCCATGGCAAAGAAACCGTACATGGCATCTTCCTTGGGACTCAGGCAGGCGAATTATATGGCCTATACAGCCAGGTACCAGAAGTCCAGGTGGGACACTGTACTGGCACTGGCTTAACAGGGCTCCCACCAGCTAGCCAAGGAGCTGGAGGCAGTGGCTGCTGATGGGATTGAGACATCAAAGGTACAATTTCATGCTGCTGTGGACTCCAATGATGTGTCATCAAGAGCCATGACTACATCTGTGGCTCTTCGGAGGATGGTTTGGCTCAGACGTACTAGCCTCTCGCAGGACACCCAGGCTAAGGCCATGGATTTTCCTGTAGTGGGTAATTCTCTGTTTGGGGAGCAGACAAAGAATTAGATGAAGGAAATGGATGAGTACAGGACCACTTACAGGAGTGCTCAGGCCAAGGAGAGGCAGGCAACTCCTCAAAGGCAGCAGTCTAGGGGCAGGCCTTTTCAAAAGCCTTATTACCAAGTACAGGCCGCCTCTTCCTTTTCTCAAAGGAGGTTCTTCAGAGGGAGAGGCAGAAGGGGGATGAGAGGGCTGCATCCACTCCTCAGCCTAAAGCCCCTGCCAAGCAGACACCCTGATGGGCCTGCCCGGGTCGACTCTCCTATTCCAGTAGGGGGCAGGCTGGCTTACTTTGCCCAGGACTGGATGTCTGTTACATCAGACAAGTGGGTCCTGGAAGTAGTAAGCCAGGGACTGGTTCTCAGCTTCAGAAAATTTCCAAAGATGAGAGCCAGATCTTTTCCACCTGCATGTCTCTCAGAAACCCTTGCCTTGGAGGCAGAGTTTTTTTCTCTTCTAGCCTTAAGAGCCATAGAGAGAGTACCTACCCTACACTGGGGCAAAGGACTGTACTCCAGGTACTTCCTGACCCCAAAAAAGACAGGGGAGTGGCGACCCATCTTAGACCTAAGATATCTAAACAAACATCTTTTAAAACCAGAGTTCAAGATGGTAACTCTGGGAATCATCCTTCCGTCTCTAAGGCCAGGGGACTGGCTAGCCTCCCTGGACCTCAAAGATGCCTACTTTCGCATTCCCATCAGGTGCTCCCACAGAAAGTACCTCAGGTTCAAGTTGCCCTCAGGCCACTATCAGTTCAGAGCAATGCCCTTTGGCCTAACCTCAGCCCCAAGGGTTTTCACAAAGTGCCTGGCAGTAGTAGTTGCCTTTTTAAGAAGGCAAAAGATTTCCATTTTTCCATATCTGGACTATTGGTTAATAGTGGGTCAGTCTCCAGACCAAGTCAAGTCTCATCTGCAAGTGACCCAGCAAGTGCTCAGTTCTCTGGGATTTCTTCTCAACCTTCCCAAGTCAGTTCTCGAACCAGTCCAGCTTCTTACCTTTATAGGGGCAGAACTGGACACACTCAGAGCAAGAGCCTTTCTTCCTCTAGAAAGGGCAAGGGTTCTTATGGAACTAGCCTCTTCCTTCAGCCTTCGGGTATCTCAACCAGCAAGGCATTTCCTCTAGCTCTTGGGCCACATGGCAGCTTCAACAGCAGTGGTCCAAGGGGCAAGATTCCAGATGAGGGATATTCAGTTCCACCCGAGAGCTTTTTGGTCTCAGAGGAAGGATTCCCTTACCAAACTGATCCCAGTGACTCTGACCTTGATCCAAGCTCTCCACTGGTGGCAGGATCGGGACAATTTAAGACAAGGTGTTCCTTTTGCTACTCAGCCTTGTTCAGTGGTCCTTACCATGGATGCTTCTCTTCTGGGCTGGGGAGCCCATCTGGGGTCCCTTACTGCCCAGGGGCTGTGGTCCCCCCAAGAATCCCTTCTCCACATCAATCTCCTAGAGCTCAGGGCAGTTTTTCTGGCCCTAAAAGCTTTCTCTCAGTCAGTACAGAACAAGGTGGTTCAGGTCAGAACGGACACCACCACGTGGTACATCAACAAGCAGGGAGACACTCAGTCTATGGCCTTGTGCACAGAAGCCATGAAGTTGTGGTCCCTGGCTTATTCCCTGCAGACCTCTCTGGTAGCAGTTCACTTTCCAGGGAAGGACAATGTGCTAGCAGATGCACTGAGCAGGATCTCTCAGGGCCATCACAAATGGTCCCTGGACCCTCAGGTGTTGAAAGTGATTTTTTCAAGGTGGGGCACTCTAGAGATAGATCTCTTTGCAGCCCCAGACAATCACCAACTCCCTTTCTTTTGTTGCAGACCTCCAGTCTTGGGCTCAGTCCCCCTGGACACCCTGATTCTGAATTGAGAAGGGAAGTTTCTGTATGCCTTCACCCCCTTCCCACTCCTGTTCAAAGTTTTAGTCAAAATAAGGTCTCAACCTTGCAAAGTGATTCTGATTGCTCCAGATTGGGCCAGACAGCCCTGGTACCCCCTGTTGCTGTCCCTAGCAGTCCATCTTCCCAGGAATTACAACCTTTTAACATCCTCTCAGGGGAGGATTTGGTACCCCAATCTTCAGTCTCTCAATCTCAAGGCATGGCTCTTGAAGAGTTAGAGTTTGCAGATCTGCATCTTTCCCAAGGGTTCTGGATATCCTCAAGGCTTCTCAAAGCCTCCACCAGAAAGACTTATAACTCAAATGGAAGAGATTCAGCATTTGGTGTTCTAAGAACATATTTCTCAGATACTGCTGGTTTGCCTCTGGTTCTGGATTATATGGTCCATCTTAATGGCTAGGCCTCAGACCAGCTACTGTCAAGGTACACTTGTCAGCTGTTCCTGCGTTTTGTCTGTGGGAAGTCTTCCTCACTATCTTCTCATCCTGTGTTCTGTAATTTTTTTAAAGGATTGCTTCACATCAATCCTCCTTTTAGAGACCCTGCCCCTGCCTGGGATTTGAATGTTTGCATTGCTCAACTTATGCAACCCCCTTTTGAGCCTATGTCTTCAGCAGAGCTTAAGTACTTGACTTGGAAAACGGTGTTCTTGGAAGCCATTACCTCTGCCAGACGTTATCGGTGAATTGCAAGCCCTGTCAGTGGAACCTGATTTTTATCTCATTTCACAGGGATAAAGTGGTCCTTAGAACCAATAGAAGGTTATTGCCCAAAGTGGTTTCAGACTTCCATTTAAACCAGTCTATGTCTCTTCCTGTTTTCTTCACTGATCATTCTTCCTCAGGAGAGAGGAGGCTACACAGTTTAGATGTTAAAAGAGCGCTTAGTTACTACATAGAGCGTACCAAGGGTCACAGGTTTGACCCCGTCCAGTTGTTCCTCACTTATGGAGAAGTGGGAAAGGGCAAACCTGCCACCAAGAGATCTGTTGCCAGGTGGATTGTGGATTGTATACAATTCTGCTATGAAAAACTGAGAAAAACTCCACCCTCAGGCCTGAGGGCTCATTCCACGAGAGGTACAGCTGCTTCCCTGGCTGCTGCCAGGGATATCCTCTCTTAGAAATGTGTCAAGCAGCCACATGGAAAACAGTCCATACCTTTACCAAGCATTACTCTCTGGATATCCAGGCTAGGAGTGATGCTCGGTTTGGCACAGCAGTACTTCAGAGCCCATTCCCAAAGTAGGTTCTGTCCTTCCTCCATGGAGGTACTGCTTGGTAGTATGCAATATGTCAGAATACAGCAAGACTTCATGTTGTTTGAAGAAAAAATTACTCACCTTAGTAATTGTGTTTCTTCTAATAGAGTCTTGCTGTATTCTGACCTCCCTCCCCTGCCTCCCCTCTCAGAACCTGTTTTTGGAAAGTGGGTGGGCAGGTGCAGTGTTGCACCCCAGGGGTGCTTTTTGCTTACACCCTCCTCTTTTTAGTTTGGTGCTGATTTGTTACTGTTATTTGTATTAGATTGGTTTTTGGGTTTCCTGACTTGAGTCTTCCTTGGGAATCCAAAACTTTCTTCTGCCAGTTGGCTAGTAGGAATTTTTACAATTTCCACATAGAATTTTTAGTTAGTTGGGCTCGTAAGAATCTGACAGTTTGAGTTTGAAACACTCCAGACAGAGACTGTAACCGAGCTCAAGCTCAGCATTCTATGCCCTGCATAGAAAGTTAACTCTTTGTTCTCCGGGGCAGTTTAAAGGTTGAGGATCACTGCAATATGTCAGAATACAGCAAGACTCCATTAGAAGAAACACAATTACTAAGGTGAGTTGTTTTTTTCAAATAATACATTGCTGTCCCTCCAACTCACTGTTTAGCATTTTTCAGTGAGTTGCTGTTCAATCAATTTTACCACTCCTCTGCCCAAGTCTGGGGACTGTTTTTTACCATATTTAAATAAAATAACATACTATTATTAAATCTTTAATAATGCGTCCAGAGTTTTGTTTGATTGTTATAGGCGCAAGCGCCTCGTGCCTAACAATGCACCTGGGGGCGTGCTCTTATCAGTCAACAACCCACACCCTGTCGTGTCTTATTGCTTTCTTAGTAGGTGTTCTGTGTGAAACAGTGCTCTGCCTGCTAGCTGACATCATCAGCATTGTGACCTCACTGACTGTGACGTCACTGCTGCTTAGGAACAGCCACTTGGAAGCTGCCAGGTCAATCGTCTGTGATGTCCCTGTCAGTGAGATCACAATGCTGGTGGTGAAGTGGGGGAAGACACGAGATGGATGTGTCAGCTGACAGCTGTACCACACATCCAGCACAATATTATCACATATCACATAAATTAACTTTCTGATGAGCAAAAGAAAAAAGCAAAATATTTCAGAAATAAAAAGATCTTACTTAGAGGAAGTCTCTTGCAGTAGGCCAACACCAGTAGGACTAAGGCACCAGAACCACACGGAAAACATTCTAGCTAGCAGTCTACCATGAGGAACCGCTGACATCAGCCTAACCTGTAAAAGTGGGCAGTCCCCCACACCCTCCTCAGTTCTTTCAAACAACATGAAGTCTTGCTGTATTCTCACTATTGCAGTGATATCCAACCTTTGAACTGCCCCGGAGAGGAAAGAGTTAACTTTCCATGCAAGGCATGGAACGCTGAGCTCAAGCTCAGTTGAGACTGTCTGTTGTTGTTTGAACCCAAACCGCCAGATTCTTTACTCCGCCTCACTGAACAGTCGCTCCAGAGATTCCTCCTTTGCTCGGTTCAATTTAGTCGGTTAAAGTTTTTTTTTTTTCTCTGTTTCAACCGAATTTATTCCATCTAACCTGTCGTTTCAGTCTCTGTCTGTGGTACCATGAGTACTAGATAGGTTTATTATTGTTGCTTCTGTGTGGAACTTGTAGACGTTGGATCGGTTCGGTTTGAACCGATCAGGTTTGTTTAAAAAAAGTTTGTTCAATGCCCTTTGGCCTAACTTCAGCTCTACGGGTGTTCTCAAAATGCCTGGCGGTAGTGGTTGCTTTCCTAAGGAGAAAAAAGATCTCCATCTTTCCATACCTGGACGACTGGCTCATAGTAGGTCAGTCTCCAGACCAAGTCAAGTCACACCTACAGATAACTCAGCAACTGCTCACTTCTCTAGGACTCCTTCTGAATCTTTCAAAATCAGTTCTAGAGCCAGTGCAGCTCCTTACCTTCATAGGGACAGAGCTGGATACGATAAAGGCAAGAGCCTTCCTTCCCCTGAACAGGGCAAGGACCCTTGTTACACTGGCCTCTTCATTCACCCTCCAGGTGTCTCGACCAGCAAGGCATTTTCTGCAGCTCCTGGGCCACATGGCGCCTCTACAGCAGTGGTCCAAGGAGCAAGATTTCAGATGAGGGACATTCATTTCCACTTAAGAGCCTTCTGGTCCCAGAGAAAGGATTCTCTGACCAAACTAATCCCAGTGACTCGAACCCTGATCCAGGCTTTGCAGTGGTGGCAGGATCAGGACAACTAAAGCAAGGGTTCCTTTGTCACTCAATCTCATTCTCTAATCCTTACCACAGATGCCTCCCTCTTGGGCTGGGGAGCCCACTTGGGGGATCTGACCACCCAAGGGTTGTGGTCACCTCAAGAATCTCTGCTTCACATGAATCTCTTAGAACTCAGAGCAGTGTTTCTAGCACTTCAAGCTTCTTCCAAGTCTGTTCAGAACAAAGTAGTTCAGATCAGGGCAGACAATACCACAACAATGTGGTACATCAACAAGCAAGGGTGGCACTCGGTCTGCGGCTTTGTGCACAGAGGCAACGAAGTTGTGGTCTCTGGCCTATTCCCTGAATACCCCTCTGATAGCAGTGCACCTCCCAGGGAAGGACAATGTCCTGGCAGATACTCTCAGCATGATATCTCAGGGCCATCACGAATGGTCCCTAGATCCCCTGATCTTGAAGGTGACCTTCTCCAGATGGGGCACCCCACAGATAGATCTTTTTGCAGCCCCAGACAGTCACTAACTTCCTCTTTTTTGCTGCAGGCCCCCAGTGTTGGGCTCAGTCCCCCTGGATGCCCTAGTTCTCAAGTGAGAAGGGAAGTTCCTGTATGCTTCCCCCCCCTTCCCTCTCCTGTTCAAGGTACTAGTCAAAATCAGGTCTCAACCCTGCAAAGTGATTCTGATTGCTGTAGACTGGGCCAGACAGCCCTGGTACCCTCTCTTGCTGTCCTTAGCAGTCCACCTTCCCCGTCTCTTCCCAGGAATTACAACCTGTTAACGTGTTCTCAGGGGAGGGTCTGGTATCCGAATCTCAAATCTCTCAATCTCAAGGCCTGGCTCTTGAAGAGTTAGAGTTTGCTGATTTGCATCTCTCTTAAGGTGTTCTGGATATTTTAAAGGCTTCCCGAAAGCCTTCCACCAGAAAGACTTACATCTCAAAATGGAAAAGGTTTACTATTTGGTGCTCTGGGAAGCATATTTCTCCAGAGTCTGCTGGGTTGCCTACAGTCCTTGACTATATGGTTCATCTCAATAGCTTGGGACTCAGACCAGCTACACTTAGAGTGCATCTGGCAGCTGTCTCTGCCTTCTTGTCAGCAGGCAAGCACTCTTCCCTTTCAGCTCATCCTGTATTCTGTAAATTCTTCAAGGGATTGCTGCATACCAATCCTCCCTTCAGGGACCCTGCCCCTGCTTGGGATCTTAATGTTTGCATTGCTCAGTTTATGCAACCCCCTTTTGAGCCTTTGTCCTCAGCAGAGCTTAAGTACTTGACTTGGAAAACTGTGTTCTTGGTAGCCATTACTTCTGCCAGACGCATAAGTGAGTTACAGGCCCTGTCAGTGGAGCCTGATTTTATCTCTTTCCATAGAGATAAGGTGGTCCTCAGGACTAATAGGAAGTTTTTGCCTAAGGTGGTTTCAGATTTCCACCTTAACCAGTCTATGTCTCTTCCTGTTTTCTTCACTGACCATTCCTCCTCTGGGGAGAGGAGGCTGCACAGCTTGGATGTGAAAAGGGCCCTTAGCTACTACATAGAGCGCACCAAGGGTCACAGGTTTGACTCCTTCCAACTGTTCCTCACTTATGGTGAGGTTGGTAAGGGAAAACCTGCCACTAAGAGATCTATTGCAAGGTGGATTGTCTCTTATATACAATTTTGCTATGAAAAATTAGGTAGGATCCCACCCTCAGGCCTGAGGGCTCACTCTACCAGAGGTACAGCTGCTTCCCTGGCTGCTGCCAGGGATATTCCTATCTTAGAGATTTGTCAAGCAGCCACCTGGAAAACAGTACATACTTTAACCAAGCATTACTTTCTGGATATCTAGGCTAGGAGTGATGCTCGGTTTGGCACAGCAGTGCTTCAGAGCCTATTCCTGAAGTAGGTTCTGTCCCTCCTCCTTGGAGGTACTGCTTGGTAGTCTGCAATAGTCAGAATACAGCAAGACTTCATGTTTGAAGAAAAAATTACTCATCTTAGTAATGTTGTTTCTTCTAATGGAGTCTTGCTGTATTCTGACCTCCCCCCCGCCTCCCCTCTCAGAACCTGGGTTTTGGGATGTGGGTGGGCAGCAACAGTGTTGGCACCCTAGAGGTGCCCTCATTTTTCTCACCCTCTTAATTTGGATGTGTGTGTTGTGTTTCTTTTGTTTTTGTGGGTTTCCTGACTTGAGTCTCTGCCTTGGAACCCCAAAAAAAATCTTTTTATTATATTTAGTAGCCAATTGGCTAGTGTGAGTTTACAGTTTCCACACAGGACACCCAGTGAGTATAGCTCGTAAAGATCTGGCGGTTTGGGTTTAAACAACAGACAGAGTCTCAACCGAGCTAGAGCTCAGCGTTCCATGCCTTGCATGGAAAGTTAACTCTTTCCTCTCCGGGGCAGTTCAAAGGTTGGATATCACTGCAATAGTCAGAATACAGCAAGACTCCATTAGAAGAAACAACATTACTAAGGTGAGTAATTTTTTCTTTCCCACCATCGACCTGTGCACATCGGACCTTAGCGGGTACCACAGCTACAGTCGACCACCATTACCAGTGCTTTATTTTTCTTTCTTTTCAGTGATACAAAATCTTTCTTTTTCACTAGTACAAAATCAAGTTTTTCAGTGTTTAGCCATCAAGTTTATATAGAATATAGACAATGACGGCAGAAAAAGACCAGAGGTCCATCCAGTCTGTCCAAGTTCCCTATAATCCCTGGAACCTGCTGTTCCTCCAGGGTACTACCCTTCCCCGTCCTCTCTCTGTTCTCCTCCCCTGGTCCTGTTGCGCCCGGTAACCACTGTTCCCTTCATTATGTCCCAGCCCCGCTTGAATCTCCTGACTGTTTTGACACCCACTACTTCAGCCAACAGACTGTTCCAAGGTTCCATCACCCTTGCCGTAAAGTAGTACTTCCTCACATCTCTCCTGAACATACCTCCTGTTAATTTCCATTCATGTTCATGTGACCATGAATTGGTATTCAGGCTAAATAGTCCCCCGCAGTTCACTTTTAATTCCTTTAAGGAACTTGAAGGTCTCTGTCATGTCTCCCCTTTCCTTTCTGGTCTCCAGTGAGTACATATTTAGTGCCTTGAGGCACTCCTCATAGGATCTGCCCGGCTGGCCCTGAATCATTTTTGTTTCTCTGCGCTGCACTGTCTCCAACCTATCCTTATCCTTTCTGAAGTGAGGACTCCAGAACTGGGTGCAGTAGTCTACATGAGGACTCACCAGGGATCTATAGAGGGGAAGTATTACCTCTCTTCTGCTGCTATCAGTACGCCTCTCGATTCATCCCGGCATCCTGTTAGCCTTACTATAGGCCTTCTTGCACTGAGTCGATTGCTTAAGTAAGTTGCTAATGAGAACTCCCATATCCTGCTCCTTAGCTATAGTGCTAAGTCTCTCTCCTCCCATCCCGTACTCCGACTTGGGGTTCTTTTTCCTTAGGTACATTACTTTGCATTTTCTAGAATTAAATTTTAACTGCCAGACCTTTGACCACCCCTCTAACTTTTGTAGGTCTCTCTGCACTTCCCTTATTCATTCGTCACTATCCACCCTCCCACATAGTTTTGTGTCATCTGTGAAGAGATACAACTTCCCCTGGATTCCTTCTCCAGTGTCACTAATGAACATGTTGAAGAGGACCAGACCCAGGACCTTTAAGTCTTCTCCACCAGCCCCATCTTCCGATCGCTCCACGAAGTATGCCTGCAGCAAACAAATTCCGGATAAGGATGGCCACTCTGCCTGCATTCTTTGCCTAGGTCCCAGCCACAACACCGAGGCCTGCCAGATTTGCCGGAAATTCCACCAGGCCACTCTGAGATGCTGTCTTAAGATTCTGGAGAGCCACCTTATTAAGCAGAAGCTGGTCATGATGGATCTTACTCGACCCTCCCCCTTCAGCAAAGGTTCTGGGGGAGGCTGTAGGGGGTCGGTTCTCCCTCCACCTCGGTGGGTGGTGGGAGGTAACCACGGACAACTGGGTGCTACAGGTCATACAGCATGGTCACACTCTAGAATTCCTGGAGTGTCCTCAAGAAGATCCTCCGGTGAACTCTTCCTACCCCCCAGCCCACCTGCCTCTGGTCTGGGAGGAAATTCAGGCTCTTCTTCAAAAAGGAGCTGTAGAGCCTGTCCCTCCGGCTGAAAGGGGAAAGGGGTTTTACTCCCACTTACAAACGTACGAAGAAGCCAGCAGAAGAAGGCCATTTTGTCTGTCTAGTCTGCTCTTATTGCAGGGACACAGCTTGAGCTACTGTCTCTGCCCTCCCCTCACACCTCCCATCCTCCTACCCATGATTCTTACCTTCCCCATGCCTATCCCAGCCTCTCTTAAACTGCCCACTGTCTTCAATGAGATCACCCTTTGCAGCATTCCAAGTGTCCACCACCCTCTCTGTGAAGAAGTGCTTCCTGGCCTCCCTCCTAAACCTCCCACCCTCCATCTTAAGACTGTGCCCCCTCGTGTTATGGTTGCCACTCAGTTTAAAGAGACTCTCTTTATCCACCTTATTTATCCCTTTCAAGTACTTGAAGGTCCCAGTCATGTCCTCTCTCTCTCTCTCTCTCTCCTGTCTTCCAGGGAGTACATGTTCAGTGCCCTCAACCTCTCCTCATATGCCTTACCCTGCTGACCCGCTGTCACCTTTGTAGCCCTCCTCTGGACCTTCTCCAGCACATTAATGTCATTTTTGAGGTGTGGGCACCAGTACTGAACCCCATACTCTAGATGAGGCCTTACCAGGGACCTGTACAAGGGCAGTATAACCACCTCTCTCCTACTACTGAGCCCCCTAGAGATGAATCCCAGCATCTTGTTTGCCTTTGCTGCTGCTTCCTTGCACTGCATGGAGTGCTTCAGGTCACTAGTGATTATCACTCCCAGGTCCTTCTCCTCCTCTGATGCAGATATTCGGACTCCACCCAGGTAGTACTCTGTCCTGGGATTCTTGGCTCCAATATGCATAATTTTGCATTTCTTGCCATTGAAGCCAAGCTGCCAGATCCTGGACCACCTCCCCAGCTTTTCCAGATCATCCTGTAGGTCCTGTATCCCTTCAGCTGTGTCCACTCTCCCGCAAAGCTTGGTGTCATCCACGAACAGACACATTTTGCTCTTAATCCTATTCCCAATATCATTGATGAAGACACTGAACAGTACCAGCCCCAGCACCGAGCCCTGCAGAACCCCGCTGGTTGCCTCTCTGGTGTCAGATAACTCTCCCACCACAACCACCCTCTGGGTTCTGTCCCTCAGCCAGTTTTCCACCCATCTGACCATCTTTTCCCCAACCCCGAGATCCCCAAACTTCCTGGTCAATCTTATATGGGGCACAGAGTCAAAGGCCTTGCTGAAATAAAGACAGAGGATGTCTACTGTCTTAGTGACATAGTCAAAGAAGTAAGTAAATTCATTTGACATGATCTCCCCAAAATGAACCCATCCTGCCTCGCATCCTGGAGACCATGCTCCTCTAGATATTCCACCAACCTTTCTTTTAGTATGGTCTCCTTGAGCTTACCCACAGTGGAGATCAGACTGACTGGTCTGTAATTCCCTGGGTCATCCTTGGGACCGCTTTTGTGGAGGGGCACTACATGTGCTGTTCTCCAGTCCTGTGGTACCACGCCTGACTCTAGTGAACTATTAAATAGGTCTGCCAGTGGCCCTGCCATCTCCTCAGCCAGTTCCTTTAGTACCCTTGGATGTACTCTGTCTAGGCCTGGTCATTTGTCCACCTTCAATGCCAGCAGCCCCTCCCTCACTCTATCCTCCTCTATCACTACATCTGTGCCCCCGCTCCTCTTTTCACTCCTGAAGGCATTGGTCTATCCTTCTCCCTGGTGAAGACAGAAGTATTCATTTAGTGTACCTGCTTCTCCCCTATTATCCTCCACCCACTCCTCCCCTTTCTTAAGCCTAACAATCCCTTACTTCGTGTCCCTTTTCTCACTTATATAGTGAAAGAAAACCTTCTCCTCATTCTTAATTCCTTCAGCTATGTGCAGCTCCTTCTGTGCCTTTGCTCACCAGACTTCCTTACTTGCCTCACTAGCCAACCTTAGGTAATTTTCCCTATCCACCTCTCTCTTGGTCTTCCTGACTTTTCTATAGGCCAACCACTTTTCCCTACTGCCTGGGCAACCCCAGAACTGAACCAGCTGGGCGCCTTGGTCCTTGTATTCTTCCCCCTGAGCCTAACGCACTGATCTGTGGCAACCGGTATTCCTTCCTTAATAATGGACCACCTTTGGTCCACCCCCGTGTCTGCTCTGATGCCCACCAGGTGGCTCTTTAGCACTTTGCCCATATTCCTGAAGTCCGCCCTCCTGAAATCCAAGATTCTGGTCTTAGTCGGGATGCCTTCTCTGCCCATATCCAACTGGAACCATTCTTTGTAATGGTCTCCTCCACCCAGTATGCTTCTTCCTTGTCCCCAGAAAGACTGGGGATCTTTGACCCATCCTCAACCTGAGCCATCTGAACCTGTACATAGAGTACAAATGCTTCTGGATGGTGACTCTTCAGGGGTTGTTACCCCTCCTGCACCAGAGGGATTGGCTGTGCTCCCTGGATATGCAGGATGCCTACCTGCATATCCAGATTTTTCCTGCCTATCGCTGTTTCCTCTGCTTCCATTTTTCCGGGGGTCCATTTTCAGTTCTGGGCCCTCCCTTTTGGCCTGTCTTCAGCCCCCAGGGTCTTTACCAAGTGCCTGGCAGTGGTGGTGGCCACTCTGAGGAGGCAGGGATTCTACGCATTCCCCTACCTGGACAGTTGGCCGCTAGCAGCCCTCTCCGTGGATCGTCTGGTTCAAACCATGGAATACATCCTCTGTCTGTTCCAGACTTTGGGGGTGACCGTCAGTATGCCAAAGTCCTGCCTCTTTCTGTGCCAGTGCCTTCAATATGTAGAGGCGGTTCTGGACACTACCCAGGGCATGGCCTTTTTGCCCCTGGGCAGTGCGGAATGTTTGTTGGAGCAGGCCCGTTTGGTTTCCTCCAGTCACCAGTTCCCTGCCAGGGCGTTTCTCTGACTTCTGGGACACATGGCAGCGGCCACCACCACAGTCCCCCTCACCCACCTACACATGTGGGTTCTTCAGTGGACCTTAAGGGTCCAGTGGGACCAATGCATGGACGAACTGGCCAGCAGGTCATGGTCTCCGACCCAGTCCAGAAAGTCCTGTCGTGCTTGCTAGAGCCAGCCACTCTCCTTTGGGGGGTCTCCTTTAAACTTTTGACTCCTCATCTGATTCTCACGACGGACACTTCAGCCTAGGATGGGGTGCTCATCTGGCCGATCACCAGACCCAGGGCACCTGGTAGGAGGTGGAGCAGGGTCTCCGTATCAATGTCCTGGAGATGAGAGCAGTCCAGTATGATCTGCAGGCCTTCCAAACTCATCTCCTCCCTGGTCTCCTGCTGGTGCAGACTGACAGTATGTGTGTGGTGTATTAGATCAGCAAGCAGAGGGGGATTCACTGTTACCCCCTGTGTCGGGAGGCGATGAGAGTTTGGTATTGGGCCATCAGGCTAAGTCTGGAGCTCTCGGCTGTACATGTGATCCAGGCGTCCAAAACATCCTGGCAGACAGTCTTAGCCGCTCCTGGTCGCAGGCTCACAAGTGGGAGCTTCTGACCTCTGTGTTCTTAGATCTCTTCAACAGGTGGGGTCATCCAGAGTTTGACCTCTTTGCATCCCCACTCAATGCAGAACTGCTGCTTTTTTTGCTCATTCAATCTCAGGCCTGAAGTGTTCTGGCGAGACGTGTTGTCCCTCCCCTGGAAGGGGGAGGTTTCTGTACACCTTTCCTCCCTTTCCGCTACTGCAGAGGGTCCTGCTCAAGCTCCAGTTGGAAGGGGCAGAGATGATTCTCATAGCCCCCTTCTGGCCGCGTCAGATTTGTTCCCCTTGCTGCAACAGCTGGCGGTGGAACCTCCAGTGCCCTTTCCCCTGTGCACCATCTTGCTTTCCCAGGACCAGGGCATGTTAGTCCATCTGGATCTCAAGTCCCTGCCTCTCCATGCATGGCTCCTGCGGACATAGCTATCGCCCACTTTGGCGTGTCCTCCAGGGTCGCAGATGTCCTGGTGGCTGCTCAGAAACCCTCCACCAGGGCCACTTATGCCTTGAAGTGGAAGCATTTCATCCTTTGGGCTGCTTCCAGTCAAGTGGGTCCCTTCACCTGCGCAGTGCGTCAGGTACTGGAGTACCTTCTTTCCCTTTCAGATTCAGGCTTGGGGTACTCCTCTCTCAAGGTGCATCTTTTTGCCATCTCTGCATGCCATGCACCGTCGAGGGCAAGGCTGTGACTCAGCTCGAGGTGTCCCGTGCCCCTCTGCAGGGCATCTTGCACCTGAAACCTCCCATTCAAGACCCGGTCCCTCCTTGGGACCTCAATTTTATGCTTGAGAAACTCACTTTACTTCCCTTTGAACCGACCGCAAGTTGCTTTGTCGTGGAAAGCACTCTTTTTAGTTGCTATTACTTCTGCACGAAGAATTCCTGAGCTTCAGGCTCTTATGTGCAAGGAGCCTTATTTGTTGTCTTTTTTTACAAAGACAGGGTGTTTTTGCATCTTAAGTTCCTTCCCAAGGTGGTGTCGAAGTTTATGCTGAACCAAACCATCCACCTTCCAGTTACTTTTCCTTAATACTCGAATCGGGGGAGGCTTTGCTCCATACTTTGGATGTACATAGAATCTTGAGATACTGTACTCACCGGACCAAGACTTCCAGGAAGTCTGACCAGTTGTTTGTTCACCCCCAAAAGGGAGGGCGCTCCTGTTTCCAAACAGTGTTTGTCTAAGTGGTTACCTGATTGCATTGTTTACTGTCACCGTAAGTACAACAAGGAACTTCTGGGAGTTAAGGGGCCATTCCGCCAGGTGTATGGCTGCCTTCACAGCTTGTTTCAGAAATGTCTGCTGCAGACATTATGTGCAGCTGCCACCTGGAGCTCTCTCCTCACCTTTACTAAGCACTACAGTCTGGACATAGCCTCTCGGCACAAGACAATTTCGGCCTAGCAGTTCTTCAGAGCCTCCCTTTCTTGAGCTCTTGGCTGTTGCTGTGTCCTCCTCCTGGTACTGTTCTCATGCTTATGCTCGGTACTGCTAGGGACTCTGTCCTACCGTTGTTGGCCTGCTGCAAGAGTCTTCTTCAAAGTAAGATAGTTCAATTACGTAAGAACTTACCGTAACAGTAGATTGCAGTGTCAGTGGTCAGCAGGTTGCACACTCACCTCTGAGGCTGGAAAATCAGAAGGCTGTGGGTTCTATCCCCACTCTAGGTGCTTGGGTTAAATCCTAATACTGACACTGTAGTGCAGCATGAGGGGGGTGCTGCACTCCTGAGGTGCCGTCTTTTGGATGAGACGTTAAAGCGAGGTCCCATCTGCCTGTTCTTGTGGTAGTTCAGGTGGATTTTAAAGATCCCATGGCACTTCTCGAAAAGAGTAGGGGAATTTTTTATTTGTCAAAACTGTACAACAGATTATATTTGTAATGCAGACTGTACAAAATATAATCATTTGTTGATACGAGGCAAATGTCAGTAATAACATTTATAGATCTTATCTTTGTCGGTCTTCACCATCCATCACGTATGGGTTCTGGCCGGAGGTCACACCCCCACTGGACCTTTTTTTTTTTTTTTAATGGGCGGAGTCAACGCACCGACGGCACCGCCCTTGCGGCCAACACACTGCATGGTGCGCGCGGGTTGGCCGTTAGGTGTCACCAATGCCGCCCTCCTGCCAGTTCTTCGTCTCCCACCATAGAGGTCGCACCTTGTGTGGAGCTCCAAGCAACATTGTTTCTCTCGTGTCTTCGACGCG
The DNA here is from genome assembly GCA_016271365.2 of Neoceratodus forsteri. Taxonomy (NCBI): domain Eukaryota; kingdom Metazoa; phylum Chordata; order Ceratodontiformes; family Ceratodontidae; genus Neoceratodus; species Neoceratodus forsteri. Next base: position 897,757,579 of record CM028136.1, read on the forward strand.
GAAAAGTTTTACCTGCCGGTTTCGTTTCGCCCTACTCAGCGCTGCTGTTGGTAAGACTGTTCCATTTATTATTTTCAGCGATGTCGGGTCTGTGTTTGAATTGTTTTTCCATTGATCATGACTCGGTCAGAGGGCAAAAAATCACTGAAAGTAGGGTGGCCCCCTATGCGTCAGTAAGTACTCCATTACCGACCAGCATGATCGTTGTCTTGCATGTCTTGGCCCACTTCACGACATGGATTTGTGAAATGCCTGCTTTTCCATGGACTGTTGTGTCATCGATCAATGCACGTGGATTGTTGGACGAGCACCGCTGACTTTCGGGGATGGGCGCGCGCACTCGTCTGGCCAAGCCGCAGTCTCTCTGCCTTTCTTCCAGGTCCCCTCCCGGTTCTGTATGGACCGCAGAGGAGGGGGCTTCTACTTCTAGTAGTCTCGCCATGGCAGAAACCCCTTCCGCGGTGCAGGAGGCCCAGTCCGTTCCCCCTGGGGAGCAGGCGGGAGGCACGGCTCTGGCAATCACCCCTTCAGGGGCGAAGGCTCCCCAGTGTCGTTTCCTTGGGCTGAGGAGCCTGGGTCGGCACAGTCCTCTACGCCATCCGTCGGTGCCATCTTGGGCCTCGGTGCCATTCGCGGCGTTATGGGCCTTTATGGTGCCGTGGTCAGCGCCGGTCTGCCACTTGGTGCCGTCTCTGCTGTCGACACCATTCGCAGCGCTGTGGGGGGTTCTATGGTGCCATCTTCGACCATTTCTCACCACAGTGCTGTTCGGGGCGCCGAGGCTGGGGATGGCGCTGTGTCTAGCTCTGGTGCCACTTGCGGTGCTGAGCGAGGGCATGGTGCTGTGGGAGGTGTCACCCATGACGCCGCGAGGGAGCTGTCGGTGTCACTATCAGCGCTGTCTCTGAGTCCGGTGCCACTTGCGGCGCCGTGGGACGTGACGGCGCAGTGGCAGGCATAGACTCCGGCTCTGCTGCTGCTCTCGGCACCTTCTCTTCTTCGGGCATCATTCGTGGTGCCGTGGGGGAGTTCGGTGCCAGCTGTGGTGCAGACACCCGGACTGGCACCTCCTTCAGTCCAGACAGGAGCAGGCATCCGCGTACGGTCTGGCACCGGACTTCGGTCTCTACCTCTTCAGAGACAGGCTCAGTCTGGTTCGGACTGGCTGTCCGACTCTTTGGAGTCGGCAGTCCATGTGGACACCCTGGTAGTTTTCTCAGCTGACCAGAGTCAGCCTCCCTCTGAGGAGCGGGCGGTAGCCCCCGAGTCTAGGGTCAGGGGTGCTGACCAGCAGGCGGTAGTGCAGGCCACTATTGCCCTGCAGCCTGGGCTTGGAGGGTTTTCTGCCCCCCCTTCAGTTGGGTTACCCCTTCAGGTGGTGTGCCTGGATTGCCCAACTTTAGGTCCAACCGGAGCACCCATGGGAGGGAAGGGTGCTTCTCCCTGGGTGGTCCCCTCAGGGACTGACCAGGGCTGTCAGCTGCCTAGGCTGGTGTTTGCGAGGAGAAGGGCTCTTTCGGATTCCGAGGGGTCAGGGTTCGATTCAGCGACCCTTTTCCAGGACCTACCTAGGTTCGGGAAGGAATCGTAGCGCGGACCCCTGTCCTTCCTTATCGGTCTCCTCAAGAGGGCCCTGGTGTTTGGAGGGAAGGGACTGTCCTTTTGGAATTCCACGGTCCTGGTCACCTCACAGTGGGGATTCTTCACGGCACAGCCTAGGCAGTTCCAGCGTGGTTGATCAGCTGTCAGCTGTTGGGCTTTCCGAAGCTCCTCCTTCCCTTGGGGCTCCTGGTGCGCTCTCTTGCCCAGACAGAGGACAGTCGCCTTCTGTTATTGACTTATCCCCTACTCCTCTGTCACCATCTTCTGCTCTCCCAGGCATTTTTGTTCCTAGGGAACCTCTCTCCTGGGAGGAATTCAGGGGCGTGGCTGCTCACTTCTCTACGTACGTCAGGGCCATGGACGAGCGGGTGTTCCACCTTCCCCCTGAGCAGCCAACCTTGGGATCTCTGAGGTCTTCCGCTTCCTCCTCATCCTCTTCTGGAGGAGAGGAGCCTTCTCTCCACAATTCCCCTGCTGCTGATCTTGCGGAGTATCAGCGTTTCCTTGTGAGGATGATGGAAGACCTTCGTGTCACCCCACCCACTCAGCACAATCCGGAGCATTCAACGCATGCCTTCTTAGGCAACTTCAGTGCAGCCACACTTGTGGTGCACGCCTGGCCTGCTCCTTTCCAGGAGGCGTCATCGCGCTTCTGGCAAAGACCCTTTTCCGGATTCCCAGCCCCTAGGGATCCGAGCCAGAGGTATTGTGTCCCCCCCTGGAGTCTCCAGGTCGTATGCCTCATCCTCAGTCAGGACTGATGCAGTTGGACACTCCTGATAGGCTTCATGCACGCCACCGTGACCAGACCCCAGATCAAAAATTCCATGGATTTTGACTTCTGGGGGAGGAGGACCTTCTACTCGGCACGGTTGCTTCTTTCAATTTCTGCTCATCAGGCCCACTATGCTACCTATAATAGGTTTCTGTGGTCCAGTCTAGGTCAACTCCTAACCTCTATGCCTGATTCGGAGGTAACCAGACAAGCCACTGCACACTCTGCACGTGGCCTGGAGCTAGCAAGGCACCAAGCGAGGGCATCTTACAACGCCAATGAGGTAGCTTCCAAGGTCGTAGGGACAGCGATCTGCACTGGACGGACGGCATGGCTGGATCTTTCCTGGTTGTCACCCTTGGCCCAGCATAGGGTGATTTCCTCCATGTACCGGAGAACCCAGCTTTTCTCCCGTAGGGTGAGGCGTCATCTGTCAGGGCAACCTCCTGCCCCCTCCAAGGGGGGTCCCCATCTCACTCGCCCCAGTCTCAGGCCTCACCAGGCCCGTAAAGGTTCTCTCTTTTAGGTGTCCCCCCCCCCCCCACTGGGAGCTGAGGGACGTAGTCCTTTAGGTCTATGACCCTTCGGGAGGGTTCCGGTATCATCTAATGGTAATGAATGGTGAAGATTGACAGAGATAAGATATGAAAAATTACATACCTACCGTAATTCCTGATCTTTCTGTATCTTCACCATTCATCACAAATCCCACCCCCCATCCCCTGGGGCCTCAGTCTCTGGGTCCCCTCCTCTGTGTGCCCTCTTCCCCTTCCTTTCCACTGGTCAGGAGCGGGTGACCTGGAGTCCAAGGGGGATTTTATCTCTAACAGGAGGAGAGGAGGGAGAGGATCGGGGGAGAGGCCGCTTTTCTCCTCAATGCCTTGGCTCCACCCTTTTGGGGTGGGGGTTGGTGGTGGCCCTCTCTTCTCTCTCTTTTCCTCTATCCTCCTCTGTTCCTGTCCTTAGGGGCTCACCCTTCAAATTTAATTAAAAAAAAAACCTTTGTTTCTCCCCTTCCAATTATGTGCTTTCGGGGGACAGGGGGCAACCCTGAATCCTGTCCCTTTCTCCCATGATAGCCTCTTCTGCTCATGCTGGAGTTCTTGCCAGTGATTCAAATCCAAGGAAATCTTACTGTATTCTGACAAGTGCAGTATGGTCTCACCCTAGGACTGCCCTGGAGCCGAAATGGTTAATAGAACCTATGCTAATAGTGGAATGTTAGGATTGAGCTTGGTTTTCAAATCATTGTCCCTGGTTGCACTTCCTACAACCGTTGGATTCTTTGTTCCGCTTGCCTCAGTAAGACGTCTCTGGAGAGCTCTCCTTCACTCTAACTGAAGAAATAATTTCTCGGTTTAATTGTGAAAGTCCGTTTTAGTTTTTAGATTTTTGAAGCATTGTCCTTGGTTCACAGGTAGAATTAGTTAGATCACTGTAATTTTGGGTAAGTCTTTCGGTTCCTCTTCGGTTTTTCCAGCCAAGAAGGAACTGAGGCCAATTTCTGTATTTGTTTAATTTAAATTACTGTTGCCGTTCGGTAAAGCGGCTTTTGGTTAAGTTAAAACTACCGGGGTAATTCTCGGTTTTACTTCGGTTTAAAAAAATGATCAATGTCACAGACCAAGAAGTGAACGGGACCCACAGGTTTCCAACAGTGTACAAAGTGTGGGGAACCGTTCGCAAAGGCAGATCCTCATATTATTTGTGTGTGTTGCTTGGGGTTTGACCACCTCAAAGGGAACTGCGAGATCTGTAAAAATTTCCCTCAGTCGACGCTCGATAGGCATTTGAAACGACTGCAGGAGAGGATGTCTGAAAAGACTGCTGAACCAGCTGCAGACAAACTGATTTCTGTGCAAAAAGAACAGGATGATCAGCCCTCTGACAAGGGTGACGGTTCTTCCACCGAAAAGAAACCTGCTGACCCTGCCACTTAGCCGGCAGCCGCAAGGTAGAGAACGAGAAAAGAAAATCATTTAGCGGTTGAACCGCAACTGACTACTCCGGTTCCAGCTGCTGAAGAAATAGCTAATGCTATCAAAATAATTCAGTCGCTTCAACCGGCAACACTGGTTCTGGTTCAAAAGTGACCGCGTTTGCATTCCTCAAGTTCCACTCTGGTTCCTGGTTCATTGGAACCAGAGTTGGACACGTTTGGTGATGATTATTATGATGATGCTGCTGATTTTGAGGATGAGGACTATGGTGAACCCATTGACCCGGACATTTCACCGGATCCTCATCGTCCTGACTCCCCTGACAAGGGGACAGAGGACTTTTCCTCTCATTTCAAATTTGTTAAACAGTTGACTTTGTCCCTGTACCTCCCCACTCAGGAATCGACCAATGAGGAGGAGGAACAGGACTACAGGGATATGATTGATGTTCAGGCTCCAAATAGGATTTTGCTCCCCATCCATAAGGCCTTAAAAAAGCAAGTGATGAAAATCCTGCATGCCCCTACTTCTATTCCACCATTTGATAGAAAGGTGACTAGGAAATATTGGGTGGCTAAGGGTCGGGCCGAGTTTCTGTTTGGCCACCCTAGCTATGAGGGTGTGGTACAGGCAGCAGCCTGTGATAAAGCAGGTATTCCCCTGGCATCTCATCCTCCTGGCAAAGATTTCAGAAAGCTGGATTCTGTTGCAAAAAAAATATATCTGGGTTCCTCACTGGCAGTTAGGCAGGCTTCATGCATGGCCTATGTTGCCAGATTTCAAAGGACACTCTGGGACACTGTCCTACAGATTACCAAGTCAGTGCCAACACAAATGGCTACAGATCTGGAGGAAGCTGCCAAGAAAGTGATAGAGGCTTCCAAAGTCCAGTTCAGGATGGCTGTGGATAGCAGTGATACTGCAGCCAGGCAGATGGCTTCCTCAGTGTCATTGAGATAATTTGCTTGGCTCAGGACTACCAGTCTGACCCAAGACACTCAGTCCAAGGTCATGGACTTCCCATGTGAGCCCTCGTCTCTGTTTGGACAGCAGACTGAGTCTTACATAAGGAAAATAGACGAATACAAAACAGCATATCAAAGTTCTGCTGCTAAGGAGACAGCTCCTACCCCACAAAAGCCAGGGGTCATAGGAGCAGACCTTACAGGCCATTCTTCCAGCCTCAGGCATATCCACAGTACCAACAACAGAGAGGTTATTTCAGAGGCAGGGGCAGGAGAGGCACTAACCGTACTAGCCCCAGCATCCAGTCAGCACCTCAGACTAAGCTGACACCTTGAGGGATCTGCTCGGGTCGCCTCCCTCGCACCAGTAGGGGGCAGACTGATCCACTATCTCCAGGAATGGCAATCCATCACTACAGATCGGTGGGCCCTAGAGGTAGTGGGTCAGGGCCTTGCACTCAGTTTCAAAGTCAGACCAAGACTGAGGGCAAGAGTTTTTCAACCTTCCTCCCCCCAGAGACATTGTTGCTGGAAAGGGAGGTGCTAAATCTGCTCTCACTAGGAGCAGTGGAGCCAGTTCCTCTCTTACAGAAAGGAAAGGGCCTCTACTCAAGATACTTCCTTACAACCAAGAAAACAGGTGAGTGGCGACCCATAATGGATCTCAGATACCTAAACAGGCATTTACTGAAATCAGAATTCAAAATGGTCACTATAAAAACGGTTCTGCCAACTTTAAGACAAGAGGATTGGTTGGCATCCCTGGATCTAAAGGATGCTTATTTCCATATCCTCATAAGGCACTCTCACAGAAAGTTCCTGAGGTTCAGGCTTCCATTCAGGTCATTACCAGTTCAGAGCTATGCCCTTCAGCCTTACCTCTGCCCCAAGGGTGTTCACAAAATGCTTGGCAGTAGTTGTGGCACACCTACGCAGGCAGGGAGTGACAGTCTTCCCATACCTGGACGACTGGCTCTTAGTGGGATAGTCTCCCCAAATGGTCAGGCAGTCTCTGGCATCGGCACAGGAACTGTTACAGTCCTTAGGTTTTTTGATAAACCAGCAGAAGTCAGTACTGCAACCAGTACAGCTCCTGGATTTTATAGGAGCAGAGTTGGATTCAGTCAAAGGAGGGGCTTTTCTTCCTCAGCTGAGGGCAAACACTCTCAGGCAGCTGGCAGGTTCTTTCAAACCGCACAGCCTCAGACCGACCAGACATTTTCTCCAGCTGCTGGGCCACATGGTAGCTTCAACTGCCAGTGTCAGGAGCAAGATTTCAGATGCCATATTCAGTATCATCTCAAACATTACTGGCACCAAAAATGACAAATTGTCAAAGTTGGTCCCAGTCACTCAAACATTTGTGCATGCGCTCCAGTGGTGGCAGGACTTGGGAAACCTCAGACTAGGGGTCCCATTCCTTCAAGAGAAACCATCTCTGGTGCTCACTTCAGATGCATCCCTTCTAGGGTGGGGAGCACATCTAGAGGAGCATACTGTCCATGGTACATGACTCAAGCAGGAGTCATTGCTGCACATCAACCTGTTGGAGCTCAGAGCAGTGTTTCTGGCAATTCAGGCATTCTCCAGTATGCTGCAGGGAAAAGTGGTCCAGGTCAGGACAGATGACATGAGCACAATGTATTACATCACCAAACAAGGAGGCACAAGGTCCATACCCCTGTGTACAGAAGCTATGAAAATATGGACCTTGGCCTATTCCCTAAACATTGTGCTGTCAGCAATTCATCTTCCAGGGAAGGACAGTGTGCTGGCAGACGCACTAAGCAGAATAAATCAGTACCATCACGAATGGTCCATCAACAAGCAAGTACTACAGTTGGTGTTCAGAAGGTGGGGCACTCCAGAGGTAGACCTCTTTGCTTCCCCAGACAACTACCAGCTCCCTCTATACTGCTGCAGACTTCCACTGAGGGGCACAGTACCACTGGATGCACTGATCCTGGATTGGACAGGGAAGTTCTTGTATACCTTCCCTCCCTTCCCATTATTACTGAGAGTCCTGAACAAGCTCAGGACACAACCAGCCACAATGGTCCTCATTGCCCCAGATTGGGCCAGGCACCCATGGTATTTCCTGGTCCTGTCCCTATCAATAGCCAAGCCAATCAGCCTACCCAGGAGGCACAATCTGCTCACCTCCCTCCAGGGCAGGATCCCTTATCCCAACGTTCGGTCCCTCAGACTCGAAGTCTGGTTCTTGAGGACTTGGTACGCAAATCTGAATCTCTCACAGGGGGTAATGGAGGTCTTTAGGATATCCAGAAAACCTGCTACCAGAAATATTTTCTTTCTGATGTAGAGACAAAAATTTGGATCATACTCATGCTGGCTTATCAGTAGATCTTCCTGGACGTAAGTCTCCACCACTCATTCACACTAGTGGGATCTGCGCCGGAGGCACTAGGACCCATCGGAGCAAACTTTTGCTGGAGGGGTCGGTGCGAGAGATGGCGCTGTGATGGCATCATGAAGGTGGCTCATGGTAATGACTATCTCGCGACGACCTCCAACCGCTTTCAGTTCCTTTTTTCCCGCTGTCGAGGTGCGCTTCAGTGACAACGCAGCTCACCTGTCAGGAGTCAAACTCAAACTAGCGCATAGTTTTCAAGTTTATTTTTGTAATTTTATCTCGATAGTAGTATCGCTTAATTTTATTCTATTTCTGTTATATTTTAAAATTTAACTTATAGTAAAGAAGTCTCAGCCTACTGGACGAGCTCGACCATGAGCAGGTCAGGTGACGGTAGGGAGACTTCAGATGAAAGCTGTTCAGTCAGTCGGGCTGGGTCCGGTCAGCCCCTTCCTCAGCGGGTTCCGACAACGGTCAAGTCCGATGCCTGGGGATGGGCGGTCTCTGGGCTAGTATAAAAAATAAACGGTCGGATTTCGCACCTGCTCGCCTCGAGCCTCTTCCTCGCCCACAGGTCAAAAAGAGAAGGCATCACTGAGGTCGCCTTCTCTGATACGCCTGCGCGGCTGACGGTCGGTTATCGATGGTTGCTTTCGTCCTCCTTCGGAGTCGCCAACTTCCCGGTTCCGCCGCTTCGACATCGGAGCCCCACCCGCCATAGGTAGGGCTTCAGATGAGCAGTTTCATCAGTAGGCGCTCTTATGGAGCGATGGGCCGGAGGTTGGTTCTTCTGCCTGGCTCGGGTTGCCCGGGCCTTCGGGCTTCGTCGAGCGATCAGGCAGGGCCCGGTTGAACCTTCCTAGTGCGTGGCGCCCCCTTCCGTGCCAGCGACCTGCTCAAGTGTTCCCCTCACATAGCTGCGGCGCAGGGGCCACACCGATGCCCTTATCTCTGTTTTCCTTCTCTTGCTTTTCCAGGTTCCAGGAGGTGTCCTGGCGCCTTCCACGAAGTCGCTGTATCGGCGCCCGGGACCCTTGCCAGCACCACCCGCAGCGCCCGCTGAGTCTTGCGGCGCGTCCAGCGAACGGCGGCCAGTCTCCCTGGCGCCGCCCGTGGTGCGTGTGACCAGCGGCACCGCCCGGGCGCAGTGCGCTGCGTGAAGTGCCGCCGGCACTGTCCTGCCTCCAGGCGCGTTACCGACTCCTTTAGCCTCCTCGGCGCCGAGACCCTGAGGACTCTCCTTTCTATCTACTCTTTCTTCTTCTCCTATTTTTCCTCCTTTCCTGTCAGCAGTCCTTCCTGGACTATCAGGAGATGATGTTGAGCCTGACCCAGACCTTCGGTTGGGTGATGAAGTGGAGGAAACAGGATCCTTCACCGCTCTAGAGCCTGTGGTCGAGGACCTATCCTTTAAGTCTCTGTTGAGGAACCGAGATCCACTTCTTTCTCCAGACTCACGGACATCGATCCTGGAAGATATTAAGACTCCAGTATCTTCATGCTTGGAGATCCCAGGATTTGACTGCTCCGATTCAACCCTCCTTCGAGACGCTGTCTCAAATGGTATGGAATAATCCTGCTCTTATTCCTTCAGTGGCTAAATCCATTGATAAGAAATATTCAGCTCCCAAGGATCGTCCCCATTTTGGCATCCCAAGCCTTTGCGGATCCTATTATAGTCCTGGCAGAGAATGACAAGGTCGTTCTTCCTCAAGCTACCACAGCTCGACCTATTAACAAAGAGTCTCGTAAAATTGATACATTAGGTAAGAGAGTCTTTGCTGCCTCCACTCTAAGTATGCGTATTGCCAGCTATCAAGGCTATTTTTCTCAGTATGGGTATATCCTGTGGCACTCTATGAAACGAATGGTTGAAGCTCTTCCAGATTCAGACTCCAAGTCAGAGCTCCTTCTAACCGTTAGGGTATTGAGTCCAACAACCAACAGGTCAAAGCACGCCATGGACTTTCGACACTGCTTCTCCTTCAGCAGCCTCAGGTATTTGTACTAGCGCCATTTCCTGGCTGCGTATTCTGGCTTTTACGAATGATGCTCAGCAGCAGGTAATGGCGTTGCTCTTGATGGCTCCTATCTTTTGGGCCTCAGGTAGAGCAAGCCCCAGAGGCCACTCAGAAGACTAGGTCGGCCATTGTTGGCTAGACCCCGCCTACCCCTCTCGGGGCATGTAGGTAACGTCAGTTTCATAGTCGCCAGTCCTTTCGAGGCAGAGGAAGCTTCCATAAAGCCAACCTGCCCAACCTCAAAAGAACGCGAGCAGAAAGCACAGGGGCCTAAAGCCCCAGCACTACCTCTATGAATTGCCACCCCAGTTCCATCCACACTGCCCGAGATGGAACTCTCTCCTCCGTGGAGGTCGCCTGATGTACTTCTACAATCAGTGGAAGTCCATAACCTAGACAAATGGGTCCTTCGATAATTCAGTGAGGGTTATTCTCTCAATCTTTTGGACAACCCCGAATTGCCTCCCAAACGACAACCCAGGTTGTCGACCTCTCAGTCAGATCCTCCCTCACGAGATCCAGGGCCTTCTAAACAACAGGGCAATAGAACTGGTGCCCCGCATCAGCAAAACACAGGGTTCTACTCCCATTACTTCTGGTTCCAAAGAAATCTGGGGATGCCCATTGAGACCTCAGAAAGTTAAACAAATTCCTCCCCAGGAGAAATTCAAAATGATTTCCCTAGGTACCTGTTACCTTTGCTGCATCAGCACGACTGGCTGGCCTCCTGGATCGCAGGGCGGCTTACCAGCATATCCCCATCCACCCGACCTATAGCAAATTCCTGAGGTTTGTAGCTCTGGTCAGCATTATCAGTTCAGAGTCCTGCCTTTTGGCTATCCTCGGCGCCAGAAGTTTTACAAAGTGTTGTGCAGTTCTCGTGAGCGATCTCAGGAAGCTCGGACTCGAATGTTTCCCTACCTAGACGATTGGCTCCTAGCAGTCATTCCAGCCAAGGGACTCTGAAGCCATTCAAACGGCCTCCCGCCTTCTTACGTCCATGGAGTTCTGCTAAATCTGAAGAAGTCACAACTGCAGCCTCCCAGAGGCTCCTTTTCATAGGGACTCTTCTGGACACCTCTTCCTGAAGCTTTCCTTCCAGAGGATAGAAGACTCGACATCCTTCAGATGGCCCGTTACATCGGGAGAACCAACCGGTCACAGCTCTCTGATGCAATGTATGTTGGGTCTCATGGCGTCCTCACGTGTTCACTGTACCCTAACTGGGTAACACATGAGGACCACCCAATGGATGCTGTCCACTCAGTGGTCACCGACCTCTCACCCCAGTCTTATCCCATCAAGGTGACTGGAGCCCATCAAGGTCTCTCACCTGGTGGTCTCAAGAGAGCAACTCCGGAAGGATTCCCTTTGCTCCTCTGGATCATCAGATCTCCATCACCACAGACGATCACTAATGGGATGGGGAGCTCACTGTCTCTCTCCACACCTGCGGTGTATGGATCGCTCAAACTCAGCTCCACATAAATGTCCTGGAGATGAGAGCGGTCCTCTATGCATCCGCAGTTGAAGGATGTTCTTTGTCACAAGAACATTCTCCTTCAAACGGACAACAAAGCTGTGATGTATTACATCAACAAGCAAGGTGGTGCTCACTCTTATCCCCTTTGCAGGGAAGCAATGAGAATGTGGGAGTGGTGCTTGGAGCACAAGTCTCTAATTCAAGCGATATATCTGCCGGGTGTACAAAACGACTTAGCAGATCACCTCAGCAGGACGGAGGCAGACCCTCACGAGTGGTCTCTCGACCCAGCCGTAGCTCGGTCACTGTTCGAAGAGTGGGGGACTCCAGACCTGGACCTTTTTGCATCCCCACTCAACGCAAAACTGCCTCTCTTCTGCTCCAGAAATCCAGGGCTTGGCATTTTCTGTCAGGATGCGTTCAGGCTGCGGTGGACAAAACGCTTTCTTTACGCCTTTCCACCGCTTCCTTTAATTCAGAGAGTTCTCCTCAAGTTCAAGTCTCAGGGACCAAGATGATTCTCATTGCTCCTACTGGCCTCGGCAACTATGGTTCCTCTACTCAACAGTATGTGGTAGCCTCCCGAGACCACTTCCTTGCAAATCAATCTTTGACTCAGGGTTCGTTGGTCCACCCCAACCTGAGGTCACTTCACCTTCATGCTTGGCTCCTGAAGAGGTAGAAGTGAACGGTTTAACGCTCTCGTAGAGTCTCAGACGCCCTTCTGGCTGCTCGAAGCCAGCTACTCGAAAACTTACGCTTCTAAGTGGAAACGCTTTTCTCTGTGTGCAAAGTCCTCTTGGAATCCCTTTTCCTGTCTCTCCAGACAAGGTTCTGGAGTACCTTTTGACCTATCAAACTCAGGTCTCCAGTACTCCACGGTTAAAGTTCACCTAGTGCCATTTCGCATTCCATGAGCTGGTTTCTTCCTTGTCTCTGGCTCAGTTACCTATGGTGAAGAGATTTCTTGAGGAATTCTGCATACCAGACCCCTGTTAGACGTCCGGTCGCAGCCTGGGACATTAACCTTGTGCTAGACATGCTCACTGGAAGCCTTTCGAACCCCTAGCTACCTGTGAGCTAAAATTTCTTACCTGGAAGACAGCAGCCTTCTAGTGGCCATTACCTCAGCCCGCAGGGTCTCTGAGATACATGCCCTGATTACGGACCCTCCGTATACTGTGTTCCATAAGGACAAAGTAGTTCTTCGAGACTCATCCTAAATTTCTTCCCAGTTAGAATTCCATCTAAACCAACCTCTGGTGCTTCCCTCTACTGCCAACTTCCAAAATGAAGGAGAACGGTCTCTTCATTCCTTGGATGTAAGAGAGCCTTCATGTTCTACTTAGATAGAACCAAGAATTTTCGCAAGACTCAGCAATTGTTTGTTTCCTTCAGCGAGACCCGGCTGGGTCAGCCTGTCACTATCAGATGCATCTCATCATGGTTAGTGGCATGTCTTCGACATTGCTATTCCATGGCACAGGTTAAATTGGAAGGTAGAGTGTACGCTCACTCTACTAGGGCAGTCGCGGCATCCCTAGCGGAAATTCGCAATGTTCCAATTGCAGATATCTGCAATGCCGCCACCTGGAGCTCAGTGCATACGTTCATTAAGCATTATGCACTGGATGTTCATGCCAGGCATCATTCTGCCTTCGCAGAACTATCCTTAATGGACTTCTGTCCCAGACGGTGAGCTCTGGCTCCTGCCGCCTCTTTTGGGGATTATCTGCTTGGTACTCTCACTATGTGATGAGTGGTGGAGACTTATGTCCAGGAAGATATGAAAATTATGCATTCACCGTAATTCTTGGATCTTCTTGGACCAGTGCCCCACCACTCATTCACACGCCCACCTCCATCCCCCGAGCTCACTGCTGTGTTGGTCTTCACTCCTCAAATCTTTAGGCCGTGAAGACTTCTTTGCTGACCCTTCTTACACGGGTCGTCCGACTATCTTATGTCCGCTTTTTAAGGTTAGGTTTACTCTTTCACGTTAGTTGCGCCTGCACCTCCTTGGTAAAAAGGTACTGAGGCGGTTGGAGGGTCGCCGTCGTCGAGATAGTCATTACCGCTGAGCCAGCGCCTAGGCGCATCTCTCGCACACCCTCCAGCAAAAGTTTGCTCCCAATGGGTCCTAGTGCCTCCGGCGCAGATCCCACTAGTGTGAATGAGTGGTGGAGACTCGTCCAAGAAGATCAAGAATTACGGTAGGTACGTAATTTTCATTTCTAGACTATCTTGCCCATCTTCATTCCCTAGGTCTCAGGACCTCTACATTGAAGGTTCCTCTGGCTGCAGTATCTGCTTACCTGTCAGCAGGTAAACCTTCCTGTTTGGCTTCTAATGCAGGGTTTCGAAAGTTCTTTAAAGGATTACTGCATTTGCACCCCCTCATAGGATCCCTACCCCTGTGTGGGATCTAAACATTTGCATAGCACAGCTTATGCAGCCTCCTTTCGAACCCATGTTTTCGGCTGACCTTAAGTATGTAACTTGGAAAGCTGTGTTTTTAGTGGCTATTACTTCTACTAGAAGGATTAGTGAGATTCAGACCTTGTCTATGGAGCCCAATTACGTGGCCTTCCACAGGGATAAGGTGGTACTCAGGACAAATAACAGATTTCTTCCTAAGGTGTCATCTGACTTTTACATTAATCAGTCCATTACCTTGCCAGTTTTCTTTACTGATCATTCCTCTTCAGGTGAGTGTAGGCTATATAGCCTGGATGTCAAGAGGGCTGTTAGCTACTATCTAGATCACACAAAAGGTCACAGAGGGGCTAGAACCCAACTCTTTCAAACAACATGAAGTCTTGCTATATTATGACTAATGCAGTTTGTCCCACCGTTAGAACTGCTCCGGAGGTGAAAGAGTTAACTTCCATGCAGACCATGGAACTTAGAGCGCGAGCTCGGTTAGAAAAGCTCTGTCTGGGATATTTCAAACCGAAACTGTCAGATTCTTTACTCCGCCTCACTGAACAGTCGCTCCGGAGATTCCTCCTGCTGCTCGGTTCATTTTCTCGGTTTAAAGAGTTTTTTCTCGGTTAAATTCAACCATGATTATCATTATTTTAACCGCCAACCGATCGGTTCAAGCTCTGTCTATGTTATTGTAAGTAATAGATAGGTTTTCTGTGTGGAACTTGTAAATGTTTATCGGTTCGGTTTGAACCGATCAGATTGTGTTGAAACTTCATTCTGAAGCGTTTTAAGGCTTTTTAGAGTGCGGTTCCCAGTTCTTATCGGTTCTAAAAGAACTGGATTTCATTACGTTTTTTTCCACGACCCGTGACACGGTTGGGAACCGATAAGGGTGTCTTGCCTGGCACTGCCGAAAAAAAGGGCGAGTTTTTGGTTAAGCTGGCATTATGTCTGAGAAACCCAAAAGAAAAACCAGGCCCACTGGGTTTCAACACTGTAGTTTCTGTGGGGAAGCCTTTGCCAAGGCTGACCCACACACCACACGTATTTATTGTCTGGGGTTTGGCCACCTCAATGCAAACTGCCAGATTTGCAAGAATTTCCCTGCAGCTACCCTAGATAAGAGAGTTGGTAGGCTCAGGGAACGAGAGGCCAAAAAGTCCGCTGACCCAGATGGCCAGCCCGGTTCGGTGCCAGCCGAACTGGAGGGAGTGCCCTGACCAGGGCCAGACTTCCTCGGGCAAACGTAAAGCTGAGACTGAGGAGCCAGTTCCAGCAAAGAGAACTAGAAAGTCAACAGGTGTGGAGTCAAAAATCCCTTCTCCAACTGCTGCAGAGATAGCCAGGGCAATACAAATTGTCCAGTCACTTTCCCCGGTTCCGTCTGAACCGCCACTATCTGGCAAAAGGTCGGTTCGGCCGGTTCCATCGATTCAAGAATATGATATAGAGGAGTTTTATGAACCAGAGGAGAGGGAGGATGATTTTGAACAGTGTGAATGTGACTTTGAAAGTCTGGATGTGCCCATTAAACCGGACATCTCCCCAGACAGACCTTTAGGAGAATCTCCCCCTAGGCTTGCTGAGTCCCCTTCTCATTTTCTGTTTTATAAAAAAGTTGCTGAAACCCTCCAGCTTCCTTTGGAGGAGGCTGTGGATGAGCAAGAGGAGCCTGACTTTGTGAGAGATGATGGATATCCCAGAGTCCAGGAGATTGTCTATTCCTTTACATAAATCCTTCTAGGAAACAAACAATAAAAATTTTAAAAGCTCCTATTCTGTGCCTCCTGTGGATAAAAAAGATGGACAGGAGGTACACTTTGTCAGGTCCTGATACAGAATTTCTTTCACAGCAATGCAGCCATGTTGGAGTAGTTCAGGCTGCAGCCTGTGATAAGCTAATATTCCCCTGGCTTCACATCCTCCTGACAAGGATTCCAGGAAGATTGATGCCATGGCTAAAAAACAATACATGGCAGCGTCCTTGGGACTCAAACAAGCAAACTATATGGCTTATGTTGCGAGATACCAAAAATATAGATGGGATACTGTCATGGCTTTAGCCAAACAGGCCCCTGGCCAGCTTGCCAAGGAGCTGGAGCAGGTGGCTGCTGATGGTATTGAGGCATGTAAGGTGCAGTTCCATGCTGCAGTGGATTCTAATGATGTATCCTCTAGAGTCATGGCTACATCTGTGGCTTTTCGTAGATTGGCTTGGCTCAGGTGTACTACTTTGTCACAGGATACCCAGGCTAAGGCTATGGATTTTCCTGTGGTGGGAAATTCTCTGTTTGGGGAGCAGACAGAGAATTATATGAAGAAAATGGATGAATATAGAACCACTTATAGGAGTGCACAAGCCAAGGAACGGCAAGCCACTCCTCAGAGGCAGGCATTTTCACAGGCCTTTTTACCAGACCCAGGCCTCCTCTTCAGCTTATGTTCAGAGGGGGTTCTTCAGAGGGAGAGGCAGACGGGGTACAAGCAGGCCTGCTCCCACCCCTCAGCCTAAAGCCCCTGCCAAACAGGCACCCTGATGGGATGCCCAGGGCCGGTTCTCCATTACCTGTAGGGGGCAGGCTGGCTTACTTCATCCAGGACTGAGAGTCTTTAACATCAGACAAGTGGGTCCTGGAAGTAGTAAGCCAAGGTCTGGTTCTCAGCTTCAAAAAATTTCCAAAGATGAGAATCGGATCTTTTCCACCTGCAAACCCTCTAGAGACTCTTGCCTTGGAAACAGAAGTCTCAACCCTCCTGGCTCTCAGAGCTGTAGAAAGGGTTTCTCCCCTACACCAGGGCAAGGGTCTGTACTCCAGGTACTTCCTTATCCCAAAAAAGACAGGAGAGTGGCGGCCCATCCTGGACCTAAGATATCTGAATAAGCACCTTTTAAAACCAAAATTCAAAATGGTGACTCTGGGAATGATTTTACCCTCCCTAAGGCCAGGGGACTGGCTAGCTTCCCTGGACCTCAAGGATGCCTACTTCCATGTTCTTATCAGAGGCTCCCACCGAAAGTACCTCAGATTCGAACTGCCCTCAGGCCATTATCAGTTCAGAGCAATGTCCTTCGGCCTTACCTCTGCCCCAAGGGTATTCACAAAATGTCTGGCAGTAGCAGTTGCTCATTTAAGAAGGCAAAAGATTGCCACCTTTCCCTACCTGGACGACTGGCTCATTGTGGGTCAGTCTCCAGACCAGGTCAAATCACACCTGCAAGTTATCCAGCAGCTGCTTACCTCTCTGGGCTTTCTTCTCAGTCTTCCAAAGTCAGTTCTGGAACCTGTCCAGGTACTCACCTTTATAGGTGCAGAACTGGACACAAAGCAGGCCAGAGCCTTCCTTCCTCTAGAAAGGGTAAGGACCCTGGTGGCCCTGGCCTTGTTCTTCACTCTGCAGGTCTCTCGACCAGCAAGACATTTCCTGCAGCTCCTAGGACACATGGCTGCTTCCACAGCTGTAGTGCAAGGAGCAAGATTTCAGATGAGGGACATTCAGTTCCATTTGAGAGCCTTTTGGTCTCAAAGAAGAGATTCCCTATCCAAGTTGAATCCCAGTGACTTAACCCTGATCCAGGCCCTTCAGTGGTGGCAGGATCAGAGCAATCTGAGACAAGGGGTGCCTTCATCCCTCTATCTCACTCCTTGACCCTTACTACAGATGCATCCCTCTTGGGATGGGAGCTCACATGGGCGACCTCTCACCCAGGGATTGTGGTCCCTCAGGAATCTGTGCTCCACATCAATCTGTTGGAACTCAGAGCTGTTTTCTAGCACTTCAGGTTTTTCTGCATCTGTTCAGAACAAGGTGGTACAGGTCAGAACAGACAACACCACTACAATGTGGTACATCAACAAACAAGGGGGCACTCGGTCTTCGGCCTTATGCACCGAGGCAATGAAGTTGTGGTCTCTGGCTTATTCCCTGAACACCTCCCTCATAGCAGTTCACCTCCCAGGCAAGGACAATGTCCTGGCAGATGCTCTCAGCAGGATTTCCCAGGGCCATCACGAATGGTCACTGGATCCCCTAGTACTGGGGATAGTTTTTGCCAGGTGGGGCACCCCTCAGATAGATCTTTTTGCAGCCCCAGACAATCATCAGCTTCCACTTTTTTGTTGCAGGCCCCCAGTGTTGGGCTCAGTCCCCCTGGATGCCTTCCTCCTCGATTGGGAAGGGAAGTTTCTCTATGCCTTTCCCCTTCCCTCTCCTGTTCAAGGTGCTAGTCAAAATCAGATCTCAGCCCTGCAAGATGATTCTGATTGCTCCAGACTGGGCCAGACAGCCCTGGTACCCACTCCTTCTGTCCTTAGCAGTCCATCTTCCCCTGTGTCTCCCCAGGAACCACAATCTGTTAACCTGTGCCCAGGGGAGAGTTTGGTATCCAAATCTCAAATCCCTCAACCTCAAGGCCTGGCTCTTGAGGAGTTAGAGTTTGCTGATCTACACCTTTCTCAAGGTGTTCTCGAAATCCTGAAAGCTTCTAGGAAGCCTTCCACTAGGGCTACTTATAACTCTAAATGGAAAAGGTTTTCCATATGGTGTTCTGGGAAGCATATTTCCCGGAATCTGCTGATTTGCCCACTGTTTTGGACTATATGATCCATCTTAATTCTTTGGGACTGAGACCAGCTACCCTGAAAGTGCATTTGGCAGCTGTCTCTGCTTTTATTTCAGCAGGGAAGCCCTCTTCTCTTTCTGCTCACCCTGTATTTTCCAAGTTTTTCAGGGGATTGCTGCATACCAATCCACCATTCAGGGACCCTTCCCCTGCCTGGGATCTTAATGTTTGCATTGCTCAGCTGATGCAACCCCCTTTGAACCTCTGTCTTCGGCAGAGCTTAAGTATGACTTGGAAAACTGTGTTTCTAGTAGCCATCACTTCTGCCAGGCGCATAAGTGAGTTGCATGCTTTGTCAGTGGAGACTGACTTTATTTCCTTTCACAGGGATAAGGTAGTCCTCAGGACTAACAGGAAGTTTTTGCCTAAGGTGGTTTCAGATTTCCACCTTAATCAATCTATTTCTCTTCCAGTGTTCTTCACTGACCATTCCTCCTCTGGTGAGAGGAGGCATGCATAGCTTAGATGTTAAGAGGGCCTTAGTTACTACATAGAGCGTACTAAGGGTCACAGGTTTGACTCCTCCAACTATTTCTCACTTATGGTGAGGTTGGGAAAGGAAACCTGCCACTAAGAGATCCATTGCCAGGTGGATTGTCTCTTGTATCCAATTTGCTATCAAAAACTGGGTAAGGTTCCCCTTCAGGCCTGAGGGCTCACTCTACCAGAGGTACAGCTGCGTCTCTAGCTGCTGCCAGAGACATCCCTATCTTGAGATATGTCAAGCAGCTACTTGGAAAACAGTACACACTTTCACCAAGCATTACTCCTGGATATCCAGGCCAGGAGGGATGCTCGTTTGGACAGAGCCGTGCTTCAGAGCCTATTCCCTAAGTAGGTTCTGTCCCTCCTCCATGGAGGTACTGCTGGTAGTCTGCAATTAGTCATAATATAGCAAGACTTCATGTTGTTTGAAGAAAAAATTACTCACCTTAGTAATGTTGTTTCTTCTAATGGAGTCTTGCTATATTATGACCTCCCCCCCAGCCTGCCCCTCTCAGAACTTCTACTTTGGGTATGGGGTGGGCAGTTCACTGTTGGCACTTATTGATGCCCCCTTTTATGTTTTCCACCCCTTCTTTTTGGGGTGTTTGGGTGTTGTGTTTTATTTTATCTTATCTTTCTGGTCCCCTGACTTGAGTCTTGGTGTTGGGACCAGGAAAATGTGTTAATATTTCAGTAGCCAGTTGGCTAGTGTAGGTTACAGCTTCTACACAGAGCCTTAGTGAGTTTTGCTCGTAAAGATCTGACAGTTTCGGTTTGAAATATCCCAGACAGAGCTTTTCTAACCGAGCTCGCGCTCTAAGTTCCATGCTCTGCATGGAAGTTAACTCTTTCACCTCCGGAGCAGTTCTAATGGTGGGACAAACTGCATTAGTCATAATATAGCAAGACTCCATTAGAAGAAACAACATTACTAAGGTGAATAATTTTTTCTTCTGACCTATGGAGAGGTTGGCAAGGGTAGACCTGCCACAAAGAGATCCATACCAAGATGGATCATCTAATGTATACAGTTCTGTTATGACAAGGTGGGTAAGCAGCCCCCACAAGGGCTTAAGGCCCATTCTACTAGGGGGACTGCTGCATATATAGCAGCTTCCAGAGATATCCCTTTGTTGGAAATCTGTAAGGCAGCTACTTGGAAAACAGTTCATACATTTACCAAGCATTATTGCCTGGATACCCAGGCTGGAAGTGATGATAGATTTGGCAGAGCAGTTCTGCAGATCCTGTTTCCAAAATAGGTCCTCTGCCTGCCTCCAGAGGCACAGCTTGGGCGGTCTGAACTTGTCAGAATACAGTGAGATTTCCTGGGGTTTGAAGAAAACATTACTTACCATAGTAATCTTGTTTCTGCTAAGGGAATCTTATTATTCTGAGCTCCCACCCTTCCTCCCCTGCTAGAACCTTCAGGTCTCTGATCAGTCATGTGCTACTGATGTTGAAATCCTGTGAGTACCTATTAGTTTGTTGGGCATCAGTCGACTTGAGTCTTAGAGATGCTTCCTGTTGTTTGAGTTTGCTCCCCTAATAGGGATGTTTAGGGGTAGTAAACTTAGTTTGGTTAGTTAGTATTAGCTTCTGCATGCTTCGTAAGAATCTGACGGTTGCAGGAAGTGCAACCAGTGACAGTGATTTGAAAACCGAGCTTGAGCCTAACATTCCACTATTAGCATAGGTTCTATTTACCATTTCGGCTCCGGGGCAGTCCTATCATGAGACCATACTGCACTTGTCAGAATACTGTAAGCTTCCCTTAGAAGAAACAAGATTACTATGGTAAGTAATGTTTTCTTCTGTGCCTTGAATTCTGGCTATTCAGCCTTCTGGCTACTCCCTCGCAGCTACTAATCCAGTCTGGAGACAGTCATCAGTCTCCAAATTCCTGTATTATAATTACACAAAATCTCATGCTGTGTATTTGTCTTGCACTGTAATTTGCCATGTACTGGGCCTAGGCCCCAGGTCACATCTGGAATCGAGCATGTTGCTCAGTATTCCTTCCTGGTAAATCTAGTAAATAAATAAATCAGTCCAGGGTAGGTCTCCCCAATATTTCTTATTTTTCCTTCCTCCTTCCCTTCCTTTTCTGATAACAGAGATTGGGGCCCCTTCCCAATCCCTTATTTTTCTCCTCTCCTTCTGTCCTCTCTGTCATTTATTTCTTCTTTTAGTTTGTATATCTTTTCCTTTGTCTGTCCCTTGGACTTCCTTGTCCCTGGCTCCCAACCCTTTCTTACTCTACGGCGACTCAGAACTGGCAGGAGGGCAGGGTTGATGACACCTAACGGCCAACCCGCGAGCGCCACATAGTGAGTCGGCCTTGAGGGCGTTGCCATCTGTGCATCCACACTGCCCATCCAAAAAAAAAATCTCTCTCGGGGTCGTGACCTCCGGCCAGAACTCAAATGTGATGAATGGTGAAGATGCACAGAAAGATCAGGAATTACGGTAGGTACGTAATTTTCTTATCTTTCCACAAACCCAACTTGCTACTGTGAGTTGCACTTCCATACCTAGTCCCAGTATACTAATGATAAAGCATAGAAGTACAATTTCATTAAGTTATACAAGGGGTAAGAGAATTATTAGACAGCTGTACATATATGTGCCTTATTGTTCACTTCAGGGCAAAAAAGAAAAGTGCTGCCTTAAATACTCATTCTGCTTTTAATACCTACAATTCTAATAGGGCAGCCTTTGATAAGTGCCTCCACCATACTCTGAACATAGGTTGTGGAATTGAGGATTTCTCCTTAGAGCAAATTAGTTTCATTTCTTTTTTCTATATTTTCTATAATCACTTGCTGGTTCACATGTTTTTGTTGCAGCACAAACTGGCATCTTACCTGCTATATTACCCACTTTATTACTGCCATAATAACGCTCAATGTACCCTTATGTAACTTATACCAGTCCCTTCCAAATTGTCCAAAAATCAAGACGTCCTAATTTATTTTTCTTAAAGTGCGGTATTTCCCAAGCATTTGCTAGCCTGGACCAGAAACCTTCCATATAAGGACGGTCAAAAAATAAATGGGGCATTGTTTCTACCGTCTCATCACACCCTGCTCTCAAACACATTCTTTCTGACATGCCTTTATGGTGGTGATTTCCCCTAACATTCAGGCGATTAAGGCAACATAACCATAGTGTGTCCCAAACTTTCGGAGGGACTCTGTTCCGTTAATTGAGCAGTAACCTCTTCGGTCTTGATGCTGATGGGAAAGGAAAAACATGGTACAACTAAGAATTCTGAGTACAGAATTTTTTTATAGGTCTCCTTTCTAGGCATATCTGATAAATCATTCTGTGTCACTTTCCAGTCTTTTAATTAAATCTAGAAGATAAGAGGCTGTATCTTGTGGAATGGCACGAAACATGCCCCAATTCTGTGTTTCCCATTTCTGCCAGCAATAAGTACATCTTTCTTGTAGAGTGGCTGTCCATGGCAGCGGTTTCCCTGTTAATATGGGTAGTAGATTTGAGTATACCAAATTTGTGAAAAAAAAGATTACCGGGTCCATCATATCTAATCCTCCTTGTAACATGGCAAAGTTAGATAAATGGAAAACAGCAATGATTGGATAAAACAAATCACGTGATAGTTTGAAGAAGGCATTCATTTTACAATAATGCCGTCTCCAAACTGAAGTACCACAGTCATCCACAGATCAAAAGGAAGCAGTGCAGCAGTAGACGATAGTAAACTAATGTGAAACGCAAATTGTCCTTTCCACGCACCCACCCTAATGCTCGTGACTGTCCTGGCAATATTGAAGCAGTACCATTAAAAAAAAGTGTTTTTACAAAAAGTAGTGTACGATCGGTGGACGTTCGAAATGGAGAAAAATCAGATAACCTGTGGGAAGAAGCAGTGAGCCGCAGGAGAAAGCACGGAGCAGCAAGGAAGCACTTCCAGAGCAGAAGACTGGAATGGAGGCAACATGACCGGAAATGTTTATCCCCTTTAAGTTGTAGTCGTTCATGGTACATGACACCGTCAGTTTCCAGTATGGCACTACAAAACCCAGTGGCAGTAATGCGATGTAGGAAGCAAGTCGCTAAGCATTATAGTCCAACGAGTGCAACCCGTATCGGAAGGCTTGCGCAAAGCATGTGAGTGAGGCACGTCGCACAAATGTAGAACACAAAACACTAAAGGTCACCAAATATACAAATGAGGAGCAATGCCAGATTGCGGAACGGATAGAGTCCAACATCATGGACCTCCTAGCCAGGTTATGAAAGTAATAGCCATGTACAATCATTAAAAAATATAAATACATGTGTAATAACAAGACATCTGTAGAAATAAGTGCTTTTGTGCTGACAGCAGCCTATGAATAAATGTAACTGATCTTCCCTTGTCAATCTTCACCATTCATTACTGCTTGGGTGTAAGCCGAAGGCGCGCATCTGCCACAGGAGTTGTTTTTTTTTTTTTTTGGAGAGGAGCCTACGCCGCCCCAAAGAGCAATGCTCTACGTGGTGCACGAGGGGTGGCCGTTAGGCGCCGCAGACTCCTCCTCCATCCCAGTTCTGTTTCTCCCGCCATCAAGGCTGCACCTGCTTCACGTGTGGAGTGTTCTTCCTTGTGTGCCATTTGGCCTAGTTTGTCGTTCGAAGCAGCTCCTTCATCCCGGTTCGATTTTCCAGAAGCTGTTGACTCCGGTAAGTCCATTCCATTTTATTTTTCGACGGTGCCAGGAGCTTTTCTGTGTTTTAGGTTATTTTCACATCATGCCTGGTTCAGGAGCTAAGCGAAAGTCAAAGGTGGGCCGTACCCCTATGCGTCGGTGCTACTGTGGCCGGCATTTTCCGTGACGGACCAGCATGATGTCTGTCTTCGGTGCCTGGGACCTAACCATGATATGGACAGATGCGACGTCTGTTTCTCGATGGACTGCCGTGTTCTCGAAGTCCACGTGTTCAAAATCGGCAAGGCCCTGCCAACTTTTAGAGGACGGCGTCGCTCTCTGGCCTCCCAGGCCTGGTCTTTAGTCCCTTCTTCCGGGTCTCCTCCCAGGCCTAACGGTCTGGTGAGGGAGGAGAATCTCCTCATCTTCAAGCCTTGCGAGGAGGGGCCTCTTTCACGATGTCGGGGAATGTCGTGGTCCCTCAGGGCCACGGTGGAAACACGTCTCGGCGTCCTCTGGCAGCTCCCCAGTGTCACGGCCCTGGTTTCTGGGTCCGGCGTTGATAGACCCTCGACGCCGCCCTCCAGCGCCGTTTCAGATCCTAGCACCATTTGCAGTGCTGGTGATCGGGGTGGCGCCATGTGCGGTGCTGTGTTGGTTTACGACGCCGCGAGCCTGGTCAACGCCGTTAGTGGTGCAGTGTTGGGTTCCAGTGCTGCGGGCAGCGCCGGAGACCTAGCTGGAGCCGTAGACAGATTGGGGCCGAGGCTCTGGTGCTGCGGGCGATGTGCAGGGATCTCGTGGCACCGTGCTTGATTCTGGTGCTGCTAGCGGTGCCGTTTCTCAAGAGACTCTTGGGGTGGCCAGCATCGAGGTCCTTCTGCTCGACTCCTCCTCCTCTGCAGACGATTCAGAGGTTGACCCGACTTGGCGCCCCGATTCCTCAGAGTCTTTTCTGGAACGCGGAGTCAGGCGATCCATCGTTCCCATTCCTGAGTCCCCAGATCCATCTTCCTCCGAGGATCTTCAGGCTGGAGGTGGCCTGGAGTCCATCGGGGAGGGTGGTTTGGGGATTAAGGAGTGGGCTGTCTTCTCGGAGGGGGCTGTGGCTGCTGCCGTTCCCAGTGCGTCCGTGCCTTCTCAGGGTGGACTAGGGGTTCTGTCTCCAGGGGCCCCCTCGGGAGGCCTCAGGTTCGACTGAGCCTATCACTGGGGTCGAGGAGGAGGGCGCCCTCAGACTCTGAGGGATTGGGGTGAGGGGTGTTGAGTTCTGCCTTCCGCCCCTCGGGGTGTGGGGAGGAGCGGAAGCACCGAACCCCATCTCTCCCTCTTGGGCTCAAGGGACTCCTCTGGTGGCGTTGCTGCGGTTGCCCTTCTGGACCCTTGCAACCCCAGGTGCGTCACAGGGGAGATTCCCAATCCAGGCTCTTCCAGAGTTTGCTCCCCCAGGGTTCCGTTTTGCGACCTGGATTGATATCCGGGACCCCGCCAGCTCAGGCTCCATTCCCCGAATTTCAGAGCCCTAGCAGAGAACAGTTACCTCCTTGTAGTGCCCCTCTCCCATTCCTTTGCAGCCACCTCCCTCCCTCCCAGGCCATGTCAGTCCTACAGGCCCATTATCCTGGGAGACGTTCAGAGGCGTTTCCCCTCGTATGTTAGGTACATGCATGAGCGGGTGTTTTGCATCTTCCCACTGCCGCAAGAGTCCTCTGGACATTCGTGCTCCTCATCTCCCACCTCCGAGGGAAAGGAATCCTTGGCTCACCTTTCATCAGACGCTGATTTCACGGACTATCAGTGATTCCTGTTCAGGATGGTTAAGGATCTCCATATCTCCTTTCTCAGACGTGACAATACCGAGTGGGAGACACATGAATTCCTTAGGGAATTCAGTGCCCAACATCTGGTGGTACCATCCTGGCCTATTCCTTTCTGGAAGGCATCTATTCACGCCTGGCAGTCTCCAGCCACCCCTTTTCCAGCCGCGGTAGGCTGCAGGAGGAGGTATTGTGCCCCATTGGATTCTCTGGGTACACTCCCCAACCCGCCCACAGGATTGGTGTCCCTAGAGACTCCCTCCGGGCCCCGTCGCCTGCGCACGACCATCCACCAGACTCAGATTCCCTACAGTTTGACCGGTGGGGGCGAAGAGTGTTCTCTTCCTCTCATGTGATGTCATGCATTGCATCACATCAGGCTCGCCATGCTGCCTACAGTAGGCATTTATGGTCGATGCTGTCCCAAGTCCTAGCATCAGTGCCTGATTCGGAGCAATCCAGACAGCTATCGCCCTCTCCACTATAGGCCTGGAACTGGCAAGGCACCAAGCAAGGGCATCCTATGACGCCAGTGAGGTGGCTTCCAGGCTTTTGGGGACAGCAATCTGCATTAGGCGGACGGCATGGCTTTATCTGTCAAGATTGTCACCCCTGGCCCGGCGTAGGGTGATTCGCTCCACTTTTCGAGGGACCCGCCTCTTTTCCACCAGGGCTAGAAGGCTTCTGCAGGGACTTCCTCTGTCTCCTCATCTCCAAGGGACACCACCTAGCTGTCCTCAACCTTAGACTCCTGTCTTTTAGGCCATTGTCTCTTCCTTCTGCTTCTCACCAGCAGTAGGCTGAGGGTCTTGTTCCCTCAGGGCTTTCCTAGTCCCCCTTCGGGGGGCTTAGTACTCACCCAAGCAGTAATGAATGGTGAAGATTGACAAGGGAAGATATGGAAATTATGTACCTACCATAATTCTTGATCTTCTGTCGTGTCTTCACCATTCATTACAGATACCTGCCCACCTTTCCCTCACGGGCCTCCTCCTTTGGCTTCTCCGCCTTCGTGTTCGTTCCTCCCCTCTCCTTTCATGTAAATAGAAAAAAAAAAAACTTTTCTTGAGCCTTCCGTTCTTCTCTCAGAACAGATTCTCTTATTGGCAGGGGAGAGGAACGAGTAGTATTTATCTCTATCCTAAGGGAACTCTTTCTGATTGCCCCTGGGGGTAATCGCTTGGCTCCTTCTTTAGCCACGTTGTTCAATTCACAGTTAAGAGAAACCATTCCTCTTAGTTCGGTTCCTTTTTCTGGGTCCCCTCTGGCAGGTTAAATCTCCGGTTGCGCCAGCCTCTGCTAGTCCAACGCTGTTCTGGCAATCCATTGCCTTGATCTGCTGATTTGCTTGCCTATCCTTGGGAGTCGGACTGAGTTTCTGCTCTGTCCTTTCGCAGGGGTGCCCTCTCTGAGGCTCAGATCCCACCCCTCCCTACATATATCTGTGATAGCACAAAACAGGGTGCTAGTGGGCTTCCTCCCCTTCCTAGTTGGCCGCTGTTCTTCGGAACAGATTTTCTGCCTAGGCAGTCTGTGAGCTCTCAGCTGGAGTATAAGTGGTTGGGGATAGAGGGAGGTGCAGAGAATCTGCCTTTTTGTGCATCAGGCTGTGCAAAGACTCAGTTAAACCTTTTCATCAGTCTTTCCTAAATGGGATCCTTGCTCCCTTTCTTGGTCCCGAGCTTATGAGCCTTCATGCCAATCCTCACAACTTGACAGAGCTTCTCCCTCCGTCAAACATCCCCTTTTCTCTTCTTCTTTCCTTTCTCCCTTATCTGTTCCTCCCTCGGAGCTGCCCCAGAAGTGAGGCCTGCGGTCCCATAGGGTAGGTTCTCATCTCTCCTGTCCTCTATCGGCTTATTCCCTTTTCAGTTTATATCCTTTCCTTTACCTATCCATCGGCTCTCTTGCCTTGCTCCCCTTTTTCTTATTTTTTCTTCTCTACAGCTAATAGAACTGGGATGGAGGAGAGAGTCTGCAGTGCCTAATGTAGCCTCGCTTCACGTGGTGCGTCGCCTTGGTGGCGTCAGCTGACTCCTCTCAAAAAAAATCCCCGTGGCGGGTGCATCACTTCATGCACACCCAAGCAGTAATGAATGGTGAAGATACAAGAGAAGATCAAGAATTACGTAGTAATGTACTTCCATTTACTGTTACAGCAGTCAAAAGAGTGCACTACATGTATCATTACACTACAACTGTCTCCTTATTTTCACATTACAGAAAGAAAAGAAAATATTACCTGTACAAACAAACCATATTACAGAGCATTGTCACTTAGAAGGTAGGATGGGAATTAATGCATGGTTGGGGTGGTTGTGGCCCCACCATGCATTAATTTCATTAGATGCCACCTTCATTGTGGCTTAATGCTTACCTGTTTAACTGGCCAATATGTAGTTATTCTTTTAATCGGATTTAGTTTACTGCCCCTTAGTAGCCTAAATGCAGTGTTATAAATTTTAACCTTGAGTTTAGCTGGCAAAGGGAAGACATGGCTTATCAACAAAAGTAGTGGTATAATAAATGTTTTATACATGTATAGCCTTTTCTTTTTTGTCGTTGGAAAAGATTTCCATCTGTCAATTTTTTCTTCAGCCTTTATTATGGATTTTCCCCAGTTTATAGTAGCTGGGTCAGAACTGCCGAACTGGACTCCTAGGATTCTGATTGGTGTTGTGGATAATTGTATGCACAAGATATTATCTCTCTGCATCTCAGTATCATGTATGACTAAACCTCCACTTTTCTGTTTGTTTACTGAAGACCCTGAGATTTCTGAGAATTGTGCCATGGTTTCTAGCACCCTCTGACCTGAAACAGAGTCTGCTACCATAATAGTAACATCATCCGAGTAAGCTAATGCTACCGAGAATTCTGTGTCTAGTCCCTTGGATATGCTTAATCCCTTCTTCTGTATTTAACCTTCTAAGCAAGGGGTCTGTGGCGAAAAAGTACAGGCGACCTTACACCTCTGAGTATTTTGATATGCTTCAAACAACATGAAGTCTTGCTGTATTCTGACTATATGCAGTTAACCCCAGCACTTGAACTGCCCTGGAGAGTAAAGAGTTAACTCTATGCAGAAGCATAGAACGTTGAGCTCGAGCTTGGTTTTCAAACCTCTGTCTCTAGCACTCTGTAGTGTAACCGTAAGATTTTTTACTCCGCCTAACTGTAAAGTCACTCCAGAGATGCCTCCTGCACTTCGGTTCGGTATAGTTTAAATCGGTTGGTTTTATCTAACCACTTCTTTATTTTTGGTCTTCTTACCTCTGTCTCAGTAACAGTAAGTGGTAATAGTAGGTGGTGGTTGTGATTCTGATATTATTGTGGAAATTGTTTTTGCCTTCAGTTCTTCTCCAGTCAGTCTGGTTTGGAACTGAATCCCATTCTATTTGAGTTTTATTCAAAAATATTGCTGTGGTTTCCGGTACTCATCGGTTCCTAAAAAAAAATCTGATTTTCTGGATTTCTTTTTAACCGACCCATGACACAGTTGGAACCGATCAGTTTTTAGTTGCCTGGCATAAAAGCTGGTATGGGTAACTGTTTCAGTTTTTCGGCATGTCTGACAAACCCAAAAAGAAAACCAGTCCCACTGGGTTTCAGCACTGTACCGAGTTTAAGGAGGCCTTTGCTAAGGTCGACCCTCACCTCATCTGTGTTTACTGTCTGGGGTTTGACCACCTCAAAGAAGACTGCCAGATTTGTAAAAACTTTCCCAAAGCCACTCTGGAAAAAGCATTTGAGTAGGCTGAGGGTGAGGGAGGCCAAGAAGTCTGCTGACCCAGATGGCCACCCCGGTTCGGTTGCGACCGAACTTGAGGAGGTGCCCACTGACCTGGGAGATACCTCCTCGGGCAAAAGGAGACCCGATTCTGTGGAATTCGTTCCTAGTAAAAGGAAATGTAAATCGGCCAGTTCAGATCTGACTTCCCATGGTCCGACCGCTGAAGAGATTGCAAAAGCGATCACTATAGTACAGTCACTTTGCCTGGTTCTGACCGAACTGGCAACGGTTCACAGAGGTTCGGTTCGGTTGGACATAGTCGCTTCTGACATTGATCCAGAGGCTTTCTATGAGGGCGACTGGGATGGAGAAGAAGAGTATGATGAAGAGGAAGATGAAGGCCTAGATGAGCCAGTAGAGCCTGACATCTCCCCAGACAGGCCGTCCAGTGTGTCTCCTCCAAGACTTTGAGTCCCCCTCCCATTTCTTGTTTTACAAGAAAGTGGCTGATACTCTTCAGCTCCCAGTTGAGGAAGCTGAACAGGATCAGGAGGAACCTGACTTCATGAAAATGATGGATGTCCCAGAGTCGAAGAGAGTGTCTATCCCTCTGCATAAATCCCTGGGGAAACGGACACAAAAAATTTTGCAGTTTCCAACTTCTATACTGCCTGTGGATAAAAAGATGGACAGGAGATGTACGTTGTCAGGTCCTGGAACAGAATTTCTTACTACTCGTTGCAGCCATGATGGGGTAGTGCATGCTGCAGCCTGTGACAAGGCTAATATTCCTCTGGCATCCCACCCCCAAGATAAGGATTCTAGGAAAGTGGATGCCATGGCCAAGAATCAGTACTTGGCATCCTCTTTGGGACTCACATAAGCTAATTATATGGCATATACAGCCAGGTACCACAAATTGAGGTGGGATACGGTTCTGGAACTGGCTAAGAGTGCTCCTCCCCAGCTAGCCAAGGAGCTAGAGAAGGTGGTTGCAGATGGTATTGAGGCATCCAAGGTCCAATTTCACACTGCTGTTGACTCCGAATGATGTACATTCCAGGGTTATGGCTACATCTGTCTCCATGAGGAGATTAGCTTGGCTCAGATGTACCAGTTTGTCACAGGATACCCAGACTAAGGCCATGGATTTTCCTGTTGCTGGTAACGCTCTGTTTGGTGAACAGACAGAGGCTTACATAAAGAAGATGGATGAGTACAGGACCACCTACAGGAGTGCTGCAGCAAAAGAGAAGCAGGCCACCCCTCAGAAGCAGCAGTTTAGGGCTAGCAGGGGCAGGCCTTTTCACAGGCCTTTTTACCAAGCCCAGGCTTCCTCTTCATTCCAGCAGAGGGGGTTCTTAAGGTGATGAGGCAGACTGGGGATGACCAGGATTCCAGCATCCACTCGGTGCAAGCCCCCTGCCAAACAGACAACCTGAGGTGTCGATCAGGGTCGCCTCCCCAATTCCTGTAGGGGGCGGGCAGGCTGGCTTACTACTCCCAGGCCTGGGAGTCCATTACTTCAGACAAATAGGTCCTAGAAGTAGTGAGCCAGGGATCCCAAAAATGAGAGCAAGATCATTCAACCCCCTCTCCCCCTTGGAGACAAAGGCCTTAGAGGCAGAAGTCTCCTCTCTTCTGCTCATGCGAGCGGTAGAGAAGATACCTCTTTGTCTCAGGGGAAAAGGACTTTATTCCAGATACTTTCTTACCCCAGAAAAGACAAGGGAGTGGCGACCCATCCTAGATTTAAGGTACCTCAGCAAACACTTAAAACCAAAGTTCAAAATGGTGACTCTGGGAGTAATTCTTCCCTCTCTGCGACCAGGAGACTGGCTAGCCTCCCTGGATCTCAAGGATGCCTATTTCCACATATCCATCAGACATTCCCACAGAAAGTACCTTGGGTTCAAGTTGCCCACAGGCCACTATCAATTCAGAGGCATGCCTTTCAGCCTAACATCTGCTCCAAGGGTGTTCACCAAGTGCCTGGCAGTAGTGGTGGCATTCCTCAGGAGACAAGGTATCCTATTGTTCCCATATCTGGATGACTGGCTTCTAGTAGGTCAGTCCTCAGACCAAGTCAAGTCAGCCTTAGAGGTCATCCAAAGGCTCCTGGAGTCCTTGAGTTTTATTCTAAACCTAGAAAAGTCTGTTCTGGAACCTACTCAGCTGCTCACTTTCATAGGGGTGGACATAGACACTACCCTGGCAAGAGCATTCCTTCCTCTTTCAAGAGTCCAGTCTCTAGTCACTCTGGCTTCCTCTTTTCATCCTCTAGTTTCTTGTCCAGCCAGACATTTTCTACAGTTACTAGGCCACATGACAGCCTCCACAGCTGTGGTCCAGGGAGCAAGGTTTCAGATGAGAGATATTCAGTTTCATCTTAGATCTTACTGGTCTCAGAAAAAGGACCCTCTCTCCAAATTGGTTCCAGTGTCTCAAACTCTAGTTCAGTTACTCCAGTGGTGGCTGGAGGAGGACAACCTTCGGCAAGGTGTTCCATTCACCAGTCAGGCTCCTTCAGTGATTCTCAACACAGACGCCTCTCTCCTAGGCTGGAAGGCTCACCTGGATCAGCTTACAGCTCAGGGAACCTGGTCTCACCAGGAGTCTGTCCTTCACATAAATCTTCTAGAGTTGAGAGCTGTCTTTCTAGCTCTGCAGACATTCTCAGCTGTGGCTCAGGGGAAAGTAGTATAAATCAGGCAGACAATACCACAACCATGTGGTACATCAACAAGCAGGGAGGCACTCGGTCCTTGACCTTATGCAGAGGCCATGAAGATATGGTCTCTGTCTTATTCCCTTCAAGCTTCCCTGGTGGCTGTGCACTTCCCAGGGAAGGACAACATTTTAGCAGATGCTCTCAGCAGAATTTGTCTGGGTCCTCACGAATGGACTCTGAATCCCCTGGTCCTTCAGGTTATCTTCAAGAGGTGGGGTACTCCAGAGATAGATATCTTTGCAGCCCTGGACAATCATCAGCTCCCTCTCTTTTGTTGCAGGCCTTCTCTCCTAGGCTCTGTACACCAGAAGGCTCTACTATTGGATTGGACAAGCAGGTTCCTGTATGCATTTCCTCCTTTCCCTTTGATATTCAGGGCCCTGATCAGAATCGGATCTCAGCCTTGCAGGATGATTCTAGTGGCATCAGACTGGCCCATATAGCCTTGGTATCCTCTACTACTGTCACTGTCAGTGACAATGCCTCTGTGTCTTCCCAGACAGTTCAGTCTTCTGACATCCTCCCGGGGGAGGATCCTGTACCCCAGTCTTCAAGCTCTCAGGCTCAAGGCCTGGCTCTTGAAGAGTTAGAATATGCAAATCTAAACCTTTCTCAGTCAGTCTTGGATATTCTAAAGGTTAGCAGGAAACCTGCTACCAGAAAGACTTACAATTCCAAGTGGAAAAGATTTGGTTTTTGGTCTTCCCAGAAACCTGTTCAGCCAGAGTTGGCTGAAATTGCTACTGTATTGGACTATCTGGTGCATCTTAATAGCTTAGGCCTCCGGCCTACTGCTCTCAAGGTACTTTTGGCAGCTGTGTCTGCCTTCCTTTCCGCCGATAAGGTCTCTTCCCTAGCCTCTCATCCAGTCTTCAAGAAGTTGTTCAAAGGTCTGATGCATGTTAATCCTCCCTTTTGAGACCCTGCTCCTCCTTGGGATCTGAACATCTGTATAGCACAGCTTATGCAGCCTCCTTTTGAGCCTCTATCTTCAGCAGAGCTGAAATACTTGACATGGAAAATTGTATCCTGGTAGCTATTACCTCTGCCAGGAGAATCAGTGAGTTACAGGCTTTATCAGTGGAACATGATTTCATTTCTTTTCACAGGGATAAGGTGGTCCTTCGAACTAACAGAAAGTTATGTAGCCTCCTTAAAAAGATAACCTTAATACAAACCTGGGTAAATCATACCTCTCCTGACATACTTGTGATTTCCAAAACTTGGCTTAGACCCAGCACCACTGATAGAGAAGTAAACATACCCAACTATGCCTTGTTCAGAGCTGATAGGCATGCCAGAGGAGGAGGGGTAGCTATCTACGTTAAAGACAAATTTTCTGCCTCCTGCTTATCCTCGGCATCTATGCAGCAATTGAATGCATAATTCTCAAAGTGGAAATTACACAGACTACTGCACTCTCGTAATGGGATGCTACAGACCACCGTCTGCTGGCCTACAGCTTGTGTCATATCTAAGTGACAAGTTGGGACAGGGGCTGCCAGAAACTATTATTTTAGGAGACCTCAACTTTGACTGGCTCTCTAACACAGCTGCCCCTTGCATCCTTCTGTGATGAACATGGGCTGATGCAACTTATTATCTG
Source organism: Neoceratodus forsteri (assembly GCA_016271365.2). Lineage (NCBI taxonomy): Eukaryota > Metazoa > Chordata > Ceratodontiformes > Ceratodontidae > Neoceratodus > Neoceratodus forsteri. The sequence goes on from CM028136.1 coordinate 897,790,821, forward strand.
AGCCAACGCCTCAAACGTGAAGAACCCCAGTAAAAGTACACTTTTGGATGTGCTAATGGTGAGCAAACCTCATCTCTTCTCCACGCTGATGTCTTCTTCTCAGGCGCCAGCGACCATTGTTTTATGCGGAGTAAGATCCACCAACAACCCAGCACCCATCAGCAAGTTCTCTATGAAGAGATCCAGGTGCAACTTCAATGAACATGCCTACCTAAGCGAGGCAAAGTACTCCCCTGAGTGGCAAGATTTCTACCTGCCAAAAGCGATTCGTCCAGCTTACAATATCTTCCACAACATTCTATCAAGGGCCTTAATAAGTATGCTCCCCTTATTAAAGTTCGAACTAGGACCAAAACCTGTAAATGGTTCACCCTCAGATCAAGTCCTTGCTTCTAGAAAGAGATAAGCTCTGGAAAAAGCACGCAGACTGAACACTGCAGAGGATTGGAACCAGTTCAGGAGACAACGAAATTTATGTACCAAAACAATCCGAGAATCGAAGGCCACCTTCTTCAAATCCGAACTCGACTCTGCCACAAAGAGCCAATCAAGCTCTGGAACACAATCAGTGATCTGCTAGGCCACTCCCAGGAAATTCACTCCGACCAAGATTACCTCTGGCAACTTGACTATAACGAAAGATGGATATACTTGACGCATTCAATAACCACTTTGCTACTGCAGGCATGGCATTTGATAACTCCCCTGCAAGCATACTACGCTCCCAGACTGCCAGACAACTGCCTGTAACTCCGATAGCTTCGCTGCCTTTCTCACTTCAACCTGCCACACTGAAAGAGGTAGAGGACCTCTTGCTTCAGTTGGATACTAGAAAAAGTGCTGTGGCCGACTCCCTTGACCCTTACTTCCTAAAAATTGCCTACCACGTACTAGCAATACCCGTCACCCACCTTTTTAACTTATCCCTGTCTCAGGGCACCTTACCACCTATATGGAGGACAGCACATGTCATACCACTGTTCAAATCAGGTGACCGTGGCAATCTCAATAACTACAGGCCAATTTCCCTCCTTCGGTCCTGTCAAGCTCCTAGAGAAAATTGTAAATGCACAGCTGAGGACTCACCTTGTGTCTAGGAACTGCTAAATCCTATGCAGTCGGATTCAGAGCTAAACATAGCACTATCTCAGCCCCCCAAAGTTAGTACGACTGGCAGCGTAATCTTAGGAAGCAGAAACTTTATTTGTGCTGTTTTCCTTGATCTAAGCAAGGCCTTTTGACACGTCGACACCATAGTCTGCTCCTGTCCGCCTTCAAACCATAAGTGTGGACCCCTCCTCTCACGTTGGTTCACTGACTATCTTACAGGGCGCCTTCAACAAGTTAAAGCCGAAGGAGGCCTGTCCCCCTTAAAAACTCTGCAAAGAGGGGTACCTCAAGGTTCTATATTAGGGCCCTTACTTTTTGCAATCTACATTAATAACATCGACTACTGTATAAAAGAAGCCAACATCCATCTGTTTGCAGATGATACAGTTCTCTACGTGAGTCGCCCAACACCTGAAGCTGCCTGCAATGACCTACAGTCAGAATTCAACCTTTTGCAAAGCCAACTCCTCCAAAAAAAACTACTCCTTAATGCCAAAAAAACTAAAGCAATGGTCCTCTCTCCTTTTATCCGTACAGCTAACCCTGTGTCCAGTGGGACAGTTCCCCAAATTACCACAGTTCTAGGTGAAAAACTAGAATTTGTTACAAAATTCAAGTATCTGGGAGTTTGGATAGACCAAAGACTCTCCTTCATTGAACATATCGAGGACTTGCTAAAACGACTTCGGCAAAGGCTTGGACTGTTTTTAGAATCAGCCAATTTCTCACCAGAGATGCCAAGAAACAACTGGTCCAATCCATTTTCCTATCATTGGTTGATTACGCTGACTTCCTCTACAGCCAATGCCCCAACTCTTACATGGCTAAACTGGACACACTCTACCATCGAGCACTGAGGTTTATAATGGGACTCCTTGACACACATCACTGCACCCTGTATGTGGCAGTGGGATGGACATCACTAAAGTTCAGGCGCCACAGAACGCGCTCTCTGGACCTATAGAGCCATCTCTAATAAGCTGCCTTACTATATCTCCTGCTGTCCTCCCTGAGTATAATTGGAAACACATCATAGTTACTCAGCTATTACACTTAAAGTAACCAAAGCAAAATCCCGCTTCGGCAGGAAGGCCATAAGCTTCATGCTACCTACCTTATGGAACGATCTACAAAAAAACCTCAAATTAAGCACTCTAATCGGTATAAATGCTTTCAAGATGCTTTATTTCCGTACAATCAGAGAAGTATGTAACTGCTTCACCCACTCAGACCCAGTACTGGTATATAGCCACGCCTAGACCCAATTTTAAGTACTGATCCCCCAGCTTGCTCCTCACCAGCCTAATTGTTCTCTCTCTTATCCCCCTGTCTTATCAACACTAGGCCCATCCATCCCCTTATTCTTCCTTTCCCAACCTCGGATAGGAGCTCACTACCCTGAGTTGGAGCATCCTACCATGCCCGTGCTTTATAGTATTCAATCCGGGGCTCACACATACTCCTTTTCTCCATCCACCTTCTCTACATCCAGCTTTACCAACTCCTTTCTGTGCACCATGCCCTCCTAGCCTTTCTCCCCTACTCCCTCCCTCTCTTCCCCTACCTTCACCTCTACCTGGTATATATTTTTATTTTTCTTCGTTACTTCCTCCTGCAACCTTAGATAACCTGCTTTATCTTCCTATAGACACTTCTATGTATGTAATACGTGTAATCTGTACAATATCTGTATAATTCTATGTACATATGAACTTCTTTTTCTTCCTCTCTGTAAAGAGTATTATCTGTATTGCCTTGTAAATACCTGTGTTGACCTGTATATACAATTGTTCATGCTCCACCCAGGTCCATCTTGCAAATGAGCTTCTGCTCAACGATGAACGCCTGGTTAAATAAAGACTTGATATGATATGATGATATGATATGAAAGTGTCTTCCCAAAGTAGTGTCAGACTTTCATCTGAACCAATCTATGTTATTACCTGTGTTTTTCACTGACCATTCTTCCTCTGGTGAGAGATTACACAGTTTTGATGTGAAGAGGGCCCTTAGTTACTATGTGGAGCATACAAAGGCCTATAGGAATGGCTGTTCTCAAGTATTTCTCACCTATGGTGAGGTGGGAAAGGGCAAACCAGCCACCAAGAGAACTTTTGCCAGGTGGATTGTCTCCTGTGTCCAATTCTGCTATTCAAAGCTTGGGAAGGAGCCTCCCTCAAGGCCTGAGAGCTCATTCTACCAGAGGTGCAGCTGCTTCGCTCGCAGCAGCTAGAGATATACCTTTAGTGGAAATCTGTAAAGCAGCCACCTGGAAAACTGTTCACACATTTACCAAACATTACTCTCTGGGCATTTGTCTAGAAGTGATGCTAGGTTTGGCACAGCTGTGCTGCAGAACCTATTGTTCCCAAAATAGGTTCTGTGACTCCCTCCTCTTGGAGGGTACTGCTTGGTAGTCTGCATATAGTCAGAATACAGCAAGACTTCACGTAGTTTGAAGAAAAATTTACTCACCTTAGTAATGTTATTTCTTCTAATGGAGTCTTGCTGTATTCTGACCTCCCTCCCTGCCTCCCCTCCTGGAACCTAGTAGTTTTGGGAAGTGGGTGGTCAGGCACAGTGCCGCACCCCAGAGGTGTACTTGGCTTGCCCTATCTTATGGGTTTATTAATGTTTTAATTTCACTACCTACTTTGATTTTATCTTTAGCTTTCTTTTTGGGGTTCTCAGCTTGAGTCTTTTTGACTCTAAAAACAATTTGTGGTGGCCATTTGGCTTACAAAAGTTGAAACAATTTCCACCTGTTAATTTGATTAGTTAGTGCTCATAATAATCTGACTGTTACACTTCAGAGTGCTAGAGACAGAGGTTTGAAAACCGAGCTCGAGCTCAACAGTCTGTGCTTCTGCATAGTTAACTCTTTACTGTCCGGGGCAGTTCAAGTGCTGGGACTAACTGCATATAGTCAGAATACAGCAAGACTCCATTAAAAGAAACATTACTAAGGTGAGTAATTTTTTCCTGCCCACCCTCCCATTTACTGTTGGGCTTGAAGAGGCATTTTTTATACAATATTTGAATCCAGCTGATAAAATTTTCCAGGATGCCATATTTTCTTAGAACTGCATAAATATGTTCATGAGGTACTGCATTGAAGGCGTCTGATTGATCCAGTGTAAGCAGAATACCGGATGCATCTGGACAGTCTTAAGATTTCTCATATAGTTTTGAGATGATCTATCATTGTTCTCTGGGGAGTAGCACATGCCAGTGCCAGAGAAATGACAACCTGAGCAACCTTCACTCATCTATTACAGAGTATTTTACACAATTTCCAATCAACATTGATGAGGCTTATTGGCATCCAATTGTTTAGGGAAGTCTTATCACTTTTTCTGTGTTTAAAAAAAAAAAAAAAAAAATTAGGCTGTCTGCCAGAGAGGCTGGAAACTACTCCTGCCAAGATGTCATTAAAGACAAGTGATAAGTGTTCAGATAAAATATCTATGGCCTTCTTGTAGAATTCACTAGATAGCCCATCTGGGCCTGGAGAAACTCCATTTTTTAAAGCTAAGATGGCAGCATGTAGTTCTGCTTTTGTTATGAAAAAAACTAGCTAGGTTTTCTCCCCCTCTGAAAGTCCTTCTATATGTAAGTGCTGGAAGAAATCTTCCAAAGTATCAGGGTTTGAAGTGGCTTAAGCAGAAAGATTTAGTACATGGGTGGCAACCATCTGGTCTAATTCTTGTGCATTGTTTATTTATTTATTTATGCAGTTTTGGTGACCGGGTAGGCCCACTGGGCCTCAAAAGTCCCTTTTCAGGGGTGACCTGGGTTGGTTTACAGAGAAGGTTTAACCATATATAGGCATTTGCATGCATTCAAGTTTACAGTATACAGACTTAAGACATGTTTTGAGACATAGACAGTGGTAAGCTAGGTAGCAATGCTATACATACTTGCTGACATTAGCTTTTCTGTTAACAGTTCAGTGCAGATAATGATTAATACATTGAGCATAGTTGTGAGTAGCGGGGGGTGAGAGGGGATTTGAGGGGTTGCTCATTTCCCATGGCAATGGCATGAGCTGGCCTCTAGCTGGTAGGCCTTGAGTCTAGTGCGGAATGTTTTAATAGATGGAGCTTCCTGTACAGGAGGAGGGAGTTTGTTCCAAAGTGAGGGGGCAGTGCTGGAAAACGACTACCTGTTTTAGTCCTCACTCTGTGTTCCTCGAGTAAAATTCGGCCAGATGTCGGAGGTTCCACCTGTTATGCTTGAGGTTAGGAGCCCAGAGAGGCTGGTTGGGGCTTAGCAGTTTGTAAGTTTGTCAGAGTAGGGGATAGTGAAGGTGATAGTCCACTGTCAGCCAGTTTAGAAGTGCTAAGGCTTCGCAGTAATGGCTTCTGGCATGAGACTGTGTGGCATAGCGTGCCACCTTGTTGTAAAACACCTGCAGTCAGTTGATATCATGTGTGGCCAAACCCTGCAGGACTGGTGCTGCATAGGGTGAGGAGGAGGACACTAGTGGCGATGGTGATCCTGGCCTCAGGGATCAGCTACCCCTTTAGTCTATAAAGGCTTCCTAGTTTAGAGTGAGTGATTTTGGTTACCTGGTCGATAAAAAATTTTTTAAGGTGAGGCCTTGGTCCAACATAAGGCCAAGGTATTTGAGGGAAGCCACAACTTCAGCGCTGTTCCCTGAGACCGAAGAGAGTGATAGTGCTTGGGATCTATCATGGCCTAGGGATCTAGGACCAAACAGCATGGCCTTGGTTTTCCCAGTGTTAAGGACCATTCTGTTCTCGATCAGCCAGGTGTCTAGCCTTGTAAAGTCGGTTTGGAGATGTGGGCCCAGTTTGGTCAGATTGTCAAGGGATGATATATTCCCTGAATCAGATCTGAGCCCAGATATATATTTGGACTCGATCCTTTGATTGCAACTGTCATAGGGGTTTATATTCTGAGCTCTACCTTACGTACCGAATTTGTGTTCCACAAAGAGTGACCGGGGCCTGTCATATTGAAATTTATGCATTTCAGTTTTAATTTCTTGTATACTGGCAGAAAGGTCTATCCCTGTTTCAACGGCCTGGGTCATCAGAGTTTGCAATTGATTTCTTAACTGTAAATAATTCAAATATTTTTTGTTAGAGGCAATTTTGGCCATTTAGCTACAAGCTGTTTTTAGTGTCTTGCCACCAGAATAGGGAGTTGTCATATATTTCAAATACTGAAATCCTTGCCTCTAACGCAGCCTGAATCCCAGCCCTTACCTCTTGATCTTCAAGAGAAGAGACATTAAGTCTCCATATAGAGTTAGACTGGGGTTTGTTCTTTGGTGTCCAAAGGTTACTTTTATTAATTTACAATCTGTTGTTTCAATTTGTAGTACCCTAAATAGGGTTACTGGTAGCCTATGGGATGCAAAAAAAAATCAATTCAGGCAGTAAGTCTCCCACTCAAAAAGTATGTTTTGGAGAAGGATTTTTTTTCTGCTGCGCAATCGTTAACATGGAAACATAGACTTGGACGGCAGATGAGGACTGCTTGGTCCATCTAGCCTGCCCATTTCCATACCTACAGGATAGGCCGCAGATCCTAGTTAACCA